>CM055820.1:13281694-13996694 GCA_029582265.1 Zoroaster sp. YZ-2022
ATTTTTAAATTTTTAATTTGCCCCTTCCCAAAAAATTTTAAAATTTTAACCAAATTAAATGAAAATTTATTTATTTTCCCCCCAAAAAAAATTTTTAAAATTTTTTAAAAGGGCCCCCCAAAATTTTTCCCCAAAAAAATGATTTATGGAAAAAAGTTGGAAATTTTTAAACTCCCCTAGAAAAAGAAATTTTTAAATCTTTTTAAAATAAAGTTTTAACCAAAATTAAAAAAATCTTTGGGTTTAATTAACGATTCCCCCTTAAAGTATTTTAGAAAATTTTTTTGTTTAATTTAAAAATTTTAAATTTTTAAAAAAAAAAGTTATGATTTTCCTTTAAAAACCGCCCCCCCTTTTAGAATAAAGTTTTATATTTTTTTTTTGAAAGAACAAAAGCTTTCTTTTTTTATAAATTAAATGGGTTCGATTTTCCCTAAAGGTTAAATTGGAACCCCCGTTTTATGTTTTTCCTTTTTTGAAATTAATTTAAAAAATTTTTCCCAACAAAAATTTTAAATTAAATCCTTTGGGATAATCAAGCCCCCAAAAAAAAATTTTAAATTTTTTTAATATTTAAAATTTTTTAAATGTTTTCAGAAATTTTAAATTTTAAAAAAAAGGGGGGGTTTAATTTTTTTTAAAAAGGGAACCGGTACCCGTTTTTATTTTTTAAATTTTTTTTAAAATTTAATTTTAATTTTTAAAATTTAAATTTTTTTTAAAATAAATTTTCAGGTTTTTTAAAGGGGGTTAACCCCCCAAAATCTTTTTTAAATTTTAAAAAATTTTTTTTTAAATTTAAAAATCTTTAATTTAAAAATTTTTGGGGGGGTTTACCCCCAATTTTAAAAAAAGTTGGAAAGGTTCCCCAACTTTTTTAAAAAATCTTTTTAAAATTTTCCAAATTTTTTATAAAAATTTTGGGGAAAAAAAGGGAAATTTTAATTAAAAAAGGGCCGGGGTTTCCATTAAGTAAAACCCTTAGTAATCCCATTTTTTAATTTAAAAAAAATTTTTTTTTTTTTTGGGGAAATCTTTCAAAAAATAAAGGGAAACCCGGAGCCCTACCCTAAAAAAACCCCCAAAAAATTTTTTAAAATTTTTTTTAATTTTAAAATTTTTTTTTTTCCAAAAAAAAATTAAAAAAATTGGGCCAACCACCTCACCGGACCTTTTTGATTTAATTTTTTTTTAATTTTAAAATTTTTTTAAAAATTTAAAAATTTTAATTTGAAATTAATTTCCAGAAGTAACTTTCAACTTTAAAAAGTGAAATTGGAAAGATCAGGTATCGATCGGTACCTCTCACATACCAAAAACCCGAGCGCTCTACTACTAGAGCTAATCCCCAGATTAATTTTTATGATCTAAAATGTTTTGTTGAAATTTAATTCGAAATGTTTTCAACTTTAAAAGTGGTGGAGATCCGGGTATCGATCGGTACCTCACAGCAAAGCGCTCTACCACCTGAGCTAATCCCCAGATATTTTTACAGTTTAACAAATTTGTTGAAATTTAATTTCAAATACTTTCAACTTTAAAGTGAAATTGGAAGATCCGGTATCGATCGGTACCTCTCTTAGAAAAAGTTAAATGGAAGGTTCGGTGTCGATCTTGGTATCGATCACAGTAACTTTTACAGGCAAAGCAAGTAACTTTCACCACCTGAGCTAATCCCCAGATATTTTTTATGATTTAAAATTTTATTTGAAATTGAATTTCAGAAATGCTTTCAACCTTAAAAAGTGAAATTGGAAGATCCGGGTATCGATCCCGGTACCTCTCACATGCAAAGCGAGCGCTCTACCACCTGAGCTAATCCCCCAGATATTTTTTATGATTTAAAATTCTTTGTTTGAAATTGAATTTCAGAAATGCTTTCAACTTTAAAAAGTGAAATTGGAAGATCCGGGTATCGATCCCGGTACCTCTCACATGCAAAGCGAGCGCTCTACCACCTGAGCTAATCCCCCTGAAATTTCTTATGATTTTTTATTCTTTGTTTGAATTTTAATTTTAGAAATGTTTTCTAGCTTTAAAAGTGAAATTGGAAGATCCGGGTATCGATCCCGGTACCTCTCACATGCTAAGCGAGCGCTCTACCACCTGAGCTAATCCCCAGATATTTTTATGATTTAATTTAATTTTATTTGAAATTGAATTTCAGAAATGCTTTCAACTTTAAAAAGTGAAATTGGAAGATCCGGGTATCGATCCCGGTACCTCTCACATGCAAAGCGAGCGCTCTACCACCTGAGCTAATCCCCCAGATATTTTTCATGATTTAAAATTCTTTGTTTGAAATTTAATTTCAGAAATGCTTTCAACTTTAAAAAGTGAAATTGGAAGATCCGGGTATCGATCCCGGTACCTCTCACATGCAAAGCGAGCGTTCTACCACCTGAGCTAATCCCCCAGATATTTTGTATGATTTAAAAAAAATTATTTGGAAGTGAATTTCAGAAATGCTTTCAACTATAAAAAGTGAAATTGGAAGATCCGGGTATCGATCCCGGTACCTCTCACATGCTAAGCGAGCGCTCTACCACCTGAGCTAATCCCCCAGATATTTTTTATGATTTAAAATTCTTTGTTTGAAATTGAATTTCAGAAATGCTTTCAACTTTAAAAAGTGAAATTGGAAGATCCGGGTATCGATCCCGGTACCTCTCACATGCAAAGCGAGCGCTCTACCACCTGAGCTAATCCCCCAGATATTTTTTATGATTTAACAAATTTTATTTGAAATTTAATTTCAGAAATGCTTTCAACTTTAAAAAGTGAAATTGGAAGATCCGGGTATCGATCCCGGTACCTCTCACATGCAAAGAGCGCTCTACCACCTGAGCTAATCCCCCAGATATTTTTTATGATTTAAAATTCTTTTTTTGAAATTGAATTTCAGAAATGCTTTCAACTTTAAAAGTGAAATTGGAAGATCCGGGTATCGATCCCGTACCTCTCACATGCAAAGCGAGGGGGGGGGGGGGGGGGGGGGGGGGGGGGGGGGGGGGGGGGGGGGGGGGGGGGGGGGGGGGGGGGGGGGGGGGGGGGGGGGGGGGGGGGGGGGGGGGGGGGGGGGGGGGGGGGGGGGGGGGGGGGGGGGGGGGGGGGGGGGGGGCGGGGGGGGGGGGGGGGGGGGGGGGGGGGGGGGGGGGGGGGGGGGGGGGGGGGGGGGGGGGGGGGGGGGGGGGGGGGGGGGGGGGGGGGGGGGGGGGGGGGGGGGGAGGAGGGGGGGGGGGGGGGGGGGGGGGGGGGGGGGGGGGGGGGGGGGGGGGGGGGGGGGGGGGGGGGGGGGGGGGGGGGGGGGGGGGGGGGGGGGGGGGGGGGGGGGGGGGGGGGGGGGGGGGGGGGGGGGTGGGGGGGGGGGGGGGGGGGGGGGGGGGGGGCGGGGGGGGGGGGGGGGGGGGGGGGGGGGGGGGGGGGGGGGGGGGGGGGGGGGGGGGGGGGGGGGGGGGCGGGGGGGGGGGGGGGGGGGGGGGGGGGGGGGGGGGGGGGGGGGGGGGGGGGGGGGGGGGGGGGGGGGGGGGGGGGGGGGGGGGGGGGGGGGGGGGGGGGGGGGGGGGGGGGGGGGGGGGGGGGGGGGGGGGGGGGGGGGGGGGGGGTTTTTTTTTGTTTTTTTTTTTTTTTTTTTTTTTTTTTTTTTTTTTTTTTTTTTTTTTTTTTTTTTTTTTTTTTTTTTTTTTTTTTTTTTTTTTTTTTTTTTTTTATTTTTTTTTGTTTTTTTTTTTTTTTTTTTTTTTTTTTTTTTTTTTTTTTTTTTTTTTTTTTTTTTTTTTTTTTTTTTTTTTTTTTTTTTTTTTTTTTTTTTTTTTTTTTTTTTTTTTTTTTTTTTTTTTTTTTTTTTTTTTTTTTTTTTTTTTTTTTTTTTTTTTTTTTTTTTTTTTTTTTTTTTTTTTTTTTTTTTTTTTTTTTTTTTTTTTTTTTTTTTTTTTTTTTTTTTTTTTTTTTTTTTTTTTTTTTTTTTTTTTTTTTTTTTTTTTTTTTTTTTTTTTTTTTTTTTTTTTTTTTTTTTTTTTTTTTTTTTTTTTTTTTTTTTTTTTTTTTTTTTTTTTTTTTTTTTTTTTTTTTTTTTTTTTTTTTTTTTTTTTTTTTTTTTTTTTTTTTTTTTTTTTTTTTTTTTTTTTTTTTTTTTTTTTTTTTTTTTTTTTTTTTTTTTTTTTTTTTTTTTTTTTTTTTTTTTTTTTTTTTTTTTTTTTTTTTTTTTTTTTTTTTTTTTTTTTTTTTTTTTTTTTTTTTTTTTTTTTTTTTTTTTTTTTTTTTTTTTTTTTTTTTTTTTTTTTTTTTTTTTTTTTTTTTTTTTTTTTTTTTTTTTTTTTTTTTTTTTTTTTTTTTTTTTTTTTTTTTTTTTTTTTTTTTTTTTTTTTTTTTTTTTTTTTTTTTTTTTTTTTTTTTTTTTTTTTTTTTTTTTTTTTTTTTTTTTTTTTTTTTTTTTTTTTTTTTTTTTTTTTTTTTTTTTTTTTTTTTTTTTTTTTTTTTTTTTTTTTTTTTTTTTTTTTTTTTTTTTTTTTTTTTTTTTTTTTTTTTTTTTTTTTTTTTTTTTTTTTTTTTTTTTTTTTTTTTTTTTTTTTTTTTTTTTTTTTTTTTTTTTTTTTTTTTTTTTTTTTTTTTTTTTTTTTTTTTTTTTTTTTTTTTTTTTTTTTTTTTTTTTTTTTTTTTTTTTTTTTTTTTTTTTTTTTTTTTTTTTTTTTTTTTTTTTTTTTTTTTTTTTTTTTTTTTTTTTTTTTTTTTTTTTTTTTTTTTTTTTTTTTTTTTTTTTTTTTTTTTTTTTTTTTTTTTTTTTTTTTTTTTTTTTTTTTTTTTTTTTTTTTTTTTTTTTTTTTTTTTTTTTTTTTTTTTTTTTTTTTTTTTTTTTTTTTTTTTTTTTTTTTTTTTTTTTTTTTTTTTTTTTTTTTTTTTTTTTTTTTTTTTTTTTTTTTTTTTTTTTTTTTTTTTTTTTTTTTTTTTTTTTTTTTTTTTTTTTTTTTTTTTTTTTTTTTTTTTTTTTTTTTTTTTTTTTTTTTTTTTTTTTTTTTTTTTTTTTTTTTTTTTTTTTTTTTTTTTTTTTTTTTTTTTTTTTTTTTTTTTTTTTTTTTTTTTTTTTTTTTTTTTTTTTTTTTTTTTTTTTTTTTTTTTTTTTTTTTTTTTTTTTTTTTTTTTTTTTTTTTTTTTTTTTTTTTTTTTTTTTTTTTTTTTTTTTTTTTTTTTTTTTTTTTTTTTTTTTTTTTTTTTTTTTTTTTTTTTTTTTTTTTTTTTTTTTTTTTTTTTTTTTTTTTTTTTTTTTTTTTTTTAACCCCAAAACGTAAAAAATTTTTTAATTTTTAAATTTTTTTTAATTTAAAAGAAATTTTAAACCCCAAAAAGTTTTTTTGAAAAATTTTTTTAAAATTAAAATTTGAGGGTTCCCCAAAAAAAAATTTTTTTTTTTCCCCCTATTTGAAAAATTTTAAATGTTTTTTTTGTTTTTTAAAAAAGTTAAATTGGGAAGATCCGGGTATCGATCCCGGTACCTCACATGCTAAGCGAGCGCTCTACCACCTGAGCTAATCCCCAGATATTTGTTATGATTTAAAATTCTTATTTGAAATTTAATTTCAGAAATGCTTTCAACTTTAAATAGTGAAATTGGAAGATCCGGTATATCGATCCGGTACCTCTCACATGCAAAGCGAGCGCTCTGCACACCTGAGCTAATCCCCAGATATTTTTTATGATTTAAAATTTTTATTTGAAATTTAATTTCAGAAATGCTTTAAACTTTAAATAGTGAAATTGGAAGATCCGGGTATCGATCCCAGTACCTCACATGCAAAGCGAGCGCTCTACCACCTGAGCTAATCCCTGATATTTTTATGATTTAAAATTCTTTATTTGAAATTTAATTTCAGAAATGTTTCACCTCTCACATGCAAAGCGAGCGCTCTACCACCTGAGCTAATCCCCCAGATATTTTTTACGATTTAAAAAAATTTATTTGAAATTTAATTTCAGAAATGTTTTCAACCTTAAAAATTTAAATTGGAAGATCCGGGTATCGATCCCGGTACCTCTCACATGCAAAGCGAGCGCTCTACCACCTGAGCTAATCCCCCAGATATTTGTTTATGATTTAAAAATTTTTATTTGAAATTTAATTTCAGAAATGTTTTCAACTTTAAAAAGTGAAATTGGAAGATCCGGGTTCTGCATGCGAGCGCTACCACCTGAGCTAATCCCCCAGATTTTTTATGATTTAAAATTTTATTTGAAATTTAAATTGGAAGATCCGGTATCGATCCCACTCACATGCAAAGCGAGCGCTCTACCACCTGAGCTAATCCCCAGATATTTTTTATGATTTAAAAATTTTTTTTGAAATTTAATTTCAGAAATGCTAACTATAAAAAGTGAAATTGGAAGATCCGGTTATCGATCCCGGTACCTCTCACATGCTAAGCGAGCGCTCTACCACCTGAGCTAATCCGCCAGATATTTTTTAAAATTTTTTTTTTGAATTTTAATTTCAGAAATGTTTTCAACTTTAAAAAGTGAAATTGAAGATCGGGTATGAGCTAATCCCCCAGATATTTTTTTTTTTTAAAAATTCTTTGTTTGAAATTTAATTTCAGAAATGTTTCAACTTTAAAAGTGAAATTGAAGATCCGGGTATCGATCCCGGTACCTCTCACATGCAAAGCGAGCGTTCTACCACCTGAGCTAATCCCCAGAGATATTTATGATTTAAATTCTTTGTTTGAAATTTAATTTCAGAAATTTTTTCAACCTTAAAAGTAAATTGAAGATCCAGGTATCGATCCCGGTACCTCTCACATGCTAAGACCGCTCTACCACCTGAGCTAATCCCCCAGACAATTCTTATGATTTAAAATTCTTTGTTTGAAATTTAATTTCAGAAATGATTTCAACGTTAAAAATTTTAATTGGAAGATCCAGGTATCGATCCCGGTACCTCTCACATGCTAAGCGACCGCTATACCACCTGAGCTAATCCCCAAATATTTTTTAATATTTAAAATTCTTTGTTTGAAATTTAATTTCAGTAATGCTTTCAACTTTAAAAAGCGAAATTGGAAGATCCGGGTATCGATCCCAGTACCTCTCTCATGAAAAAGTTAAATTGGAAGATCCGGGTATCGATCCTGGTAACTCTCACATGCAAAGCAAGCGCTCTCCCACCTTAGCTAATCCCCAGACAATATTTTTTATGATTTAAAATTCTTTGTTTGAAATTTAATTTCAGAAATGTTTTCAACCTTAAAAAGTTAAATTGGAAGATCCGGGTATCGATCCCGGTACCTCTCACATGCTAAGCGAGCGCTCTACCACCTGAGCTAATCCCCCAGATACTTGTTATGATTTAAAATTCTTTATTTGAAATTGAATTTCAGAAATGCTTTCAACTTTAAAAAGTGAAATTGGAAGATCCGGGTATCGATCCGGTACCTCTCACATGCAAAGCGAGCGCTCTACCACCTGAGCTAATCATCCAGATATTTATTATGTTTTACAATTTTTTGTTTGAAATATAATTTCAGAAATGTTATCAACCTTAAAAAGTTAAACTGGAAGATCTGGGTATCGATCCCGGTGACTCTCACATGCTAAGCGAGCACTCTACCACCTGAGCTAATCCCCCAGACAGTTCTTATGATTTAACATTCTTTCTTTGAAATTTAATTTCAGAAATGCTTTCAACTTTAAAAAGTGAAATTGGAAGATCCGGGTATCCATCCCGGTACCTCTCACATGCAAAGCGAGCGCTCTACAACCTCAGCTAATCCCCCACACAATTTCTATGTTTTAAAATTGTTTATTTGAAATTGAATTTCAGAAATGCTTTCAACCCTAAAAACTTAAATTGGAAGCTCTGGATACCGATAAAGGTACCTCTCACATGCAAAGCGAGCGCTCTACCACCTTAACTAATCCCCCAGATGTTTATTATGTTTTACAATTCTTTGTTTGAAATTTTATTTCAGAAATGTTTTCAACCTTAAAAAGTTAAAGTGGAAGATCTGGGTATCGGTCCCGGTACCTCTCATATGCTAAGCAAGCGCTCTACCACCTGAGCTAATCACCAAGACAATACTTCTGATTTAAAATTCTTTGTTTTAAATTTAATTTCAGAAATGTTTTCAACCTTAAAAAGTTATTGAAAGATCCGAGCATCAATCCCCGTAACTCTCACATACAAAGCGAGCGCTCTAACACCTGAGGTAAATCGGCAGATATTTCTTATGATTTAAAATTCTTTATATGAAATTACATTTCAGAAATTTTTTCAACCTCAAAAATTTAATTTGGAAGATCCGGGTATCGATCCCGGTACTTCTCACATGCTAAGCGAGCGCGCTACCACCTGAGCTAATCCCCAAATTATTGGTAATTGTGACCCTTGTTAAGTTTTCAGGCTTTGCATGGAAGGACGCTTTCTTTGGTTTCAGCAATAGTTTTATTTCTGTCTGTGTATGAAGACAAATAGATGGGTATTGATCAGTCCTAGGTAAAGAATATTATATATATAAACAATTATGTATAGTCTTTAAATGCAATTAACAATAACATGTGTATAATAAGGTAAATAAACAATCATTCCCACGGTTCGCGCCAAAATCTGGGCGGATCCACCATCTTGGATCATCACTAACGTTAAAAGTAATAAAAGTATTAGGTAAATCCAATTATAGGGCCTGTGGCTTGTGTAAACTTAGGAAACTTCTGTAACAATATATTTAATGATAATAAGTAAAATAAACCTGTCTGAAGGACATGTAATAATAGGAAAATAGATTCTCTATTTAGGCCCACACTACAAATGTATGCCATTAAATCAACGAAATTATCCCCAAATAGAGTAAATATGACAGAATATGACGGAATATGACAGTTATTTGTTTAGGTGGAACGAGAAGAAATATAAATAGAAAATACAGTCAAAGAGAGTTACCTGTGTATGAAGACAAAGTGCGTATAGGTCAGTCATCGGTTAAGAATATTATGAAGGTAGAAGCCCGCGCAATAATTTCAAATGATATCGGTGAGGGCGCTAGCCTAATTAGAAAAAATACAATTGAATGAACAGAAATTACGTAATGCAGAGTGTACGGTTAAAAAATAAACTGGGGGTCTTTTGACTTACAGTCTTCATTTTTATGACCGTCACATTATGTTTTACAATTCTTTATTTGAAATTGAATTTCAGAAACCTTAAAAATTTAATTTGGAAGATCCGGGTATCGGTACCTCTCACATGCAAAGCGAGAGCTCTTCCACCTGAGCAAATCCCCCAGATATTAATTAAGTTTTACAATTCTTTATTTGAAATTATACTCCACCTGAGCTAATCCCCCAGATATTAATTAAGTTTTAAAATTCTTTATTTGAAATTATATTCCAGAATTCGTTTGAACTTAAAAAATTAAATTGGAAGATCTGGGTATCGATCCCGGTACAATACTTCACACGAATCAAGAGATATATGTATAAAAACCAAACTGTGAAACGTATCGGTTTATTTCATTGTGCCGTTACCGAGAAAATAGTGAAAATGCTTTCAGATTGATCATATTTGGCATTCCAACGTTAAATTTACGTCTTCGGAAAACGAATTATTTGCAAAATGGTTTGATTAATAAAGCACCTCAGACAGATGTATTCCATGTCATTTTTGATACATCATCAACTTTTCACCAAGTAAGATTCAAACAAACCGGTGGATTATTTACATTTTTAAAGAATGCCATGGCGTATATAATTATAGTGACTTTAGGTTCTGTTTTTTATTGGAAAGAACGCCGCCAATACAAAAGAATCAGAAGAAAATAACAATTTACACGCAAGAACAAGAACCAAGGCAATCTCATAACACCAATAAGAAAAACAGGATGAGAGACAAATATTAACGAAAACGAGGGAGACACGTCTTACAATATTTGCTGAAGACTGCAAACAACAATCCCGTTTCACGCCACCGCATATTTGTTTTATAACCCGTCGCATCATCAGCTTGCAATTCAATCAAAACACTGTTCACGAAATCTCATTTTCGTACGTGCGTGGAATCATTCCTCAACTTGTGCAATATTGCAAAGGGATTGTACATCACTGATAACATTTCTACAAATGCATCAATTCTTTATAAGAATGGAGAGATATATGTAGAAACAAACCTGTGAGATAAAGTTAATTTCAGCTTTTCAGTTGGGTCGTTAACTAGAAAATGCATTAGGGTTTGTTTCTATGCATTCTGATGTGGAAAAATTGATAACGGCCGTGATTCTTTTCAAAATAATGTGTAATACATTCACGTTTTGTTTTTATATTACATCATGTCAGACGGAATAATTTCGTGGGATGTTTGAATCTATGACCAACTTCACATCAAGTAAATTTTTTGATTTTATAAACCCTATTTCAGTAATTTGGTAATCGGATAACAACACTCCAGCACTTTTAAGCTACAATAAACTATTGGTAATCTGGAGAAAAACACATAAATGATCATAAACAATTTTACACTTTCTTGGTGTAAAGTTGATGATGGTATTTTTTTTAAAATCGTATGGGGGGATACTAAATGTATGCTGGGGGAAGGGTCATTATTATTTGGTAGGTCATTATTATATGGTCACACCTACTTTTTTTAGTCAGTGAAATGTTTACTTTAACGAAAACAATCTGAATCCTTAATTGTCCAAAGATAGACCTATTGTGGAGAAATCGCTGAAACTATTGGAGTTATGGCCGGTTGTATATATTCAAGAATAAATGAACAGCTGAAAATATCATATTATAAGCTATCCTCCATTTTTTTTTTTAATTTAGCAATCCATGTTTGCTCATTTCGCTATATTAGCTTCAGACACGAAATGTTTACTTTGTGAAAATACCCCTTGTATAGGTGTCTATCAGTCGCTGTCCTGGGAGAATGGTTATTTTTCGTCTGTGATACAAACGACTGGCTTATCCACCAGAGGTTCTTCGTGCATCAATATTCTCTGTCTTTTCTGATATTGAAGGTAATAGTTGTCTTTCCTTTGTTTATTTTTTCAGAATTGGTTCCAATGCGTGATTTAAAGTATCACTTTTAGTGGATTGCCGATACTGTATTTGATGTTCCTTCTAAAGATGTGTTCCAGGAAAATGTCATCTTTAAAAAAATGTTACACTGTCGACTTCGTTGCGTTAACAACAATCTTAAGATATTTATTTAACCTTTTAAATGCATGTTCATTCTTTGGCGCCAAGATGGTAAAATATTTCCGTTTTGTTAACTCTTCCACATATTAATTTCTTTTCGATAGATCACTAAAATTATGGACCATCTGTTGAGAAGCTGTTTTCACTTCATGAACCTCATATTTCATGGTGTTATTTTTTGTAAGTATTATGCATCGATTAATTCATTGTAATTAGTTTATTATTAAAATATACTATTGAGGTGTGAAGCCTATCAAATAGACAGGATCGTAGCGAAGCTGTAGTCTTTGAGGAGGTGTGGAAGTCAATTTACCGTATCACTTCAGCGGCGTAAAAATCGCTGGATGAGACGGGGTAGGCGTTAGAGTTTCTTTTTTTGGGGGGGATAGGCGTGAACAATATTTTTCCCGAAAAAAGTCGAACGAGGGGGAGAGTAGACGTTACAAAATCTACAAATCTGCTGATGGCTTGATTTGATGGTTCATTCGCTGACTGAGGCTCGATTTGCTAAATAACACCCCCCCCCCCCCTTGAGATTACCAATAGTGTATGGTTCTTATGTTATTGGAGCAATGTACGGGAACCGTGGCCCTACCATGCACCATTTCAAACGTCCATCCCATATATGAATTGCGATCCGTATGTTTGTTTTATGCCGTCTTGACGCAGCATGCACGAGGGGAGGCAAGCCCCCAATCGCCCGCTTGTGTTTTGCTACGGGCCTGCCATTTCATTCATAATCTCAACTGTCCAGTTTAAACAATTTTGTCTTTCTCTCTCCACTTCCCCCACCCCGTCGTCTTCCCCTGTATTATATCCTTCAAGTATTCCTGTTAGACGCATCAAAGGCCGAAGTGTGCTACATTCATCAGTCTGTCGTAAGACGGGGCTTGGTCAAATGGGTAGCGCCTCCAGACCCATGCAGCTGTAGCGAGACGCGCATAGGAGGAGTAAATACAATGGGAGAACCAACTCCACCTAACGGTTATCTGGACGATATATTGTTCACACGGGATAAGGAGACACTGAGGGCGTGGTTTGGATGTCCAAGTATTGAGGGTATATACAAGAAATTGTTGTGGGAATCGTTTGAAACTAGTCTTGGTTCAAGACTGTGTTTGTATGTTTTTGATAGACGATCCGACAGCGCTACACGAACGCTACAATCACGAACCGCTGCCACACACACGAACCGCTATCAAACACTTTGAAATCTGTTTGGGATAAATTTACAACTTGAAAGGGGAATGCATGAAGGGCATGTTATCTTCTCTAAATATTTTCAGTATTTACGGTAACAGAGACGCACCTGGATGTCCAATTCTTTTTCTGTGACCAGTTTAAAGTTTAACATGTACCTGTGTGTTGCGAAATTAAGCTTGACAATATACTCTTCTTTTTTTTCATCGGACATTAAAGCCGGTTAACACTTTCGGTAAATGTCTGTAAATGCATCCATATTTTAAAGAATGAAGACAATTGTGTTATTATAACGAGAAAATAGTGAAAATCATTTCAGATATTTATGCAAATTCTAATAGATTCTGTGTGTTTCATATTAATTTGTCATGCATTTCAAAAATACATTCTCAAAACGAACAGTTTGTCTGACGGAATCATTACTCACGATGTTCGGTACCATCACCAACTTGAACATCATGTAAATTGTAAGATGATAATTCAGTCATTTTGTAATCGGGCAAATACTCAGCCACATTTCCTGAAACATTCAAGAGCGAAACAACTAACAGAACAATCTGAAATAAAAGGATCGAATCAATAAAAGGGATTTTTCTCTTTTTTCATTTGTGTCTCACTGATGCAGCTCCTACGAGTACTCCCGGTGACTTGACCGATTGCAAAGACGTCCTTATGAGCGGGTACAACTCAAGTGGACTGTACACGATTTATCCTCATGGTACAAACCCCGGGGTGACGGTATACTGTGATATGGATACAGACGGCGGTGGGTGGACCGTGAGTTTATATTTCCATCACTGACTTCGACATTTAATACAAACAAAACAAATGGACGTGACCTTGTTAATTTTTTAAGGAAAATCATAATAATTTCTTGTGAGCATGTTTCTTTATATACTACTCAAAACAATTTAGGGAACACCGGATTTTTAACATCAAATAGGTTTGAAATGTTCCATGAAACGTGATTTTCATTTGCAACCCCCTCTCTCTTTCAGTAGTCATGTCATGAAATGTGTAATCACTACATGCATCCTTTATCATCTGTTTCATTGTGCAGTTGTTTCTCATCAATTCTGTAAAGCATTTTGTTTATCTGAAATAAATGATCTTGCTTTAACTGAGATTATTCCGGTGTTCCCTAAATTGTTTTGAGTAGTATATTTGTACACGTACAGAATTTATAATGTACTTTTTGGAGGGCAGGAACTGCGATTCCAGTTTAGAAAATTTAGAGAAATTGTATTTATGTATTATTCATTTATTTTAAATCTTTTAAGGACAACAAATTTATGAGCAGGGGCCGTCCAGGGGAAAAGTTATAGTGTCATCAGTAAGATGTGCCCTATTAAAGATGAAACTATTAATAGTCTTTTTAAATTAAAAGTCCGAATTTTTTCAATCAATCAATCAATCAAAAGTCATTTATATAGCGTCAAAATCAAAAAGTTTGCTCTAAGGCGCTGAGGCACAGAATGAAGATTGTTAGTAAGTCTCCTGAAACAGGTGAGCTTTAAGGAGTGTCTTGAAGGTGTGGAATGAACTGGCATTTCTGATTATGCAGGAAGCTTATTCCAGATGTTGGGGCCATAGACGGAGAATGCTCTATCAGCAAAAGTAGAACATTTATTTTTTATCTGATCGTTGGAACCCACAACATCCCTCGAGTTAGAACTATGCATATTTTGTTCTCAACATTGGTGTAGGTATTCCAACGAAGACAGGACGGGTCTGAGAACTTCTATCGTGACTGGACGATATACAGGTATGCGCATAGGGCTAGGGCAATTGCAAATGAACATTTCATCTAAAATCGTTTCTCAGAAATGGTTAACATTAATTACTGACACCCAAATCACGCATAATCTGTATAAGGCAATATTCAGGTCCGTACGTATTCTCTGTTAGGGTAATTTAGTCAAGTGTGATCTCTTGAAAGAATAACTTAGGAGCCATTGGATGAAACCATTTCACATAATTATATATTTTAAAATCATGATCAAAATCATCTAATATATATAAGACAATGTCATGTAAGTCTTAGCAATGGAAGAAGACAATAAAAAAATAAAAATAAAGACTTGATTATTTCAATCAATAATATACATACGTTGCTGAAAGGGCAAATATCAAATCAGTTGTTTATAACACAACGCAAGAATTACACCAATGCAAATTGCGGTATACGCTGCCATACGACTTATAGCCGACCTCGGCGGTCAAGAGGTAACTACGTATGCATTGTTAAGCAGAGGGTCGTGGGTTCTAATCCTGCCCAATTCGCCAGTTGTGGATTTTTGTTTTATGTTATACATGAAACTCAGAAAGCACTGAGTTCTTCATTATATAAGCCGGTTTAAGGGCAAAATCAAATCAATTGTTTATCACCCGACACAAAACATCAAGTAATAGTTGTCTGTTTTCAGTAATATTATTATTTTTTTAAATTAATTAACAGAAATGGCTTTGGGAACATGTCCGGTGAATTTTGGCTCGGCAACAATAACCTGAGACGTTTGACCGAGACTGGCGATTGGGAGCTCCGGGTTGACTTACTGGATTGGTCCGGCACTCATGCGTACACCAAGTATGGATCCTTTCGTGTTTACGGAGACGAGTATACATTGGAAGTAGCTGACAAGAAACCAGGTGGTGGAGCAGGTGAGTATTCTCTCCATGCTCTTGATAGTCCTCTAGCGGTGAAAACATATCCAGCTTCATGATGATAGGGCACTTTGGCGTTGCCAGTACTTTTGGCGCCCAAGTACGCACGCGTATACTTCTTACTTCTTACAGCCAATGATCTCTGGAAACATCGCGCCCCCAAGGACATCAATTGCATTATCGTTGCCCTAGCGATCAATGGTGACCTTAAAACATGCACTCTCAATAGCTTATGCACGAAGCGGATAGACGTGATTGTGTCCGGCTCACTCGATATGGTTTCGCTCTAGTTCTATGCATTGTCGTCATCGTCTAGACTGTGCGTTTTCTGTTATTTCGGGAACCGCATACCCGAAATTGGAAATCATCGGATACCCGGTTACCCGTAAACACGTTTGTAAAAACACATAAATACTCCCGAATGTATAACATAACCAACTTGTATGAACCAAGTTTCAAACAAAAGCCGGCAAGTCTGTGAAAGGCCGTCGGCAAATGTTACTTCCTTCATCTAAGTTTTCTTCATTTTGTGTAGCTTAACATGTTAAGTCCGAATATTTAATTACGGGTAATTGGAACCGAAAAATGGAACCGGGTAATGACATTTTCGGTCGGGTATCCGGATACCCGGATACCCGGCACAGCATTATCTTCGTCATCATCATCATCATCATCACCACCATCACCACCACCATCATTATCATCATCATCATCGTCATCACCACAATAACCACCACCACCACCACCACCACCATCATCGTCATCACCATCATTCTTAATTGATCCCTTCTAAAATAATGCCTTTCTGCATGCAGGTGACTCCTTCACAAGTCACAGTGGCCAAGGTTTCTCCACACTCGATCGAGACAATGACGGTTACGATGCTGGGTCGTGCGCCACATCATATCAGGGAGGCTGGTGGTATTTCCCATCCTGTATCTTGAGTCACCTGAATGGTCCATACGAAGATTATGATACAGCCATTACAGGAGACGGCAAAGGGATTGTATGGACTACGTTCGGATATTTAGATTCATTGAAGGGATCTGAAATGAAAATCCGCAAAATTGTGTAAATCTCCTTGAAAACAAACCCCCTTTCAACAACAAATTAAACAAATTATTAGATGTTTATTATATAGCATAACTTTGTATCAATTAGATATCATTATAGAATCAATACTGATATGATTAATTATTAAAGGAGTCTAGTTGATCATTCTTCCGTCATAAAAAGCAATAAATTATTTACAAAATATCTAACAAAACAAAAAGGAAACGGGAAGGGTCAGACATTTTAGTAAGACCGCAGACCAATGGGCAAAACCACTACGCAACAAATAAATTAGATATTTTGTGCTTACAATTTAAGA
This sequence comes from Zoroaster sp. YZ-2022, assembly GCA_029582265.1. Classification (NCBI taxonomy): domain Eukaryota; kingdom Metazoa; phylum Echinodermata; class Asteroidea; order Forcipulatida; family Zoroasteridae; genus Zoroaster; species Zoroaster sp. YZ-2022. Next base: position 13,298,109 of record CM055820.1, read on the forward strand.
GAAAAACTTCCAGTCTTGCAAAAGAGTACGGTTTGTGTACTGGATAAAATGACAGAAAAATTTACGACCCCTGAATGTTAAGATCAGACATTATTTTGTTCACACAGCCATGTAAAGCCGAGTAAAATACTGAACAGCGCCATCTTCTGATTTAATTGTGCAAGCGCTGCGGTTAAATTTCACTGGTTTCCAATGTAATGTTATCACTTGCGTTTGATGATAATACCAGTGAATTTCTTCAGCATGCGATATGCATGCAGCGAATTTATTATTTCGAAAGTTTTACGGGCGGTTGAATTCATACATTGGCCGTTTGATGTGGTTGAATGGAGTTAGTTGCAACGTTGAAATTCCTATAATTCTTCGTCTTGCCATATCTTCAAGTATGAACACTGACTTAATGTATACTTATCTGTTACAAAAATCTTTCTGGAAATTTTAAATCCTATTGTAACTGGAAGTATCACTGAGTTGCTGACTCAGTTGGAACAGTAAATTTACCGTGTGTTGACGTTTTAGTGCTACCGGCATGCAGGCTACATCTACGGCGGATGATCAGCTGGTGATACAGTCAGCTGATTCGTCATCGCCGGAGTCTCCCAAACAACCTTTGGATGTCGTTGTTGATGAGGAATGTAAAGGAGATAAAATGGATGATTTAGCTAAGGGAATTGGTAGAGATGAAAGTCAGAAACCCAAGCGAACTGCTGATGCCAAGCTTGAGAGGATTTCCTCGCCTGGGAATCGTAGAAAAACAGGCCATAAACTGACGTAAGTAGCCATGCACTTTGTAAATAATCTAGAATGCAGACATGGTATTATTGGTAGAGTGTAATATCAAATTAACCAGGCTGTAAGCTTAGGTGGTGGTACATAGGTGTGGATACAAAGAAGAAATAACATTGAGGGAATAATAAAAAATTTGGGATATTCTGCTTAAATTTTTTTAAGTTAAAGCATCATACACCATACATTGGTAAGATGTCTGTAATATTAAATGCAACCATTAGTCATGTTAGTAATGAAGAGATATTTATAGAATAAGAAACGAAAGTTTTGGGTTATTTTGTTGTGTCATTGACAAGAAATTTGTGAAAAAGCATTCAGATTTTGTTGTATGCATTTTAATGGTAATGTGGAAAATAGATTAATCCATTTCAGATTTATAATACATTTCACATTTTCTAAAAAATAAAGTGAAAGCATGTCAGATGGAATAGTTCCTTTTCACCATCACTGACTTCACATTAAATAAGTTTTTAGATTATTTTCAGTAATTTTGCAATCAGGTAATTACTAAAGGTGTACAATTTTTAATTTGTATTGAATGTATATATATTTTTTTCATTCCTTCATAATAATAATAATAATAATAATGTATAGATTTATATAGCGCACGTATCCACCAACTAAGTGGCGCTCAAGGCGCATTATATTATTATCCCTGCTCATAAGGCTCATAAGGCTCATAAATCATTCCTGAAACCATCTCAGCTCCCTGGGGAGTATACAGCTCAATTGCTGCCATTTCTAGCGCATAGAGAGCAAACCATCTCTGCCTTCACAGGTACCCATTTAACCCCTGGGTGGAGAGAAGCAATTATGGTTAAGTGTCTTGCTCAAGGACACAGGTGTCACGGCTGGCGCTCGAACCCACACTCTGCTGCTGGCAACACCAGAACTTGAACATGTACGTACTAGGCCTTAATTGGACTCTTTAAAGGCATACATTTATCTGCCAGTGCCTAGCCTTCTCAAAACTAACAAAATTTGTATTCTTAACCCTAACCCTCCTAAATCCTCTATAATCCTCCGGAGGATTTGGAGGATTTTGGAGGAATGGGGCACGTTCGAAAATCACCAATTGGAGGATTATGGAGGATTGAGGAGGGTCGTGCATTTGATAGTGGGGGATTGTGGAGGATTGAGGAAGCATGGTTCAAAGAGATCCTGGAGGATTGTGGAGGATTGAGGGCATAATGGAAATTTACTTTGGAGGATTATGGAGGATTATGGAGGATTGTGAAGGATTGTGAAGGATTGTGAAGGAAGGATTGACAGAAACATAATCTTGTATCCTCCGGAGGATTTGGAAGGTTTTGGAGGAATGAGGCACGTTCAAAAATCACCAATTGGAGGATTATGGAGGATTGAGGAGGGTCGAGGAGGGTCGTGCATTTGATAGTGGAAGATTATGAAGGATTGAGGCAGTGAGCTTTATGCGTAAACTCAAGTTGGAGGATTATGAAGGATTGAGGCAGTGAGTTTCATGCACAAACACATTTCGGAGGATTATGATGAAGGATTGAGGAAGGTACCTGGTAATTAAAGAAATTTACCGTTATATCTTATCAGGATTGGATGACAATTACAAAATATGTTTGAACATGTATCGAATGGTATGATGGAAGGTGAATATTGCCGTACATTTTTTGTTGGGGTAAAATACAAACTGACCAAATAAACTTCAAAGCTGATGTGACACTTGAAAAAAAGGCTAAATGACAACGTACATGGTATTTGTTTTTATTTGTTTGGTCTCACATTTAGGCTGCTAGCCTGTGGAGCCTTCATGCATGATTCATGACCTTATCACTATTTACTGCCATACTTCTCCATGCTCTGTTACAAGCATGAGTTTCCTGCTGGTCATGCATGTACATCATATCAATATTTGAGATCAAGGTGGAGTGGTAGAATGAACTCTTGTTTATAGGCCTACTCTGGTTTGCTTTCTGACAATTTCATTTTCCCCATAATTATTCTCATTAGCCCTAATACATTTTGGAAATATTCTATTAAAAAGAAAGAATCATAAAAAGTTACAAATGCAATTGATGTAAGTTTTTTTGTGTACTATATGTATGTGGAAAATGGAAGATACATGTCATGACAAACATTCATATTAAGGTTTGAATTGACTGATTATGTATTCATAAGTGATGAATTATTCATGAGTACTTGCTGGACTGCACAAAGAATAATGAATGATACATTTGCTTTTAATTAAGATTGGAATTGACTGATAACGTATTCACATGTGATGAATTATTCACAAGTACTTGGACTGAATATTGAATGAGACGTGAACATAATTTAAATGTAAGAGGAGTGGCTGGATACATAGTGTGTATCTACAGTGAAGTAACTTGAATCTATGGTTTTAATAATAGGCCACACCCCTGTGACCAGTTGCCAATTAACTTTTGCAATTTGGAACTGAACTCAATATACATGTATTAATGTTCCTTCTTTCAATTTACATTTACATGTACACTGATAGTCAATACGCACTATAATTTATTAATACCGCATAGATTTATTATTTAATTTAACATTCATTTTGAAGATCCTTCTTTTCCATTTTCCATTTTCCATATTGCAATTAATTAATATTAATAAAATCCAGTTCGCACCGGGAATAAAAAAGTTTTTCCGAACCCCGTGGCTGGTTTATTTTTACCGCACAAACACGACCAATGGTGCTCACCAGAGCGTGACCGGGGAGACCGCGTCTTCCACCGTGTGCTTATGGCTCGTTGCCACGTCAACCGGGAATCTATACAAATATTCCCGAGAATCCTGTGGCGTGTTTAGACGCTCTGCGATCCGCTGTCCAAAAAAAAAATGCGTGTATACACAGCCTCCGACGCGAACTGGTTAAGCACCTGAATAATAAAAGATTATAACATCAAACGTCGTCCCATAGGGCCTTATGATTGGCCTTCAGGACATCATGATTGGCCCACAGTGCCTCATGGTTGTCCCACAGTGCCTCATGATTGGCCCACAGTGCCTCATGATTGGCCCACAGGGCCTCATGATTGGCCCACAGTGCCTCATGATTGGCCCACAGTGCCTCATGATTGGCCCACAGGGCCTCACGGTTGGCCCACAGTGCCTCACGGTTGGCCCACAGTACCTCATGGTTGGCCCACAGGGGCTCATCATTGGCCTAGAGTGCCTCATGATTGGCCCACATGGGCTCATGATTGGCCCACAGTACCTCATGGTTGGCCCAGAGTGCCTCATGGTTGGCCCACAGGGCCTCATGATTGGCCCAGAGTGCCTCATGGTTGGCCCAGAGTGCCTCATGGTTGGCCCAGAGTGCCTCATGGTTGGCCCAGAGTGCCTCATGGTTGGCCCAGAGTGCCTCATGGTTGGCCCAGAGTGCCTCATGGTTGGCCCAGAGTGCCTCATGGTTGGCCCAGAGTGCCTCATGATTGGCCCACAGGGCCTCATGATTGGCCCACAGGGTCTTGGATGCACTGACAGTCAAGAGCCAATGAGCAGTGAGCACAAATACCATGCAAGTATGAGTTTATATCAGAAATATTCTTGATCATGGATCTCTTTAATAATTAATGAATTTAATTAAAGGAAACAACTGGTAACTAATTAAGAAAGGGAGACTGGAAACTGGTAAATACTGACTTGGAGAAATTGTTTGACGGATCACATATGGGGAGTGAACTCTTGCGTGTACTGACCAACTGCTGTACATGTATATTAGGGGTCGAAATTAACACTAGTCCACTAGTCTGAGGCTAATAATAATAATAATAATAATGGAATCTGCCAAGTTTGAACATTATGGCGCTTGAACATTATTACCCCTGCCATCGGGCCAGTTATATCATTCCTAGAACCATCTCAACTCCCTAGTGGTTTTAGCAGTGGGACTACTACATGTAGCTGCTGGGGTTTGGGTAGTCCGATGGGCTAGTGACAAAAAATGAAATAAAAATATGCAAAAAACATTTAGTATGATCTCAGCATGATCTCAGCATGTATCATGTTGCTCACCAGCTCACGGTTCATTTCTTTTTCTTGTATAATTTATATTCACCTTTTTTCAGGACTACTCAAAAATGAGAAGGACTAGTAAAATTTTGAGATAACTAGTCCTGTGGGCTACCATAAATTTTGACCACTGTTGTACAATATATACAATACATCATGTCTACCAGAAAACAAGCCACCATAATGATACATGTACATGAGTGTTGTTGTAGGATTCACTTCACTGTGTGATGTGCAACATGTACAGATCACAGAGTAATGGTTTGAACACAGCGACTTTTGAACTTGGATCATATTCACCTAAGGGCAGACGGATCAATTGATTTGTACAGTAGATTCATGTTTCAAAGTATACGTTTTGCACAGTAAGACAGCAAATCTCTGATATTATTTTTCTCCTTGTACGGAAATTCCGTAGCTGATGTTTATTTATGTTCTTGATAGAGAACAGAATTTCACACAAATACAAGTAAAATTAAGTAAAATTTCCACTTACATAGTATTTTCCTCCATCCATAACAACTTTTGAGTTTCAAAAAATGTTTTGTGGAAAGACAACCCTACAAATGTACCTGTACTTAATATTTTTAGAATCAATTTTAAATTGCATTTTTTTGACTAAGTGCATTTTTATAATCTTTTGTTGAAATGCAAATTCAAGGTATGTACTGTTTAATCTTCAGTTGAAAATATGGCCATTTTTAAATGGGAATTATTATTCATTGACATGTGTGCATACATGTTATGTTCTCCCTCTTCATGCTAAAGTGTTTTTTTTTTTTTTTTGGGGGGGGGGGGAATATTATATTAGATTTGAGAAATTTTATCTTAAAAGGCTGTCACCAACAATATGTGTTTATGGAGCCAACACTTTACAATACAAACACAAGGTACATGTTTCCTTTATCATCATGCTAGTCTTATTACAGCATTTTCCTCTGAAGTTATAAAAGCCAGGTGTCACATTTCTTGTCTCAAAAGCTCCTTTCTGTAACACTATACAATTAGTATAGCCCTGCACATATGCCATTTATTCAGCTTACATTTTATGAGTCATCCAATGTGCTCCGGAGTATCAATATGACTGAAGCGTTCAAGCTACTAATAAGTAGGGGTTCAGTGTGTCTTCACTGAGGCCCATTATTTATCTTCTTGATTCGCCTGAGGGAAAAGTTCCGAATGTCCATTTTTTGGCACCCAGCTGACGGCAGTCAATTTGCCACTAATCGGTTGCACCATTTTCATGTGGCTGCACAATTTTGTATTTATAAGCAAACAAATTTATTCCCAAAGCAGTTATTAAGAGTCTTTGGATTCGGGGATGCGTTTTAATGAGCTTATCGGGGCGTTAAAGAGGGTTGGTGTTTGCTGTAAATTTATTCATATTTACCTTGGTTGGAAATTGAATTAAATTGTGATGTGCAGTCAGTTATGGGGAAAATTGTAAAATTATTTCTCTGCTGGAAATGTACAGTAAATAATACGTTTTTGAGGGTTTACAAGAATTTGTCAAAATTTGTTTTTATTAATTTTTTGATTGAACTTGTATTTATGGGCAGTTTATTTGTAAATAAATTGCAATAGTTGAAAACAAAGAAATAAAAATAAATAAATTGTGTTTAATACAATGTTTTCTTTCTCATTATTACAGCTGTACTTTATTTGACTCATTGTAGAATGTGTGATTACAAAGTGTTAAAAAAGTTACAAGTCTCTAACTTCACTTTAAAGTGGTGTAACATATCATTTTATTTGATACCCTTTCAGAGCGATATTTGAAACATGACATCACTGTTTTCTTACAGTAAATGAGTCTGTAACATTCCATACAGGAATTTTTTGTTTGTCAAAAAGTCAATTTCAACGCCGATTTGATCAAATATTGTGGAGATTCAGGAATGAACTGCAAATTCACCGTACAAAAATGTAGAGATCCATTTATTTGAAATGTGACGTCACTGTTGTCTTTGGATGTTAACAAATTTCACACAGGAAGGTTATCAAATAAAATGACATTTTACATCACTTTAACGTGAGGTGAGACTAATATTTTTTGTAATTTGTTCACACTAAGGACTCTAGTTATTGGACTCTAACACCTTGTATACCGGTATACATTGTAGATCAGCCAGAGATGAAGATGTGGATAATGTAAATAAACTTTAAGAAAAAAGATAATAACAAAATTTAATTCCTTAATTGGAAATATTACCAATTTTACGGCAGTCGCATGTTCAAGTTCCATTTCTGTAAATTTTACTTATTCAATTTAAAACTTGATTCATGTTTACATATGACCTGCAGATACAGTGTGTACTCAGTTTCTCATGCAGTTAATTTAAAATATAAAAATAAATAATTCAATAAAACATACTGATTTCATAGCCTTTTTAAGTGAACCGAAGTTGAATATTTCTTAATAATTTAAAATATTTATGCTAAGTCTTACTGGAATGTCGAAGGGGAAATGGCTTTTTATTCTGGGTTCTAGCAGAGGGACTTTCTAGTTCTATTACACGTACATTTGCAAAATTCATAATTTGTGATTCAAAGAGAAGGGTAAACAAATGACCATCTATAGGTATGCAGTGGCACCATGTGCCTCGGTACACACTATACAATGTGCTGTTTAATTTGTGGATTCTTTCAGTAAGCTCTGTCCAGGAGATTCCTAATCTTGACCACTTGTCCAAGATAGCAAGTGATGATGGATGGATGCAGAAGAAGGGAAGAATGGTTTGTGGCACACTTGTATTCTGAGTCCTCAAACCTCGTGTGTGAGTCTGAGTACTCAGTGTCGGTGTCTTCTGTCGGTGTCGAGTCTAAACCTCGAGTCATGAAGCTCGACTCAAAAGTCCAACTCAAGTTTTATCAAGAATACCAAATATTGGATTCAGACATGCATCCAAATTTTTTTATTTTATTTATTTGTTTTATGTGTTTCTGTCACCAGTACAATTTGACGTGTGTATTGTTCAACTTTGGTTATATTATAATCAAGACATTTTTCAAATTGTTCTTATGGAATTTATAATTTGATGAAATTCTTGCGTCGGGTGATTAACCCTCCTATAGGTTTAACAATCAAAGACACTCAAAATTTGTATGTCACTCTTAGCCCATTGACTTTGTGCAGTGCACTCAAATAAATGCAAGCACATAGGAGGTCATAGATAGGAGGTCAAACCAAAACCACTCAACTGTAACTTATGCCATACATACACAGCTCTGTGTGACTCTGCATATAACTTGTAAGACATACACAAGTGTGTTTGACTTTGCCACTATCTCCAGCACTCTTATACACATGTGTGAACAATTGGCAATGCAACCAAAAATACTCAAGTGACTGTCTGTGGGTGCGGTGCTTACTGGGCCAAATTTCAGCCTGGGCATAGGAGGGTTAAACAATTGATTTAATTTTGCCCTACACCGACGTGTGTAATAGCACTGTATACTTTCCGAGTGTCTGTGGATTCTAGCCAGCCAATCGGCATCGGGCAAGCTCGGTGGTTGAGAGAGGTTAAGACGTCTGCACTAGTAAGCAGGAGGTCATGGGCTCAAATCCCACCCGAGTCACCTGTGAGGTTTTTTTCCACAGACACTCGGAAAGCACCGAGTATAAAGTGCTGTACACACGTCGGCTTATGGAATTTGTTGACATTGAGTAATCTTCATTGGGTTATAAAATGGTTAATATTAAACAGGCTATTTGCCTCCGAGTCCAAGTCACAAACCTCTGAGTCTGAGTCCAAGTCCTACATGTAAGATTCAAGTCCAAGACCAAGTCGTCGGTCATTGTACATGGTGAATACTCGAGTCCAATTCAATTAAAATGTGACTTGAGTAGGGCTGTGCGTTTTCGGATATTTTTGGAACCGGATACCCGAAATCAGGAAAGTTCGGATACCCGTATACCCGTTTTCATTCTTGTTGAAAACATGCCTCCTTTGGTGTACAAATACATGTAAACGTTAACAAAATTTACCTTTATAATACAGAGGATACCATATTTAATTCGATCTTTATTAAAGTATAACATCTTGATGACAAAATATTGTATTAATTTACGGAAAGTTATTTCTGAAATAAAACCGTAAAAATTGATCACACGCGCGCACGCATGGCCGGTGCATCACGCAGCTACAGCGGCCTCGCACGTGACTGTGTCAGGGAGTGACTACCATATCAGAAGACAATAATCACTGGTGCGTACGTGATCAGAGCGCATGCGTATAGCAAGTTGACTTTAATGTTCATGTCACAAAACACGTGTTGAATAACGTCGTGTAGAGTGTCGTGGCCGAGCGGTCTAGCTTGCCGGACTCAAGTTCTGGTGTTTAGCAGCGGAGTGTGGGTTCGAGCCCCGGCCTTGACACTTGTGTCCTTGAGCAAGACACTTAACCATAATTGCTTATAGGGGCAGAGGCAGTTTAACAACTGCCTTGTTCTGGACTAGTTACCCCTCCCAGTCCTATTCGCACCGTGAAGAGGCTGGTTATTAACTTGTCTTGTTTCGGTGCGAGGGGCTGGTTTTTTCAGTGTGGAGTCGTTGTAACAACTCAATGACTGAGTAGCCCCCACCTTGGAGTGGCCATTGGCCTTGTGTGGGGCGAATTGCATAAACATTTTTAAAAAAAGTCATTGGTCAAAGGCGCGATGTGGGCGGAACTAACCCGTTGTGGGAAAACAATTCATGTGCTTGCGCCTTGCCGCGCCCCTGCCTTCTAAATAAGGATATCCCGTACGCCATGATGGCTTTGGATAAGGACATGATTTTGCGTACTAAAATAATATTTGATATTATTAAACTAACAAACTGCAAAAAATTAACGAATCTAAAATCAGAACTTGAATATTAATATGTTTCTATCACAATGAACTTTAGTTAAATGTCAATAAACCTGTCAATAAACATTGTTTCTTGAAAGAATGAATTTTTACCAATTTGGGCCCCTTTTTCTCAAAATGGGACCAAACTTGACTATTCCCTGTTGAACGTGGCATCGTGTTGATCGGTCAGAAATGAGTCTAAAATTTAGGATGCGCACTCATCAAAAAATAACTTAACAAAACGTATCGGTGTAAGTTTTGTCTACTTTTTAATTAGTATTCAGCCAATTTGTCCCCTCCATCAATGTTTGACGATCCATAATTCGCAGCTCATCATAAGCAACCGCATTTCGTCCCTCATAAACGTCTTTTCAACTGATAGGAGATTAGGTGATTGTAAAAATATGCTGGCCAATTGAAAGGATCAAACCCGCAACCAATAATACCTTTCAAATCCGACTGATTATGGATCCTACTGTTGGTTTCAAAGACAATGACCGACTTAACACCTCCAGTTTTTATGTTTCTTTTGAAACAAACTGTCACCTTGTCGGCAAATGTAATACACGAGAGCTCGGTATCGGCGGGTAAATAAATGTAAATGTTGGTGATATGCTGAGGGATGGTCAGTGGCACATCAAAATAATTACACAACAAAACCAATTTCAACACTACTTTTTTATTACGACAACAATTAATGTGGACATCCCCGATAATTAAATCCCCTCTATTAACACATCATGGTGCACACTCCAGTGCAGACATAAACCAACAGTTATTGTCCCACTAATCCAATTACTGTGAACAATAGGCAAACATTCCATCCTGAGCAGCTAGTTTGATACTTGTTTATAGCATGGAGGTTTATACCTCCATGTTTATAGCATGCCACAGCCAGGCTATTTGAGTCTTAATGATTGGATACAATGTATCAGTTGGACAAAAGTGTATGGAAAATGTCAGTAAAATACTACAAAGGCGTTATCTTGAATAAAATTGCTCCTAAAAGTGTAAACAGTACATTGTTCAATAGTCAAAAATTTCTGTTCACACCGCTGAAATGGCAAGTCCCAATTTTAAAAAGTCGTTTACGGGTACTCGGAACCGAAAAACGGAACCGGGTAATGACAGTTTCGGTCGGGTACCCGGATACCCGGATACCCGGATACCCGGCACAGCCCTAGACTTGAGTCGGACTCGAGTGTGAGTCATGAGTCAAACAATTCTGGTTTGTGATGGTACATGTACATGTATGAAAAATCTTACACTATATATCGAAAATGTATGTGACATAAAACACAATAAAGGGGGCCACTTTGCATCCGTCACGTTAGCAGTTTTTCCAATGGTTGTTATTTATTTTTAAGTACCTGAAACCGACCAAAAAGTGTTTCAACATGTGAATGGACATGCAGGCTTATACTAGAACTAATTTCAGTTGATTTATTTTATTTCTTTATTTTTTTATTTATTTTTACCCTCAAATTTCCATAAAAATTGGACGGAAAAAGTTACCTCACTTTTCCGTCCATTTGTTGATGGAAATTTTAGGGTAATTAAAATAATAATAATAATCAACTCAAATTATCTTTAGGATAAGCATGCATGTCTATTCAAATGTTGAAATTCTTTTTGGGTGGTTTCAGATATTTAAAATAAAATTACAACCATTAGAAAAACTGCTAACGTGACGGTAGGAAAGTGGCCCCCTTTATTGTGTTTTATGTCATGTACATATTGTACTGGCTCAGCATTATGTAAGATGATCTAGCAAATCTAGTAGAGAAATCATTTGTGGCCAGTCTAATAGTTGTACAACATATATTGGGTCGTATGGATAAAAACTAGCATTTGCTTTTACTACCAATTTTTAAGCATTTACTCGCATCTGTATGAATAAAAATGAAGCAAATGCTTTTACTGGAAAGCATTTGCTAAACACTGAAAGTATTTACTTTTACTTTTGTAGTTTTTGCTAGACTATTAGCATTTGCTTCGTTTGGTATGAATCAAACGGAGTAAATGCTTCAGATTTGTAGTATTTACTAGTCAATTTTCAAGGCTGGGTCGAGGCAACCCTGAAAAGGATGAACCAAATACTAGTTTGCAAAATGGCAGCGTTTATGAATGTCGTTCGGCAGGAAAAGGTTTATGCTCAGAGAAAGGAGTGTCGGAAGTCAAAATACAAGCAGCTTTACCGGTTTGAGGAACCAAAGGTAACATGGATGGCCGACCATTTCTTGGAACATTCTGGGGAACGAAGAGGGGGAGCACTGATTGCAAAGCAGCAACTTGAGGTTCTACTAAGGTATGTTGGTGACCCAGGTTTTCAAGTTGGCGTCGGAGAAGATGTTGGGATTCATCAGAGCACCGTGTCCACTACAATTACGCATGTTCTCAAACAAATGATGAGAAACGCAGCGCTGTGGATCAAGTTCCCCAAAACTGCAGCTGACATACAATCTGCACAGGAAATGTGGCAGGCAAGGGGGCCATTTCAGATTCCATTTGTCATTGGAGCAGTTGACTGTACGCACGTGCAAATCAACAAGCCATCTGCACCAGAAGGGGATGAGTACATCAACAGGAAAGGACAGGCAACTATAAATGTGCAGGCAACATGCAATGCAAATGAGATGTTCACAAGCGTAGATGCAACCTGGCCTGGCTCTGTTCATGACAGTAGGATTTGGAGAAACTCTCCTGTGGCTGCGCACTTGAAACAATCTGGAAGTGATGCAGTTCTCTTAGCCGATAAAGGCTACGGTATTGCTCCCTGGCTTATGACTCCCTACACCCCTGCATCCAACCCCCAGGAGGCACATTACAACCGGATTCACGCAAGAGAACGAACAATCATCGAAAGGTGCTTCGGACAGCTGAAGCAAAGATTTCCCATCATGCAGTACAAAGTGCGACTTTCTCTGGAGAAAGCTCCAGCTATAATTGTCGCTTGCTTCATGCTTCACAATGTTGCCAAATATCTGGATGATGAATTTGACTTCCCAGTAACGGAATATCCAGAAGATGACATCGATGTGGTAGATGGTCATGAAGATGATAATGAAAATCACACAAGAAGGAGGGGTCAACGGAAGAGGAGAGCCATCTCAGAAATGCTGTATGAGAACGCTTAGAAAAAGAATTACACAATTACCATTTTACGTATTTCTTTTGGTTGATTATGTTATAGCAAAATCAAAGAAGGTCACTACAAGTCCCAAGCAAAACTACAAAGTTTATATCCATTTGCCAAATTACGAAATAACATTATTATAACATGTTATAAGTTTGTTTTATTATGATTTTCAGACAAGCATTTAAGCTGAGAAGAAAACAATTTGGTCAAGTGTTAAAGTACAGCTAATAAATAATATATATTTTCAGTCACATTTAAACAATCAAGAACATCTTTTCTGTTTTCGCAAATTAAAGCAAAAACAAGTAATTGACCCATAAAACGTGAATTAAATGGAGTATTCTGTTCACCTTCTTTTTCTTTTTTTAAACTGTGGGCCTACATATTTATACCTTCTTTTTATTAAATGTAATATTTTGTAAATGTCTTGGCATTTATTAAAAGCAATACGTTGGCGATTAAAATAAAGAATGTATACAATAAATTCTCTCAGAATATCTCTTTTTTTAAATAATAAGTGACAGGTTTTTTTCGAAATATATTACAAGAAATGTTCAATCATCACTGTCTGAATCCGATAGGCCTATCTGCTGTTGCTGCATTCGTATCAGTTTCAGCTGCTCCAACAAAACCAGTCTCTGTAGCTCAGCTGTCGAGAGTCCCTCTGTTTCCTCTGTTTCTGGAAGAGATGATGTTTTTCTCTTTTTCACGGGCCTTGAAGGAATCACATCAGTTTCCTTCTCTGTCATGTGACTATGAGGCGGAGACTTCATAAGCGTCTTGGATGTGGATGGACCGGGCAAATCTGGTGTAGAGGCGTTACCTAAGCCAACACGTATGGCACCTGAAAGAATGGTAAATCTCTTCAGTCAAATAGTAACAAATAATTCCAGTATACAAAATTACATTTAATTCCAGGCCAAATTATAGGCCGAATATACAAGTTATAGGCCCCCCTTATTTTTGTTTTTTTGTTTTTAATAATTGGTCATTTACCTTTTACTCCACTGATCACCGAACAACTTTGCGTCTGCATCAGGTCCAGCAGCAATTTCTCCCACTCCTTCAGTTTTATTGGTTTGTTTCCTGTCTTTGACACATCAGACTTCAGTTTCACATCGCTCTTCATGTTGTTCAGCTTTTTCATGATTTGCTTGTCTGTCAGGGAGATGCCAGTTGCGCGCTGATACTCAACCGCCATTTTCTTGAGTGCACACTCTTTGTCTGCTTTAGGTAACTGGGACTTTGCAAGTAGCACCTTGTATCGTTTTACAAGTTTCACAAACAGATTTTGCTTGCAATTTGCAGGTACAGATAAGTTGTCTTCATCGTGCAGATTTTCAGGGTCAGAATCACTATTGCTATACATATCAGCCATGATGAGATTTCATTAAACCACTCCTGTTAGCTTACGGTTTGCTCTGTTTGGGTCTCTTCGTACACACAATGGAGTACCTATTGTTATAAACTATTCAGCTATGCATTCAACCACAAGTGTGAAGCATTTACTACGATTTCAATTAGCAAATGCTGAACAGTAAAACCTAATTTTTATTCATACGAATTCAAGCATTTGCTTTTCCTTAATGCTTTTACTCCAAAGTAAATGCTTTTACTGTTTGCTTAAACTTCCTAGCATTTACTAGTTTTTATCCATACGACCCATTGTGTACCATTAACTGACTGTACCAGATGTGATTGGGGTAAAATTGCAGTTAAAAGGACTGGTGTCATTGGCTTCTGATAGGCAGTTTCATGAAAATTTGAAGTTGCTTCAATGCTTTTAAATGTCATATCACTGGATAGAACAAAAAATTAGAAAGAAAATAAGGGGTCAATGGTCATGATAGGTTAACCCTATGCAAAGTTACGAATTTTTGTTGATTTAAATATTTGGTAATTTTTAAGATCCAGTTTCATTTGAAAAGTTGTGACCGAATTTGCCTGCAATGTATCCTTGTAGTACTAACAAAGTCTATTTTGCGCAAGTTGCACTGTTTTTGTGCCAACGTTACAGATGGCATGGACTGATCAATTAAGATTAACCACGATGTGTAGTATCCATTTATCGACACTAGAAGTGACTACATCCGTAGACTACCCTTTATATTAGAATTTTACCATGAAAGTTCGGCGGGTCACAACTTTGACAGAAAAAAAGGATATGAAAAATAGCGCCACCATCGGCGGTTTGCGTGAATCTGCCTACTTCTGATAGTATAATGAGTCCACTTGCTGTCCATTCATAAAAAAAATCAATACCACTCTTAATCACAATTAATGAACAGTTGAGCATGCATGTATGTGTTGTATCAAATTCAAGGATAGATATTATGGTAGTTGCAACATCCGGCCACGATTGATTTTACCGTGTTATTTGACCAACACGTACTAGAACAAGGCAGCACACTCATATTTCATCATCCGAGAAATAAACACGGCAAAGACTACCACTTTTCCCAATTTGCTGGAGTGATTTATGGTTTAATGTACAGATCTAATGAGATACATCATACATGTTATATTATTTGAGGTAGTTTTGTGAAAATTGGATTTAACGGATGCTGATAGATCACAGTGAGAACAGTTAAGTATTTGTGCATTCTGTAATGTAACAATTGATGTATGGTGGTATTTTGCAATACCCGGAGACGGGGAATTCAAAGTAATTGCTTAGCAAATTTTATTTGCCAGACAAGTGTATTGTTATAATGCTAATTATGAGTAGTGCATTTTGTGCAGCATTTTACTCTGATTCAGGGGAGAATACTCACTGTGTATACATGTACATGTACATACAAGATAATGGTTGGAGTTTGCAGTACTGCAAGGCACCATTCCGTTCACATACATGTATTTTGAGTAAGTCCATAGTTACTCACGTTACATTTTTGAGGTATTGGGCCCACTCTTAATGCCATAATTTCCTTATTAAATATATTTCACTCATCAGTTTTTACACAGTAGTTGCATAATACCCAGACTATACTCGGCACAAACAATTATTTAACCCTAACCTTCCCAAATCCTCCAAAATCCTCTTTGCTAAAGTGAAGGATTTTGGAGGATTGAGGTTACATGCAACATATGCTCTTTGCTAAAATGAAGGATTTTGGAGGATTGAGGTTATTAGGCATACTTGCCTTTCCATGGTACATGTACATCCATGTTTGTTGTAGTGATTGCAAGGTCAGTGCTAGGGTCAGTGGACACTGTTTATTGCTCCATGCATGCAGGGAGGGTCCCTGGCCATGTAGTAGAAACACATGTGTGCATGTACATGTCATGTGCTTGCTTTACTACTGAAGGATTTTGGAGGATTCAGGTTATGTGTAAGCAAATGGGACCAGAACCTCAAAAATATAACGTGAGTAACCATGGAATTGCCTTTTTGCATTTAGCCAAATTTTTTGACAGAATTACTTGTGTGGGAATGTATGTGTACCTGTGTATTATACATACATGTAATGCTATTTAAAAAAAAAAGCAAATCTCAATGTTTGAATAGCTATTAGTGAATTGTGTGTACATGTACATCAGTAGAATTTTCTATGCAATAAATACTAGCAAATCATTTGCTGAATACCACTTAAAGGGACAGTATTATCACGATCAGAGCAGACTTTCAACAGGGCATGGAATCGGTGTCCAAGTTTAAGATGAACACAGTGACTGAAAATTTCTGGCATCAGCAACGGTAATATGACCTTATCATGTGGGATATTATTTTCAGTTACTGAATTAATCTAAAACTACCACTCTGATTCCATGCCCTGTTGATTGTGATGATACATGTACTGTCCCTTTAAGTTGATGATTAACAGGCCAATTTTAATGCAAAGATGATGTTTCAAAATCTACTGAAATGTTGAACGTTTATCATTTTTCTTACATAAATGTATAAACATTTTATTATAAAAAAGTGCATGATATTCATATTGAACAATATTTTTGTGGAGTAGAGGCCTTTAGAAATTGATTTTTTTTAAATGGAGAATCCCAAATCTAGTAATACATCACTGTGCATCATTCATTTGACTTGGTATGTACAAAATGTACATGTATTGTATATTGTGATTCATAATAGAGTGAATAGTAAATGTACAGTGTGTGTACACATGTGTAATTGCTAAACAGGGGGATCAAATTCTCATCTGCTTTGTGTAATACATAAACTTATCTCAAAATCACCATGGTGAGATGCGAGGTAATGGTACACTGTACACGTACATGTCTGTACAGGCTGCCTGATACGCATACATATGTACATGTATTTGAATAATTTGGTCAGATATTGTTTATTAATGTACACACTGTACATGTTCATGTATGCAGACCTATTTTTTATGTTGATGAATTCGATCTTCATTAGAAAAAATGTTAGTTTTAATGGCAATTTAAAAAAAAAATGTATTGGCAATTTTGGGATTGCAGCTGAATATTCATTATGATAACAATTCATTATGATAACAATTCATTATGATAACAATTCATTATTATAACAATTCATTATGATAACAATTCGTTATAACAATTCATTATGATAACAATTCATTATGATAACAATTCATTATGATAACAATTCGTTATGATAACAATTCGTTATGATAACAATTCGTTATGATAACAATTCGTTATGATAACAATTCGTTATGATAACAATTCGTTATGATAACAATTCGTTATGATAACAATTCGTTATGATAACAATTCGTTATGATAACAATTCGTTATGATAACAATTCGTTATGATAACAATTCGTTATGATAACAATTCGTTATGATAACAATTATGATAACACCGTTATGATAACAATTCGTTATGATAACAATTGCTATGATAACAATTCGTTATGATAACAATTCGTTATGATAACAATTCGTTATGATAACAATTTATGATAACACCGTTATGATAACAATTCGTTATGATAACAATTAGATTATGATAACAATTAGTTATGATAACGTTATGATAACAATTCGTTATGATAACAATTCGTTATGATAACAATTCGTTATGATAACAATTCGTTATGATAACAATTCGTTATGATAACAATTCGTTATGATAACAATTCGTTATGATAACAATTCGTTATGATAACAATTCGTTATGATAGCAATTCGTTATGATAGCAATTCATTATGATAACAATTCATTATGATAACAATTCGTTATAACAATTCATTATGATAACAATTCATTATGATAACAATTCATTATGATAACAATTCATTATGATAACAATTCATTATGATAACAATTCATTATGATAACAATTCATTATGATAACAATTCATTATGATAACAATTCATTATGATAACAATTCATTATGATTACAATTCATTATGATTACAATTGAGCAATGAAAGTGTCGGCTTTTTCTGTTAAATTAATTCACAGAAAATGAATTTACTGTTCATAATTAAGTTATAATGGACTTCTGATAAAAGACCATAGTGTTCAATTACTTGGATTACGGACCTGTCGCTGAAAAATATCAGATTTTGGAGAAGAACAAAATTTAAATCACTGCTGAAAATCACATTTCTCATGTCACCCCTATCCCTCCCACACACACCCCCGACCTTGTCTTTTTCATTCTATCCAACATGTAACATTGACAAGATTTAGTAAACAATGATCAGACTCTACTTATACCCTTAGTCCCTGTACCAAAACAGAATGAGTGAAATGGATTTCATCTTATGTTGAAAAGTCTGGGTCCTCAGAAGCATCCTGTACCCTGAGTCTAGCCACGTACACGAATAGGGTCCATGGCTGCCAAGCTGGGATGTTTACCGAATACTTAGCCAGTCATGATCTCACCAAAAGGTAACAATGTGTGGCCCAACAGGGGGGTCAAATCAGATACATTGCGTGAATACCACTTTGTTGTTCCTCTTTACATCGTGTTTGTGCCTGCGGTATTTACGTAGACTTCGTTTTTTTGTCTACTTGTCCATTGTGACTGCCGTTCTTATACACATTTGAGACTCAATGACTCAACGGCTTTACTGGATACACAGGACTCATTGGCGGCCACAAGTGTAGACTTAAGAGCGATCCAATGAAATAAAAACATGGGTGACATTCAGAATAAGCGTAGCCAAATATTTTCAGAATGTGAATGTTTTTCTGTCCATTAAGTTTTTTCAATCAAATTAAGTGCAATGTTCATGGCAGTTTGTGTTTTTGTAAATTACAGTGTTACAGTTTGTACATGTGTACAGTTTGTACACGATATATAATATACATTTATAAACAGAAATTTTATTTGATTATTTTACTTTTATTTATTTTTATTTAAAAAAAAAAGTCTCCAGTTTCTTCGTCAGTATTTTTGATTTTGTTTTTGTTGTTGCTATGAAACGATGTCCAATTGCAGCCAAAATTGCTGGATCGACTGGAATTCTGCTGTGCTGTGTTTTAAATGACTTTTTCACATAGGGGTGTGAACATTTGCCCGATTTGTGAGACCTCTTATAGCCACTATACTTTGTACATGAAAAATTTGGTGCCTGCGTATACAATGTTTCAGATGGCTGAAAAAAATGCGCGTCACCAGACCGATTTTTGACACCAACCGATGACCAGAAACTGGAGACAACGTTTTTGGCCTTATGTAACTTTCAGTCACTGTGTTAATCTTAAACCAGGACATCGATTCCATGCCCTGTCGAAAGTCTGCTCTGATCATGACGATATTGCCCCTTTAAAGGGAAGGAACAACACCAGATTATCAAATTTTATGTTTTGCATGTTTTTTTAAAATTTACTATGTAATTTTAGTGTTTTATGAAATGTGTACATTTTTAAAGTCTTTGATTGAAACATGCATGTAATTTGGCCATGAGAAATCATTTCAATTCAATTCACATGTATCAATATTTCTGAGAAATGATTTCATCTGAAGTGCTCCAATTTTCATCTTAGAGGAAAACATTTTTTGGCAACTATTTGTAAAGCATTCATAGGCCTACATACATGTAAAAAAAAAAACATGGAACAGTTTTCATTATTTTCTCGAAAACATGAGCACAGGTATTGTGATGAAATGTTTACTTGGCTAGTTTTGTTATACTTCTTGGAAACTAGAGGGTTAAAATAAAGGTATAATTCCAAACCCAATTGTTGTACCTTCCCTTGAAATAATGTTGGTTTGATATCTAGGAATTATTGCCATATTTACTGTTTCATGTGTGCATAAATACAATCAGTACCTTTCCTGGTACCTAGAGAGGTCACAGGTTGTACAATTTACATTTTTGTACTGATTGGTTGAGTGAAACTCTAACGCTACTACTCATATAAGAAACAGGGAATTATTTTGTTCACAAATTTTGGATAGTAAACATTTTAGGCAGAAATATGTTTGTGTGTAAATGAATGCTAAATTTGAATTGCAAATCTTGAATTTTGATTAGCGCACTCTGAATTTTGTGTAGCAATTATTTCTGTGATACATGTACAAGCAAAATTGTCCACTTAGAAAGACACTGGCTTTAGGAGTATCGGTTTACACGTCAGGCCATCAAAGCTATTACAAATTCTAACGATGTTAAAAATGTAAATTAGAGAATTAGCTGTTGCAAACTGCTTACCAACCTAAAGGACTTGTAGTATTAATGCAAAATAGTAGTTATAGGCCTTACGTTTCGAACCTAGCAGGTTCTTTCTCAAAGGCAAAATGAGACGGAATACACATATGCTAAGGCTGTGTGGTGAATAGGGATGCTGAGAGAGAGGCAGGAAATTATTACGTAAGTCCACATTTATTATGACTCTAATAAAACAAGAAAAACATCTGTTAGTATTAGTTATTGTATACTACTCAAAACAATTTAGGGAACACCGGATTTTTAACATCAAATAGGTTTGAAATGTTCCATGAACCGGGATTTTCATTTGCAACCCCCACTCTCTTTCAGTAGTCATGTCATGAAATGTGTAATCACTACATGCATCCTTCATCATCTGTTTCATTGTGCAGTTGTTTCTCATCAATTCTGTGAAACATTGTGTTTATCTGAAATAAATGATCTTGCTTTAACTGACATTGTTCCGGTGTTCCCTAAATTGTTTTGAGTAGTATCATTCGGATATCTGACGATTTCCAATTTTGGGTATCCAGTTTCCAAAATAACTGATATCGCACAGCCTTAACACATATGCAAACATACATAATAGTATACACAGGATTGAACAGACATTAAAAATGTGTAAATTTACATAATTTCTACTACATGTACGTAGTCAAACTTACATGTAAAAAGCAATTGTACAGTGTCTGACTATTTAAAAAAAAAATTTTTATGCAAATTGCCCCACACAAGGCTAGTGGCCACTCCAAATATATATACTCGTGTGTGCTAATATTTCAGCCATGACGGACTGTAAAGTAAAATTTTTCATTTTTTTAAAAAAGCCCTGGGGCATTAACCCTAACTCCCTAGACAACAAAAGCAGTTGGAGGATTTTGAAGGATTTGTATTGTTCAGTAACAATGCTTAGGGAGTTAGGGTTTTAAAGAGTGGAAAAGTAGACAAAAGAGTTAATCATGAGCAATGACTGGATGGTATTTTCCCAAATGTTTTCAATCTGATGAAATGAAGGATTTAAGAATGGCCCATTGAAAGATTTCATTTATTTTTGTCCTTGCCCCTTGCCCAACAAAAGCTGATGTTTAGTTCGTGGAACCGGGAACAAATGGAGGTGTAGTCTGAAAAGAAAGGTAAAAAAACACAAAACTGACTTAACATTCCTCTTAAAATTCACCTGTACTTGTACTGTAGTTCAGTCTATACATGTACAAGTCAAGTCAACTGCAAATTATTTAATTTTTCAACCAGAATTACAGAATGCCTTTCAAAGTCGATGTTTTTCTAACCCTTTTCCACCCCAATATAAAAGGAGAAATGAAATTATGTAGGATGAGTCATGTAATTGTGGGGGGGGGGGGGGTTACTATACAATTGACATGTATTATATGTGTATCATTTCTGAATGGTATTGTTCACGTATGAAAAGAGTCAGTCTGCTTATATCCCATTGTGTTTTTATTTATGTCCATGTCAGATTAAGAGGAATGCTTGTAAAATCATGTATAATAATAATAATAATAATAATAATAATAATAATAATAATAATAATAATAATAATAATAATAATAATAATAATAATAATAATAATAATAATAATAATAATAATAATAATAATAATAATAATAATAATAATAATAATAATAATAATAATAATAATAATAATAATAATAATAATAATAATAATAATAATAATAATAATAATAATAATAATAATAATAATAATAATAATAATAATAATAATAATAATAATAATAATAATAATAATAATAATAATAATAATAATAATAATAATAATAATAATAATAATAATAATAATAATAATAATAATAATAATAATAATAATAATAATAATAATAATAATAATAATAATAATAATAATAATAATAATAATAATAATAATAATAATAATACAGAAGATTTATAATGCGCACATATCCACCAAGAAGTGCTCAAGGCGCTTTACAGTAAACAAGATATATCATACAATAGCATAACAATACAATAGCAAATGCAATATAATACTAAACAAAAGATTTTTAAAAAAATGCATAAATGAATGTTAACAGTCCTTATAGGCAATACACATAAGATGAGTTTTTAAGTTTTTCTTGAAGGAGTAAACAGTTTGAGATTCATGAAAGTACAGAGGTAAATCATTCCAAAGGCGTGGAGCCACAACTTCAAAAGATCTGTCACCCCAAGAATGTTTAAACTTTTGTTCAGCTAGCAGAAATTTTGCACTGGAACGTAACTTGCGAGAGGGGGCATAACATTTCAACAAGTCAGATATACAGGTGCAGAATCATTCAAAGATTTGAAAACGATAAGCAATATTTTATAAATAATATGATATGATATTGGCAGCCAATGGAGATCTTTAAGGATGGGGGTGATATGTATACCTATACATTGTATTTTGTTGGTTTGCAATTTTTGCATTTGAGGATTTTTGTACAATATGCACAACAAACAGAAATTAGTATGTGTTAAAAACATTCACAGAATGGAAATTATGAACAGGTATACCTAATTTGTTTTTTGCATTTTTGCAGTTGAGGGTTTTTGTTCAGGGATTTGTTTGTACAACATGCACAACCAACAGAAAATAGAGTGTGTTAAAAATATTACAGAATGAAAAGAAAAAAAAGAAAAATAAAGAAATGGCATACAATTTAAAGTGCAATGTACATGTAAATATATGTCATAGCTTTGCTGTTTAATTTTTAATACAATGTATGTATTCATCATATCAAAATTGTATTTTTTTACAGGCCTACAAAAAATATTCAAACCATTCCTCCACTGTGCATAATTCTGTATGTAAACGTACAGTACTATTTTGCTGAGATTCTAAATGCACATGAATTAAATCTAATCTCAACGAATGTAAACAATGTTTTTTTTAAATTTTAATTAAGTGCTTTTGTGAATATCTCTGGAGCCTATAGATCACAATTACAATCCAGTCCTGGAGCCGGATCTAGCCCAAATGCAGTACAAACAACGATCTATAAAACCTGGGTCTCATTGACATGGTTACTTCATCAGCTAATTAGTTTTTATTGACATTAATGTTAGTCAATAATTGTTAAATTGATTAGTGATAGATTTCTAGCCAGCAGCCATAAACCTGTGCTAGTTCGGCACCTGCTCTTGTGCTCTCTTTCCCCCTCTCCCCAACCATCCTTTCATCCTTGGTCATGTTTGAGTAGAGGGTTCATGATCTAATCAGATTGATTTCATAGTCATTTTTCCTGATTTCTTTTTTTTTTACAAATAGAAAGTAGAGAAGTGGCCACCAAGGAAAGAAAGAAATAGCCTGTATTGTGTCCAAACCTCTAGTTTCTTGTTTGTAAGGACGTGGAGAGTCTGTAAATCCTCCAAAATTAAACATCCAGGGAGGTTCAGGGGGGCTTTGTCCACTAGACCAAAGGGAGACCCAGGCCCGCTTTCCATTTTTCAGGATTATGTTTTAAACAGTCATGAATGTTTTAAACTTTTTAAAGAATTTAACCAAACAATTGAATTTTATACAAATTTGTGAAACGTAGTTTAAAACTGATAATGGCATCAATCTTCCCTTGGAAATAATTTTGTCTGAGGTGTTGTCACTTTTTGTGAAATAAATTTGAATTAAACTTTCATAAAGAATACTCTTCCATTAACCCAAATCCTCTTTGCTGAAGTGAAGGACTTTAGAGGATTGAGGTTACATGCTACATGCTCTTTGCTAAAGTGAAGGATTTTGGAGGATTGAGGTTATTATTATTATTATTATTATTATTATTAATCATTTCTGGTAATGAAACCAAGGGATGCCTCAGAAAAGCGCACTTAAGCACTGTAAGCTCGAAAGCCTGAGGAAACCTGTAAACAAGGGTGCTTGCAATGTGAACCAGAAACACCGGGGTAAAACCCTTACACTTCCACGATAAGTGTTCTGGGTTCTTTTACGTGCATTACTTAATCTAGTACATGTACTAGGCATACCTTTCCATGGTACATGTACATCCATGTTTGTTGTAGTGATTGCAAGGTCAGTGCTTGGGTCAGTGGACACTGTTTATTGCTCCATGCATGCAGGGAGGGTCCCTGGCCATGTACATATCACAGATTAGAAACACATGTGTGCATACATGTCATGTGCTTGCTTTACTACTGAAGGATTTTGGAGGATTCAGGTTATGTGTAAGCAAATGGGCCTAGAGGGTTAATTCCATTATGGATTGAGTATGCAGAATTAAGAATGTATCTTTCACAGGATGGTTGGTAAATGTTGATAAATTGATTCCAAGGGAGCAATCACTGTATACCTTCCCTTTAAGAAGACACTCAAGACAACATTTTGAAGGTCTTGTTCTTGATCTCAACCGTGACTTCCTGCGATGCAGTCTCCTCTTGGTCTGTCCCTGACCAATTACACGTTAGTCTCAGACCAATTAGTGCCAGTCACGAAATTCTGAATTAACTCAGTAAAGGTTTTTTATATTTGAACCATGCATGAAACATTGTACATAAAACTGTGCATCTGAAGTCAGAGTATGCATTCGAAAAACACATGTAAAATTGAAAACCTTTTACAAATAGTGCAAGTTGCTGTTCTTCATATCTGAAAAAATATAGAAAAACCATATGCTGAAGTTGTATCAGTTTGTACACATATACTTCTGTGCACATGTAAACATACCAGGGATCCTGTCAAGTAATACAAATCCTGGAAAAGTCATGGCCTTTAAATTTCTATGATATTATTTTCAGAGTTAGAGAGGTAATTGGAAAATCAGAAAACTGCTGAAAAGTGAAACAATACAGGGAATGAAATGGGCAGAGAAAGCAAGGGAACAGAAATAGGGACCATCCAGGGAACTTAGTCTGTAAATAGGTAATCAGACTGGGATAGAGACTGGGAACGAGACTGGGAACTAGATCAGGAAGTACATGTAGGTACGGGACTAGCTTGGGTACCAGCTTGGGTACCAGCTTGGGAACCAGAGAGAGAAACAGACGGACACCAAGATTTAAAATTAGATGGGGAACCAGATGGGAATGAGACACAGACCCAAATTTGGGAACCAGACTTGGAACCAGACCAGGAAGCAGACTTGGAACCAGACTTGGAACCAGACAGGGAACCAGACAGGGAACCAGACAGGGAACAAGACAGGGAACCAGGCAGGGAACCAGGCAGGGAACCAGGCAGGGAACCAGGCAGGGAACCAGACAGGGAACCAGACAGGGAACCAGACAGGGAACCAGACAGGGAACCAGACAGGGAACCAAATTTTGAACCTAATAAGAAACAGACAGGGAACCAGATGGAGAAGCAGACAGGGAATCCTGGAGGTCTCTAGAGAACCAGACAGCGAAACAGACATCGATAACTGTCTGAAATGCATGTTAAAATTGACAATACATGTGACGCTGCGTAAATACAAGTTTATGTAAATTGTCCATTTTCAGTGTTTGCTCAACCAAAATTAATCACAGAAGCAATGAGAAATCCTTTTAAAATTCACCACAAAGCTGTCGGCATATTCCTTTCAAACTTGCAGCAACCGATTACTGCTCCAGTCAACCATATGTATGCAAGCAACCCACAGGGCAAGTAATATGGTTGGATAGATGATTGTCAGTTGTGTTTAGATAATGGGAGATATTCATATATATGCAGTGTACATTTCCTGTCGGTTTACAAACAGCATAATGCACAAAGCACAAACAAATCTGGTACATGAAAAATTGGTGATTGGTATCTAATGGGAAAGAAGTGCCCAAGGAGATAACATACTGTACAGGTAGTACTATTACAGTGTAAAACAACATCCCCTGAACATGTACATGACATTTTTGAACTGCATGTTAAACTGTGTTTTTTGGTGGGGTTTTTTTGGGGGGGGGGGGGGTGATGAAACAGGACACCTTTGATCTGCTCCTGATATGTGACAAATTGGAAAGGTTGTCATAACAGCGGGTTGTCAGGCAGTCATTGTTGTTGTTTCTGTAGCCACTTAGAAACATAACTGATGAGAGTTTGTCAGATTTGTGTTGCCATACACTTAGTTTCCCACACTTCAGTTAGAAATATATTTTTATGCGTGCATATGCGTTTTCATAAAATGTGTTTAATTTTGACAGAAAGGGAGTTTACCAATGTCAGATATAGATTATGTGGGACGGAAGAAGATGAATATAAAGGGGGTATGGTTCCAGTTTTCACTGAGAAGAAAACAAACTTAAGTGGTCTCCATTTCTATCATAGAACAAAAATATTACACTGACTGGTCAAACTAAAATGAATCAGTGACATATATAGCCAATTTTTTTTTTTTTTTTTTTTTTTGCAGTTGGATTGGGGGAGGGGGATATGGTAGGGTCTGAAAGGACAATAATTGTGTCAGGATGGCACTTTGGGAGTACACCTGAGGGAGGCAGGAATGCACTGCCTTTTGGTAGGAGGGGGATGTGTTCCACGGGCCCCCATCCCTAGGCTGTGGCAATTTACACAACCAGGGTTCCCTATTTCCAGATCTTATCTAGTTGGAAATGATGAAATAATCATATACAATTCACAAAAAGGCGCCTGCTTTTTTGCAGTGGCAATACACCATAGATCATTCATCGGCACAAATTCTAACCAAATGTGTACATCATCAGCTCCAGTCACTGCATTGGAATAACCCAATGTGTTATAATCTGATTCCTCTTTCTGGTAATAACATCAGTCCGGTTCAACCCTTCTCCCGGCGGGGTTGAACATTTGCAAGTTAATGCAATATACAGCCGTTCCAGTTGGGAAATTAATTCCAAATTTCACACTTTCTGGAACACTTTCTGGGATTGGTTTGTGTATTCTCTCTGGCGCATCAGCGGTACATGTACATGTAGCTTTTGAGACAGGTGTACAGTTAGGATGTGGACAAGGTAATTTAAACCACTATACACTGTTGGTAATCTCAGCAAACGTAAATGATCACAGTTTGGCATAAAACTAATACTAGTTGTAAAGTTGATGTCTCGGATGCTAGCGCGTTAGTAAAATTTGTGAGGTAATTTCTAAAATGAATTACATGTATATGTTGGAATGAATATAAACAATTTGAATGCATTTTCAAATTTCTTTCTTGGCACAAAGAACTACATGTAAGCTCAAACTATCAATTGTTTTTATTTGTACAACTGCAGTAATAAATACATATTCCTGGTTCAAATGCTGTCAAAGAAAAACATCTAGTAATAATTGTTTTTTCTTTTCCTGTGTTTATTTGTGTTAACATGCACATAATATATCTAAACGTTTCTAAACATCAAATTGCTAGCAACATGATGAAACATGATTCCGCTGTGAAATGGCGGGAAATTAGCCAGAACCGTTGGATCAATAAATGTATTCTGAAACCACAACACAATACTGTGCGCTATAATCTGAAGTGACTTCAGTCAGTCTGTGATAATCAATTATCTTATTACACAGCTTGACAGGTTGACACTGCTTTCATACCGTTCCAATATTAAAGGAAAGTATGCATGCTCTCTTTCAATCAATTATACATTAATTAAAACAACCAAACTATGGAAGTTTCTGCATATTTCATTGAGTCATTAACCCTAACCCCCGAGGTATTGTGGCTAGGAACCTTCCTGAATCCTCCAAAATCCATCAGTGCGCTTTTGGAAACATGCCCTTATCTTCAAAATGCACCATGCATTTTCGTTGATCTTTCATATTCAGCACTTATGGCCTGTACTTCTTGCCAGGTAGTAATTTTGTCCCATTTGAAGAGGTGAAAGTATCACTTTCCAGAGTGCTCAATTTTCCCAAAAAGGAGGATTTTGCAGGATTTGGGGGTGGTTAGGGTTATTAATGAGAAAATAATGAAAATGTATTTAAATTTATATAGATTGATGAAATTCAATTGAATTTGATTATGCCTTTACACCGATGTTACATACGAAGTACTGTATACTCGGTGAATGAAATATTTATCAAATTTTTATTTGATAAATAATTCATTCTTATAATGAATTTTTGAATTGGAAATTATTGAACCTTTTTAAAAAATTGACAAAGTTGACAGTACCTCAGACAAAATTATTATCAAGGGAAGACTGGTATTATCATTAGGTTTACACCGAATAGCTTCATATTATAATTTGATGATTGTTAATGACCAATTAATTTACGTTATCTTTAACAGATGCACAACAAGGTTATTTCACTCTTAACATCAACACAGGTCACAAACACTGTTCATGTAATTTTGAAATTTCATTAAATTAATGTTCTTTGAAAAAAACGTTTGACTGATGAAGATACTTGCGTGAAATTGGGGATTAGTTTGTCATTCAGCACTGAAGATAAAATGCTTG
The DNA here is from genome assembly GCA_029582265.1 of Zoroaster sp. YZ-2022. Taxonomy (NCBI): domain Eukaryota; kingdom Metazoa; phylum Echinodermata; class Asteroidea; order Forcipulatida; family Zoroasteridae; genus Zoroaster; species Zoroaster sp. YZ-2022. The sequence goes on from CM055820.1 coordinate 13,326,860, forward strand.
TACTACTCAAATGTCACCTTACATTTGGCACATCGTCGTGAAGGACGGCTCAAAATTAAATGTATTCCTAGCGAGGCATCTCCTTTATAAGATCCCTCGCAGGGTGTTTTGATCCATATTGTATTTGACGTCAGCAAGTACCCTTGGAACCTGTTTTTTGATCAATTTATATTTGAGAGGTAGACTGGGAACGTGAACGCATCCCTTGGTCAAGTTTATGCTTTGTGGAATTAGCATTGCGAGGGGCGTTTAATGATTATATTCATGTGTACTCATATCACATCTGATGAATGTTGTTAAAGAGAAAAGTACAGCATTGGTAATGATTATCTCATTCAGAAATTGTTATGTTAAAATTTATTTTGTGTTAAGTTGCTACACGCACATGTACCAATCCTCATAAGAAACTATTTCGTTAAGAGTGATTTCATCTGAGAGAAAACAGGAATTCTTACGTCGAGTTGACAAAAAGTTGTCAGCTTGCAACTTTTTGTGAAACATAGACATTTAAAAAAACACTTTTCTTTTTCTCTTTCTCAAAAACTTGAGCACCTTTTGTGATGAAAATTTCACAGGTTAGTTTTTATGATATATTTCTTGAAAACTAGAGGGTTGAAATGAACGTACATGTACGTTACACTGTACATGTACGTTACAAGCTAGTGTTGTACATGTACCCTCCCTTTAAGTTAAATTTCAAGTGTTTGTGTGTGCCATATATGCATGTGCAATGGCATACATGTACATGTGATTCAATACAATTCAATACCATTCTCCTGAGGATGATCAGAGCATACTGATCGAAAGTCAAGTTGTAACCTCCAGTTCTTTTCAGAACTAATTACTACTCAATAGAGAATGTCTCATGGTGTCACCGCAATTAGTCTTACTTATCCTCTTCATCATGCAAAGCTACAAGTTTTACCTATTCAATACACAGTTGTTGACTTCACAATAACATGTATCTACGTTGATGATTAACATGCGCTATTATTGAAATGATGCATACAAACAAACAAACTATACGTGTACATGTACATGTATACACATGATACATGTGTACACATGATACATGTGTACACATGATACATGTATACACATGATACATGTGTACAGTCAAACTTACACAACTCACACTCTAATTCTCAACCTGACTAAACTCACTGATTTTACTTAGGAAACTCATTTCTATAATTTAGTTTAAGTAAAAAAAATAAACCACTGACATGGTAAATATACATTATTATTAACCAGAGCTCGACCTTAGCGGTCGCCCGGTCGCCAAATGCGAGCCAAAACATCGGCGGGCGACCCCAAAACTTACCTGAGTAGTCCGGCGGGCGAGCCAAAAATTTTGTTGTGACATAAACTGAAAGAAAATGTACGCCTAATAATTAGGAACGTATATTTTAAACAATTACAGTGTTATATTCTTGCCGTCGGAGAAGTTTTTTTTAACCCGCCTTTCAAGCCCTCTTGACATGCTTGACGGCCGGTGTAAATCAAACAAATTGTCCTGACCGCAAGTTTGGTTGCCCAAGACGCGGCGCCCAGTGGCATTGTCTAGTCTTGTCTCATAGCAGTTAAACAGTTAAGCAGTTGTATTAATTTGTTGTGTAATAATTTGTTGTACTATAAGGCTTAACATTCGTAGTTGTTTCAAGTTGTTTGACCGAGAAAGACGTAAGTGAATTCGGAAAAATGTGGCGATTTCTCCCCAATGTTTCGAACCCCGACGCTAATAAGACATCGACTAAATCGACCAACAAACGAGATCGAGACCCAGGGTACGATAAAAATAAAAGACGGAGATCGTACAGAAAAGAATGGGAATTGCAGTATAAATGGCTCGCCACGAGAGGAAGAAGGGTGATGTTCTGCAAGACATGCCGGACAGTAATGTCACTGGCTAACGCGCGGCAGAGGACAAAATTCTCTGTATAAGGGCAGCAATACCAACCGCTGGCCAAGAACCACATGTTGTGAATTTGGGGGCAATGCATATTCATTTGAAGAGCCCTGATCCAATGATCACCGCTGCTGCGCGGCAGCGGCGGCTTTCACTGACGGCAGCCAACCGGTGTATACATATGTATGAACACGCTGGCCAATCACCGCCACGCAGCCAACCAGCGGTTACATATGTATGAGATACGCCGCGCGGCCAATCACCGCTACGGCAGCGGCCGCAGCCAACCAGTGTATACATATGTAAGAACACGCCGCTGCCAATCACCGCCACGGCAGCCATTCAGCGCTTACATATGTATGAGAGACGCCGGCCGATAAAGCCAACCAGTGTGTATGAGTCACGCCACGCGGATCACTGATCACTATTAAAAGCCGTATAAGGTTTTGATGCCGTTGAATGTAAATGTACAAAATAAGTGAAAAACTTAATAAGTTTCGCAGCCGCTAATCACCGCATTTTTATCACCAGCAGTCAGACACTGGGTCCCTTATTGTTTGTGGAAACGGTATAAGCGACTGATGTATTTTAATTGATTGAAAAATTAGTGTTAAACATGTGGGCGAGTTAAAAATCTGGCGGACTACCCAAAAATCTGCCTGGGTAGTCCGCCTGGCGAGTTAAAAAAAAAGTAAAGGGAAAGCACTGTTAACCCTCCTACAATCAGTGCAATTTTTGAAACAACCCATTCAGGCCACTCCAAGCCATTAGCTGTTGCCAGTGGCCTCCTATGGTTACCCTTCTGTGCACTTTCACTCCTGATGACGATCAGAGCATACTGATCGAAACGTCAAGTTGTAACCTCCAGTTCTTTTCAGAACTAATTACTACTCAATAGAGAATTACACATGGTGTCACCGCAATTAGTCTTACTTATGTGCACTGTCACACCACTGAGATTGCAGGGTAATTAGGTGGTCTCCCATTGATACATTGCAGGCCATACTAATATGTTCAAACATTTACAGTGGCCTTGGGTGGCACACAGTTGATTTTGGAAATGGCAGCAGGCTTGTATGTACTAAAGGTTGGTGAAGAACATATTGAAAATTTAGTGGATCGGAGTGGCCTCCATGTGTAGGAGGGTTTTAATCATTTTTTGAGTGGACAAAGACAAATTTACTGAAGCAGGGCTCAAACTTGAAACTTGCACCCTCCTGGTTACCATAAGAAATTTTTCTCTCCCAGTTCTACCAAATTAGTAAAACTCTTATTTCGACTCATACTCATCACCCCCACCCCATATACTGTAGGATAAAGACTGAAAACCCATTCATACATTTAGTACGTACAATTTTGATTATAATTTGAACGTTTTCAAGCTGTTTGTCCGTCTGGTTTCACTTTCCGCATAGAGCATGTATTGTATTGTGTTAACACCATACAGAGAAACACAATTTGGTTTTGATCATTGCTTGAAACCAATTGGTAACAATGACCACAGGGGGATGTGGTAAAATCTGTGCTTTTCACACAGCAGGGTAATATTGTTGAACACTTTGGAGCTTTTTTTTCACCATTTATTGGACAATGCATTCAAGGAACTAAACACAAAATGATATCGAACAACACATTTTTCGATGTGATGTCATGTTTTGGACTTCTCTTGAAGCCTCTTTAAAGGGGCACTATCGTCACGATCAGAGCAGACTTTCAACAGGGCATGGAATCGGTGTCCTACATGTAGTTTAAGATGAACACAGTGACTGAAAATTACTGGCTCAATTATGCAACGGTAATATGGTATTATTTTCAGTCACAGAGTTAATCTAAAACTAGCACTCCGATTCCATGCCCTATTTATTGTGATGATATTGTTCCCTTTAAACCATTGGTCTAAAAAGCATAAATGATCACAGTTTTCCATGAAACTTACTGGACATAAAGTGGACGAAACATCCCTTTAAATCACTGTGTCTGATGTGCTATCATTTTAGTAATTTTAGTAAAACAATTTCACAACTGAATTTTGTTATTCCAATAAAAACAATTCCACAAAATCTGCATGTATTTTCATTATTTTCTTGATAATGACACAGTGAAACTCTCACAGGTTGGTTGTGTACTAATTAATGTATATCTTGATTCTTGATTCAATGAAAGTAACACTACTTAAGAAGCAGTTTTGCCAACATTACCATTAGATAATGGCCTTTAAGATTTCCAAATAAATAATCAAAATTTCACATAATTATTATTATTATTATACATTTCTGGTAATGAAACCAAGGATCCCTGAAAAGCACGCTTAAGCACTGTAGCTCAGAAGTCTGAGGAAACCTGTAAACAAGGGTGCTTGTTATGTAACCAGAAACACCCGGGTTTTACCCGTACTCTTCCATGATAAGTGTTATGGGTTCTTTTACATGCATTACATAATCTAGAATGGGACCTATGGCATTATGTCCCATTCCAAGGATGAAGCAATTATGGTTAAATGTCTTGCTCAAGGACATAAGCACTGTGGCCAACCATAAAACTCATGTATGTACTGTTCTTGATTTGATGATGGTATCAAACGTCTATTTGTAATCTTTCTGTATAAGGCGGTGAATTTATATCTTCATCAATATTAAGATGAAACTTTCTCAGGTTGGTTGTGCAGTGCAGATTCAAAGAAAGTAAGCATATTCGTCGAAGTAGCTTTGCCAACATTATATATAATACTGTATATTCTCTGTAAAATATTGCACATAATTATGTTTATATAAATATTGATGTTTGGATATTAATCTTACTCTGTTATAAACAGACAATCACTTTAATATGACTAAAACTAAATATCCTAGAATAATAATAAACCTCAAAGCGATTTCTGAAATTGTCATGTTGACTTCTGGCGTTGTTAATTACATAACAGAAGTCCGCACATCGAGTTGTCTGATCGCTGATTTATTACGGGTCCAGGAGTGCTAGCCAGGTGTTTATTTTATCCTCAGTAGCTCAATGCGTGTCATCACATCGCAACCACTAATCCTTTGAAACACTGGGGCAATTAATCGGTCAGTCTTGTACGTCATTTAGTTGCCTGGCAAAACTACGGATGAGAAGCGCAGATAGAGACTGCTGACTCTTAAATGGTACATTAACGATCTGGATGTAAGATTGAAGAATTGAAGATGTCCGATCGTTTTAAAGGAGCTTGTCGGATTCCTTCAGTGGAAATGTAAATAGTTGGCCATTTGACAAGTTATCAATCAAAATCCCTCATTGACCAATTAGATCCATTAAGTTGCTCTTTCATACAAATCCGCACATACAGTACCACTATGTCATTATGATTGACCAATCAGATCATTGACTGGCCATGTGCGTGATGCGTGTACAAATACACACATAATACTATGCCATTATGGGCATGTTTTCTTTTGTTTTTTAGGTGTTTGGGTACAACCCAAACACCTCAATACAGAGTCTAACTCATGAGAATGATATGAAAACAAAAATCAATCACAAGTTTTACAGAAAATACCTGGAGCAAAAAATTGCCACCTGGCAATTTTTGGAAAATGTTTTTTTGTTTTTTGTTTTTTTGTTTTTTGTTCAGTATATTTAGTACCTTTTCCAACTTCACACACCAAGTTACATTATGTTTGTTTGTTTGTTTGTTTGTTTGTTTGTTTGTTTATTCTATCTTTATTCTGGATATCTCTTTCAATACAAAGTACTGGTCTCCCAAGAGGTCCAGATTAAAACATTGTATTCTACACTACATGTATTCAAAATGTACAAAAGTATATACAAGATATATTTACAGTATGTGTACATAATATACACAGTCATAACATAGTATTAGGTTTAAAAGTGTAAACATATAAATGTACATTAGGCCTATATATCAATATACATGAAATCATAATATGTCAGCATTAATGAGTACTGATGGCATTTTTAAAAATATGTGTAGTCATGGTACTAAAGTTGAGCCGAATGTCATTTGACAACTTATTCCAGCGATTTACAGCTCTAAAGTGGAATGACCGTCTACCTGGATTAGTTTTCCGTGGTGGAAGAAGTAAACATTTAAATGTTTGACTCTGTGTACCCTTGGAATGGGCAGAATCACTGAATAAGAAATTTGACGATAAATATGAAGGTGCATTGCCTTGTAAACATTTAAATGTTGTGATAAGAAGTTGGTCATTCCATATTTGTTCTAATTTATTCCAGCTAAGTTTAGTCATTAGATCATTAACTGAAGTACGACTGTCAGCAGAGAGCAATATTCTGGCAAGCCTATTATGAAGAATTTGAAGAGAATTAGAATATTGAGCATTACAATTAGACCAAACAGAACTACAATAATCAAAAAGAGGCATAACAAGAGCATTGCCAAGCAAATTCAGAGTAGACGAAGGAAGATAATATTTGATTCTTCGAATTATACCAATACGTTTGGATACATTAGAAGTTAATTGATCAATATGATTACTCCATGTTAGTTGTGGGTCAAAAACAACACCCAAGTATTTAAAATTGTCCACTCTTTCAATTATATCTGTATCATATGTAAGGGAAATATTCTTGAAGTTTTGTAATGTGTGTTTAGTTCCAAATATCATGAGCTTTGTTTTATTAATGTTAAGAGTTAGTTTGTTTACATTAACCCTCCTACTCTAGGTGCACTTTAGTGGGAAGTTGCTATAGTGGTCAAAATCAGTCAATTGACCGTTTTTGACTGTTGAATCAACTGTGCACACATGGGCACTGGTGACTTGTTTTGACCATTTGGGTAGCTGCCTCACACTGTGCTATGACTGCTGGTGACTGATAAGATCATTATCAGCATCAGGGGATCACTGACTTGTTTTGACTGAACAAACAATGATAGGGGTGCTGAAGGCTGCCAGTTTTTGACTGATAAATCAATGCAGGGCCACTTAGGCTAGGAGTCAATGACTTCTTTTGACTGATAAATTAATTTATTTTGACCATAGTGCTTATATCAGTCCAAAACGCTGACTCATTTTGACTACCATCCACATTATATGTACCAATTAAAAACAGTCACCTCATTTTGACCAAAGTGCCTTTACCAGTCGAAAATGGTCAACTCGTCTTGACCACCTTCAACATTGCATGATAATGCTTTTACCACTACCAGTCGAAAACAGTCAACTGTTTTTGACTGATTGATGTACTTGCTACACATTAGGTTTGACAGTATTTGACCTGTAAGTGCTGTAGATATACACTGGCATGACCTTAGAAATTTTGACTGATTTTGACCCTTGTAGTAGTAGGAGGGTTAAACCACTTCGAAATGCTATTTAAGTTTGCATTAAGCTCAGATTGTAAGGTAAGAGAATCTTTTGAACTGCACAAAAGAGTTGTGTCATCAGCATACATTATGCACTTGCAAGATACACAGTCAGCAAGTGAATTAACAAAGATTATAAACAATAATGGTCCAAGAATAGAACCCTGAGGAACCCCTATGTCAATACATTTTGAATCAGAGAGTGAGGAATTAATACTAACAACTTGAGATCTATTTGAGAGATAAGAAATAAACCAGTTCAATGTGTTGTCTTTAATACCTATATGTTTAAGCTTCTCAATAAGCAGACGGTGGTTAACAGTGTCAAATGCCTTTTTCAGGTCAAGAAAAATAGCAGCTGTAGCTTTACCATCATTCATGTTCTTAAGAATATGATCAGAAACATCTAAAAGTGTAGTATTTGTAGAATGTTTACTTCTGAAACCAGATTGACAAGGATTTAAAATATTGCGTTAAGTTAAATACATATACAGTTGGTTATGAACTGCTCGTTCAATTATTTTTGAAACAGGTAATACAGAAATTGGTCTATAATTATAAACATCCGATTTATCTCCGGATTTAAAAATAGGAGTGACTCTTGCTTGTTTCCAGTCGGAAGTACAAATTATAGGAGCTGCCAGCTTTATAAATCGAATTTGTAAACCATCAATTCCAGGTGATTTTTTGTTTGAGAAATTTGATATTTGTTTAAAAACAAAGTCAGGTGATATAATATCAAACTCGAAGTTATCCATATTATTAATAGCTGTGGTAGTGCCACATGTATTACTGGCATTATTAAGAGATAAGTTGGTAGTCCCAATATTAGTAATGCCATTAGCCAAAGAATTACCAATGGAAGTGAAATGCAGATTAAACTGGTTAGCAGTGTCTTTGTCACAGGTAGTGTGACCTGAGTCGGTGCTAACTTGATTAACAGATGACTTATTTTTTGGAATTAATTTCTTTACAACATCCCATAGTTTTTTTTTAGAGTTATTTACATTTTCTTTAGTGACATCAGTACAATATTTCTTTTTTAATGATCTATTTAAATTATTTACAGTGTTTCTTAATGATTTAGCTCTTTCCCAGTCTTTGGGATTATTTGGCTTATGTGCTTTTGAAAAAAAGAAATCTCTGTCCTTAGATAGTCTTATGTAGTCTCCATTGATCCATTCAGGAAGTGAACCTTTAATTCGTTTTTCTTTGTATGGTGCATGCATGTTACAAGCCTTTATAAATAGATTTTTCCAGGTCACCCAGGCGATATCGACATCTGAACAATGTAAAATGTTATCCCAATTTATATTTTTAATGGTGTCTACAAAATCCCTGTCATTAAAATGTTTAAGTGAGCGTGACTTAATTGTTCTTGACGGAGCTTAATTTTTTTTGTTTTTACGAATTAAATAGATTAAAGAATGATCACTAAGTCCTAGATTATGAACACCTGATGCTGAAATTTTATCCGGTTTTGTTACAAAAATAAGATCTAAAATTGAATGACTAACATTAGTTATCCTTGTGTTGTCCTTAATTAACTGGTGCAAGTTATTTTGTTTTGCAATTTTATTAATTTTACACGAGTTAACCCTTTTTTTCAAATCAAGATTGAAGTCTCCGAGAATAATAACATCATCATACAAGGTTGTAATGTTTTGAAATATTGAATCTAGTTTACACAAGTGATCTGTATGGGCGCTAGGAGGTCTATAAACGGTTCCTACAAGAATAGGTTTAGTGTGTGGTAAGTTAATCTCAACCCAAAGAGCTTCAATGTCATCAGCAATTAAATGTGATATCTCTTTATATACAATAGTACTTTTTATATAACATAAAACACCTCCACCTTGTGTACCTTTCCTATCAAGTCTACAAATATCATAACCGTTTATATACACTTCGTTATTATCAATGTTACTAGTTAGCCATGTCTCAGATAAGCACAGAATATCAAAATCATTGTAGTGAAGAAATAATCTTAACTGGTCAACCTTATTTCTAACACTTAGAATATTTAAGTGAGCAATTTTAAAACCTTTCCCCAAAAGACAATTATGATCAACAAAGCCATCACTGAAGGGAAGCTCAGTCAAACATGTTTTGAAAAAGCATGAGTCGCACCACCAGGTTTTCGAAGGATTTGCATTGACACATTTAACATGGAAATAAAGGTTACAAATATTACAAGGAATGTATGATTCATATGATTTGAAAAAAGAAAAACATTTTCCACATTTATGTTTGGCATTATTAGAGATTGTGTTTAAATTAGCATGAGAAGTATTAAGGTCAATATGTACATTTACATCATTTGCGTGTATTTCTTTATTGGGTTTTGAATTCACCGGTAATCTATTCATACTATTGTGCTCATCTATAGTATACTTTTCATTTTGGTCTAGTTTATGATTTGTTTCTGAGCAATTATTTATTTGATATCTTGAGGACCGTACCCATGTAGCTTTCGGTTAATGATTTGGCCATTTTATAATGAGGTAATTACCAGTGTTGTACCTTCCATATAAGTATATATTATTTACAGACATTTTAAATATTAACTATGATGGTGAAAAACAAACCAAAATAGAGCATAAATAGTATTTAATGTGTTTTCTTTCTTAAAAAAAAACAAATAACGGAAGATTTCAGTTATTGAATTGGCCCATTGGAGTAATACAATCCTAATGTGCAGTATAATGTGGAGTGTCATGGCCGAGCAGTCTAGTGCATCGGACTCAAGTTCTGGTATTGTCAGAATGTATGTTCGAATCCCGGCCTAGCCGGTCATAGTGCTTTGTGTCCTTGAGCAAACCATAATAGATTTGCCCTTTGGATGGGACATTAAACTGTACAGATCCCGTGTACTAGATTATTAAAGTAATGCACGTAAACGAACCCAGAACACTTATCGTGGAAGAGTAGGGGTTTACCCCGGTGTTTCTGGTTCACATAACAAGCACCCTTGTTAACAGGTTTCCTCAGGATTTCGAGCTACAGTGCTTAAGTGTGCTTTTGACGGATCCTTGGTTTCATTACCAGAAATGTAGAATAATAATGATGATAATAATAATAATAATAATAATAATAATAAATGGTCACATTACCCAGAAAACTCAAATGTTGATTAGTTGCATATTGTAAAAACTCACATAATTACAAATTATCAGGTGGATTGTGTTAATAAGTATTTATAGGACCAATTAGTGTCAATTAGGGCAGCACATGTTTCTTAATCCCGGAAATGGTTTGTTATTAGTTTACCAGTTCACCGGGCCATTAATTTCCTGAATTTAATCATTCATTGCCTTGTGTCTTGATTGCATTCCAATGTGTGGGTAATTGGGTGTGCAATGTTCCACATACAGTAAGTACAGTGTAGAAGTGATACATATAATTAAAGGGAAGGTACAACATTTGAAATGTTTGCAAAACTGCTGTGTTTACTGACTTTGAATCAAGATGAATAATAGATTAAACAACCAAACTTTGTAAGTTTTAGCTTATTATGTCCTTAATGAGAAAACAGTAAACATGTACATCCACAGCTTTGCTGACACATATATGTAATGTACAGCACGACTGCTGCATTGTTGTGGGGCGATTGCTCTGTCCGAAGACCTATATTGTATAAAACGGGCTGTTAAGTGAAATCATCGCGCCAGCAAGAGTGAACTCATTCTCAGAAAATATTGTCTGAATTTTTAATTTTTAATTTTTTTTTATTTATTTATTTTATTTTATTATAATACTTTTGGGAAATCTGTCGCCGGGAAATACGTAAAACAATAAATAAAATTGGAGTGGCCTTAAGGAGAAAACAATAAATATACATTAAAATATTTGTAATCACGTGTAGGAGTTTTGTCTCTGGAAGTACAAAATTCAGTCAAGAGATTGTTTTTATTTTATCCAAACCCCCTATGTAGGTGTAGCTTTAACCTTACCTGGCATACAGGACTACATGTACGCAATGGGCATGCAATTTACCTTAACTCCCTTGATACTCATTGCTGGTAACAGCCTCATTTCTTCAAATCAGCCAATATGAGTTTTATGGACGATCCCTGCTACCTCGATCCTTCAAAATCAACCCATATGAGTTTTATGGAAGATCCCTACTACCTCAATCCTTCAAAATCAACCCATATGATTTTATGCAGGATCCGTACTATTTCCAATCCTTTGAAATCAACTGACATCATTGATTTTTGGTAGGCTAAGTCAGTGGAATTTCAAATCCTACCTCAATCCTACAAAAACATTCAAATCCTCTGGTTGCTTTTGAAGGATTTAGGATGGTTAGGGTTAATTCAGCTAAATTCACATTTATTTCCATAACACATGTACAGTACATGTATGTAGAAGATTGTGAATTATAAATCTCATTTACAACAATGTCCTGTTTACATTGCACATTATGTGATACTTTGTATTACATTTTATATGTAATTTGTACAGTAATACAATGTATTACAATGTAGATGTATGAAATAAGTTCAGAGCTGCCAACTCTTCCTGATTCTGCAGAAGACTTCCGTATTTGACGGTAATTTACTTACTTAAAATATATGCAAGGAGGCCTCTCCTTTTGGTGCCAAAAAGCCTAAAACCCCTGGACCCCACCCGCAAGGGCTCGCTCGCTCGGCTCGCTCGCTGCGTTCGCTTCGATTGAGTCTTTCTGATTAGAAAATTAAATCTTCCTCATTTTCAAAATCATATGTTGGCAGCTCTGTAAGTACTGCATAGCCTGCATACATTTTAAACTGTATACAATTTCAGCATGTTTCCTTAAATATCACTCTCAACTGTAGTTTGTGGTTGTCAAATTTCTCTTAAATCTTTTCATTAATTACTTGGTGAATCGTAGTCCGGATTTGAATAATTGCACTATCTCTGCGTGATGTCCTGATTAGGGAAAACCCACATTTGATTTTGTACAATTCTATTCTAAAGTTAATTTCTGTCAGGCTGGCATCCTTTCTGCCCGATTGCAAACGGGCGCGTTTCCGTCTGTTGGACAGATAACATGTGATGCTTGATTATGCAGACATTTCATGGTACAGTAATAGACGTTTATAATCACAGATACAGTACATCTGCAAAACACTATACTAATAGAGGTTCCATCAGTACGTGACCAGAGTACTGGTATCTGTCAGTACTACATGTAGTTCATGCATATTAGTTTACCAGAAGAGCATGAAAAGACAGACATTGCAAGCACAGTGCACTGATTATATAGAATTGCATAATATCATTTGATGGTACAGTGCACCACAGTTGAGTCATATGAAGTGATGCTGAAAGAAATAATTAATTAACATGTACCTGAAAATTAATTTCAAAGGCTTGGATGCTTTCAGGACAGTTTCTTGACCTTAAAACAATAAATTGCTTCTGAAATGACGAATTGTTTCTGCAACCGCAGGATTGATGTGAGTTCCAGTTCTTGGTTAACAAATTTCATAAATTTTAGACAATGTCTTTAAAATGTTGAATTGTGTTTAAAATGTTTCACTCCAAACATGCACATATGTATGGACACTTTTAAAATTAGGTTTTGGTCAACACTGCTGCTTATTTCCAGCAGATATTGTGACGATTGTGCATAAAGGCATCTAAAAATATTTTAAAAGATCCCAGTTTTTGGTGCAAGCTCAGCTTCAAAGTGACGCGGCAACAAATTTTATTTTTAATGATTTTGTTTTTTGAACCCCACTTATTTACATGTACATTGTTTGTGATTCTGATATACTCTTGTCAACAAAAACAAGATTACACAAACACAACGTAAGATTTGACTATGGCACATCATTTAACAACAGTTTTAAACAAAGCCAAGAGAATGCTTAGTTTTGAAATGATTTTCCAAGGATAAACAAATCAAACTTGATGCGGTGGTCTGTAGGTGACGAGTGCGTAGACCACAAACGGAATCAAATTTATTTTTTGCCGAATCACTGCAATTAAACAACCCCTTCAAAATCTTTGATGTACTACCCACACAGGTACAGCGTACCTCAGAGGCTGTATTTAGCTTACTATATCCCCCCCCCCCCCCAGTACAGGTTTGACATAATGTCAGATTTTGACCATGGGGAAGTACAGTGTACGAGTCTTATTCTATCTTTTGTGTTAGCCGATTTTCCTTGAAGCAATCAACTGTTTATAATGAAAATCTATCTCCAAATCCATACTTTAGAGTAAACAGCCCCGGTTGTTTTCCTTGGATTATCTAAAGGTTAAGTGAGTGAGAGGCTGTCCCTTTTAGGTTGTAGGTTGTTGTGATGAGGATAAATTGTGTGAGTAACCTCTTTTTTTTAAGGCAGGGTACGCCATTGGTAATTACTCAAACCCCAAAAATTAATTACAGAATTGTCTTAAAGCTTAATAGAAAATTTATAGTGATATCAAATGTCCTGAGAATTGTTTCTGTCTGAAGTACTCTAAAACAGAAAAAAAAACAAGCTTAATTTATAAAATATGCCTTCTAGCAAATGACAAACAAGAAAACGTGAATGCCCACTATTATCAATGTATGTTTGTTTCTTCTGAGGAACTTAAAAACCAACGCGTGTGTTTGGAACGTTCTCAGCTCTCTGGAGTCTTGATAAAAACGTACACATGTGTATGTTATAAATCTAAAATGCTAATTACTGTGAGTTGATTTAATAATTACTTCTGTACAATTTGAGAGGGTGTTTCTAATGGAGAGATCAACAGACAATCCTGTATATTGAAAGAACCCAGGGTTGACAGCCAGTGTTTATACAAAGCTTAGTAACTTGGTCAATATTTGTCATTCATTAAATCCTTGAAATCTACTTTGCACACACTACTATTTTGACTGGAGCTGTTAGTTAAACAAATACAGACTTTGATTTACCATGTCTGGTCAATAGAGGGGGCTATGTAACATACATGGTTTGCAATCACGTCCAATTTGATTTAATTATCCAGTTAATATATGATCACTGCACTGTTATTGAATATGGGCACTGAGCAGTAAACTAAATGTATGATAAACGGTATAGAGCGCCCTCTGGAGGCAGAGTGATCTTAACAATTGTAGAAGGTCTTCGTGTTTCATTTGTCATCTCTAAAGGCTGGTTCAATGCCGTCATGACGTTAACAATGGTGAAAGAGGGGGATGTAATTGTTAACTTAACAGTAATTGTTAACTTAACAGTAATTCACTTCATTTTTGCAGATCTTTAGTGGTGGAATTCCGGAAAATTACATAGTTTTTAATTTAAAATCTTGCCAAAATCTACAGATGTACAGTAGAAAGTAGAATATAGTAAAGACGGTATACACTTGTGCTAAAATGCATCCGAATTTCATAAGAATCGAGATCTAGAGATACATGAACATTGTACATGTGTACAGAAACCAACCTGTGTAAGTTTCAGCTGGTTGTGTCTTTAAAGGGGCAGTGTCGTCACGATCAACAGGGCATGGAATCGGAGTGCTAGATTTAAATTAACTCAGTGACTGAAAATAATACCCCACATGATAATGTCATATTACCGTTGCTGCTGCCTAAATAAGCCATTAATTTTCAGTCATTGTGTTCATTTTTAAATAGGACACCAATTCCATGCCCTGTTGATAGTCTGCTTTGATCGTGATGATATTGCCCCTTTAAAAAAGTTGCATGTATTTAAAATATTTGAATTCATTCTGATATGGAAATGAATCACCAGCTGATGATCTGTTTCAGATTTGAATGTTATTCATTAAAAAAAAATAACATGTCAGTTGGAATCGTTTCTAAGGATCTTTGATACCAAAACCATCTAAAAACCAAGTAATAATTTGTTTAGTTTCTTTTCAAGTCATTACCAGTGGCGGGTATGCCCCCTTTAATAAACGAATACACCCTCACTGGATCGGGTGACCAAAAATAGCAACAGAAAGGTCAAAATGCTACCTTTTGATTAGTTTATAACATTTTGAGGCCTTGAACTATTAGTTCCCTCCCCCCCCCCCCAAAAAAAAAACTTGTCACAACTTTCATATCACCATGGGTGTAAACACAATCTGGTTAAATGTACCAAAGAGTCTTTACATTTCTCCTCTAGATGCTGGCCTTCATATCAACAGGTAAATCACAGCTTCGTTAACAGTGAAGGTGTACATGCAGTTTATTTGTAGTCACAATTCACACCTGCTTTCCATGTTGACTAGTATCACCCTTGTTCCTCCTCAAGTGAAAAAACTCCCTGGTTCCACTTTAGCCAAGAACACCCGTGCAGTCAACCATGGGGTCTGATTTAGGGTACCCTAGTAGGGTGACTGGTGGGTGTGAGATTTTGGCAGCAATGACCTTTGTCCGCCCCCGGATGTGTAAACACAGACAAGGGCAAAAGAAAAAACTACCTTTGGGACGGTAATTGCTTACTGTTGCGTACACACCTGTTCAAGCTACTGGCTGAGGTACATGTACAATTCTGAATGTATAGTGGCAAAGCACTGTGTACCTGCCTGTACACGCATGCATTGTGTGAGTTGATAATATTGTGTAATAATTGAACTGCCAGAGTGTGAGGTTGTATTCCGAGTGGGATGTTGCTTTTGTGGGTGGATCAAAATACTGTGCACAAACTGATGTTTATAGTTGACCAGGAATGAGCAGTCACGCCTTGTATGAGATTAGGCATGGTTTGGGGCTTATAGTGAGGGTGTGACTAGGAATTTTACCCTCATTAATAGCGTTATACTGAAGGTATGTAGTGAACAACTATCTTAATTTGTTCATGGAATGTTTACTGGTTCATTCAACTTTATTTTTATCTGTCTCAATGCGCGTGCATGTTATCAAGGGACCATTGCCTACAAGCTTTGCTTCATAAATGGATCCCTCTGCAGTATCACTTTTACTTTCCATCTATTCTTAAATTTTTCCAGTAATATTGTTTTCTTGTACTTGACTTCTCTTGATTGATATTGTCATTACTGTTTTGATACTGTGGAAAATAAATGAACCTATGAACCTAACCTATGAACCTACTGTGTTATTGTACATGTATACATGAATTGTATACGTACAGGCTAGGCATAAATGCAAATGTATACATTGTACCATATGTACTAATGGAGGAAATATTCCAATGGCATTTTTATTACATTCAGAGATGATGTATATAATGTGACATATGCTATCACTTGTTTACAAAAGAGCCTCCAAGGACATGCTGTGACAGGTAAAAGCTATACAGTAGTCTATGGTAGACACAGTCACATCTTCTCTCTTGAAGGAGATGTCAACAGAACTATTATTCCTTTTTTGGTCATGTAAACATTGTTAAGTAAGGCCGAAGGGGTCGTTGTCACCTAGGGTATTCCTCAATGATACCCAGACCATCTCAATCCTATGTACTTTATAGAGGACTTTTATGAAAGCCTGTGTACCATTGGGGAGTACCCTGGGTGACAACGACCCCATCAGCTTAAAGAGATAATATTGGTCACAATCAACAGGGATTGGGGTGCTAGTTTTAGATTACCTCAGTGACTGAAAAAAAAATACTGCAAATATTTTACTGAAAATAATACCGCACATGATAAGGTCATATTACCATTGCTGCTGCATAAATGAGCCAGTAATTTTCACTCACTGTATTCATTTTGAACTAGGAAACCGATTCCATGCCCTGTTGAAAGTCTGCTCTGATCGGGACGATATTCAGGACTGTGATTTCTCAGGATTTTTTTTTACAAATCTTCCTGTGCCTCAAAATTTTCTTGAAAGAAGAGAAGTAGCCACCAAGGAAAGAAAGAAGTAGCCTGTATTGTGGCCAAAAACCTCTAGTTTCTTGTTTGTGGGGATGTGGGGAGTCTGTAAATCCTCCAAAATTAAACATCCAGTAGGTTCAGGGGGCTTTGTGTCCTCTAGACCAAAAAAAGACCCAGACCTGCTACCCATTTTTCAAGATTTCTTACTTTTGTCAAAGCACACCCCAGGATAATATCCCTTTTAGTACTTATGCACTATTATGTCATATTTTATTCTCAAATCTTATTCATTAGTAATTTTCACAAGACTTGATGTAATGTAAGTACAAAAGAAACTGCATACAAATTAATTTTCACTGTGCCTGCCCACTGTCAAAGGATACAACAAATATAAACACACAATGTTATAACATGGTCTATAGATTTGTTTAAACAGCTGTTAACATTCTGAGCTCTCTATATACATGTAACATGGATCAGTAAGGATGTCAGAAACACTACACCTGCACACACAACTGCCCAACATTACAACTTCCAAAACATTTTTGTCCGGAAATTGGGTGCGGACAAAAGGTATATTTAGCAGACTAGGGTAATACAAATCAATACTATTTATATTCGCTCTTTTGTGGTGGAGGCATTTTATGTATTTGTTTTACATTTACAACTTTTATATTTTGTAATTTGACTTCCCATAACATCATTTAAAGGTAAGTAGGGGTGTCGATATTAATTTTTTTTGATAGTCGATTATCGATGGCCATGATATCGGCGATATACGTTATTATCGTCTCAATACGCAGACCACGCACGCAAGTAGTGGGAACATGAGCGGTGTTGCGTTTGGAGACAATTTATCACTCCGGCGAAACTAAAAAGAGCGATATAAATTTGATATCGGCGATAATTTTTGGAATATCGTCAATATGGAGATATTTCGATATCTTCAACACCATAACCGATTTAGCCGATAATTTTTACGTGATATTATCCACACCTAAAGGGAAGGTACAGCCAGAGAGCAAAGCCTGTGTTCTGTGGTACAACATTATCTAAAAGCTTAACTTGGTGTTAACTTGTCCACACCTAAAGGGAAGGTACAGCCAGAGAGCAAAGCCTGTGTTCTGTGGTACAACATTATCTAAAAGCTTAACTTGGTGTTAACTTGGTTCAAGTATCAATTATCCTGAGAAATTGTTCCATTAGAAGTACTAGAGAAAAATAAAATTGATAAATTAAATTTACAAAAATTTGCTGTCCGGAAAGTTTTTGAAAAATGTTTTAAGATCAACAAGTTGATTTGAATGAATTAAACTGTTCTTCAGAATGAACATAGCTTGGGAGTTTCAGAATAAATAACCTTTTTAAGAGACGAATTTAGTATTCAGATAGAGGAGATGCCTTGACCCTTCTCCCACTAACATTCTTTTCAGAATGTATGTACATGAATATTGACCGCAATGGTATGGGCCTCAAGGTATGTACATGAGTAGCATGGAGGAATGCAACTAGGTGTTCATCTTTCAGTTATGTGTAGGATAAATAAAGTGTACATGTAAGAGGCCCCCAGAGTTGTCAACATGTTCAATGTACTGTAGTACAGAGTACTATTTTTCCAGACCCCCCCCCCTTCCTCCCAGTAAACTGGTCCACTGTCTTTATCCTCAAGGGATTTCATTGGATACGTACATTGTGCTGGAGATCTGACGTCACGCTTCGAGGCTCGCACGCTAGCGACCAACCAAGGTTGGTATCTCAGGGAAAACATGGCGGCATGCGGCCAGAATCTGGCATAATTCACGAGACTCGAAAGTATGATGTCAGATCTTCAAGCTACATTTGTCCCTTCATCCTCTCTACATTCTAAACTGCAAAAACACGTAGACTATTGGCAACCACCCCCACCCCCGCCTTTCCCTCCGTACTCTCTGTAATTCTGTGAACATTTTGGATCAGTCTGTGTGCAGGTATGCTCAAAACTTGGATCTTTCTGCCCCAATTTATTGAGAAGAATGTGCTCAGATCAGTTACTGGGTGTGGGTTTGGCATACAGTACACAAAAATATATATTGCAGCAGCATTCAAGCATACTATCATTGGTCACTTAAAGGGACAATATCATCACAATCAGAGCAGACTTTCAACAGGGCATGGAATCGGTGTCCTAGTTTAAGAAGAACACAGTGTCAGAAATTTACTGGCTCATTTATGCAGCAGCAATGGTAACATGACCTTATCTAAGGGGTATTATTTACAGTCACTGAGTTAATCTAAAACTAGAAATGCGATTCCATGCCCTGTTGATCGTGACGATACTGTCCCTTTAATATTCACACATCTTCGTTTTATGGTTAAAACATACTTGAACTTTTTTGCAGTACAATTATGCATGCATGAGTTTGTACGCTGAATATATTATATTTGGTTAGCGGCTGGCAATGTGTACTTATCTCCATGCATGGGATCATTTATACTGAACATTACACATTACACCAGCTGTATTGGCAGGTCATGGGTGAAATGAATTTTCCGAGTATTTGACAATCTGTTGTCTGGAAATTGCATTAAGACTTCAGACATGGCTTTCAAATAGAATTAAAAGTGTAGAAAAGGAAATAATAGAAAGAAAATGGGAAGACATATTTCATGTATGTAACATGTTGGTATGTTTGCATTTGTGCATGTTAACCAGTTCGCTTCGGATGCCGTGTATACACGCAATTTTTTTTTGTACAGCGGATCGGAGAGCGTCTAAACACACATTCCGATTTTTGTGTGTGTCACCGGGAGACTTGTCAACATGCCACACGTGGTGTGCTGTCGTGGCGGCTGACGTGTATACACGCAATCGTTTCTCGGAGTCCATGGGGTCACGGTTCGGTGGCCCCGGACAAAATGCACTGCAAATACTGAACGAGTTCACTCTTTTTGTTGATTTTTGCCTAATCCCTTTATCCAAGACCTGTTCCTTTGACGTACCAGCCAAGCATTTGTAAAGATGGATTTATATCCATTGTTTACGAGGCATTCGATCTCTCTCCAGGTATGCCGTCTTTTCGACCGGGCGCTGGTCGCTAATAGGCCGTTGCATCGGAGCTTGCCAACGGTCTAATTGTGCACAACCATAATTAAAAAACTAGCCATTTAATTCTCGAAATGTCAATGAGTAAAGGTGTTTATTTGGTTGTCCGAACTTAGTTTCATTGACAAAAAAAATTATTAATGGCTAGAAATTTTTTCCAGATTTTTCACTGAAAATAAACCCGCACGGGGGACCGGAAAAAAATAAATATTCCCGACGTCAACTGGTTAACAGTTGACAAAGAATAACGAATGCAACGTGTACATGCACACGTGTTGATGGGGACCATTAGACGATGGAACGTACATTGTATCTAGGTGTGCATATAATACGAATGTAACATCACACGGATTGCGTTCATGCTAGAAAACAATGCGTGTGCCATTCATATACTTGTATGTATGTATACACACGTTTACATTCTGTGGCTCATATTAATACTGCTGTAAAAGTTTGATAGTGATACATGTATCATTTTAATTTATTTTTCTACAAAGGTGAACTCTCGTTTTTCTTGTGCAAGTTGTGCAAAATGATGAACTTTATTTACCCATTGACTCAAATCTGGCTGAAATCTGGGATGAACTAGGGAATTTCCCTGTCTCCCGGATATACAAAGAGTCAGTGCATGTTACGTGTGTGCGTTTTCGGATATTTTTGGAACCGGATACCCGAAATCAGGAAACTTCGGATACCCGTTTTCATTTTTGTTGAAAACTTGCCTCCGGTGGTGTACAAATACATGCCTCCGGTGGTGTACAAATACATGTCTCCGGTGGTGTACAAATACATGCCTCCGGTGATGTACAAATACATGTCTCCGGTGGTGTACAAATACATGCCTCCGGTGGTGTACAAATACATGCCTCCGGTGGTGTACAAATACATGTACTGT
Source organism: Zoroaster sp. YZ-2022 (assembly GCA_029582265.1). Lineage (NCBI taxonomy): Eukaryota > Metazoa > Echinodermata > Asteroidea > Forcipulatida > Zoroasteridae > Zoroaster > Zoroaster sp. YZ-2022. The sequence goes on from CM055820.1 coordinate 13,347,813, forward strand.
AAATGGTAACAAAATTGACTTTTATAATACAGAGGATACCATACTTAAATCGATCTTTTCTTTATTGGAGTGCAATCTTTTGAATTTAAGGATAATTGTCTGTGAAAGTGTCAACATTACATTGTTCAAGAGTCACAGATTTCTGTTCGCACCGTTCAAATGTTAAGTCCGAATTTTAAAAAGTTGTTTACGGGTAATTGGAACCGAAAAATGGAACCGGGTAATGACCGTTTCGGTCGGGTATCCAGATACCCGGATATCCGGCACAGCCCTAGTGCATGTTTACATTGTTGTTTTAAGATGTCAACTATACTATCCCGATTGGGAGATACTTTCGTCCTGGTTGAAACCCTATCTCTCATGATGATACAATTAGACATCAATTAGGGACCCTTTGGTTGACAAAGAACCCTGATGCATTCAGTTGAACTCAAATCAAATTTTTATTTCACTTTATCACAACCTTACACGTATAAAATGAATGATTATTATTGAAGAGCATTAGATGATTATTAAGTGGTGGAGGCCCTCTAAAAGAATACTTTGTGAAGCATTTTCAAGGCTGACAGTGTTAATGTCTGCTATACTATCCTGATTGGGTATCCTAATCGATAGGCTATTCTCCCAATGAGGATACAATAGGCCCCAATCGGGAAATTATTGGGTGAAAATGACACCTACTATAATGCTCACTGGGGCTCACATGATTGATGTCAAATATACTGTCCCAATTGGGACAGTATATCCTGATTGGATCCCTATTCTCCCAATGAGGATACCAATATGCCCCCAATCGGGGAAACTGTCAGGCGACACCCTTCTGTTATCCTGATTGGATCCCTATTCTCCCAATGAGGATACCAGTATGCCCCAATCGGGAAACCCTTGGTGACAACACCTTCTGTTATACTATCCCAATTGGGAGATACTGTTATCCTGATTGGATCCTATTCTCCAATGAGGATACCATTTTGCCCCAATCAGGAAACCCTTAATGACAATGACACCTTGCACATTATTTGCCAATGCACTGTGCCAGTTGAATCTGTGACACATTTTACTATTAAGTACATGTATGAATTAATGAAATGGAGTAATCTTATTATAGGTGCATACATAATGAATTATTGCAGTACTGGTCATTAAAAAATGAATAAAATAATAAATGGTCAATCATTTTTAAGCTCATTGATTAAGTAGTAAATCTGTGGTGTAGGTGTATGTACGCATTTTAACAATATAACTTTTCTGACAGCAATAAATATGTGTACACATGTATATACATGTATAATAATAATAATAATAATAATAATAATGTGTGGACTTGTACAGCGCACGTATCCACCAACTAAGTGGTGCTCAAGGCTACATGTATGTAGATTTTCAGTTTGGTTCTTGATAAATGTTGGATTATTTATTGTCTCTGCGTATATATCTATGGTTAAATCCATATGCGTGTTTAGATTTGGATTTAGATGTGGTTTCTGTTTCTGAATACGAGTCTTGTCTTGCACACAAGCTTCAGAAGCATACATAAACCTTGATCATTTCATGACAATTTTTAATATTGATTGCATTTGACAGATCACCTCTTTCTCCCAAGACAATGGCACACCGGCTGAGCAGGAATACGAAGTGGTATGTGGATCTGTAAGTACTAACTTTAGTATTATATTTCATCAACTAAGGATTTACTCTATAATGATCTGTGACAGGGTTTGTTGAAGGCAATGGAATTTACCGGTTCAAGTACAAGAAGATACACGCACATTACTGTGTGATTCTTGATTTGGTTGGATGTGGATGAGATTTATATAGCATGGCTGTCACTCCTAATTATCGATACTTGTACATTCCAACCAGTGTATTTAATGGATAGTGAAGATACAGTGGAAAGTGGCCACATTATACAAGTGCCCACAATAGCCAGGTTTTGTGCGTTAGATGTGTACAAATGACATGTACAGTATAAGATGGAGTGCTATGGTCGAGCGGTTTAGTGCGTCGGATTTGTGTTCTGATGGCTGAGTCGTCAGAATGTGGGTTCGAATCCCAACCGCAGCCATGGTGCTTGTGTCCTTGAGCAAGATACTTTACCATAATTGCTTCTCTCCACCCAGGGGTAAATGGGTACCTGTGAGGGCAGAGTTGGTTGTTGTGTTTGATTAGCCCTATATGCGCTGTAATGGCAGCAATTGAGCTGTATACTCCCCAGGGAGCTGAGATGGTTTCAGAAATGATTTATGCGCCTGATGAGCAGAGGCAATAATATAATGCACCTTGAGCACCAATTTGGTGGATACGTGCACTAAATAAGTCTACATTATTATTATTATTTATTATTATGTGTAAAGATTGGACCACCAGATCGAGTACAATTGCACACTGTGTCCAGGTTCATACATTTTATTTGTAAAATAATTATCAAGACCATCAGATACTGTTGACATTTAGCAGGTGTCGTTTTTGGACCAGAAGGCCAGAGTAGCAGGTTTTTACATTGATATGGTACAGTTGATTTAATGATAACCGTGTGAGATTGCTGTCAGTGTCAGCTGAGCTTACATAACATGTACTGGTACATAAATGCACCTAATGTCACATGAGAATTACATGTAACTCTGTGCTTTGTAAAAAAAAAATTAAAAAAAAGATATTTCCTTCAAATTGATTACATGAATGATATGATTTAATGGAATTGGACTCAAAGTATATTTCCTTATGGCTGGAGTCAATCCACTAGTAACCTCAAAGTAGATTAAATTTTCTTTACCACCTGGGACAAAACCAGGAAGTACATCGGTACGTATAGTACGAGTGTAAACAATTGTGATGAATATTCATGGACAAAAATAGATTTGTTAACATCTGGAATTCCGAGAAAATGTGTATTTACGTTTTCTTCAAATTTTTCCTGGCATTGATGATTCAGAATGTCAAAGTGGCAGTATTTTTTATTTCATTTTGTGTCTTAAATTCACTTCTCAGAATTGTTTTTAAATTCATGCATTTTAATACAATTTCTGACTAAAAAATTACATGGGGCCAAGTGGTAAATTGTAGAAAGTTTTGAAATACAAAAAGCTTTTCCTGGCCTTGATTCAAAAGCAATATTTAAATGTTGAAGTGCCAGTATTTTTTATTTGTTTTTGTCTCGAAAATAAGAGTATATTAGACAATATTTTTTTCAGGATGTTTGATAATATAACCAACTTATCACCATGTACACATCAGTCCTACATGTCTCTTACACTCTCTTGTCATAACTAATAAACCCCAGTTTCACTTCATCATAGTTGAGATCAAAACCACATGGTGATACTACAAACTGAAACCTGATTTGTAAATTACTGTTGCATTGATTCCGAGTTTCTTTTCATTAACTGTTGAGGGAAGGAGGTACATGTAAATATGTGACCCGCTCTGTGAAAATGAGTCAAGTCACAAATTTGAAAAATTGAGATTTCTATGTGGCCGGAAAGAGTACATCATCAGCTTTAATTTGGTATATGTTAGAGGTGTGTGACGTATTGCCATTTAGAGATATGCCATTTTTAATAATCAGTAACTTGCATAATTAACACAATTGAATTCTTAGGAAAACAAGCATTCGAAAGGAAAACAAATGACAGAAATGAAACAACCTACTCACAAAAAATCATTGATTTTAATATTTTATTGATTGAAATTGATGTCAGTTTCAGTCAATAATATATTAAAGCTACATAGAAATCTCAATTTTTCAAATTTGCGACTTGTGACTCATTTTCACAGAGCGAGTCACATATTGCAATAGAACATGTACATTGTACAATGTTTGATCTGGGTTGAAATGAATTGTAAGACACCGGGCATTTATGTACGTAAGCCAAGATTGTGCTTTTAAAATACACTACTTTCTTGAGTGAAATTTACTTGTGAAACAGTGTCCCATTACAATGCAGGCTTGGATTTTTACATCTCAGGGGCGCAAGTCGCTAATAGATTCTGATGAAACAATTACTCATATTCCTATGATAATTTTATGCCGCCTCATTTATTCCCAATGTGGAATAAAAATCAATTGCATTCACTGTCACCACCAACACCACCACCAGTCAGCAAGCCAATATTACTTAAAGAGGATCTCCAGACGATTCATCCAGCATACGACATGAATTTTCATAACCCAATATTTTCTATTCCCAGTGTTGAGTTATTGTTTTCTTAGGGTCTTCTTCTCCGTTCCCTTAAAATCCAAGTGTCATTTGTTTGCACTAAGGGCTCTTATTAGTCAGACCACGGACCCTCTAGAGAGGCCATGGTCTGACTCCAGATTGGTTTGTCCGCAGAGCAAAGGTGGTTTTTATCTTAGCCAAATATTTTGACTCCAATGTTTGTTTTATTCTCGGACACAAGTGCACTAACCCAAATTTCAAGTTATTTCTGTCTGTGTTTGAAACATTTATGTATTGTGATGTTAAATATTTATAAAAATTGTTGAACAAATTTGTCAAATTTAAACATGAATTGCTCAACATTAAAGTCATACACCTGATGGACAATATGGACAAGAATATTGCAGGATTTCAGTTTTCTCTGGAAGATATTTTGTATAATTGATGTGTAAATAATAAATAATTAACTATTGTAAGTTCCTGCAAGAGTGAAACAAAGGGATAGTTGTATGCAAAAATGTAGAACCAGTCAATTCCAGTGGCCTCAGATTTTGATGCAAGCTGGATCTTTCTAAAAGGCATAGTGAAAGAAGCCTTTGAAACTAAACTGTTGTCTGCATCGTGCATATTCTCCAAAACAAATTATTAATTTTTTTTTTAATTAAAAAAATTAAATTATAAGATTGGTTGACCAGTGACTCGCCTTAAGTCTCATTAAAACTTCTCAAGATCAAACTGAGATTTAATTTGTCCGATTTTCAAAAAGAAGCAAGTGAGTTGACAGCTGAGGAAATTAAATTTATCTTCACCCTGTGCCAAGTTATTGGCAAATATCTATGTTGAATCAAGATATTGGGAATGCTCCTTTTTTCATTAAAATAAATCTACCTTGGGTATTAACACTGAACTCGGACTTTAACCTGCTAGAAGTTAAAGGGACAATATCGTTACAATCAACAGGGCATGGAATCGGAGTGCTAGTTTTAGATTAACTCAGTGACTGAAAATAATATCCCACGTGATAAGGTCATATTACCGTTGCTGCTGCATAAACGAGCCAGTAATTTTCAGTCACTGTGTTCATCTTAAACTAGGACACCGATTATGCCCTGTTAAAAGTCTGCTCTGATCGTGATGACACTGTCCCTTTAAAAAGTGTTCACATTTCGAGCTTTGAGTTTTACTTCCTGTTCATGTGTTTGTTTTTTTAACATATAAGAAAATTATAAGTATTATAGTCTTAGATTAGCAAAAATTTAGAACATCATCAGTTTTTATAGAATAATACTAAAGCAAAAGATGTGAACTCATGTACTTTACAAGTGTACACTAGATGCATTTCTGGTAATCAAATGAAAAGTGATTTTAGAGAAAATAGGGAAAATGTATTAAGATTTGTTTGCATTCATTCTAGTGTGGAAAATGGATCACGGCTGTGATCCATGTTACAATGTCTCTGTACAGTGACATCATGTCAGATATGGAATAATTTCTCAGGATGTTTGGTATGTACTGGTCAAGTAAGTTATTGAATATTTCAGCAGTTTAAATTTGTAGTTGGGTAATTACCAAAGGTGTGCACTCCCTTTAAAATTTAAGCTCAGGGATCATCCAATCAAATCAGTCAAGGAAGTCGGCATCATCACAGCGCTACTGGGGTGTCTTCAATAATGCACAATGTGCATTGTCTGCTTTCTACCACTAGAGGGCGCAGACATGATTTTTGTGGTGTGTCTCTATACATAATATACACTAGCGCCGGGCACCTGTGCTTTGCTAGAAAGGCTGTTTTTTTTGGGGGGGGGGGTGTTTTTTGGGGGGGTTAAAAATTAAAGGGGTTATCCAGTGCAACAAATTCATTGTTGTCATCTTGGCTTTTGGAGATAATTTACTGTTCTTTATGGATTTGGCTGAATAGATTAATCCTAACCCCCTATAGGTATTCTGGCTAGGAACCTTCCTGAATCTTCCAAAATCCATCAGTGCACTTTTGAAAACATGCCCTTATCTTCAAAATGCACCATGCATTTTCCTTGATCTTTCATATTCAGCACTTATGGCATGTACTTCTTGCCAGGTAGTAATTTTGCCCCATTTGAAGAGGTGAAAGTACCAGTTTCCAACAGTGCTGAATTTTTCCCAAAAAGTGCCCCTTGGGTGATTTTGCAGGATTTGGGGTGGTTAGGGTTAATCATTCAGCTACTGTGCATGTGTAGCAATCAGACAGTTGTGTATATAAGGTCCTCTGTTACTTCAGGTACATGGACATTTACTTAACCCTAACTTCCTAGGCCCACTTGCTTACACATAACCTGAATCTCCCTAACTCCCTAGGCCCACTTGCTTACACATAACCTGAATCCTCCAAAATCCTTCAGTAGTAAAGCAAGCACATGACATGTATGCACACATGTGTTTCTAATCTGTGATACATACGGCCAGGGACCCTCCCTGCATGCATGGAGCAATAAACAGTGTCCACTGACCCAAGCACTGACCTTGCAATCACTACAACAAACATGGATGTACATGTACCATGGAAAGGCAAGTATGCCTAATAACCTCAATCCTCCAAAATCTTTCACTTTGGCAAAGAGGATTTTGGAGGATTTGGGAAGGTTGGGGTTAAGGTTGGAATGTTTACACGTTTACATGTGGGCCTGCTATTAATATGTCACGATTTCCAGGAAGTTTAACTGATAACACAATCAGAAATTTCAGATGTGTTTTATGTCAGACTTGGATTTGTTTAATCTATGCTATTTTTTCTGAATCTGTATTGCCGTATTTTGGATTATTTTCTGTCCAAAGTACGGATAATCATCATACCATTTATTAGTGATAGCAATATTTGTTTAAACGTGTACATGTTTCGCAAATTGAACGGAAAATCCCAAGCCTAACAGTTATCATTGATATTGAGGATTCTTTCATGTGATAAAGTCAAATAAATATTGACTTGAATTGAATTTAAATGTACATGATTATTAATATCAACATTAAATTCATTTCAATTCTATATTTAGCTATTTGATGTCTTAAAATGTATTCATTGTCATGGCAGCATAATAAACATATATTACATTATAACAGCATGGACAATTATGATAAAGTACATGTATTCCCAAAACGGAAAAGCTTTTGTATGACAACACAGACATTCACATGATTAATGCAAACAAGACAATAATGGGACGTACCATGCTACCTTGTTCACGACATAACAACACAATGCATAAATTAAATGCACCTGAGACTGGAACTGACGTCGTCGTCAAGTAAAAAATTATCAGCGATTCTTGTTTTCTTTTCTGTTATACAAATATCTTAGATCAATTGAATGTTCAGTCAAGAACATGTGCATTACATCATTGTATTATTATATTAAAGCTCTCACAGTTGGAACTGGTAAATGGCTGGTAGCCTACATAAACCGTTCCCCTTGAGCAAAGCCCTGTAGGGTGTGAGGTCATGGCCTAACTGAATACAGATTGTGGGTTTGCAGCTGTGTGCATGTAATGTTATTATTATGGAGATGTACAAATGTACACTTATAAAATTTACAATAATTGTATGGCTACCGTGTGCATAATTTAACCTGGATTCTTTTTCTAGATTCTGTTCGAAGAATAAAATGTGATTAGCACTTACGCCGCATGCTTACACTTGTGTTACCACATGCATTTACAGCATACTGTAAATACATGTACTGTACAAACTGATATGTATATGTACATCATGGGATTTCTGTTTTTTGGACCTCCGTGTATTTACTTAAGGCCGAAAAAGAAAGTTTCCAGTTTCTGGTCATTGGTCGACTTCAAAATCGGTGCGGTGACGTTTTTTTATTTTTTATTTATTTATTTTTTCCCTCGCCAACAGGGAAATATGTGATACGTGTATACGGCAACCAAATTTCCCATATATACAAAGTATGGTGGCTAAGAGTAGGTTTAATGGGAAACTATATCTGAGAATATGCCCTATTGTCTACCTGTGCACACACACATGTATGTACATGTACATGTACATGTCCATCACATCGAATGTGCGGTATACAAACCCCCCTAGGTATTCTGGCTAGGAACCTTCCTGAATTCTCCCAAATCCATCAGTGCACTTTTAGAAACATGCCCTTATCTTCAAAATGCACCATGCATTTTCGTTGATCTTTCATATTCAGCACTTATGGCCTGTACTTCTTGCCAGGTAGTAATTTTGTCACATTTGAAGATGTGAAAGTACCAGTTTCCAAAAGTGCTGAAGTTTTCCCAAAAAGTGCTGAAGTTTTTCCAAAAAGTGCTGAAGTTTTTCCAAAAAGTGCTGAAGTTTTTCCAAAAAGTGCTGAAGTTTTTCCAAAAAGTGCTGAATTTTCCCCAAAAAGTGCCCCTTGGAAGATTCTGCAGGATATGGGGTGGTTAGGGTTAAAATGAAGGGACAACATTTGTAATTACCAAATAATTTTTTTTTAAATTATTTAAAAACTTACTTTGTAAAGTTGGTCCTTCCTCCATGGTGTAAGCATCAGTCATCCTGAGAAAATATTCTGTCTGAAAGTCAAAAACATAAAACCTGCCGTGGAACAGACTTTGGTTATTTTCTCAAAGCATTAGCACCTAATAGTACATGTGCATTGTTAGTTAAATGATACTAATAGTACATGTGCATTGTTAGTTAAATGATACTAATAGTACATGTGCATTGTTAGTTAAATGATACTAATAGTACATGTGCATTGTTAGTTAAATGATACTAATAGTACATGTGCATTGTTAGTTAAATGATACTAATAGTACATACATTGTATGTGCATTGTTAGTTAAATGTACTAATAGTACATATGTGCATTGTTAGTTAAATGATACATATTCTTGGAAAGTTCCAGGGGTTGAACTTTTAAAATTAATAATGTATGTTTCCAAATACAATGTTGTACATAGATTTACCTTTCCTTTAAAACCCTAACCATCCCATATCCTGCAAAATCCTCTAAGGGGCACTTTTTGGGGAAAATTCAGCACTGTTGGAAACTGGTACAGTACTTTCACCTCTTCAAATGGGGCAAAATTACTACCTGGCAAGAAGTGCGGCCCTAAGTGCTGAATATGAAAGATTAATGAAAATGCATGGTGCATTTTAAAGATAAGGGCATGTTTCAAAAGGATTCAGGAAGGTTCCTAGCCAGAATACCCAGGGGGTTAGGGTTAATACTGTGTTTTGAATGTCATTCATAGCTGACACTATTTGCAACCCTCTTCATCATCCACTAAAACAGTAAGAAATTATCTGCATCATTGGAATACATAGAACTCAAGTAATTTCCTTGATACTAACATGCATAATCAAAGCCTTGGGCCAAGTTCATAGAGCTACTAAGCAGAGAATTTTGCTAATTTTTGCTAAGCAATGTAAAACAAAGTACCAGCCAAAATGCACACATTTTGTATGAAAATTTGGCTGGTAACCAAAGAAACCCGCTAAGCAAATTTGTCTGGTAAGCAATTTTATCTGCTAAGCAGCTCTATGAAATTGGGCCCAGGTCACCAACTTTAGTCTGGCCAACAGCACCCTGATATCGCCTTACAAACCACATGGAAGGACCGCACTCTCCATGGTATACTTGAAGCTAGTAATAATTACTAATTAATGCGTTATGTTTCCATACTTCTTGCTGTGCACAGCAGGTTTGGGGAATAGACTAAATTACAGTACACTTTAGATACAATGCATAAGCCGTCTCAGACATAGGGACCTTTATTGATACACGTTTAAAGAACATGAACTCTCAACGCCCCAGACACCCGGACCTAATTGATGCATGAGGAACTTGAGGAACTGAACATGAACTCTTAAGACACGCGGCCAGAGACCTACTTAGTCTCGTCTCAAATAAGTCATGAAACAAGATGCATGGATGTCATGCAGAGATGATATAATGATGATGATGGCACCAAGCAAGTACCCTGCTAAGATGCTGATGATCTTACCACGCAGACCAAAGTACCCAGCTGAGATGATGCTGATGGTACCACGCAGAGCAAAGGTATCAGTGACAGGAGGATGAGACTCGTCGTCTCCTGATGTCTTTAAGAAATGTATCATCTTATACTGTCTTGATCTAGATGCCTCTTGATTACCTGGTGAATGGGGTTGGTGCCATTGCGGTTATTGACTACTGTACAAGTGAATCATTTGGGGATTGTACCATACCTGTACATCATATCTGCTCTATGCACATCTAGCCCTCTGTTGGTGAAAATACACCGTCTACAAAACTAGGGCATTGTTAGACTGGTCCCTTGTCTTTATCCTATCAAGGATAGAGACAGGCGCCTGGAATACCATTCAAGGAATTTCATTGGGTACATTGTGTCCCAAATTTGACGTCATGCTTCAAGGCTTGCGTGCTAACTACCAATTAAGGTCAAAGTTTAATCTCCCCAAAACAGTTGAGGCCGGTGTCTTTCGTGAGCCTCAAAGCTTTACGTCAGATCTTAGGGCTAGGGCATTGTGTACACACATACAAAACACTGTAGCGTGTATATGCTAGATGTACTTAATATTCAGCTAACCTCTTCCATGGTAACCGTTACCACTTGAATGGAAATAAATGCAATAGAGCAGGCTAACCAGCGAATACTTCATATCTTTGTGACACCCGCTGCTTGCATAAAGGGAGCCCTCAGTGGGTTGCTTATAGAGCAGATATGTAGATTGATTTGAAATTGTAGATTGAATATGTAGATTGATTTGAATATGTAGATTGTAGATTGAATTTGTAGATTGTAGATTGAATATGTAGATTGATTTGAATATGTAGATTGTAGATTGATTTGAATATGTAGATTGTAGATTGAATATGTAGATTGATTTGAATATGTAGATTGTAGATTGATTTGTCAAATATCATGATGTACAAATCCTTTTTATATACATTGACATTTCTATTCAGCTTCTTGACTTTCTCTCTGCATTTCATTTTCTCTATTTTTTCTGTCTTTCCTTTTCTGAGTTCATCTGTTTTTCCAAAAAAAATGTTTTAGTCACAATGAAAGTGAGGCCCAAATTCCTTTTTTATCACTTCGGCATGATCCTCAATAATTAATTCATGGAGATTACAAAAAAATGCTAAATGCAAATGTGAGCTGAACGACAGAGACGTCAACGAAACATTCATTAACCCTAACTCCCTAAGCATTGTTACTGAACAATAAAAATCCTTCAAAATCCTCCAACTGCTTTTGTTGTCTAGGGAGTTAGGGTTAATCATTCATAGTATGAGTAAGAAAAACTTCTCATAACGAGATGTACATACATTCTCATATAATTGGCACATTTCACACAAAATTAATGTAGCAGGAAAAGCATTAAACGATTTGAGTTGATGCCCAGGCTCTCATAGTTTCCCACTGTCTATTTCCAGGGTGAATAATGACAGGTAATGTGGCTCCTGAAAAACCTAGGGTGGACAACACATCCATTAATTACCTGTATCTCCGCTCAACTGCGACACCAGTACTCCGGTATAAATTTAAACACATTCGTTGTGTCAGGGAAAATCTATTCCCATCTCGCAATTCTCATCAGTATTTCTGAATCTTGCTTATCATCGCAGTGTTTACTCAGCCGTAGGATCTCCATCTGTCCCCGTTTTACACTTGATGCAATCCCTACGCCAACGTCCCCCAGTCTCATAGCCCCCAAACATCAATTTTTAACGCAGCATGATTCATCCAAGATCCTATTAAAATGTTCTTCTTTTTGATATATTAAAAAAAAAAAATCGTTTGGGGAAAAATGACAAAAGAGCAATAGTCAATAATTGGCTTCAGGTGTTTGATACGATGGATCCATCTAACGGGCACTTTAGCTACTAAACAAGATTAACTGCTTTCAATGGTGTCCTCAAATGTACTAAATTAACCAAAATAATTAATTTGATCCGGTATCTCTTTTGTGTATATTTGTGATTGGGTGCCATGACGAGGTACTTAAGTGATTTAGAAATACGATACACATTCAGCATTGCTGAAATGCGGTTCAGGTCGGAGTTACTACACCCTTTGGCGTTGGATTAGCCCGGCCCAGTATTGCTGGCAGACTGCCAAAAAAAACGCTTGCTTGGCCATTCATGGAATGGCAACAATTTACTCGCTGTTAATTGTCAGGCTTCGTCGAGGATGACGCCTGTTTCCCCTGTGGGTGAAATGTGTGAGACTGAAGAATCGAGACGTTCTTGTCATTATATTTTGCTGCCCCCTAGTCCCAGTGGTAATAGTAACCGTGTATCATACGGGAAGATGATGACAGTATTTCTTCTGCATAAGACTTGCAGATATATTGAGGAATAAAATTTATTATGGAGGTATACCTAGTGTAACTTTTGTAATCACAGGCATTGGGTGTATATATGTACATAATACATAATAGGGATGACGATATTGAATTTTTTTATAGTCGATAATCGTCGGCCATGATATCGTCTATATATGATGTTATTGTCTCAATACGTGGATTTTTTACATACATGTCAAAAATGTATGTATCATACATTAACCCTAACCCTCCCAAATCCTCTTTGATAAAATGAAGGATTTTGAAGGATTGAGGTTACATGCTAGGTGACTGCAAGGTAAGTGCTTGGGTCAGTGGACACTGTTTATTGATCCATGCATGCAGGGAGGGTCCCTGGCCATGTACATGTATCACAGATTAGAAACACATGTGTGCATACATGTGTGCATACATGTCATGTGCTTGCTTTACTACTGAAGGATTTTGGAGGATTCAGGTTATGTGTAAGCAAATGGGCCTAGGGAGCAAGAAAAATGATGTTAAAATCTATTATTGTGGTGCTGTTTGGCCGACTTTTTAATTGTAGCCCATGATGCTCCCTTTCAAATGATGTTATTTTTATAATGTCCTGGGAACCTCAGTGGTGCCACCATGATTTCAAACTTGTTTAGCTCTTCACATACCTGTAGCAGGAAAATCTTATTATGTGAGCTCAGAACTAAAATTCTTATGGATAAGATAATAGCATAAACCAATTAAATATCACTACACACTTGAAACGATGTGAAATATTCTCAGTTTGGCAGTCTGACTCTCCGACATTTTCATTTTTTATTCTAAAAAGATTCCGTTCATAAAATGAACAGTTCCAAAGGTTTTACAGCATATTCCTTACATGTAAATCAATAGTCCTGATATCTGGCCTCTCAAAAATACCGACCAAATGTTTTAAAACAAAAAAAACTTGCCTGAAATTGCTGCAATATGTATCTCATACAATCTCATACAAAATTCTCTTTAGAATCCTCTTCCAGAAAGGCAGAATTTTATAGTGTTAACATTCGTGAGTAAACAAATAGCAATTTGATTCAGTTGGCCATCGCCAAGCTATGACTCAACCAGACCGCCTGCAGAGGGTGTAGGAATGAGGTGTGAGAATTATACAATCTGTCATCTAAGCAGGCCATGCCAACTCAATGGACCATAAGGGGGTGACTCGTAGGCTATATGATACAGGATTATAAGGTTCAATACAGGGGGTCACTCATAGCCCTGAGATGAGAAGACCTCGAGAACTAGGTCATTCTCACCAATATTAACATTATAATCATTTGATGTTCAGAAATTGATATAATTTATTTATTTATTTATTTTTTTCACATGAATTCAAGGATCAGTTGTAGAAAATCCTACCATGAAACCAGGTTCCGACTAACTTCAGACCATGGAAACTTTCTTTGTGTATCATTTTATTGTAAATAACCAAGATAAAAAAAAATACATTCTTTGCTATACATGGCTATAGAGGAAAACCGCTAATGATAATGGCAAACATTTTTCCTACCTTATTATTTTCTCACTGTATCATCCCTGATGTTGGCAGTATTTCAGTAAGAATCATTTCTGATGACCAAATTTACCAAAATATACATCTTTTGGTTTATGGCATGGACAGACACAGATGGATTGACGTGATAATATTTGTAATGAGATTGAGCCGGGGTTGCAATGTGAATCACGCCACTTATTCATCCATAAATCAAGAAGGGTTTGGAAACTGGTCTTCATGTAAACAAGCATCCTAAAACCCAAACATCAAGTAATTGGCAGTCAATATTCACATATATCATAATGAAAATTTTAATCTGGCAATCCCAAAAGGCCAAAAAAGGTCAAAATCGTGTGGTGATGCGTTTTTTTTTTTGCCACAGGGAAATACGTGATACATTGTATACACCGGGACCAAATTTCTCATACAAAGTATGGTGGCTAAGAGAGGCCTAACAAATTGGGCAAATGTTCATACCCCTATGTGAAAAAGTCGTTTAAAGCACAGCACGGCAGAATTCCAATCTATCCAGCAATTTTGGCTGCAATTGAACATCGTTTCATAGCACCAAAAAAGAGAAAATTAAAAATGCCGATGCTCGGGTCTGAGACCAGAAACCAGAGACTTTTTTTTTTGCCTAATTGGTAAAATGAATTTATAAGAACTCATTTATTTACAGTCAATATATTGGCAGTCAATCTTCATGTGTCATAATGAAAAATATAACCTAGCATTCCCATAATAGGTAAAATACAAAAATGATTTCATAAATTTTACCAGCTCTGTATAAAGGTTACATCAGTCATGCTTTGCAAGTAAAGTGCTTTTCTCTAATTCATCATGGGCTCTATTGAAATGCATGAATATTAAAAAATACTAAAACTTAAACAAAATTTAAAAAAAATTAAAAATACTGCAGAGGTGGGACGTATACCAAATTAAACCTGATGTCCTTTTCAATCAGCCACTCAAAATTCAACTTTTGCGACTTCTGTGTTTTGTGTACAATGTTGGTGCTTGCTTGTTATTTACAGTGTAGCCACACCATACTTTGTATATGGGAAATTTGGTCCCTGCGTATACAATGTATCACGTACATGTATTTCCCTGTTGGTAAAAAAAAAAAGATGGCCAAAAATATTTTTTTAATAAAAATGCGTCACCGCACCGATTTTGAAGCCGACTGATGACCTTAGCTTTGAAACTGGAATTTAATCATATTTCCTTATTCGAGTCAGTAATACATGATACATGTACATACCACAAATGTATATGTACATGTAGATGTCTCTCAAGACAGAATAATAAAGTTCCATGGATTTACCACAAGGAATAATGAAAATCGAAAAGCTGAATTTTTTGCAGTATGAAATATTTGCCATATCAAAATCTCTAGGGTCATTGAACCCCAAGCATTCTGAAGTCAACTCCAATGAGTACCTGCATATTTGATATCAAAACCAATATTTGAAGATTTGTAAGACGTGGAGAGCCATTATAAATGTTTTCTGTCTTGTCTTCCAGTGCCAATTGCAATCATAATGGACGGAATATAGCATTTCTACATTCCAGTGCATTACCAGCTGTGATAAATGTTGCTGTATATATCAGTATGCTCATTTTAATACAATTTAATCAACTTGAAATATTATTATTTCCAGCAGTTCAGTAATCTTAAACCTACATGTACATTAAATCATACACGGCAGACTTAGAGCTGAACTCCAAACAGCAAAAATAAATAATATTTGAATGTTTTTTGTTGTTTATTTCCATATCGGAAACAAAAAGCAAAACATTGATAAATTTTAAGTATAGGCCTACAATTAAGGTCATAAGATTGTGTATTAAATACATTGCACATTGTACATGTACATTGTACATGTACAGTGTGTGTACAGTGTATGTACAGTGTATGTACAGTGTATGCAAAATTATACTTTTCTGTGTTTTTGAATCATAGATTAATAAGCTGTGATCATGCACAAAACAGGTCATTATACTGTGGTAAAGACCAAACATCAAACTTTTATCAAATTCATAACAGCCCGTATCGATTTCATTTTCAAAAATTAACAAAAACAATTTGTACTTTTTGTTGAATAAATCCAATATAGAAATGGGCAAATAATAAGTACAGTGTACCTACATGTAAAAGAGTTGAGTGTACTATCCCTCCTACTGTTTGACCATTTGAAACCATTCAAAATTTCCACTTACAAAAATGCCCATTGGTTTTGTACACACATGGTGATACCATTTGAACAGTGTTGGTAGCAAGCTTTACTACCATTCAAATCCATTCAAATGCATAGAGGGTCCATTGATTCACCACTTAGAAGTATCAAACAAGGTTTTGTATTAGCTGTACTACCATTTGGAAAGATCCAAACAAGGTTTTGTATTAGCTGACCTACCATTCAAAACCATTTGGGGAAATCAATATTGTACACAGTTATTTCACCATTCAAAACCACAAAAGCGAATGGTTTCAAATGGTGCATCAACTTGTATGAAAAAGGTACCAGAAGTAGGAGGGCTATTAAACATTATTATGTACATGAGTATATTGCAGCTTCATGTATAGTTGTACACGTAGTGTATCTGAGTGGAATACAAGAGCCCAGTGAGAAGTGTCCACTTAAGGCATGTGTTCATTATTCAGCGGGTACTTCTTCAGCTCAGGTTGTACAAATAAACGTATGGTTTGAGAGGAAGAACACGTACATGTACGTACTGCAAATGATTCCACTTGAAGGTATTGCCTTTTTATGTCTACCTCCTGATAGGCATCGAATAGAGGTTGCTATTAGCCCAAGTCAAGGTACATGTACCAGTAATTTGCACTACTACTCTCGAAATTAACCACGTTTAATTTCACCAGATACATATAGAAAGAGCATTTTAAAACTGATTATTAAATTAATACAATTTTTATCAACAATTCTTACTTGATTTTTTTTTTTTGCAGTTTCATAGTAGAGTCACCAGCAGACTTGCGTGTGTTCACACTAATGTGCATTTTACATTGTCTGCATATGTGCATATTGCGCATTATTTTCATACAAATCTATAATGTTTACAATGTTTATATAATTTAAATTTATGGTCCTCCCCTCCTACACACAAATCATGTATCTATATTGTAGTGGATTTTTAGTCTGGTTAAAACCCCTGGAAAGTTTGATCCCTCAAAACCCTTTTAAATCCATGTCGCATTGTGTCTGGTAGTCTGGATACTAAGCCACCCTGAACATTGTAAAACTATTGTTAAAAACGGTAAGAGGATGTTTGTGGTAGCACCATGTAATATAAGAGGTTTTTTTTATCACTGACCAAAAAAAGTTTGTAGCTTTGCATGGTGAGGATGATAAGTAAGACTAATTGGGCCACAGTGGTGACACCATGTGGAATCTCAATTGAGTAGTAATTAGTTCTGAAAAGAACTGGAGTTACAACTCGACGTTTTGATCAGTATGCTCTGATCATCCTCTCTGATCGGAGGACGATCAGAGCATACTGATTGAAACGTCGAGTTGTACCTCCAGTTCTTTTCAGAACTAATTACTACTCAATTGAGATTCCACATGGTGTCACCACAATTAGTCTTACTGACCAAAAAAAGGTTAGCAATGAAATTTATAAGCATACTACCTGTACCAATGAGGTAAATAAACAGAGAATTAGCTGTTGCAAACTGCTTACCAACCTAAAGGACCTGTAGTATAAATAAATAGTAGTTATTGGCCTTACGTTTCAAACCTACATGTAGCAAGTTCTTTCTCAAAGGCAAAATGGACGTCCATTTTGTCTTTGAGAAAGAATCTGCTAGGTTCAAAACGTAAGGCCAATGAGGTACATAATATTATCATAAAACAAAGTATTCACTTTGTCCAGGTGCTTTCCCTTAATTTTCCCAAAACTTTTATTTCATCTTTGAATGATACATGTGAAAGAAACAACCCATGTGTACAGTTTTTGTCTGTCCAGTAGGGAAAATTACGGAAACATTATGCTTCTTATTTTCGTACATGTTGACAAATAATAATAGTCATTCATGTATTTCCTTTTCAACACGTAACATTTGTGTAAAGTAATTATTATTGCTGTACTGCTGTGTGCATGTCAGCATGAAATAAATGAAACATACAGGTAATTGAATCCATGTCCCAATATGAGAACTTATGAAGTAGGCTAGTCAACTATTGTTTACCCAAAAAAGAATGAACAATGCTAGGTATGCCCAGCTGCTTCCACATTCTATTCATGTCTGCACCTGTCTGGTTTGTGGACCTCTATGCTGAAGAGATTATGTTAGCATTGGGATTAGGGGCAGGTGGTTCTATAGATCCCAGGGATGAAAGAAAGGGTTTGTTTGACAGCAGTTATGATAATCCTTGCAGATCTCCTGACTTTCTGTCTGAAGAATCAGGAGTCAACAAGGGAAGGTTATTAAGGGAAATGTATGACCATAGAGGAATTGGAACAACAGTGGTAATATTGGCAAAACAAATTCAATGAGTACACTTTCTTTGAATCAAGATATACATTTATTATGTACTACATTAGTCCCCCAAAAAAGTCTCTGGTTTCTGGTCTCCGCGCACGTCGCCTCAGACCCGCGCGTCAGCATTTTTAATATGAAATGATTTCCAATTGTAGCTAAAATTGTGGGAGCAATTGGAATTCTGCCGTGAGGGGTACATGTATTCTGACGCTTGCCTGATTTGTGAGGCCTCTCTTAGGCACCATACTTTACACATGGGAAATTTGGTCCCTGTGTGTGTACAAAAAAAAGATGGCCGGGAAAAAAAAAGTGCATCACCACACAGATTTTGAAGCTGACCGATGACCAGAAACCGGAGACTTTTTTTTGCGGGGGGGGGGGGCGGGGGGGCCTTAACCAGTCTTAAAACGTTTCAGCTTAATGTGGAGTCTAATTTCCAAGAGAAAAGTGTGATAAAACATTCACAATTTTAACACGAAAACACTATGTGCAAAAAAATTTCTATATTTGTGTGTGTGTGTGTGTTATTAAATAAGATTCCACAAAAAATAATATTTATTATTCATTGGGATTTGTTACTCTTATTGTAATGATTTTTTTCAGATATTTCTGAAACTTTTATTCATGTGTATACATGTAAAATAGGTTAATAAAATCAGTCCATCCTCCCAAAAAACTTTCATGATTAAATTACATGAACTTCCTTAAATTGTAAACCTTGACCAAAATTTGATATATTTGTGAACTTTAAATATTTATGAGTTCCACATGATTCCTACAGTGCATATTAACTGACAGTCGTCATAATCATGATACTATAAACCTTAACACGCATGACATCTTAATTTCAGATTGACATCAAGGTGTACCATACATTCTCTTATTGGTTTAACAAGATTAAGTTCCATCCATGAAAGGGTGTCAGTCATTTTGTTGTCCTCAAATCCATTTCACTTAGCGCCAACCCATTACTCCAGGTATTGCCTTGCAAATTAATAAGCTGCAATATGTACAAAGTGGCTCTTCAAAGCTCTCATCAGCACCCTAGATCTTGACCATCGTAGATATTGGTCATCAGTAACCCAATAGTACGATGACCAAATGAAATTTAAACAGCCATGATCTGGTCGCACTGGGTTGACCCAGTTCCATTACAACCACCTTTTTAAATCCACTCACCCATCGCAATCTTTGGTTGTATTGGTCGTCTCTGGTTCCATCTTCCATCCCATCCATATACCCATTCATCTTTTCTTATTGACACAACACCGTGATGCCTGGTTGAACCATAAGGCTCTTCCATTAATCACATTGTCTTCCCCGGAGTGGAATCACTCCCTCGGGATGTCAAACAATGCCCGAGCAACGAGTCACGATTCTTAATAACCCCCTCAATGAGATTGGTTTGCACGGGCACGCATCGATGCTACCACCTCAATGCAACCGCCTTGAGGAAGCCGGTGATGATGCGGACACACACGCCCCAAATCCCAGTGGTACCCCTTTCCGGCTGGTGATGGCAGTAGCCTCTTCAACTGTGCTCCCTCCCTCCCACCCACCATTCATTCACTCCCCTTGCTGCGTTCTTCAGCTCATCCTTTGTTCAGTGGTTACTGGAGTAGACAAGCGAGCGAGTGTCATCACACAAGCTTGTACCATCTGATCTCTGCATACCTTTACACTTAATGCTTTGAGCTCTGCTGTTTTAACGTCTCTTCACTTGGATGTCTTTGCGCTTGTTTGACAGCAGGAAGGGCAGATCAAAAAGGATTTTTTCAGTTTTCCTTTGCTGTAACTGGTGAGCTTAAATTTTTTTTTTTATTAAATGACTTGTCATTTGATTACCAGAAATGCTCCTAGTGTACACCTGAAAAGTACATGAGGAAACATCTAAATTGCTTTAGTATTATTCTATAAAAACCTTCTTTAACCCTAACTACCCCAAATCCTGCAAAATCCTCCAAGGGGCATTTTGGGGGAACAAAGGCACACTATTGCAAATTGGTACTTTCACCTATTCAAATGGGACAAAATTACTACCTGGCAAGAAGTACAGGCCATAAGTGCTGAATATGAAAGATTAACGGAAATGCATGGTGCATTTTGAAGATAAGGGCATGTTTCCAAAAGTGCGCTGATGGATTTTGGAGGAATCAGGAAGGTTCCTAGCCAGATTACCTATGGGGGTTAGGGTTCAGGAAGGTTCCTAGCCAGAATACCTATAGGGAGTTAGGGTTCAGGAAGGTTCCTAGCCAGAATACCTATAGGGGTTAGGGTTATAGTGTAAATCTGATGATGTTCTAAATTTTTGCTAATCTAAGAGTATAATACTTATAATTTTCTTATGTGTTAAAAAATAAAAACACAAGAACAGGAAGTAAAACTCAGAACTCGAATTGTGGACCCTTTTTAAAGGGACAGTATCATGACGATCAGAGCAGACTTTCAACAGGGCATGGAATCGGTGTCCTAGTTTAAGATGAACACAGTGACTGAAAATTACTGGCTCATTTACATGTATGCAGCAGCAACAGTAATATGACTGGGATATTATTTTCAGTCACTGAGATAATCTAAAACTAGCACTCCGATGTTGATTGTGACGATTGTCCCTTTAAAAGCAGTTGTAAGTACATGTATTGCAACACACATCAATATTTTTCATTTCACTTGATTTTGACTGGTGCAGCACTGTATTCATTCATTTTAAGAATTAATTTCCTTTTCGTGCTCAAGCCAAGAACCTTCTTGCCCAAGGGATGACATTTTTTAAGATTATAATCCTCCTTCTCATTGCTAAAGGCACATGTAATCAGAGATGTCATAATAGGAGAGAATTACAGAAGAAACGTCTTAGATTGCTTGCAATGCATCTTATGTGTTTTGTGGAATGAGGACTCGGATTAGAGTCATTGCCCTGTCTTTCAAAACACACATTCAAAACACAGATTTTTTCCAAAGTTCAATTTAAAAAAAAAGAATGTTCTAGGGTTACATGATGTTCCAGAGTAATAATGTATAATTGACAATTTATTTGTTATGATATTTCCTTGACAGTATTGGGTACTGTTTGCCCCAATGAAACAAGCATGACGTTGCATTGATCAGCTAACTTTGTTTTCATGTGGCTGAAAAATGCTTAAAATGTGCCTGAAATAGAACCTTTGAAATAGTTACATTACAAACATTCTGCCTGGGGTAGAACAATGAAAAAACTGCCCTGATCCATGAGATGAAAGTACATTTGATGATATTTCATTTCACCTTTCATGTTTTATTAATGATTTATGAATAATAAATGATATTAACCCTTACTCCCTAGGCCCATTTGCTTACACATTTAACCTGAATCCTCCAAAATCCTTCAGTAGTAAAGCAAGCACATGACATGTATGCACACATGTATTTCTAATCTGTGATACATGTACATGGCCAGGGACCCTCCCTGCATGCATGGAGCAATAAACAGTGTCCACTGACCCAAGCACTGGATGTACATGTACCAAGTATAGGAAAGTATGCCTAATAACCTCAATCCTCCAAAATCCTTTACTTTAGCAAAGAGCATCTACCCTAGCATGTAACCTCAATCCTTCAAAATTCTTCACTTTAGCAAAGAGGATTTTGGAGATTTTGGAGGATTTGGGAAGGTTAGGGTTAAAGGCATGCAATAAAGCGCTATTTTCCACTATGATGAGATGCTCAAGGCTCTTTACATTATTATTGCCAGAATCATCTGGCAAATTGCAATTTTTCTTAAGACCTGCTCAGCTCTGATCCCCAGAGAGAATGCGCCACAGCCTAAATTGCTTACAGCTACATGTATATCCAATGCAAGGAAGGAAGAATCTTTTATTCTCTCACAGGTCATTACTTTCTCCATGGTGGAGTGATCGTCTTACTTAAAGACACAAGTACATTATCTTGGCTAGGGTTAGTACCACAAGACTAAAGTGTGGCCATGGTGCTTAAACAAATTATGGGATAAAACTTATTAAGAGGGAAAGACTTTGTGGTGACACCATGTGAAAATCTCAATTGAGTAGTAATTAGTTCTGAAAAGAACTGGAAGTTACAACTCAACATTTTGATCAGTATGCTCTGATTGTCTTACAGGAGAATGCTTATCCTCTTCACCATGCAAAGCTACACGCTTTAATTAAGAGGGAGATCTAACAAAAAGCGAGATTGGTATATAATCTGGCATTTTCAAAAAACAAAAATAAAAAATCTTTATAAGTAGACATTTTAAAACTTGTAGCTTTGCATGGGGAAGAGGATAAGTAAGACTAATTGCGGTGACACCATGTGAAATTCTCTATTGGGTAGTAATTAGTTCTGAAAAGAACTGGAGGTTACAACTGGAGTTATAACCTCTAGTTCCTTTCAGAACTAATTACTACTCAATAGAGAATTTCACATGGTGTCACCGCAATTAGTCTTACTTAAGTAGACATTTTTCTGAGGTTTGGAGGAGTTGTTTAAATTACTAATACTTAAACAAATGTGTATGCGTGTAACTGCAGTGAACAACTGAACTTAAGGATTTATCACCCGTGGTTTTCGCTGTTTTACAGGCAATTTCCAGAAATTAGATTTTCTTATCGGAACATTGCTTTTTACTTTTACAGGAATGGAAAACAAATCCTTGAAAATTACACATCGCTATAAAGTAATAATGAGATGCACGGTTTTACAGTAAAGATAAAATAATTTATTGTGATCCCATCATAAATTCATCTGTGTACGTACATGTAGTTACTGCTAAACTGAGATTCCAACTTCTATTTTGTGAAATATCTAACATCAAAGTATTTTTTCCTTTCTAAACAGATATAATCACTGTTCCAATAAACACCCCCAAAAATTTAGAAATTATGGCACAAATGATGAAAAAATGGGCATTACACCTTTAATGTATATTTATGATGAGCTTGGCATCAGATGATCATATTTCAGTTCTGTACCTGTAACATGCCTGCCACAAGAGGGCACTGTTGAACCTCAGTAAAAAATCCAATATATCGTTTCATAATTATTTCATGTGTATGGTGTGGTGCTGTAACACAAAACCTGAACGTGGTTGAAAGCATTTGACTAGTGCCCTCTGTTGTTCTTATATAGATATTTGAGTCGGGAGATCGAGATCATTCTCATCTCACAGTCCTTACAATATTGTCGCAGAATTTGATATACATAGAGTACATGTAAGGGGATGGTACAACATTGGCACAGTTGGCAAAACTGCTTGTATGAGTATATTATTTGACTCTCTTTGAATCAAGATACATTGAACAACCATCTTATGCAAATATACATGTATGTAGTGAAAATTATGCATTTAGATTGTTCATATCGAGTGCTTGGAGCACAACATGGGTTTTAACATATCATTATGTTATATACTCTCTGGATGATGCACACATCAGATAAACGCCAATAGCATGCACTGATGATGAATATTGCACTGAGAAATAAGTGCAGATTTCCATTTGCTCATGAACAGAAACCTGATTTTTTGACAATGGTCAGAACCTTGAATCATGTTTTTTCTAAACCTTTTTTTAAATTTTAAATACACTTAACATGTTCACAGGCAAGCACACAATATGCATTTAAATGTGGAATTTAGGAAAGCATATCCTTTCTGATTAAGTTTATTTGCAATAATTTCACTATATAATTTCGGTTACCTCAGATAAAATATATATTTGTTTATATTAGCCTGTGCAATCTGGATGATTGTTACTATAAAAACACAAAGGCATTTTACATTGTTTCACCTTGACCTTATTGGAACTCATAGAGTTCACACATTCCTCTCAAATTGTACTTTGCAGACCTGTGATTTCTCAGGATTTTTACAAATCTCCCTTTGCCTCAAAACTTTCTTGAAAGAAGAGAAGTAGCCACCAAGGAAAGAAAGAAGTAGCCTGTATTGTGTCCAAACCTCTAGTTTCTTGTTTGTGAGGATGTGGAGAGTCTGTAAATCCTCCAAAATTAAATCTCCAGGAGGTTCAGTGGGCTTTGTCCTCTAGACCAAAGGGAGATCCAGGTCCGCTACCAATTTTTCAAGATTTCTTTTACTTTTGTCAAATCACACCCCTGACGTTGAAAACAAAGTCATGACTAAGCAAAGGTATCTTGTTTGTCGCCCTTCCTTCGACCGCGCCCCATTTAGTCAAGACCTCAAGATCTAGGAGTATATGTTACTGTCGCTTTAAGAAATTTGAGATGCACACGCACCTGTGGTGTAACTGGAGACAATTGAGAATCGCCCTTTCTTGTATTACTGTCTCAAAAATTCATTGTTTTAGTTTGTCAGGCAAATATGACTATTCATTATGCGTTGGTTGCCTGGAAACAGTTAACACCCCTTAATCCAGTGACTCAAAACCGGTCTAGTCTGATTATCAGTTGTGTTCTGGCGGTTGTACACATTGATGTTTGTAGATGGTGTATGTGGCAGGTGTATAAATGTTTGTTTAATTTCATTAACCCTAACCTTCCCAAATCCTCCAAAATCCTCTTTGCTAAAGTGAAGGATTTTGAAGGATTGAGGTTATATGCTACATGCTCTTTGCTAAAGTAAAGGATTTTGGAGGATTGAGGTTATTAGGCATACTTGCCTTTCCATGGTACATGTACATCCATGTTTGTTGTAGTGATTGCAAGACCAGTGCTTGGGTCAGTGGACACTGTTTATTGCTCCATGCATGCAGGGAGGGTCCCTGGCCATGTACATGTATCACAGATTAGAAACACATGTGTACATACATGTCATGTGCTTGCTTTACTACTGAAGGATTTTGGAGGCTTCAGGTTATGTGTAATCAAATGGGCCTAGGGAGTTGAGGTTAATTAGATTACCAGTTTGATTATAAATGGATGTCTGTACTGAAACATGTGCATACATGAATGTTTAAAAGTAATATTAAATGCAGTCTTTTTCAGTGCATTACATAACCGTAAGAAATCTTAATAAGATGCAAACAGGCACTGAGGATTTACTGAGCACTTCTTTTTTGAGACCTTGCATGTCTATCTGTAGAACACAACATCATGAATGACCCAATTCCATTGTTCTTGGAGTACTACTGTGGACAAGGTTATTACACAACTGACACACTTAGGTATTAGACTTAGATAATGCACTGTAGCGCACCGAACTCAAGTGCTGGTGTTGCCAGCAGCAGGGTGTGGGTTCGAGCCCCGGTGTGACACTTGTGTCCTTGAGCAAGGTACTTAACCATAATTGCTTCGTCCTTCGGATGGGACGTAAAGCCGTAGGTCCCGTGTGTTGTGTAATGCACGTAAAAAAGAATGCGCCTTGAGCACCACTTAGTTGGTGGATACGTGCGCTATATAAGTCCACACATTATTATTATTATTATTGTAGTGCCAATAAGTACGAAATGGGTGGGGTTACTTGAGGTGTTGCGGGGTAGCTTGTTTCTTGCTTAGGTGGAATACCACTGTCTTATCAATCAAATCTTACATGTATTTAAGATGACTAAGCAAAAAGCAATGTCATATATATCTGTCATTAGTGTCACTAGTATCTTCACTGTTGTCTGAGTAACATTAAGATGCACATTGCTTGCCATCCATGACATAAATTATTGTTTTAATTTGCAGATGATGAATTTGCTGTGTTGTGACTTAACCCTGACTGTCTGAGTCACTTCAACCAGCAAAGTGTGAATTTTCAAGCTTTGTTACTCACTGTGATTAAAATTAAGTCCAATTTTTCTTCCTCTTGATGATTGTGAACACCAACTCCCCTATCAAGCATAATGGTACTGTCTTGAGAACATTGTATTGAGTAGAAATCCAGCCTGTGCAATGTAGAAATAGGGGGTGTTGTTAATCATGATGATTTGTGGGGCAGATCTCTGGTGCAGACCAAACTGATGGATGAATTTACGAGAGGAGAGTTTGGAAAGATGAAAATGTAAAAGGCCTCGTACTCTGGTATGTGTATTTTTAGATGGCGTATTCATGATGGCATGTATTTACATGGTTATTTGCGGTTTGCTGTTTTCTTTCACATGGTGTCACTGCAAACAGTCTTTACTTATCATTTTCACCATGCATGGTGTGGTATGGTGTGGTATAAGTGTTTATTATTATAATTATTTTATGTGCTGGTTGATGTTATATATGAATATGGGGGGGAATCGGTAAGGGGACAGGAGTAGTACTGGTTAGAGGTCGAAATACAATATCCCTGTTGGAGTATCAATTTAAGATTTCCAATTGATTTCAAACACAAATCCTATTAGTAGCACACCATTGATGATTTCATATTTTGTAGAATATATTGAAATTTTGTTTCTGTTCAATTCCTACCAACAAGGCTTATACTTTTCTTGGCATGTAGACAAGACAATGTAATGTTATTAATTTTTCTGAGGAAATCTTTGAAATCGCAAAGGGGTAGGTGACTAAATTTATGCTCACCCTGAAGATGAAATCATCAATCAAAGGGAAGATTTATCCTTGACAAACTTTGGCCAGGGGATTAGAAACGGAAGGGAAGTCTGTCAAAAGTGTAGAAACTACTGCTGGGATTTGAAATGGAAACATATAACTGATTAAGTCATTTCACTAAAGTGAAGGTACAGCATTGGTAAATGTTGGCAAAACTGCTTCTGGAAGTATGCTTACTCTCTTTGACTACACAACCAACCTGTGAAAATTGTGCATTGTGTCATTAACCCTAACCACCCCAAATCCTGCAAAATGCTCCAAGGGAAAAAATCCATCACTGTTGGAAACTGGTACTTTCACCTCTTCTTCAAATGGGGCAAAATTACTACCTGGCAAGAAGTACAGATCATAAGTGCTGAATATGAAAGAATATGAAAATGCAGGTGCATTTTGAAGATACGGGCATGCTTCCAAATGTGCACTGATGGATTTTGGAGGATTCAGGAAGGTTCCTAGCCAGAATACCTAGGGGGTTAGGGTTCTTAAAGAGAACATTGTGATAATGCAGTCAGATTGGTTGTATTCAATGTGATAAAGAAATGAGGAAAGACCACTGTTTCCTAAATGCAAACGGGAAATTATTTCACTTTTCTAAAAGGTGCCTGAAACTTATTTCTAGGGAAGATTGGTATCATTATCAGCTTTGCACGACGTAAATTTCATATAAATAATTTGACAACTATTATGTTTGAATTACCAATCCTGTACCTTACATGTACCTTTAAGGCCCATAAAAAACCATGACTAATCCCTCTTTGTAGGACTCCCTAGAAAAGGTCATATAAATGTAGCAGACATTTCAGAGGGCTAGAAATTACTGCATGTGAAGAACAGTGATTTTAAATCCCCAATAATTTCTTTGGATTTACATGTAATAAAGCCTTGTGCAAGTGTACTATACGCTTCAGTTCAAGGGACCTTATTGTAAAGGGAATGTACAACAGATTAAAACCCTCCTACTGTATCAGCACTTTAGTGGCAAGCTATTGTGGTCAAAGTGCACTAGATATACCTTGGCAAGTACATCAACATTTTGACTGATTTTGACCCTTGCAGTCATAGGAGGTTAACAAAATAACAGATTATTATTTAAGAACAAAGTAAGTGTAAGGTTGGTATACATTATCCTGAGAAATTATTTACTCTGAAGTGCTTTAATCTTGGCGAAAACAAGCATTATTACAGGTGTGTATGTTGAATTTACCATCAGGCATCAGGAATTATATGTACGTGTAACAGCCATTCTCTCAAAACCTGAGCATCTATTGTGATGAAACTTCCAAAGGTTGTTTTTATATTTTTGAACGAGAGGGGTGAAATGAACATACATAATATTATCGAATACCAATTATGTCCCTTCCCTTTACTTTAATTAGCATTGCCCTCGTTAAGTGACGTCATTTTATTGTGAACGGGCAATCTCTTTGCTTTTTTGATAGTCATTAAATGATGAGCTCATAGTATGTTGCTAAGCAACATAGAGCTATTTTTTCCTTTGTCATTGTTCACCTCTTTAACTGACTCCTTTCATGAAATCACTGCCAACTGAATAAACACATCGTCTGCACTAAAATATCAATGTGAAGTTTTTTATTTTTTTAATATTTTTTTAAAGAACCAAATAGAAACTGAGAAATTGGGAAACATGAAACATCAAATAAGCACTCGAGTTAGCTTGACAAGAAAGTTAGAAACCAACTTCTACTTATAACTTTTGATTGGTTCAATATCAGTCACATCATGCGCACCAGCCAGAAGTTGCAACTGTCAGGCAACTCATATACGCACAGGTCTGATTTTGATAATGACCGGTCAATATCGACAGTTAATGCACCTCAACATGATCACATCTCAATCAGTCAACAGTCTGGGGCATTTATTAATATTAATGACAAAATTTACTGTCTTGGGCAGATCAGCTAATGAGATCTTAGCTCTCATTTCCTGTCCCAATCATACAATTACAAAAAGGAAGGAAATCTCCAATGTAGTGATCGTTAAGAACCGCTGCTCCATTTTGGTTTAAACACCCCAGTACGCTCTGCTTGAAAAGACACTCCCTCCATCCCCGACCAGACAAATGACCATCTCGGAAATAACTCCACCTGGATGATGTATTACAGATCAATTCAGACACACACTGGCTATTGACTGAGAATAATTGGGTCATAATGGATCGGTTAATTCAATTTCTCTCAAGATCGTGGATGCTTTGACATCACAGGAGCTCAATTCCCCTCCCAATTTCCTCTTGGATAACGCAGACGAGAGACGGCAGCATTTAGGTGGTACAGAGTCACAAACGGTAAAACTGGGTGGTTGGCTCACAGACCTAGATTCCATGGTTGGCCAGTAATGCCATCTCTGTAGGAATGGATGAAAGACAGCGTGCAAAGGAAAGGAAGAGGCGTTGAGTGTGCAGTCACTTGGGAAGAATTGGTATTATATTAAGGAAGTTTGCTTTCGTCTGTTCAGCTCTTGCTGACATACCAAAGTCAGGTGAACATCTTTTTTTTATTAATAATCTTGGTATATATACATGTCTGCCTGCAAAATCTCACATACTTGACACAAATTGTTCATAAATTTGTAGAACAAACATGTTGTGGTTTTCTTCACTGCAAATTTTGGCACGCCTGTTTGGAATGATTGAAACAAAAAACTTGTTTTATGAGCTTGCTATAAAAAATGTTGAAATCCCATCACAGTGTTCTTGTGCTCAACAGGTAATACATTAGCCCAGGTTGGACTTTCACCTTCGTGTACTACGGTGACATCCAGGATTTAACCAACAATTTGCAAATACAGAAAACAAATGTTTTGTGTAAATTCATAAATTTCTAGTTTTACCTGTTTGAATCTGCTGAAACTCGGCAGTAGAATCCCATGACCAAATTTCAAAATATCAGTGTTTTAATGAAAATAATCCCATGATTTAACACAAAAGAATTACTTTACTTTTGATGGCTGTTCTTCACTTGAGCGTTACGACAAAATATACGCCAGTATCGGCACAGGTGTGTCGGCGTACATACAAGCATGACGAGCACACATACAATGTAAAACCTGCTGCATGGAATATTTTACACGTACCGCACATACATGTGCGCAGCTGTTTTGTCGCTACACACGCGTACGCTAAATGGACTATGAAATGACGAACAACTGTGAAACTCTAGGATTTCTTCAATGTTAAATCTGGATTTTCTTTCAATAAAATGACTTGGTAAAAATGATATTTTGAAATTCGAACCTTAGCGCTTGTCATTCTAGTTGTTCATGGAAGTTTAGTACCGAGTTTCAGCCTCCCCACAGATAAGATTTAAACAATGTCACAAAAGACGTTTTCTGTGCGGCGACTGATCTGCTGTTTGATAGGACTCTGTTTCGGTATACACAGACAGACACGGGAGTCCTTATTTGGGCTATGAGTAATACATGTCGTGGCCGAGCGGTCTAGCTTACCGGATTCAAGTTCTGGTGTTAGCAACATAATGTGGGTTCGAATCACGGCCGTGACACTTGTGTCCTTGAGCAAGACACTTAATCATAATTGCTTCTCTCCACCCAGGGGTTAAATGGGTACCTGTGAAGGCAGAGTTGGTTTGCTCTATATGCGCTAGAAATGGCAGCAATTGAGCTGTATACTCCCCAGGGAGCTGAGATGGTTTCAGGAATGATTTATGAGCCTTATGAGCAGGGATAATAATATAATGCGCCTTGAGCACCACTTAGTTGGTGGATACGTGCGCTATATAAATCCACACATTATTATTATTATTATTATTATTATGTATGCAAACCTGTCCGCCCAAGGGGCATTCATACCACAATGGACAGATGGACTCATTGTACAGGTTTTTGTATTGTGTGGCAGTTAGTGTTGGGAGTTGCGACCATCAAAGGCTGGCCACATTGAACAGGTGACCTCTTTATCCAGGTAGCCACAATAGCCAAATTGTAACTTCACTAGGTCCAGGGTTTCACAACTCGCAAGTAAATTTATGACTAAAATCAGGCATGGCAAGTCCCTCTGGGACCATCCATCAATCTGACCTTAATTGACCCTCTTACAGTTTGACCCAACTGGGTTCAACTCAAAGATTGATCATTTCACTGGTCCCTGGATATAATGTACCTGTAGCAAGGCAAGTTTAAAGGGAAGGTACAATATTGGTAATGTTGACAAAATTGTTTATTCCTGTGGCTTATACATGTACTTTAATATTATTATTTATTTCTTATTTTATCCTGGGTATCTTGATCATTAATCACTGATCTCTCTCGGGTCCCAGAGACTGATATAGGTGAACCGGAACAGAAACTGTTCCTGTACGTGCACTGTATCCAGAACACAGGACATACATGTACGGCTTATCTTTTTTTGAATCAAGATTTTTTGTACATGAAACAACTAACCTGTGAAAGTGTTTTGCGTAATTCAGGATGAGGTCCTTGGTACATTTCCTCATGCAGGAAGTAAGATGGACAGTTTATTATTATTAGTCAACTTGAGTAAAAACATGTTAATCATGATTACATGACCCTGCTGCTGGCTACAATTAACCCACACTATACTGAGCCCATTGATAATTGTGTAGGGACGTCTTTAAAAGGCACTTCTTGTTTCCCAAAAAATGCCAATCATCAATTTCTGTCCCTGAGCCATTTTTGGCTATTTATTGACTGTGTACAACAATGTCTTTACCATTAAGTGACACTACCATGAATTGTAGCAAGAATTCTTTATTGTACAAAATTTACACAAAATGAGTTTAAAATGTCAAAGAGGATTTGGGGGTCAAAAGTTCCCTTGGTCATAAACACCCAACCACAGCCATAAGTTTATCTGGAAGAATTCAACCTTCATCGGAGGTCACATCTGTGGGACTCATTTCAATTCCTTCATAGATTGGAGTAGACTTTAATCTTTGAAGCTGGTTCTGTTGCCTTATGTCTAATATTAAAAATGGATCAAATTGAAATAAGTTACCTTGGCAAGATTGATGGCAATTATTAGGAAAAATGTTTTATGTGTTAAAAATAAGAACTTTTAAACAACTGCACAAGTTACATCATCTGTGTTTTTGACTGCTGTGATAATCTTAAAATGTATATTTTCATGAAAGAAAAGAAAGCAAATAATTTAAACAGAAATATTTTATGCATTTTCAAGTATTGCTTTCAATTTTTGGAAATGTATTCATTGTCTATTTAAAGTACTCTTTGCCTTCTGTACAATTAGTAGATTAAACAGGAAAGAATTTGAAAAAAAAAAATATGCAATGCATCTTGAATTAAATGATCAAACAAATTGACATTTCAAAGAAAGAACAAATTGAGATATGAAATGCTTTCCTTGATTTGACATGCATTGTCATTGAAAATTACTGGAGAACTTGTTTAAAGGGATAATATTGTCATGATTAGAGCAGATTTTTAACATGGCATGGAATCTGTGTCCTAGTTTAAGATGAACACAGTGACTGAAAATTACTGGCTCATTTATTCAGCAGCAACGGTAATATGACCTTATCATGTGGGGTATTATTTCTAGTCACTGAGTTAATCTAAATCTAGCACTCTGATTCCATGTCCTGTTGGTGATCATGACGATATTGTCTCTTTTAAGAGACCATTTGCTTACACATAACCTGAATCCTTCCTAACTCCCTAGGCCCATTTGCTTACACATAACCTGAATCCTCCAAAATCCTTCAGTAGTAAAGCAAGCACATGCCATGTATGCACACATGTGTTTCTAATCTGTGATACATGGACAGGGACCCTCCCTGCATGCATGGAGCAATAAACAGTGTCCACTGACCCAAGCACTGACCTTGCAATCACTACAACAAATATGGATGTACATGTACCATGGAAAGGCAAGTATGCCTAATAACCTCAATCCTCCAAAATCCTTCACTTTAGCAAAGAGGATTTTGGAGGATTTGGGAAGGTTAGGGTTAATCTGAAATTAGCACGATTCTATGCCCTGTTGATCATGACGATACTTTCCCTTTAAAGGAAAATAAAAATACACTGCATCAATTTAATCAAATACTTTGTTTTAATGATTGACCACAACATTGACTGTATAACATGTATAACCAAAATTTAATTACAATTAAGTTAAATTACATTTTGATAGTCTGACCAGGGTCTTGGGTCTGACTAAGCAAAAAGCAATGTCATATATCTGTCATTAGTGTCACTAGTATCTTCACTGTTGTCTGAGTAACATTAAGATGCACATTGCTTGCCATCCATGACATAAATTATTGTTTTAATTTGCAGATGGTGAATTTGCTGTGTTGTGACTTAACCCTGACTGTCTGAGTCACTTCAACCAGCAAAGTGTGAATTTTCAAGCTTTGTTACTCACTGTGATTAAAATTAAGTCAAATTTTTCTTCCTCTTGATGATTGTGAACACCAACTCCCCTATCAAGCATAATGGTACTGTCTTGAGAACATTGTATTGAGTAGAAATCCAGCCTGTGCAATGTAGAAATAGGGGGTGTTGTTAATCATGATGATTTGTGGGGCAGATCTCTGGTGCAGACCAAACTGATGGATGAATTTACGAGAGGAGAGTTTGGAAAGATGAAAATGTAAAAGGCCTCGTACTCTGGTATGTGTATTTTTAGATGGCGTATTCATGATGGCATGTCACTTATTCCTAAGAACTCTGGGTTTCATCTTCATGTACTGACAATCTGACTGGTATAAGAACTCTTGTCTGTTAGCTCGGACAGAATAAAGGATCGACTTGGCTGGGAGTGTGGCATTGTCGTTGGCTGAGGCCAGGGGTTGGCATTGTAGTATTAGAAGGGTTGGGTGTAGTAGTAAGGGCTAGTCACCTGGAGACGGTGGGCGACAGTGAGCCTGGGATTGACTGGTCTTGGTGCATTGGAAACCGGAAACCCTACCTAAGAATAAGACGCAGCTGGAGGCCCAGTTAAACCCAAGACGAGCCTGGCTGGTCAAAAGAGGTCAGGCAGGGAGTGAGCTGAAGTGACAAGGAAAGGGTATTACTCAGCTGAGCTGGCCGAGCCTGTTGGGGGGTGGAGACAGCATCGTGCAGACTGGATTTCATTTCCGAATCAGATGCCAGTATTACATTTACTGCATGAACTGTTGATCCTTGGGTGAAAAATCCTTTGCTACTACAAGAATTCTGGACATGCAGACTGGTTGGCTTGTCACCTGAGCATGAAAATGACTTGAAATCAGATCAGCAGCTCTTACTCTGAAAAGTTCAAGTGCTTTACCAGATGCATGCCCCATATCTTCAAGCAGGAAGAACCTTCAAGACCAAGACAGTTTGCTGATGTAGTTATTTCATTGGAGGGGCGAGATGATGGTAGGAAAGGCACACAGTACTCGGCTCGTGTGAGTCATTGATTCTACAAGCTGGGTAACGATGATCCAAGGGAGTACCGAGTACCGACCATAGTTCAGTCAGAGAGTCCACTGCAAAGGGAAAGTTGTTTCCGCAAGTGGAGACTTGGTATTTTGACAGTCGGTCTGAACCTGCAAGATTTTACATGAAGATCAAGATTCGTCTTTATGATGCGGTCATGAAAACATGAAAGTTGACACTTTCACTGTGAAAGAAATTGAGCTGAGAGCTCATTAAAAATATTCTTAATCGTGAGAAACTGACTGATGTGGACCAAGATGTTACAGGCGTATCGACCACCTTCTGGCATTATTGACCGTTTGCTGATTATGCACGGAAAGTAAACACACCAGAGATTGAACTTTGTGTCTCATGAAAATTATCTAACGTGACAAATTATAGGGTGAATAGAAGTCCAGAGTCCGAACAGAAAGTTGTTACAGTTGGACTCCCTTATTCAGATTTCCAAGGACTTGTCATTGAGCCAACAACACCTTCTGAAAGAGAGAGAGCTGTTGGAAAGTCCAAATCTTCGGAGAGATAGAGAATAGAGGAAATTGGACTACTATTCCGTCCTGTGATTTCACAGTGAGGGGTGTTTGAGCACGGATCCTGAGGGACCAACGTGGGGTGCCTTTTAGTCTTTTGGCTCACCATAGAAGGATCAGCTTCGGGATTTGTGACTTGTCCCCCTGTGCTGTGGTTATTGGAACTAGGATTATCTGCACAACCGTGACCAGTTGAGGCGAAAACAAGGTATGGGAAATCAGTTACACAAGGCAGATATTTCCCTTGTGATGGTTTTGTTTTCCATACAATATCAAGTAAAAAATTCAACAATGCATTAACTGAAATTAGACTGGAATGAGATTTGTGTGAGTCACTTTTTAATATACGAGTTATAAAGTGTCACATTTTTTTTACAATTACCATTTCCTTCTCTGAAGAACGGAACCATGACAATTATCCTATTGTATTGTAAAGCTACAATGTACAGTAGTGCTGAAGCCCAACTCCATTAAAATAAACAGTTGTTTTTTCCACTAAATTTGGTGGCCGTTGACCACCATCAATAAATTTTCCAGTAGTATTTGAGGACTTAACGGCAATTTAATTTCAACCAATAACCTTTTTGTGGACACTGAACTCCTCTTGAACTAGTTACCCTGGTCAATATTTCGGCTCTGTAATTGAATTTAGATGGGCATTAAATATCTGTAAAAGCAGCCACACTGGTAGAAGACTAGACTGGCTAAAAGGTTTTACGTAGCTCTGTGGTTAGAATTTCTGGGAAGGTAACCAGATCAAGTGGGAGTGGGTTGGTACCAGGCCTGGTTGGTACCATCAGTGTCAGTACCAAGAATTCCTTCTTTGTGTAAGGTTATTAAGTGGAATTTTGAACATTACTTTGTGTAAATTACTGAGACTGCTAAAGGCCCAGGGCATAAGACATCTTGGTTCTCTGGAACTGGTGGCTCTTGAATTCTGTTCTCTAATGGATCCTAAAACTCGGTGATTGGATAATGGTTTGTTTTGATTTTTTCTTATTTTTCATTTCTTGTATTAAGCTCTTCAAATATAGATTTGTTATTTTATTCAATGATTTTTTTCCCCAGAAAGTTATAAGAAGGTACACCCGTAAATGATTGTAATACATGAAATACTGAAATACTGTTAATAATATGCTTACACAGTTGACTGATGAGGACTGCTGAGGTTGAATGTGCTGTGGTTGAACTTCTATCATTAAAACCCTGGCATACGTTCATTTGAAAGAAATATGTCATTGCACTAACGTACATGTGTGAACGTATCATCACAGTAGGTGCTTTAAATGTTTGTGAGAAAACAACAAAATAGATTTAATTATTTTTTAAGGTTTTTTTTAAATTTTTTATAAAAGTTGCTGAGAAAAACTGTTTTATTGTTAGGGTCAAATTGCTTAAGATACTCACATGAACCATATTGTACACAAAATCATTCTCAGAGGTGTGATTTGTCCGGATTTCCAGATTTTTACAAATCACAGTGTTGTGATCCTCCGGATTTTCAAGATTTAAGCAGTAAAGGAAAGCAAAGCAAACGCTCAGAACTATAGATTTCACCCCAGCGCTGTTCACAACAGCAGCCCCTTAGCAAAATTTATAAGTTTTTTTTCAAAACTGCCTGATCACACCCCTGCATTCTGTGTCATTATAATGAAATAAGAAGGGAAAAAAACAGTTTCCTAACTGAAATGTTGTCTCCAGGGACAAACGTTCCATGTTAGAATGACTACAAACAATCTTGATGCATTTTCATTATTTGTCCGATATGGCCTCCATATGGCCTCTTTGCCTTGCATGGTGCTCCTTTGAAATGTTCCCGTAGATATTTATATTTACTAATTAAGTGCCCCTCAACAAGGAGGAAATGTCTTGCCCCAATAAAACCGTAGTTCAAGACCTGTTACTAC
Source organism: Zoroaster sp. YZ-2022 (assembly GCA_029582265.1). Lineage (NCBI taxonomy): Eukaryota > Metazoa > Echinodermata > Asteroidea > Forcipulatida > Zoroasteridae > Zoroaster > Zoroaster sp. YZ-2022. Next base: position 13,384,673 of record CM055820.1, read on the forward strand.
TACCTGTACAATTAACATGGTCAAGAAAAAAATTGAGTATGAGTTAGAATCATAGTAGACATTAGCATTGCAGGTTTACTTTGATAATAGTTCAATTCCATTGGGCCTAAGGCGGAACAATCTATTTACAATCACTTCTCATTGGGCCAAGCCATTGATATGTGTACCATGGCTCCCAAATGTTTAGGTAAATAGGTCAAGGTAAAACAAATAATATTTGGCTTGTAACTGGAGGATTGCTGGACACCCCAAGGGTCACTGTGTGGGCCAAGGCTTCAGACTAGAAAAACAACTCTTCATGTATGCTGTAGAGTCTGTCCTGTCTGGTAAAGTCATTGATTTTAAGTATCTGGAGTTCAGGTCTGTGATTTCTCAGGATTGTTTTACCTTTGCCTTAAAATTTTCTTGAAAGAAGAGAAGTAGCCACCAAGGAAAGAAAAGAAGGTTGTATTGTGTCCAAACCTCTAGTTTCTTGTTTGTGGGGATGTGGAGAGTCTGTAAATCCTACAAAGCCTACAAAGTTAAACATCCAGGAGGTTCAGGGGGGCTTTGATATATATATATACGAATACTCAGTTGGATGTTAATGTGTTGTCCAATCGGGGCACAATTGTTAAAAGGCTCATCAAGATTAGGGCTACTATTTTTCAGAACATTATATGATATTTGAACAAATTCGGACAAAGCTTTCAAACAAATTATAACTGTGATTCATGAAGCAGTGAGGCACTGTTTGTCGGTTATTGTGTGTAGTAACCCAGCGTAGCGTCATTGTTAGTGATGTATATATTGAGATATACGCTATTCTGATTAACATGTCAAATGCATTCTTGGAATCACAAAATATGTGGAAACTTTGGAATCAACACATTTACAAGTAGGTTCTGACAGTATGATCGAATTGAGCTGAAGACAGACACAGACCTGTGCTATTGTTCACTGGTGGATCTAGAGGTTAAGGGGAGACACTGTACAATGTACCTTCTACCTCTCTTTAATTGCCATGGAGGAAGGAAAAAACGACTGTCTGAAAAAGTGAAATATCAGCAAATACTGCAGGCAGTGTCTTGTATTAAACACAGCGAGGGACCTGATAGCTCAGGACAGGTTTGTACCTAAAATAGCCACTGATAACCTGGCTAGTACATAGAGGTGTCAGTGCTCTGAGTAATGACCCAAGTGAGAAAGATCATCCATTGGACACACTTTAACCACACATTCTGTACATTTTCACTAGGCTAATGAGAGATATGGTGACCATAAGGCATAATATTGCTCCAGGCTTGGTGTATTTTCATGGTTGTAATAATTGGTAGAAATGACAGGTTTCCAGTAAACAAAGCTAAGAGGCAATTTGCTCAGGGTTGATTGACAGTGTCGAGTCTGATGACAAGGGGCTGGAAATAGTCATGAAATAGTGACAAGAACTTTGTGTGGTTTTTGTCATTGACACTTTGTAACAATAGAAATATATAAATGTATGTAGGTATCCATTATTATTGCTACAACAAATCACTTAGCGTCCACATGGACTAGTCATCTGTCAAAGGATAAACTTTTAAAAGCAGCAACTTTTCTTACCTTCAAAGTGCATGTTTATTTTGAGGAACTCAAAGAAACACCTGGAATACAAAGACAATGTGTACTCGTTCAGTTATTTCAAGTTCATATTTATAAACTGGTTAACTTGTTTACTGTTCTTTATTTCGTTGAATGTATTTGGATAAGTTGACTTTCAAAAGTTGAATTTTTATTGTGTTAATCAATTTATTTTGATAGCTTACGGCCAGCACATCTTGTTATTTCAAAGTGAATTGCAGGTTTTGATAGACAATATGTACTATATGGAGTTATAACAGATGTGCAGCTGACCTACCAACCAATTTACCAAGTATTTGCACATGTTTGACCCATAAAGAGATTTCAAAATAAATTCAATTTTCTTCTCCACGGGGTAGAGGAAACAAAATGACTTGCAGTGACATGTGTGTGGAGAGAGAAAGAAGTTGTACTTCAGTGTTGTTAACTGAGCGAGGTTCATCTTGTAAAGTGGCTATTCCGAGATATTAGACGTAATTGAAGATCTTGATGCTTCGTGTCTGAGTAATAGTCTGTTGTGAATGATGAAGATTAATGCACAGTTGAAGCATGGAGGAAAGGTTGAAGCCTGGTTTTTGTATATCCTTGTAATGCAGATAGTTATGTTGTTTTTTTCAAGAGTGAATATTGTTAGTCCAGGCTCCATAGGATCTCATTAAATATAAACCTCAATGTATGTAATTGATATGAAATCATGCAAGTACATTGTATACACATTTCGGTAAAATATCTATAAATGCATCCATACTTTATAAGCGTCAAGAGATGTACATTGTGTGACGTTTTCAGACTAATTTACATATCAGTATGTAAGTACACAATGCTTTTTCTATGCATGCCTTAAAATGCTGCATACTGTACACAAGAATGGTACATGGATACCCCAAAATGCCCCTGGGTCTGGGACAAAAACAAAGTGTTCTGACCTTCACACAGTATGTGTATACCCCAAGTTACTGCACTGGTTTATTTCAAGTTAGCCTTGCAATGAAACAAAGCAGGTGGCTGCTTCAGTTTACCTCATCTCTCTAAAGAGCCTTGGGGTATGCCATTAATCTTTAGAGAAGAAAGTGTGTACCTCAAAATGTCAGGTTGTGACATTTTGAAGTATGGGTCCACTTTGTAAAGAACAACACTGATAATGGGAGGGTTAGTGAGAATTTGTTTTTGTGAAAATGCATTCAGATTTTTCGTGTTCATTTTAAACATGGAATTTTCATCTCATGAAATTGCATATATTCAGTTATTTTACTAATGAAAAAGAAAAGTGGTAGCACCTCTGAATAGATTAAATTCATTGGCTGTCTGATTGATACCATCATTATCATCAACTTCAAATCAAGTAAATTGGATGTAAACTGTGATCAATTATGATTTTTGAGATTAACGATAGTGCATCAGTGCTTTTAAGTTATAAATTGTTTTTTAGTATTGCACAGATATTGACGTCAGCTATAGTAACAGTCACAGTAACAGCTACATGTGATATTGTTGTTGCTAACTATAGATTCACCCACTTAACATTCTGAACTGACTGCACTTGTACTTTAGGTATGCTTGTAACATGTACATCAAAATGAAATGCACTACATGTATATCAAATGCATCCTGTCAGAATACTGAAGTGCCATCTCTAGAGCATTCATGGGTTGAGGGACTATAGACTGGGACAAATTGTTTAACCATATTTGGTGATTCCAATGAACGGCAGGCTCTAAAACATTCATTTATGAAATATGTCAATTATGTACAGATCAGACTTTTTAAAATAATCTACAGAACCTGTAAATTGTGGTTTTTTTAAATTATTTTTTTAAATATTTAATTTTCTTTTTAATCATCATCATCATCATATTGTTCCACTGCTGTGCAGGCGACCACAAGTTTTTTTAAATGTAATAATATGATTTCTATATCAAGTTTGAGATAATTAATTATTGAAAAAAGCCTTTGAGGGAACTGACACCATTAAAATGTTACCATTGGGAATATTATAGATCCATCCATGACTGAAGCCACTATTTCACTATTGGTTAATCTCACCAACATAATCACATTTTTACATTAAAATTTCTTGGCGTTGAGTTGATGATGGTATCAAACATCCCTTGAAATGTTTCCGTCTCAGGTGCTATCGTTTTAATAAAAATTTGTGAAAAAATTAACAAAATGAATTTCTGTTATCCACTGAATATGAATAATCTGAATACATTGTCACTATTTAACAACACTGTTATTCTTAGAACCATCAAATTTCTGCAGCTCATTTTAGAGAGAATTCACATGATGCTACCACAAACCTTTCTTAGTAATCTTATTTTAAGCAGTATTTAAGCCAGTATACAGCATTCATACTGTACTTATATAAGAATCAAGATAGTGCATAAATCCAACATGTGAACCTTTCAGCTTAACCCTAACTCCCCAGGCCCATTTGCTTACACATAACCTGAATCCTCCAAAATCCTTCAGTAGTAAAGCAAGCACATGACATGTATGCACACATGTGTTTCTAATCTGTGATACATGTACATGGCCAGGGACCCTCCCTGCATGCATGGAGCAATAAATAGTGTCCACTGACCCTAGCACTGACCTTGCAATCACTACAACAAACATGGATGTACATGTACCATGGAAAGGCAAGTATGCCTAATAACCTCAATCTTTCAAAATCCTTCACTTTAGCCAAGAGGATTTTGGAGGATTTGGGAAGGTTAGGGTTAACCCTAACCCCCTAGGTATTCTGGCTAGGAACCTTCCTGAATCCTCCAAAATCCATCAGTGCACATTTGGAAACATGCCCTCATCTTCAAAATGCACCATGCATTTTCATTGATCTTTCATATTCAGCACTTATGGCCTGTACTTCTTGCCAGGTAGTAATTTTGTCCCATTTGAAGAGGTGAAAGTACATGTACCAGTTTCCAACAGTGCTGAATTTTTCCCAAAAAGTGCCCCTTGGGTGATTTTGCAGGATTTGGGGTGGTTAGGGTTTTAAACAACTCTAAAATAAGTAATTCAGTATGCTCAGATCATCTTCAGGAGAATCTTATTATAAAAATAATAGTGAAAATGGTAGTAAAATTGTTATTTCCTTTTTTTAAAACAGGGAAATATTGTTTTCCTATTGATAAAAGTAGCATGCACAGTGAAGACATATATGATTCCAGTTTGTTACAAATCATCAGATATTAATTTATTCATCAGGAAAACAAGGATATTAAATAACATGATTCACACCTTTAAACATCTGTTATCATCATTGCATCCTGGGGAGTCTGACAGATAAATTCATTTCTGATGAGTCTGTGTGCTAGAAAAATAATCTCAAGTACATTTTAAATAAAAAGATCGGATGCATTGCAAACTCACATTAATGAACTACATACATGTAACATACCGGGTACGGTACGTCATGTATGTTATGACATTCTTGATACGGTAGAGGACTCGTATACTGTATGTCATTATTTTCTTTTAACACAAATTAGGCTTGAGAATTAAATGAAGTGACATTTTGTGGAATTAATTTATATTTAAATATAAATTTCTCTTAACAATAAAACAGATTTTATTTTTATTTATTTTTTTTTTTTTTAACCAATACAATTTTTAATATATTCTTATACACTGTTTTATAAGATTCTCAAATTATTCAGCCAAACAATATTTGTTTTGCATCATTTTCTGTGTTTTTAAAGTCACGTGGGATTTCTTTGATAATAAACACCCTGAGGTATAATATTTGTAACATCCTGAACCAGGAAGATCTTTGCTTTAACTTAATTTCACAATTATCTCGATTTATGATGTATTTCTTAGACAAGGTTTTGCATGGTTGATAATCCCAAGACACACGTAAGTCTAGTCTAGGCAGCAATGACATCATGGAGGGTTCTGCTTCAACCCTAGCTGTCTAACCTAGTTATTATAGGTCTCTAGGTGAAGGGTGATGGGTTTGGTACCCTGTGGTGGGGTATAGGGTAGACACTCATGTGATGAGCAGGGCTTACCCTGTCTCAGGAAATTTAGTTTTTGTACTGTACTGCAGTACCCCAGACAAGTAAAACTTGTCTGACGTATTTGAAAGACACATTTTTTGGGCAGCGATATAAATTTTAAAAATTTGTAGAAATTATATCCTTTCTTAATCAAAAAGACATGGATTGTAGATCTTTCCTGCCATACATTTGTACATCACATCTTTTGATAAAACAGGTGTCTAATAACACCCCAATTTGACCTTTCACCGATAGCCACGCCCCTAAGAAAACAACATGTGAGGCCTATTTTACGCAACACACATTTTATTTGAACGCACATGAAGACACACATTAAGTTGTCTTAGAATGAATGACTGTTGGTCTTAATCAATGATAATATAAACAGATGATGTATTTTGTGTTTGTGATGCATATTGTGTATCATTAAATACATGTACACGCAAAATCAAACAAAATCTGATTTGCTTGACTTAAATTTGGGTAGTGATGTAATGAGAAATAGGTGCTGTGATTGGTCATCGTTTATCATTTATGTTGATACATGTACATGTAGGTCAATTATTCCCAGGTCAATCCTGGGGTGTCTCTATGAATAAACGAGAGTGAGAGAACGTGACTGATGCGATTTAAAAGCTAGAAATCCTGGACTTGTGATTATTAAGTTAAGATGGCATCCTGTACTGGGTTGTTTTAATACTCAAACTATAAACAAACTGACGTTTACATCGAGATTGACATTTATCGATAACAAGGTTTGCAATACTCAGTACCTGATGGTGAGTAAGACTCTGCTCGTGCCTAGCTGTGTTTACCCAGAGGGGTACAAAAGGAAGAGTGTAAGGGGGACCGCCTGGGGGACCGCCTGGGGGGAGGGGGGGACGGCGTAACCGTGTCCTGGGGAACATGCTCATATGAATCCTACTTTCGTTGTGTGTGTGGTACGTAGCTTGGTTACTCATTTATGTACTGCATTATATGGAAACATATCCGGAAACAATTGGGAGTATACAATATAGCCAGCTTGGTTTGCTGCCAAAGTCCTTGGAAAAATCTTAGATCTCCCATGGAACTAACAAAACACCTGTGTCTTTGCCATGTTCCTTGTATGAGTATAGCACTTAGTCTCAGTGCATACATGTACAACATACCAGATTATATAACACCCAAGTAGATCCTTGTCATTTAATTAGAGGATTGTAGATCACGTGGCATTCATTAATCAAACCATGGCCTACGTCATAAACCGTGCATTTTGGTTCCATTCATCTTGCATTTTGGTTCCATCCCATTTGATCTATTGCACGCTATGCATTATACACACAGCAGTACAAAATGCGCTCTTTTGACAAGACAACCATTCGAGCAAACCGTGCGTCGTAAGCCGAAAAATAAAGTAGTGGATGCCAGAATGCAATCTTGTATATTTTGTTTATTCTTATAGTTTTATCCTCCAATCAAATGACAAAGATCTACTTGGATGTTATATAAAACAAATAATGAATGTTTTGCATTCATGCAATGGAGTGAATTATTTTCATTCGTTGAAAGATGGAACATTCCATCTTTCAACTCATGAAAATATTCTCACTATTGCACTCATAAACATTAATTATTTGTATACTATTTTCTCTTCCTGCCTCAGTTTGGTTACATGGATTTGTAGGGAAGAAAAACCAAATGACTGTGCCATGATAAAGGTCTATAAGTTTGATTCCAAGAATGAAATACAATTTCTCAAAATTGTTGTGCATTAAAAACCCAAGTTACATGTTCATGATGCATTTCATAGATAACACAATGCTGATTTAACCCTCCTACTGATAGACCATTTGAAACCATTCAAAATTTCCACTTACCAAAATGCCCATTGGTTTTGTACACACATGGTGATACCATTTGAACAGTGTTGGTAGCAAGCTTTACTACCATTCAAATGCATACACATGTATAGAGGGTCCATTGATTCACCACTTAGAAGTATCCAAACAAGGTTTTGTATTAGCTGACCTACCATTCAAAACCATTTGGGGGAATCAATACTGTACACAGTTATTTCACCATTCAAAACCACAAAAGCGAATGGTTTCAAATGGTGGATCAACTTGTATGAAAAAGGTACCAAAAGTAGGAGGGTTAATATGTAAATTTGTATAAATGTTCTGGTCATAATGGTCGTCTTCTGACCCTTTTTTCGAAAAGGCATAACTGATAAATCGGACTGCACGCTAGGCCATGTTTTCTATCAACGATACTATTTGTACATGTACTATTGTCTCTGGATTCTAAAAACTCTGTTATTGTGAAGAATGAAGATCATCAATTCCAATCCAATCCATTTGTAGGATCTCCGTCAAATCAATCCTGTATGCTGTCTATTTCATCTTTCACAACATCTTGATGTTTCTCCAAAAACAAAAAGGCGATCCTTTTTCAGAGTCTGCTTGATGTATATTGAACCTGTCAGTCTGTTTACACTGCCACACTTCACCTAGAAACAGAATAATGTTCACTTACACAAACGATGTCTGGGATAAAATTAGGTAATAATTGCCAAGACTTGTGTTTGTTTTTGCTGCAGCGTAATTGACAGGTCGTTGAGATCGATCAAGTGAGATGCATACATTCTGTAAATAGGCACTCTAAACACATTGCGATCGCACCCCAATTAGGAGTGCACACTCTACCATGAGTGTGATCATAATCATTTGTAATCTAATCATTATATTCATCATGATACCAAATAGAAATGTTCACCTGTCTTTATTTGTGTATAGTTGTGAAACCATATTATTCAGGTTTATAATTGAAAGCCGGAAATCTCTTACAGTTGGTATGTTTCTCTTTCTTTTCAAAATCACATTTAAAAACTAATTTAAGCAATTGAATATTTTCATTTGTAAAACAAAACCACTTTCCTTTCATAAAACTTACTTTAAAAGAATTCTGTTTATACAGTTTAATTAATTTGTACATATAACTTGTACATATGTAGGTTCTCAAAGCATGGGGTTTCAACTTAATTTTTACTGAAATTTAATGTTTTATATTTTCTTTCTTTGTGGATGCCAAAATAACTTTTTGCGGTTTGTTGGTCTTTGAATTGGCACCATGCCAGACCATATATCTGCTCATTCTCAGGTAGATCAAAGGGTATACTCTCTGGGATGATCAAGACACCTCCACCCTTGCCCCCCCCCCCCCCTCTCCCCACCTCTCTTCCCACCTCTCTTCCCACCTCTCTTCAGACTCTCCCCCTCTCTCCCCCTCTCTCCCCCCCTCTGCCCCCCTCTCTCTCCACCTCTCTCTCCACCTCTCTCTCCCTCTCTCTCCCCCTCTCTCTTCCCCTCTCTTTCCCCTTCTCTTCCCCCTCTCTTCCCCCTCTCTTTCCCCTCTCTCCCACTCTCTCCCCTTCAATCTCACCCTCAACCTCACCTCAACCACACATACAAACACAGGCTGCTGGGACGATAAAAAAATGCATCCAGAGGGCAGTGCACCACACACCAGATGTCTGCAGACGTCACCAGGTGACAAGTACAAACAATCAGTGGCACTGCCAAGCTTAATGAGCCTGCTGACATCGTCTGGTCTTCACTGGGATGACATTAAAATAACACGCCACAAGGAGATTGCTCGTTTATTGTACATTCTTGGAGTATTATTTTTGTAACTGTCTCGGTGATTAATCAAAATAGTCGGTTTACTGGTACTATTCCGGTCTGTTATTTCAAAATAACTACATCTGTTTCCGTGTATTTCAAAATGACAGAGTACAGAACTGTGGTCTGCTTGACAAAGTCCAGTAACATTTAAAAAAATAATGCCTACGCTTAATAACTTGTGATCACCTAGTGAAATGGAAAAGCTAAGATTTTACTATATAGCTTTATTTGTGAATAATTTACGGTCTTGTGAAATGTTCTAACAAATGCAGAATGCTACTGTGCATAAAATTTGTATATTTGCTCTCCGGTGATTTGATATTCCCCCTATATTCAACACCTGAAATATTTAATTTTAAGGGATAAATCCTTGGTACTTTGAATTCTTTTCTATCTAATTTTTTCTATCGAATGAGTCCTTGGTCAACATGTACAACAGACTTTTTGAATTCATTTTGAGAAACTGATAATGTATGTAACTCAGAAGTGAAAACGATGTTTGCAATCACTTTTGCAGCAAACCACATTTTTAAACCATGTTTTGACATGTGGGATACCATATTTCATCAGAAATCAAAACGAAAACTAATTGGATTTCGCTAACAAAATGATTGGTGTGTATTTAAATATACTGAACAGCAAAAGAAACGCAAGTCCGAGGACAGCAAAAGAAATGCAAGTCCGAGGTCTTGTCAAGTTTTCAAACAGGAGACAAACCATTTTGATTCTAATCACTCATTTAATGAAAAATGCTTTAAATTTGTGAGCTGAAAGTGACTGTTGAAATTGCAACTATTTCAACAGTCACTTTCAGCTCACAAATTGATCCCATTTTTCATTAAATGAGTGATTAGAATCAAAATGGTTTGTCTTCTGTTTGAAAACTTGACAAGACCTCGGACTTGCATTTCTTTTGCTGTTCAGTATATATACAGTGAATATGGAGGTCAAGTTGATACATTGTACATCAGACAGACAAAAGAACCATCCACAGCAAATAACCATCAGTTTAGTTTATTTAACTTTTAAGTTCAGCACCAGTTGTGCACCACATTCATGAAAATGTAGGTTGACTACCGCTCTGGAAGTACCATCAAGTTGTTGATTGAAACCAGTAATGGGGCATTGTGAGACTGTGGGTGAATTAGTACAACCTGGTACCATGGAGCCATGATGTCAACCAAGGATACACCCTTAGGAAGTGGTATACTGCTCTGTGACCTGGTACAGGTTGTATTAGAGTGTGGTCTTCCTGCCTGGAGCAGAAAAAGGATTTACAAATGTATTTTAGCTTTTAAGTTTAATTGTGCGGCTATCCGTTGCAGCTAGTTGATTGTGATATATTGAGAAGCTGGTGTGAAATTTATGCCGAACATGATGAAAGACAATCTAGCATTTCTATTTACCAATTGGCAAGTCATCTTGCATAACTTTCCATTACATCGCTAGATGTATAAATGCACCAATACTGATATAAATGCAGGCAATTTTTGTTTTCAAAAATGATAGTTAGTAGTCTTATGTTTTGACCCTAGCAGAGTCTTTCTTTGGGACAATATTATCACGATCAACAGGGCATGGAATCAGAGTGCTAGTTTTAGATTAAGTCAGTGACTGAAAATAACACACACATGATAAGATCATGTTACCGTTGCTGCTGCATAAATGAGCCAGTAATTTTCAGTCACTGTGTTCATCTTAAACGAGGACACCGATTCCATGCCCTGTTGAAAGTCTCCTCTGATCGTGATGATAGCGTCCCTTTAAAACCCTCCTATTTTCAAAACCATTCCTTTTTCATAGTGTTTTGAAGGATCAAACTACATGTACATGTATAAAAGGGTTTTAACCCTCCTACTTTTGGTACCTTTTTCATACAAGTTGATGCACCATTTGAAACCATTCGCTTTTGTGGTTTTGAATGGTGAAATAACTGTGTACAGTATTGATTTCCCCAAATGGTTTTGAATGGTAGGTCAGCTAATACAAAAGCTTGTTTGGATCTTTCCAAATGGTAGTACAGCTAATACAAAACCTTGTTTGGATACTTCTAAGTGGTGAATCAATGGACCCTCTATGCATTTGAATGGATTTGAATGGTAGTAAAGCTTGCTACCAACACTGTTCAAATGGTATCATCATATGTGTACAAAACCAATGGACATTTTTGAAAGTGGAAATTTTGAATGGTTTCAAATGGTCAATCAGTAGGAGGGTTAATGGCAGTTTTCGTTTGATAGGTGATTACGTTGATAAAAAAAAAGTTGGAATTTTGAAGCCATATAAAAAAAGGATAAAAATACAGTACACATTGTGCATGTACAGTGTAACCTTTTTATGTCAGTTTTGGTTTCTAACTACAGATCTTGTGTCATAACCAAAGTGTCAGAAGTCTTCAAAGCTGTGCCAAGGGGCACATAACACTGTACAAAACCAAAAAATTACAGATTTACCAGGTACTTTCAGAATGACTGGCTGTGCCATTTATGGTGTCTCAAATGTATCAAGATACTTTTGTTATTACTTTTATGGTCATAGGGAGCTTACCAGGCCATTAGGGTTTTGACAGTCTTGATAAAATGCATGTGAATCTCATTTGAGAATGTGACTTTCCTTCCCGTCCAACCTCTGGATATCAGTCCCATGGGTGATCACCACTTTGCACAGGTTGTTAATATGTTAAAGGGGAGGTACAACATTGGTCATGTTAAGTAAGACTAATTGCGGTGACACCATGTGGAATCTCAATTGAGTAGTAATTAGTTCTGAAAAGAACTGGGGGTACAACTCGACGTTTCGATCAGTATGCTCTGATCGTCCTCATGTTGTCAAAACTGCTTCTATGAGTATGCTAACTCTCTTTGAATCAAGATATACGTTGAAGGGAATGTACAGCATTGGTAATGTTGGCAAAACTGCTTCTATGAGTATGCTTGCTCTCTTTGAATCAAGATATACATTGAAGGGAAGGTACAGCATTGGTAATGTTGGCCAAACTGCTTCTATGAGTATGCTTGCTTGCTCTCTTTGAATCAAAATATTTTAATCAAACAATATTTACAGAAACCACAGGATCTTTTTGAAAATGTGCGTTTTTTGGGGGAGATGTTTTATTTTGGGGGAGATGTTGGAAGTCTGCTCTGATCATGATGATATTGTCCCTTTAAATGAGAGCACTTTAGACAGTTTTTTTTTTCAGAATGATTGATATGTGTAGTACCTTTACCAATTTGACACAAAGTATTGAGAAAGGATAAGCACTAAGTAAGGTTTTAGATTATTTTGCAATTGGATAAATACCAATAATTTACATTAATAATAATGAAGATTTATAAAATGCATAAATCCACCCAAAAGTGCTCATGGCGCTGACACATAAGAAGAACAAGATAACTTAAATACAAAAATACAGCAGAAAAAACAGAATAACAACATTATATAAACGCTTCATTAACCAGTTCGCGTTGGGAACTGGCGGGTTTCTTTTTCCCACACACACGTTAATGAAGCTTCCACAGCGGGTGGCCGGCACTTCCGAGCATGTCACCGTGCACGCATGGCTGAACCGAGCATGCATACAAATATTCCGGAGTTTCCTGTGGCGTGTTTAGACACTCTCCGAAACGTGGTGCTAAAAACACACACGGCTTCTGACGCGAACTGGTTAAAAAGATGAGTTTTTAGGTTTTTCTTAAATTGGATGAAAGAAGCCGATGATTTGACATATGATGGCAATTGATTCCATAGACGTGGTGCTGCATGAGAAAAAGACCAATCACCCCAAGAATGATTAGATTTAGGCTCAATGAGGAGGTTTAAATTGTCAGAATGGAGTTTGTGAGGAGGTTTGTAAGGTTTAAGCAAATCATCAATATATGCAGGGGCACTGTCATTGAGCAATAATTTGTACACAATTCTGCAACTTACTGGTAGCCAGTGCAACTCACTTTAAGTTTAAGTAATCATTGGTATCACCTACACTACACATGTAGATATTATGTGATCAGGGGTTTTATCTTTCGATCACGGATCTTTATGTAAGATCCTTTGCCAGTCCATCTGACTTTCCATATAGTTTTCACACCTACTTGTTGTACAAATCAATTAACACATTGTAGCTATACCCTTAAGTGTATCATGTGTCCATCCATTAATGCACTTGACAGACTTATGTAATGAACTCTTGTTTATTTGCCTCATGTTTACAAACTGTTAAGGTGACTGGTAATCCCATCAAGTTTGGACTCCCTTTGGGGGCTGGAACTGACTGGAAGTGACCTAGATTGTACCCCTTGATGTATGGGTGCCAAGTTAATGCCATTAGAAATGACATTATTTGCTCTCCTAGGGGCATGATACATGATATCATAAACCCTGCTTCCTGAAAAAAGATCTTGGAAGTACAGATCCTCTTTTGAAGTCGAGCACCACCAAAGAGGTGCTTGAGTGAAGATCATAATCTTGAAGATTATTCCCCAGGTGCCTAAGCATGGTGAAAGTCATGCTTCAAAGTTACCCAATTTATTGTCAAGACATCTTGTTTCACAAGTAGATGTACATGTACATGTACATGTATATGTTCAGTAGATTCAGTTCAACCATGGTTCCACCTGTACTCTTAAGCCGTGTTCGCACTGGACTTTTTTTTGGGAAGGTTTTACCGAGACGATGGTAAAATGAAAAATGGTCAAATGTAACCTCTGTCCGCACTTGGACTTTCGACACGGGAAAATTTTACCGAGACAGTGGTAGAAGTAACCGAGCTGTCAGTATAATGACTCATGAGGGCGCTTTGCGTGACCTTTCTACGTTGACCCGATTGACCCAACAACGCACAGAAACTTGCTACACATGCACATGCATTAAATGCGCCCGGCCCGCCCCCACCGAGCGGTGAAACAATGCAAAGCGCATGCGTGGTGTCCCTGTGTAGCACAACCTTGCGCTCGGGCCGGATGTACGCTTTCCTGAGCCGCTTTTACCGACTCGCACTGTCCGCACTGGACTTATTGTCTCGGGAAAAGTTACCTGGTTAGTTTTCCTGGGCAGCAGTTGGCCAGTAGAAGTAACCGCTGGACTCAGGAAAAGTAACTGAGAGGAAAATGTCCCAGTCTGTCCGCACTGGACTTAAAATGGGAAAAGTACCCATCGTCTCGGTAAGTTTTACCAAAAAAAGTCCAATGCGAACACGGCTTTTCTGACAGGTACATGTAAGAGGGACATTATCATCACGTTCAGAATAGACTTTCAACAGGGCATGGAATTGGTATCCTAGTTTAAGATGAACACGGTGACTGAAATTTACTCATTCATTTATGCAGCAGCAACGGTAATATGACCTACATTGTACATGTGGGGTATTATTTTCAGTTATTGAGTTAATCTGAAACTAGCACTCTGATTCCATGCCCTGTTGATCGTGACTATATGTGTCTCTGTAACCCTAACTCCCGAGGCATGTTTTGCTAGAAACCATCCCAAATCCTCCAAAATCCATCAACATGCATTAAAAACGCACCCCCAATGGTTGAACTTGGATGGAATTGGTACAGTAGCAAATGCAAAGCATCCATGGCTTGGCTATACACAGTCCTGAATCCAACAAAAGCAGCCAGTGGAGTTTGATGGATTTGGTACACATGTCTACATGCTCAGTTCTCTGGGCTATACTGTGGAGTACTGAATCCATCAAAATCGGGCAAAACCAGGAGAAGGATTTTGATGGACTTGGCATTTTTTCATTGTTCACAGTTTTGCATAAAACTTACTTGGTGTAAAGTTGATAATAGTATCAAACATCACTTCAGATATTTCTGTCCGAATTGCTGTTCGTTTTAAGAATACATAATAGGTGTACATTTGTATGTGCTGGAATCTCTTCGTTTTTGACCTGAAACTGGAACAGTAATGAAAGTTAGAGTATGTACGCAGCTAGAAGGCCGGAGGTCCTCAAATAGCAAGGACAACAACCATGCTGTCATTTCCTCTTGTTTATGACATTGTGGTCTTCCCAGCTTTTTACATTGTTTCAAGGTTGTTTTATCAAGGAATATTATCAGTTTGTGGATTTGAAAAAAAACCAAGAGTACAGATGAATGCACTTTTTTTCATTAATGGTATTATTGTAATTTATAAATAAACGGATACACTTTTAATTGATCCATTGAAAGCCTGGACTGACGTAGATATTCTTAATGTTAATATAAACATCAAGGGTCCACACACAATGTTCATCATGGACTATGACAGTGTGTAAATGTGATAATTAACACAATGCATACACAGAGTATGCTAAATATATAATACCAAATACATGTGACCCGCTCCATCGAAATGAGGAATGTCCCCCAACACATGTTTCTGTGTAATGGACTTCTGTGACTGCCTTAGTAAATTATTAGTTTATCACATCCTAACACAGGAATGAAATGAACCAAAATGAAAGTTTGGCATCATCAGAAAGCCCATTAAATTCTCTTTAAGTTGATATCCATATCTCAAAACGTAAAATTTGGGGACATTCCTTATTTCGATGAAGCTGGTCTCATATTTGATATCTGCTCCATTGAGGGCGCCCCTAAACACAAGCAGCAGTTGTCTCTAGGGCATCACTGGTAATTGTGAAATATTGCCTTCATTTACATTCAAGTGCGAATGGTCACCGGGAAAGAGTTTTCAAAATGGTGCCACTCGGTTGAATGTATTCAATTTAGTGGTACAATACTTTAGTAGCTTTGAGCAGTGCATTTATGTAAAATAAACAAATTCATTTTTCATTTATCATGGAAAAACATTTTGCATGTACACGTGTGACTGTTATTTTTTGTTTTTTTTGTTCTCAGAACTTGTGCTTTTCGTTTTGGTCTTGACACTTGGTTACTTTCAGTTGATGTCATAGCTGGTGTGTTTCTTTCAATATATGGGTCTCATTCAAAACTTCCCTATACTGTTTGTAATTTTACGTCGGAATTGCACAATAAATGTTGCATATGAATTGAACCAAAGTTTGTCGGTATTGATACTGCGTGTGTGTAGTTCATCTTGGCTTAATAATCGCAAGACCAATCATGATCTCTTGAGGGACCCACGTGATTAAGTGCTACTGGTGGTTAGATTCTTACAATCAGCGCAGGATGTTGTCTGTATAAGTAGTTTCCTCAAAGCATTTCCTGTAAACCGTGGACATCCTGTCTACTATTGTCATACATTGACAATCCTGATGCTCCAATGGGTTAATGTACAGCTGTAAAATCAGAAGCAGGAAGACGACAAGCAGCCGAACCAAACTAAATTAACCCTCCAACTCAAAACGCAGCAACCACTTGAAAACAGAAGTCAAGTTTTTTTTTTTGAGGGAAAGAGAGGAGAATAAAATCCCCATATTTTTGGAGTTTTTGAAAGTCTTCTGGCAGAGTTTTGGTATTGGAATCATAGTGCCATGGCGGATTGGAATCAGAGTCCATATATCAGAAGACCTGGAGCCTTTGTCTCAGGGAATGTGAGAGGGAGTCCACCAAGCATTGCCAAGAGGAGGTAAACCACAAAATGTGTTTGTGATTTCATAGTCTGCTGGTATGCGTAAACATCTAGGAACATTACTGTGCGCAGTTATATACCATGTTCAAATAAGGCCTTGTCTGCAAAACTAGACAATGTTTCACATTAGGAAGAAAGATTGAAAGTAAGGGTGGGGTTATGTTAGTTCACGGTTAAATGAATATTGTGAGATTTTCTCTAGAATGCAGGCCTTAAATTTTTTCTTGGTGGGGCAATTTTTCCTTGGAAAAGAACTATCATTAGTGTCTTTGGGAACATTTCAGGGGGGGGGGGGCACCAAAGCAATTAGTATACATGTAGTAGGGATTATTATAATCTGACAAAGCAGCTGGTGGGCCGAAAACAGTCAAATTTAAATAGTTAAAAAATACTATAAAAAGTTTATAAATAATTATACATATAAATTGTTCTATAACCTTCCTACTGTTTGACCATTTGAAACCATTCAAAATTTCCACTTACCAAAATGCCCATTTGGTTTTGTACACAAATGGTGATACCATTTGAACAGTGTTGGTAGCAAGCTTTACTACCATTCAAATCCATTCAAATGCATAGAGGGTCCCATTGATTCACCACTTAGAAGTATCCAAACAAGGTTTTGTATTAGCTGTACTACCATTTGGAAAGATCCAAACAAGGTTTTGTATTAGCTGACCTACCATTCAAAACCATTTGGGGGAATCAATACTGTACACAGTTATTTCACCATTCGAAACCACAAAAGCGAATGGTTTCAAATGGTGGATCAACTTGTATGAAAAAGGTACCAGAAGTCGGAGGGATAATAAAACTTAAGGAAAAATTAAAAACACATAATCATACTAAAAGGGAAGGCGGAGAGCAGGCAAGTGGAAAGGTTACAGGGAAATGAGAGAAGGGGACAACAGGGAGGTAAGCCCAGGCAATTGTTGCCTCCAACGCCTCTGTGTTGAAATTTAAGGCCTGGGAGTATTCCAAAATGCAAATGTAGAGAAAAAAACAGTATGTAAACATAAAGAAGATGGGTCACTTTGGTAGGGGGGGGGGGGGGTGTCAGAGAGAAGGGATGAGTGTAGATGGGTGTACTTTCAATCGCAGAGGAAGAGATGCTGATATAATGATGTGAAAGATTACAGGATTGCGTGATCATAACAAGTCAACTCCTGATTATTTGCAGTGCCAATGTTCTGATTTGATTGGTGATGAAAGAATATTATCAGTTTGCTATATTAAATGTCAATCCTTTTAGGGAAAGGGGGGAGGGGGGTGAAAGACAGTCACTAGTATCTTCCCTGTATAGTTTCTTCTAGAAGGAAATCCCTGTTTGGGAGTACCATTAGTGATGGTTTTGCATGGCAGTAGTCAACCATCGTCCTTCACCGGTTTTTGCACCACTAATGACGATGTAAATGTCACATTCTGTAGTATTTCTGTTTATTTCTGTAAACAAGATTATTGAATGTATCACTAAGTGCTTACCCATGCTAATGGATTCAGTAACAGTCCAGTCCCCTATTTCAACAGACTTGTCAATAATTTTCTCAACTCACTCCCACCATCCTTCCCACCATCCTTGTAATTTTTTGTAATAGAATTTTTAATGTGGTTTCTCATGTCCCCTTGATGAGTGTGCTTTTTGCTGTGCAATATTTTATGTACCTTGTATGTACCTGACTGATTTCTTTTTTAGATTCATTTTTCGTCTGGTTCATACTGTTTACTTAATTTTAATTTGTATGTATTTTTTATATTTTTAATGTAAACTGTTTTGTAATTCAGCCGGCAGGCTGCAATGAGCAGATTTTTTAATAAACCATAATAATAATAATAATAATAAGGATGCCCTCGTGAAAAAAAGCTGGAAAGCCATTGTTGTCATATTTGGATTTTTGCTCTTGAAGAGGGAAGGTGACTGTCTTTAGTGAAGGGCACTTCAATTTTAGAAGGGAACATATTCAGTGGGCTCCTTGCCGTCTGTGGATATCAAGATCATTATTTGAGAAATAATTGTCAGGCCTGTGATTTCTCGGGATTTTTCCTGATTTCAGGATTTAAAAAAAATTCCCTTTGCCTCAAAATTTTCTTGAAAGAAGAGAAGTAGCCACCAAGGAAAGAAAGAAGTAGCCTGTATTGTGTCCAAACCTCTAGTTTCTTGTTTGTGTGTGAGTCTGTAAATCCTCAAATTAAACATCCAGGAGGTTCAGGGGGCTTTGTCCTCTAGACCAAAGTGTGACCCAGGCCCGCTACCAATTTTTCAGGATTTGTTGCTTTTGTCAAATCACACTCCTGATATGTACACAAGTAGATGGTACTGTACATCTTGTGCCATTAGTAATGTAGGCAAAACTGCTTCTGTGAGTAAACAATCATTGTAACAAAGTTTTAGTTTATTATGTTGTGTCATCATGAGAATAATAGTGAATTGTACATTCAGAATTGTTGTACTCATTCTAACATGGAATATAGGAAAGAGTACTCTTTCTTGAAATTATTTAACTTAGAAATCACTGCACCACAGACACAATTATTTCTGTGGAAGATTAACCCTAACCCCCGTAGCTATTTTGGCTAAGAACCTTCCTGAATCCACTAAAGTCCAACACCATGCAGTAACACTGTACCACCCAACTGTTGGACTTAGCTGGAATTGGGACACCTGGCCCCATGTAAAGTATCTCTGTCTGGGCTATACAGTACTGAGTCCATCAAAATCCAACAAACCCTGTCTAGGCTATACAGTACAGAGTCCATCAAAATCCAACAAACCCTGTCTAGGCTATACAGTACAGAGTCCATCAAAATCCAACAAACCCTGTCTGGGCTATACAGTACAGAGTCCATCAAAATCCAACAAACCCTGCTGTTGGAGTTTGAATGGTTTTGGGGTAGTTAAGGTTAATCAGGCATGATATTCTTCCTACTTTTGTAGGAAATCCAACCTTTTGATTATGAAAATCCTACCATGAAACCGGGTTCCAACTAACTTTAGACCATGGAAATTTTCCTTGTGTATCATTTTACTGTAAATACCAAGATAAAAAACAGTTTCCTTGCTATACATGGCTATAGAGGTAAACCGCTATAGGCTAGTATATGCCTAATGATAATGGCAAACATTATTCCTACTTTTTCATTTTCTCACAATATCATCCTTGGTTAATACCATCATCGGCTTTCTAAAGCTAAACATTAAAATGTTACCATTTTGGTTATTTTTGAACCAATCCTCACTTTAACTACAATGGAAGTCATTTTGAATTTCTTTTTTGTATTCATATTCACCTGGTAATTACTTGTATGTTATTTGTTTTTATTAAGATTTATTATTAACCTTGATTAGTTATAAAATAATGATTAATGAATCTTGAACTGACCAAACCTATCATTCATTAAACCGTAAAACAAACAAGGGGTATTTGAAATCAAGCTTCGGCACGGCGCGGAGCCTGCCGTACACCACCCAAATCGTTGGTGGACTTTGCAACATGACTAACATTCTCCATCATTCGATAACAAACAAAGTTAACAAACCACACTGTTTTTAAATCTCAATATCAAATATGCAATGGGTATATGTACAGTGTGTACACTGCTGATAATTGTAACTGACATGAAAGATTAGTTCTTCTGTTTATCATCATGAATAACTTGTGAGTATACTAAATTATCTTGGTCAAATAAGATCATTTGCGAGTTGGCCCAAACGGTAAATGGACATATGTATGTATACATGTACATGAAGACATGTGCACATGTACATGTACATGTATCAAGTAAATTCATAGTAACTTAGTAACACAGGTGAATGGACATTGCTCTTAGACTGCCATACACACTACATATACCTATAGATGAAGTTGCGCACACACATGTACATGTAGGTATGCCAAGCATTTGCTACTTAAAGGTAAGGTGCACAGGATTGGTAAATGGACATACAAGTGAATTCTTAGTAGTTGTTGTCCTCTTTCGGCTGCTCCCGTTAGGGGTCGCCACAGTGGATCATGATCCGCATATTTGATTTGGCATAGGTTTTACGCCGGATGCCCTTCCTGACGCAATCCTCCCATTAATCCGGGCTTGGGACCGGCACTAAGCATGCACTGGCTTGTACATCCCCAGTGGCTGGGTTCAATTCGGCCCTCGCAGCAATTATGGTAAAGTGTCAAGACACAAGCACCATGGTCGCGGCAAGGCTTCGAACCCACACACTCTGACGACTCAGTCATCAGAACACAATCCGATGCACTAAACTGCTCCACCATGGCACCCCACAAGTGAATTCTTAGTAGTAACACAGGTGAAATGGACATGACATATTCTTGGACTGCTAATGCTATATCACATGTACAGTAGATCGATCAAGTTGCCTACCTGTGTGTACATGTACATACACACATGTACATGTAAATGTATATGCATTCAAACCAAGGACTTATAACAAAAGGGATAATAGGTCCTTGGTTGCTATCATAATGGAGAACAGTATGGTCCTCGGTTGTTGGGACAATAGAGGAGAACAATAGGAGGTCCTCGGTTTACACTATTTAAACCAAGCTTTTGCTACATAAAAGTATAATATTGGTAATCAAAACAAACAAAAAATATTTAAAAAAAAAAATTGTCAGAGATTCTGTATATTTTAGAGAAAATTGAATTAACCCAGTTTCTTGTTTACTACATGTTAGAATGAGTACAAAGTATGCAATTTTATTATTTTCTCATGAACAACCCAACGTAATGCAACTTTCTAATAAAACTAATATAAACTGAAACTTTAACAGGATATTGGTTTTTCCCCTGAACCATAATCTCACCTAGCGACAATTGAGATATGAGTTGTCCGAAAAAAAAGGTTCTTTTCAGAACTCTGTACCTCACTTAGCGATAGTTGAGATAAACACATGGTGTTACCGCAAACCGATACGATATCAATACTCCACCATGCAAAGCCTCAAATCTTGTTTCACAAGATGGTTGTTTTATGTAGGCCTATATTATATATCTTGATGCAAAGAGAGTAAGTATACAGTGTACATGTACTCTAGTCTATAGCCGTGTTCGCACTGGACTTTTTTTTGGGAAGGTTTTACCGAGACGATGGTAAAATGAAAAATGGTCAAATGTGACCTCTGTCCGCACTTGGACTTTCGACACGGGAAAATTTTACCGAGACCGTGGTAGAAGTGAGCGAGCTGTCAGTATAATGACTCATGAGGGCGCTTTGCGTGACCTTTCTACGTTGACGTTGACAGCTATTTTTAGCCGACACATCCGTTGTCGTGCTTTCTTTCGTCGTAAGACACGACGTTGACGTCCTTCATTATCATCTGGAAATGATGCACTGGTAGCACCAATCAAACTTCCGACTGTATCAATGATAATATCTGCCATGATTGCGACCAAAAGAGGAACAACAACAACGCACAGAAAACTTGCTACACCTGCACATGCATTAAATGCGCCCGGCCCACCCCCACCGCGCGGTGAAACAATGCAAAGTACATGCGTGGTGTCCCTGTGTAGCACGACCTTGCACTCGGGCCGGATGTACGCTTTCCTGAGCCGCTTTTACCAACTCGCACTGTCCGCACTAGACTTATCGTCTCGGGAAAAGTTACCTGGTCAGTTTTCCTGGGCAGCAGTTGGCCAGTAGAAGTAACCGCTGGACTCAGGAAAAGTAACTGAGAGGAAAATGTCCCAGGCTGTCCGCACTGGACTTAAAATGGGAAAAGTACCCATCGTCTCGGTAAGTTTTACCAAAAAAAAGTCCAGTGCGAACACGGCTTAAGAAAAAGGTTTTCTCTATAAAGATTGGGGTAGTAGAGCTTGTTATAAATGTTCTCAGCTTGTAACAGATGCCATTATTGCTGTCTGATTTCTTAACAGTCATTGAGGTACAAGATCTGCATGGATGTTACATGTATATACATGTACACTGTACATGTACACAACCCTTCTTTGACTGCAAGGGTTAAAATCAGTCAAAATCAGTCAAAATGTTGATGTACTTGCCAATGTATAGTGCACTTAAAAGTCAAACACTGTCAAACTTTATGCGTAGTACATTTGTAAGTAAGTACATTTACAGGTCTAAATGAGTTGACTGTTTTTGACTGGTAAAAGCATTGTCTTGTATTGTTGAGGGTGGACAAAATGTCAAAACCAGTCAAAAATACACTGTACTCTTCTACAGAAGTAACATTAGACCCAGAAGATAATTAGTTGCATGTAATGATAAATTAAAAGGAATTACTACGACAAAAAATAATCCATATATATGAGAGGTTCAAAATATCAGACTCGGATGATAGACATGTAATACCCACCTTCCTCCAGGGACCTGTATGTTTTATTCTGATGCCACACGAGGGAGCCGGATTACGTCACCAGAGGTCTTTCCATTCACTCATGCCAGTGTCAAATTAATCCCTATTAGCGCCAGGAAACTCATGCATGGCGTGATCAACTCCCGAGTTTTGGTTGTTGGGCATGAAATGAGGGGGCGGTGGCCTCATCTATCTTCTTCTTTTTTTTGAGGAAAAATTGACAAGGACAACAATATTAATCATTCTTCCTTGGTAATGGACTTGTGTATTAACAAGCAGCAATACAATCATTATACATGTATGCTTACTGCAATACGTGTACATTCACTGTGGACACTGTATCATACGGTTTATTTGCCTGCAGACTACATGTGAATGTTTCGTGGATTCAACAGAATTTTTGTCTCAGATTGTCATTGATAAAGACTTCTTAAGGTTGGATGACTGTCCAGATGATTTTGGTGTCATATAAGGCTTTTGTTTGAAGGAGCAATCTGTTTGATGACCGTGTGGTGCTAGGATACCTTGAGGATGACCAATTGTGACTCAAACCAGCAAGTACAGATGTACTATTGGAGACGATCATCACTGATGCTGTAGCATATAGTCACAAGTGGTTGGCACATCATCTTGTACACATGTAAGTGTATGTCTCATATGATTTATTTTTCATATTTCGTTTCTGTTCAAAAGTAAAACTGGGAATGATTAGCAGTAATTCTTAGCTAATTTGTTCAAAAGTAGAATCTTGCGGAGCTTTTTAAGAGGAAGCAATATTTTTTTCTCTCTCTATGTGGGTCTCGGTTTGCGAGAACTTATTGTTTGCAAAGAAGTTTTTCTGAAGGTTGGATGTTGTTTGATTATGTCAAGTATGACAGACTGTATTGCTTCAGTTTTGATTATGAAAACCTACAGGACAGTCACAGCAAGTTTATAGAAGCCTTATAAACTATTTATTTTTGTTTTGTTTGTATTTTTTAACTTTATTCACATTGAGATCCATTGAACCTAAGGGTTGGTTTTCAAGGGGGCTGTGAAAAATTTTCATAATATGTATGCACATTGTGTATATATGTATGTACATGAACGTGTATGTTTAGAGTTGTGAAAATACAGAAATCATGGCCGAGCCTTGAATATAATGATGGCCATGGAGGCCATGACCTCCATTGCCCTGGTCTTGGCCTTCATGCCCCTTAAGCATGTTCCCGTCATAGACATTTTGATATTTTAATGGAAGTGCCCTTTACGCAGGAAAAGTGGCCTTGCCCCTATCCGCTCAGTGCACATCGTAGCCCTCTAGCGGTGAATTTGCACCCAGTGTCTTGATGATAGCCACTTTTGCGTTGTGTGAGCGTTGCTCATACACTTTATGTGCGTATGTTATGGTACTAAGCATGCGTGTACTTCTACCAGCCAATGATCGCTGGAGATATTTCGTGTGTACGCACATCAACTGCAAAATACGCCAAACGCGACGCACTATTGCTGCCCTTTCGCCCACAGTGGTCTAACAACATGTGCCCTCAACAGCTCTTGCACGGTGCGAATAAGAATGAAATCCCAGACTTGCATTGGTGCAAATTCCTGATGTATGTTGTTAGCTTAATATCGTCTTCATGTTTCCATATTTGGTAGGTCACAGATCCTGTTTATAGAAAGGATTAATGAGTGGATATGTATATCCTAAAAACTGAGGGTTGATGAAGAACGGAGGTGAATACTCATTGTGTTAAAGTTTTAAATATCATTCCTTGTGGACTGTGTCCTGGTTCTGTGGTAAAATTTATATTCAACAGGAAATATGAATTCTTTGGTATTGGTTTCAGAGAATAACCTGATGATGTCTATTGGTCAGGAAATGACTGCATTGAATCATAAT
This sequence comes from Zoroaster sp. YZ-2022, assembly GCA_029582265.1. NCBI lineage: Eukaryota > Metazoa > Echinodermata > Asteroidea > Forcipulatida > Zoroasteridae > Zoroaster > Zoroaster sp. YZ-2022. The sequence goes on from CM055820.1 coordinate 13,409,691, forward strand.
TGCATGTAGGATTTTACTAAAAATTTGGTCAGAAAGGAAGTAAATATTTTTGTTACTAATACAGGGAACGACATATATAGATTATGATAGGTAATTTATGTATACTTAATAACCACCTGAACAGCAGATACTTTTAGATTTTCAGGGAAAAAACATTGATGTGTAAAGTTTAATATAGTATATGACATAAAACACAATAAAGGGGGCCACTTTGCATCCGTCACGTTAGCAGTTTTTCCAATGGTTTCAACATGTGAATGGACATGCAGGCTTATACTAGAACTAATTTGAGTTGATTTATTTTATTTTGTAAAATTTTTTATTTATTTTTTTACCCTCAAATTTCCATAAAAATTGGACGGAAAAAGTCACCTCACTTTTCCGTCCATTTGTTGATGGAAATTTTAGGGTAATTAAAAATAATAGTAATAATCAACTCAAATTATCTTTAGGATAAGCATGCATGTCTATTCAAATGTTGAAATTCTTTTTTGGTGGTTTCAGATATTATTATTTTTTTTACAACCATTAGAAAAACTGCTAACGTGACGGTAGTAAAGTGGCCCCCTTTATTGTGTTTTATGTCATATGTATTTTGTATTTAATTTTATTTTGTGGAGGCAATTAATGAAAGAAAATTCTAAAGAAACTAAATAATTAAGAAAATTTAAGCTGATAAATTTAAAGCAATCTTTTTTGGGGCATGTTTATGGCCACACTTATTATTATTTTATGCTGTTCATTCACTGTACATGTACTGTACAATGTCTAGAATCTTGGAGCTTACTTGGCCATTTCAGTTCATGTGTACATGAACTGAAAATGATATTTCACGATGAACCTGGGATTGGAAGTAGTACATGTCAGTGATTCCTGTAATGACCATCAGGGAATAGACATTCTCCAAATCAAATATGTACCAAATTAAAGAAACTACCCAGACAGATGGAGGTTTACGTACATTTCCCCCTTGATAGCATAACCATCCTGTTGGCCCGTCTTCACAATTAACCTTTCCCACAGTCTAGACCAAATGGACGATTTAGGTTGCCTCGTTGAAGACGACTTCTTAATCTAGGATTTGGGTCAAGTCAATTGCAGACATGTGTAGACTGACCATTGGTAGTTGAGGCATTGGAGTAACTGTTAGATTACAGGATTTTCCAACCCAATCATTTGAGGGAAAACAGAGATATAAGTCCTATGCAGCGGCCGTGTTTCCCTAGCCTGACAAATTGCCACATTTCCACTGATAATTGATCACAACCTTCCAGTTGGTCAACCAGTCTCTTCCACCTTGCTGTACATTTGTATTTTAAGTAACTTTTTAATAATTAAATTACCTACATCGTATCACTACATGTACATGTAGTGGTAGTACATTTTCTGCATTTTTTTTTTAAATTTATTTAATTTTTTAATATTTTTTATTATACACATCAACCTCAACGACCACCCCACCTCAGTAAATGTGTGGTGAGCTTAATGTTAAGACAGTGGTGCTGCTAAAACACTGATCCAGTTATAGCTACATGTATAGTCTCCCGCCAATTTCGTAGACCTACTAAGCAAGAAAATTTTGCTTAGCAAAAACAGGTTACCAGCCAAAAAGTCATGTGAAGTATATATACGGTTCACGACTGGTTGCCTGCTATTTTTTGTTTAGTAAATACATTTGTTAACCCTAGTGTCTGACGATTTGAAACCATTCAAAATTTCCACTTACCAAAATGGCCATTGGTTTTGTACACACATGGTGATACCATTTGAAAAGTGTTGGAAGCAAGCTTTACTACCATTCAAATCTATTCAAATGCATAGAGTGTCCATTGATTCACCACTTAAAAGTATCCAAACAAGGTTTTGTATTAGCTGACCTACCATTCAAAACCATTTGGGGAAATCAATACTGTACACAGTTATTTCAACATTCAAAACCACAAAAGCGAATGGTTTCAAATGGTGCATCAACTTGTCTGAAAAAGGCACCAAAACTAGGAGGGTTAAGCAGTATTTTCTGCTTAACAGCTCTATGAAATTGGGCACAGGGCTTTAAATATCCACTTCCAGTGTCGTTCTAGTGCATTTCCAGCGGTCGAGTGGTTTTTCCTTACACTGATTTGTGGTCTTTTCTGGTAGTATAATTATTGAATTACTAGTCCTCTCATCTAGTTGATTTTTTTCTTGAAATTTGAGCCCTGCGAAAGTTTTCCATCAATTGGTAAATGTGGGCGAAGCTTTGGGATTTGTTAATTGAAACTTAACATCTCAAGAAGATTGATGGAAAGGACTTGTGGTCTTGCTAGGTGTACTTGGAAGGGTCCATTGGTGGATGGGGAGGGCGTGGCTTGGTTCTGTTGAAGTACATGTAATTAAGTTTGACGGTCAATCTGTGGGGGTCTGTCAGCTGGTCATATTGTAGGAGTGTACTGTATTTGAAAACAGGAAATTGGGGGTGTTTGAATGTGCCTGGGCTGGTGTGGTGTACAGTGTAGGTAGGATGTGTGAGTCATGTACTGGGTTGAGCTTGTGTAGGAAGGGTCCAAGGTATGTGAGATGGATAGGGGTTCTGGATGGATCATTGATGGGGGGGGAGGGGGGGTCAACAAGGTTTTGTGGCTCTCTTTGATGAGGAGCCAAACTTTACAAATATTGAAAATATATCAATTAACAACTGCTTTGTTCTTGTGCTCCCCTCATTAACATTCTTAGGACATTTGTTCATATAAATTTGTCCTACATATGCAATGATTTTCGGAAAGGATTGATAAATTATTAATTTAAATAATCAATACCCTGATAGCTGTACAAGATGCTAAACTGACCAGTAAACTCAAACTCGTGCAGTTTACACACATCACTATCAGACAGGGTTTATAATGTTTGATATTAGTTTCATGCTAATCAATTATCATTACAACAGCAGGTGTTAGCACAAATCTGATTGCTTCCTTCTGAAGAAAGATTCCTTCCTTAACAACAAGGCCAGCAGGCACCATTACATTGGCTTGGCTGTGACTGAAATGTCCTAAAAGATTGGACGGGCATATAGATCGCACAGATCATGTAAGTGTTCATACATGTACATGTATGAGGTTGAAGTCTTGGGTGAGATTTTATTATGAAACTAGAGCAAGGAAAAGGTTATCAATATTTATAATTTAATTACAATCTAATGAACGTTAAAATGAGGTTGACGAAAGCAGCACTTGGTGATTTTTGAAGGAGGGAAAATTGTGTTGACAATTGGCACTAGAAGAGTTCCGTTCAGATTTGATTTTGAAACTGGAAACGGTTAGACATCAGGCCGAGATGTCATAATGAATATCACTGGAATAGATGGGAGTCAATACAGTCAGATTTCTGAAATATTTGAAGATTATCAAGAGAGACATTGCTTTGAGGTGAACTACTTTCACATGTGGATCTTGACAGAGGCAGGCTGTTCATACTGTATCCATTAGGGTCTGGAGTGAAGCAGTCGGATTGTGCTGACAGGGAGAATTATGTGGAATACGCGCAGGTATGTTCGTGGTTTGGAGTGAGTCTTGGAATAAGATACATGTACCATGGGTTGATGGAGTTTTTGCTGGAAATTACATGCATGCTTTGCCCTTGTTGTTTGTTTCTATGTGGTTTGATTGGAAATCTGACTAGAAATGTAAATGACAGATCTATGTTTTAATTGTCATTTTAGCATTGTTTTATTTTATGAACTGCCCACCGTGTATATTATTAAATCTACTTCACATGGAGGCCACTCCAAACCACTGAATTTCTAATATGTTGTTCACCAACTTTTAAAGCATGATACAAGCCACTGCTGTCCTTTCCAAGTAATCTTACAAAATCAACCCAGTGCCACCCAAGGCCACTGTAAATAAGACCATCTCCGATTATGTACTCAACACACACACACACTGAAGACCATTACAAACCACAGTTTTTAGTGGTTTTGTATAGGTGTGTTTACAGTCAAAATACATGGTCAGCTGGTTGTAGTTGGTTCTTTGAACATATTAGTATGGCCTGCAATGTATCAGTGGGAGACCATTTAACCCTGCAATCTCAGTGGTGTGACAGTGCACAGATGAGGCCACTGGCAACAACAGCTTGGAGTGGCCTGAATGGGTTGTTTCAAAAATTGCACTGATTGTAGTGAGGGTTAATAACTATTGTGGGTGTATGTGTTTTGGGCTTACACATTGTACATGGCATTGTGAATCTCAAATTTTACCCAGAACTTTTTAAACAACCTGTTTCAAAATGAATACAGGGACAATGGGACATATTCTTGGGTTCGATTTTGCTGAAATTGGTCAAAGGTTGTGTGAGCATCACACATCATTGAGTGGCATGGTAAAAACATGTGGTTTACCATCATGTACTGTACATGTAAATAAAAAATAGGCATGCTGTTTGCACTTGGTAAACACACTGTCACCATATGCCTGATGTGCTGATGTGCTTTATTGTTTGAGCATACAGTATAATCCCCGGAAAGTAGGATTAAGTGCCAAGAATATACCCTTTTCTTTTGGGTCCCTACAGAATCCACGAAAAATTTGCACTTAGTCTGTTAAAAGGTAAGATACATGTACCTGAATAGAATTGGTTATTCAAAAATGACCAAATTATAATGTAAAACTTACTTAGTGTAAAGCTGATGATGATATTAATCTTAATATTAACCCTAACCTTCCCAAATCTTCCAAAATCCTCTTTGCTAAAGCGAAGGATTTTGAAGGATTGAGGTTACATGCTCTTTGCTAAAGTGAAGGATTTTGGAGGATTGAGGTTACATGGTACATGCTCTTTGCTAAAGTGAAGGATTTTGGAGGATTGAGGTTATTAGGCATACTTGCCTTTCCATGGTACATGTACATCCATGTTTGTTGTAGTGATTGCAAGGTCAGTGCTTGGGTCAGTGGACACTGTTTATTGTTCCATGCATGCAGGGAGGGTCCCTGGCCATGTACATGTATCACTGATTAGAAACACATGTGTGCATATACATGTATGTCATGTGCTTGCTTTACTACTGAAGGATTTTGGAGGATTCAGGTTATGTGTTTAAGCAAATGGGCCTAGGGAGTTAGGGTTAATAAACGATATCGATATTAATCTTCCATAGAAATAATTTTGTTTAAGGTGTTGTTTCTTTAAAGAAAAGTGAAATAATTTGTTCTTGTTTGAATTTTAAGAAAAGTCCTCTGCATCCTCAATTCTGCATTCAAATGAATGCAGCAAATCTAAATGCACTGTCACAATTCTCTCATGAAAAATATATGTCACCTGTGTTTGGTCCGATTTGACGATAAAAAAAATAGATTTAAATGTTGAATTGCTATTTTTCTGGGGAGAACAAAGTTATAAGCTTTGATTTGAGATATTGAATGAAAATATCCATCAAGGATTAGTACCGGTAAAATAAAAACTCAAATTAATAAAATGATGGCCCACTGTTTTAATCCTTAGTTATCACGAGGGCGTGTGCAGTCTTCCGACTGGCCAACGCGGCTGTCAGTCATAATCAAGCATGTTTTAAAAATGGCTTTTATACAGTTTCCCACATCCGAATTTCACAATTCATTCGCTTTTTAAATTCTAATTTTTTGTATCTCTTGAGCCAAACGCTGGCGATATGTGACACATGACAACATAATAAGCTGCAACTTTCACAGGTTAGATCTTGATTCAAAGAGAGTAAGTTGTCAACTTTACCAATGTTGTGCTTTCTTTTTGTTGAGTGCAAACATGAAGGGGAAGTGCAGTGTTATGTGTTTGTATTTTAGTGTTGGTTTGCTTACAGATTTGGTACAAGTAATCCTTTCAGTTGTGTATCAATTTACATAAAGGTTTAACTAGTTATGTGAAATATTTTGGATAATGCAGTTGAGTTTACTATTTGACTTTCACAACTGTCTGGAAACTTAAGTAGGAAATAAAAAACATAATGGAAACCGCATGAGCACTGAAACCATGTGTGTAGTGAGCCTGTGATTTCTCAGGATTTTTCTTGATTTCAGGATTTTTTTTAAAACAAAATTGTTTGCCTCAAAATTTGCTTGAAAGAAGAGAAGTAGCCACCAAGGAAATAAAGAATTAGCCTAGTTTCTTGTTTGTTGGGATGTGGAGAGTCTGTAAATCCTCCAAAATTAAACATCTAGGAGGTTCAGGGGGCTTTGTGTCCTCTAGACCAAATGGAGACCCAGGCCAGCCACCAATTTTTCAGGATTTGTTTACTTTTGTCAAATTACACCCCTGATGTAGGCCAAACCATATAATTTGTTTAATTTTTATTACAAATACACACTTAAAAAATGAGGTTGTGTGGACATTATGATTGCTATCGGCAATGTTATTGTTGGTATGTGTACAACTGTACATAGTATGTGCATCTATTCAGTCAGATATGGAGTGCCATGGAGTGCCATGGTTGAGCCGTTTAGTGCATTGGATTTGTGTTCTGATGGCTGAGCCGTCAGAATGTGGGTTCGAATCCCAACCGCGACCGGGGTACTTGTGTCCTTGAGCAAGACACTTTACCATAATTGCTTCTCTCCACCCAGGGATAAATGGGTACCTGTGAGGGCAGAGTTGGTTGTTGTGTTTGATTAGCCCTATGTGCTGTAATGGCAGCAATTGAGCTGTATACTCCCCAGGGAGCTGAGATGGTTTCAGGAATGATTTATGAGCCTGATGAGCAGGGGTAATAATATAATGCGCCTTGAGCACCAGTTTGGTGGATATGTGCGCTATATAAGTCCACATTATTATTATTATTATTATAAATGTAACATACATACATGTACATATAAATCATTGCAATATTAATGCATCAGCCTCTGGCTGTTTGCCTCAAACATCAATGATTTACTGTCCCCTGATGCAATTACTGGCATTGTCTTTTCCAATTAGTAATTCCAGAGTGCTCGGTTCTGAGCAGGTTCATTGGAGTATGAAGAGATGTTAATCTCACTCGGCCATCATCAACATTGTCTGTACAAGTGTGACTCATTCCATGATGTTGATATTAAGTTGATATGATATTCTTTGAAAGTCCATCTTTTGGTTACCTGATGGAAGATAAACAGTGAGTTACTGTCAGAAAACCAGTGAATTGTGAAAGACAGCATATAAATTAATTATTTCAGGAAATGCAATCATACAGTGAACGTTGTCACCAGCATTTCATTTCATTGGTACAGCAAGAAAATCTATTAGATCTGTCTGCGGCCCATTAAACATGATTATTGATTAGTTTACTAAGTTTTCATGGCAATTTTAAAGTGAAGTACAGATTTGATGCACAGAACATTATTTTTTGGGAAGGTCTAATTCAAATCATTCAGTCATCTTAAAATTCCAATTAAAAAATTGTATCAAACCAATATTTCTTCCCTAAAAAAAAACTCATAAATTATATCGTAGTGTCACTCTTTTGAGGCTTCATTGACCATATCGGTAAAATGTGTTTGTCAAATTTGAAATGGGTGGAGCATTTATTTGTTACTGTACATGTATCCAACAAAAAACAAAAAACACAAAAACAAACAAAACAAAAGCAAACAAAACAATAAAAAATAAAATAAACAAAAAACAACAACAAAACAAACAGACAAACATGGAAAGAAGGAAAAAAGTAATAAGAATGTTTTTGTTATATAATTAAGGTTATGGCTCTGTTGGTGAAGTAGTTACTGTATTCTCTAGCAACATTCCCAATTAGTTATCAACACAGTACTTATAACAGTTATTAATCCTCCTACAATCAGTGCAATTTTTGAAACAACCCATTCAGGCCACTCCAAGCCATTAGCTGTTGCTAGTGGCCTCCTATGGTTACCCTTCTGTGCACTGTCACACCACTGAGATTGCAGGGTAAAGTGGTCTCCAATTGATACATTGCAGGCCATACTAACATTTACAGTGTCCTTGGGTGGCACACAGTTGATTTTGTAAGATTACTTGGAAAGGATAGCAGGCTTGTATGTACTAAAGGTTGGTGAAAAACATTGAAAATTTAGTGGATCGGAGTGGCCTTCATGTGTAGGAGGTTAAAATTAATTCTAGTATCTAATCTTATTTACCAGCAGTCTGCAGACCCCATTATCACCCACAACTGACCCTATTGTCATTTAGCTAACAACTTCCTTTAATACCCTGTACCAATACAAAGGCACCACATAATTCCATAATCTCTTATTTTGTCATAATTCTGAATCCCTTCTTTGTCTCTTTTTGTTCTCCTTGCTTGGGGAATCTGATCAGAGGTGACTTGAGTCTTTCAGCAAACAAAGGCAGCATTGTCACTTACCATTCAGCGATAACTTAGGTCCAGTGTCAGTGATTTTGTGCTGTGATGTGACTCACTTATGTTTAGAGAAAGTGATCTGCATGAAAGGATGCCTTATTATAATGGCAGTCTGTTTTGGGAAAGTTGCAAGGAATTGGCTACAACAATTGCTTATTTAGAAAAAAAAAGTGATCTTGGTGTGAGAATGACTGTTTATAATGGCCGTCTAATTTCTGGGAAGTTACGCAAGGCAGGTTTGATGATATCGGTGTATCAGTGAATTTATTATACACTGGTATGGTTCTGCTGACAGCTCATTTGCTGCATTTGGTGAGGTTATTGATGTTTTGTAATCTTTTTGCATTTCAAATGTTACAAGTGTTTTGGCTCTCAAAAGACTTCAATCAAACATTGACCTTTTTTTTCCCTATAGGCAACCACAAGTCTATGAAAAGCACTGGTGCGATGCAGAAATATTGAATACAAACTACCTTGATTTTGTACGCATTCATATTGGTAAATACTGAATCATACACCTGAAACCCCTTCATGATTTTTTATGGAATATGAGATTTTTTTATTTATCAACCACGCCTGTCATGTGATGCCTGTATCTTGTTGTCACGGTCTGCCACTCCAACCAGTACTTAAAACTGCAATTGCATACTCTAAGGCGCCATATTTACCCTGGAGGCTATGTACTGGACCTCCAAAAAACGTGGTTATTACGGATGAATTCATGCCTAAATCGTACTGCCCACTTAGGTTTCCTGTGTGGTGACCACTCGCTGCAGATGTCACGATCGTATACCTGGGCATTTCCTATGCCTCTTGACCAGTACTGGTTTGTATGCTGGTGACAATAATCAAACGGGGAAAGTACTGCTGACAATAATTGTCAAACGCGGAGAGTAGGGCACTTGATGAACCAAACTCTAGATGAGGTGTTGGATTATTTTACTGCAGCTCTTGCTTCAGATGTGAATGGACTCGGTAAGTCAGTGAAATCTGGGTATTTGTAATTATTGGTTAACGGTAAAGGTATACATTATGGTAATTCAAATATACATGTAACTAAATGGTCAAATTGTAATGTAAATCTTGATGATGATGGTACAAACATTGGTAAGTCAGTGAAATCTGGGAATCAAACATTCAAATCAATATTTCTGTACTTTTTCACAAGTATGTGTACATGTACTTCAACACTGTAGTTGTAATTGAGTATTTTTTCACGAGTACGAGTACAGAAAAAAGTAATTGAGTACGAGTATGAGTTTGACTACTACAACTCTGCTATCATTTTAGTATTTAAATTAATCAATTATTTCGCAAATGAATTGTTGTCTACCGGATATGAAGATGACAAATGTTTATACAGTTTCACTACATGTATTTTCTCACTTATGACACAGTGGTAAATTGAAACAATCATAATATAAGTTGGTTCCTGTACATACATTTTACTACAAATTATATACTGGCTGTTAAAAACTATTCTACTATAGCTGAACTTTTTGGCATGTCGTGGCCGAGCGGTCTAGCTTGCCGGAATCAAGTTCTGGTGTTTAGCAGCAGAATGTGGGTTCGAACCCCGGCCGTGACACTTGTGTCCTTGAGCAAGACACTTAACCATAATTGCTTATAGGGGCAGAGGCAGTTTAACAACTGCCTTGTTCTGGACTAGTTACCCCTCCCAGTCCTATTCGCACCGTGAAGAGGCTGGTTATTAACTTGTCTTGTTTCGGTGCGAGGGGCTGGTTTCTTCAGTGTGGAGTCGTTGTAACAACTCAATGACTGAGTAGCCCCCACCTTGGAGTGGCCATTGGCCTTGTGTGGGGCGAATTGCATTTTAAAAAAAAAATTTTTTAAAGTAGCTATAGAGGCCAAAACCAGTCAACTGCTTGTTTTGACTGTTGACCCAAATGTGCACACAGGGGCATTTCTGACTGATTTTGACAGTCATTTTGACCACCATCAACAATACAAGACAATGCTTTTACCAGTCAAAAACAGTCGACTCATTTTGACCTGTAAATGTACTTACAACATGCAAAGTTTGACAGTGTTTGACTTGTAAGTGCATGTGATATACAAGTACCTTGGCAAGTATATCAACATTTTGACTGATTTTGACCCTTGCAGTCACAGAAGGGTTTTAAAGCAGTCTTGAGGCATGTTTCTCTGTGGACCCTTAGAAGAGGGTCCATGGTTTCTCCTATGTAAATGGAGTTACCTGCTGTCATAAAGCAATCAAACACTCCAGGGGTTACACGTCATCAGCACCTGTCAGATGTATAAACTACCAACTGCCTCCTGGCAAAAAAAAAAAAAAAAAACCTGCTCCGAAGGCAATATCATTTTACAATCATTGATTTTATTTTAAACACAAGTCGACTAATTGCAATGTCTGACTCTAATCTGGCGTTTGGATGGGGTGAGAAAAACGATTAAATACACGGTAGAGCATGTAGATTGATAATGCACTGATGCTCATGAATACAAGCATATCTTCACTCATGAGTTCTAAAACCACATGCATGGTTAATCAATGCATTTTACTGCGGTACAAGTATTCATTTATTGCATACTTGACAGGGGAAAAAAAAACTTTAAAAAAACACCTTTTAAATCAAATTATTTAATTTAATGCATTATCTTCCCCAAGGTATTAACCAGGATTTCGAACTAGGGTGTCCAAATTTGCTGGAAATTTCAAAACGGGGTGTCTAAATAGTTCACTTATAATAATTTTACATATAAATGACAGATGAAATAGGGTGTCCAAAATTGAAACAGGGTGTCCAAAAGACACCCAGACGCCCCTCTGGTTAATACTATGTCTTCCCCAGATTTTGCATAATATTAACTAAGCACCGTTGATATCAAAATTTTCAATAATCGATATATCGGAAATCCAATATCGAGTATATTCGATATATCGATTATCCCATGTAAAAGTTAAAGACCATAAATTTAAAAAACAAAAAACAAACAAACTCTTATTTAACGGAAATGGAAACTACATCCAATATAACAAACTATGCCTTCACAAATTTCCCGAAAGCGGCAGCATTTTTGAGCTACTAGTTTCCTGCAGGCTGTGAGAAAATAGTCACAAGCTCTCTCTCCCATACAAGATTTCTGGCTACGCAACCGGCAGTCCCGGACATCACAGGGGAGCCTCCCTAGTGTTACCGGCGAGAACATGTGGGAAAATATCAGACAACGGAACTTTTTCAAACCACAAAAAATAAACAAATCAATTTTCACGCCTTTCTCCAGAACAAATTGCTCATCATCTTTATTATTTAATCAATTACAGCGCTGGGCGTTACCGGCGAGAGAATGTAGGAAAATGTATAAGGGACAACGGAACTTTCTCCAAGCCAAAAAAGGGCAGCTTCTTTTGAGGTTCTGCATTATATGGGAGACCGCGAATTCCAGCAAACGCAGAGCACAAAGCGTCGCCGCTTGGCATTTGTGCAATGTTTTTATTCTCACTCACAAACACAATTTGCCGCCGATTTTTATTCCATTATGCAGCAAACGTTAAACACCAAGTAAAAGCACAAACGGGAGATTTATTTTGACGATAATCTGACGCATTTTGATATTTTTGATATCATTCCTCAATATCGAAATTTTCGATATTTCGATATGATTAAAAAATTGCTATCGGCGATATCGATATTAAAACAATATCGAATAATCGAGTAATATCGATATATCGACGGTGCTTAATATTAACCCTAACCTTCCCAAATCCTCCAAAATCCTCTTTGCTAATGTGAAGGGTTTTGAAGGATTGAGGTTTACATGCTACATGCTCTTTGCTAAAGTGAAGGATATTGGAGGATTGAGGTTATTAGGCATACTTGCCTTTCCATGGTACATGTACATCCATGTTTGTTGTAGTGATTGTAATGTCAGTGCTTGGGTCAGTGGACACTGTTTATTGCTCCATGCATGCAAGGAGGGTCCCTGGCCATGTATGTATCACAGATTAGAAACACATGTGTGAATACATGTCATGTGCTTGCTTTACTACTGAATGATTTTGGAGGATTCAGGTTATGTGTAAGTAAATGAGCCTAGGGAGTTAGGGTTAAATCTGGAAATTTCTAACTATGTATTAAGTGAAGGACTTACCGGTATATATACTGAACAGCAAAAGAAACGTCGTATGAATACAAGATATCAACAGGTATATTTTGTAACGTACACTTTGAAAACCATTCAAGTCGCATTCCATCCGCCTATAGGATTTTCAGGCACAGTCATGATTCAGAATGATGTTAGACTGCATATTTCCCGAAAACGATACATGTAAAACTCTTGTGGTTTAAAATCACAATGTTTTTTTTGCTGTTCAGTATAGTTTATAATACAAAATCTAAAATATTTGAACAAAAATATTGAAGAAATTTGTGTTATAATTATACTCTCATCAAGACAAATTGTTTAACTTGGTACATAAGGGTTATTGGTTGTGGACAGTTGCTTTCATTGATTGCCATTTTAGACTTATTCTTGTGTTTCTTCATACAATTCCATGTGATCCAACTGTAGGCGAGGAAAATAGTCTGGCCCCCTTTAATGGGGTGAGAATCAGCATTATAATTTCCCTTATGTACAGGGAACCATACAAAGATGGCCACAAGGTAATAATGGTCTATCCTAACTACATGTTTGTATTCCACTTGCAGTGCTGCATGTACATATGTAGGTAGGGTGTTTCAAATCAGTGGGGCTTGATGTCTCAGCGCACGATCTTTCTCAAAATGTCAAATTAGCTTTGACAGTGTGGGACTGTTGTGATAGACAGCCTAATCTTTATCTAACCAAATGACGTACATCTGTCCGTCAGCAATAAACGGTGTCCCAATATTGGGACAATGTAACACTGTGACCAGTTACCTTGGGGACTTTGCCCACAGTGAATTCAGGTAGACTTGCTACTAGTCATTTGATATGAAGTCAGCAAATACTCAGTAGGGTCGATCCAAGTGCTTACTACTGATGTCTTTAATTAAGACATTGTTTAGTAAAGACAGTTGAGACACCCCCCATTGATTCTGTTACCATGGCGATGCGGTGTCGTTTTCTGGCTCACTGGATGACTTGTGCGTAAATGGATAAAACCTTGAATTAATTTATGAAATCAAAGATGGGAATGACAGAATGAAAGGAATGGATATGACTCATTGACGTTCTCAGCAGATGTTTTTATTAGATGCTGCATTGAAATGCATTTTTAAAATTATGATTATTGTTTTTACTAGATAATTTTATGCTGACAGGAAAAATACATAATTTTGTTAGGCCAAAAAAGGCTCATGTTTCTTGTCTCCGCACGCGTCGCTTCAGACCTGCGCGTCGGCATTTTTAATTTTCTTTTTTTTTTGCTATGAAACAATGTCCAATTGCAGCCAAAATTGCTGAATCGATTGGAATTCAGTCGTGCTGTGTTTTAAACGATTTTTTTTCACATACATGTAGGGGTATGAATGTTTGCCCAATTTGTGAGGCCTCTCTTAGCCACCACACTTTGGTGTATACAATGTATCATGTATTTCCCTGTTGCCAAAAAAAAAAAAAAAATGGCCAAAAAAAAAGTGCGTCACCGCACCGATTTTGAAGCCGACCAATGACCAGAAACTGGAGACTTTTTTTGTTTGGCCTTAGATCATGTGAAGCTCAATTTCATGCAAACTTCAGGGCCCACTTTCACAGTTCTATTTACTGTTTTAAAAAAATCACAGATTAACCCTAACCCTCTAGGTATTCTGGCTAGGAACCTTCCTGAATCCTCCAAAATCTTCCAGTGCACTTTTGGAAACATGCCCTTATCTTCAAAATGCACCATGCATTTTCGTTGATCTTTCATATTCAGCCTGTACTTCTTGCCAGGTAGTAATTTTGCCCCATTTGAAGAGGTGAAAGTACCAGTTTCCAACAGTGCTGAATTTTTTTCCAAAAAAGTGCCCCTTGGAGGATTTTGAAGGATATGGGGTGGTTAGGGTTAGTAATAGTTCCCCCATCTAACAACCAGTAGATTAAGAGGCAGGTCTACTGGGTGTCTGGGTCCAGCTCTCCTCTGGCATCCCACTACATAGACTGCAAACATCATGACATAATATCTTGGGAGCATCAGTCATTGCTCTGTTATTAGATTCACCACTGAATCCATGGCCTTCAGAATAATTCTAGAACTGGTTTTGCATGATATGACTAATTTTTGTTCAGTAAACATGGTGTTATTGGTCTGTACCATGAAGTCTGTCATGAGATGCCATACACAGATCCCTGGATGACACGTGTTTCCCCGATGGGGGCTTATTGGTATCCTCATTGGGAGAATAGGGTTTCAATCAGGATAAATGTATCTCCCAATCAGGATATTATAGTTGACATGACCCTTGTGTCTGTCAACACAGCACATAGCTAGCCCACAGGAAGGACAAAACATCAGGCAGTCATTTCTGAGCATGTCCTTATGGGAATAAGATCTTGTAGTCATACATGTCCTCTCTGAGGATTCAACCTAAATCTATATTTACATGTATGCCAGAGGTTTACGACAATGGGCTGAGCTGGCTAGTGCTATACATGTACATGTATGTAGATACGAAGGAATGTATTAGTTAAGTGTAGCATGGACCACCGAGATAGACAATTCATGCTTGGGTGAGCTGTCTACTTGAAGCACAGATTAATAGAAAAACTTAGCTTGAATCAGGTTAAAGTGCCCCCTATTGATTGTCACACATGTAAATTTACTATAGTTTTCATGTGTCCACTACTTGCAGTGTAACCCTCATCTAGCCACCCCCACCCCAGCCATCCCCACCCCAGCCACACCACCCCACCCACACCACCCCACCCCCCCACCCCACCCCCCACCACCCCACCCCACCCCACCCCACCCCACCCCACCCCACCCCACCCCACCCCACCCCACCCCACCCTCACCACCCTCACCACCCCACCCTCACCACCCCACCCCACCCTAGCCACCCCACCCTAGCCACTCCTACACTAGCCACCCTAGCCACCGCCACCCCCACCCAAGCCACCATGGGTCCAAGGTCCGTGACTGTTCTGCAGTACAGTATGCATCTACAACGTATATTTGAGCTTTACTCTTGCAATGCAAGTCTTTTTTTAAGCAACTTTTTGTAAGCAGAAACCAAAACTTGTTTTCTTTGTTTTCTCAGCAAGGTGAGCACCTGTTGTGATGATGAAGTCCATAAAGCTGCATCAGTGCAGCATAAACTATAAAGATATCCACGTTTTACATGAATATTTCATGCAAAAACATTTAATTTGTAAAGTACACGCATCATCCAACCAATTATCTGTAAACTTGAACTTGAAAATGGCCAAAAGATTCTTTAAAAATGAATGGCCCCCTCTTGTGTCTGAAAACATCCAGCATTTTTTGTCATGTTGACTCATGCATAATTACTGTTGCACTTGTACTAGCCTGTGCAGAACACTTTGCATAGCCCCCTCTTGTGTTAAGATGTGACTAATACAGTAGATACGGTAGATACTATACTTCCTTGTTTTGTTAGGCGCTCTGTTGTTAGTATAGCGCCATATAAATGCTCTGTATTATTATTATTATTATTATTATTATTATTATGCACTTTACAAGTTTACAGTCTTCATGTACATGTACAGTACATGCACTAGTATCAAAGGTTGTGGTTGAATTGGATTCACTCCTTAAGGCTCAATGAATAAATCAATTAATTTTTAACTCGCTAGGGTCAAGGACACTGTCACTTTCAAATTATCTTTGCAAAGTGATCGAGTACACATGTACATGTATTTGCACTGTATTTCAATTAAATTAAATATTTCATTAAAACGTATACTTATTTATATTCTTTTGATACAATTACAAGTTCAGTAAATAATAATTTAAAGGGGCAATATCATGATCAGAGTAGACTTTCAACAGGGCATGGAATTGATGTCCTCGATTAAGATGAACACAGTGACTGAAAATAACTGGCTCATTTATGCAGAAGCAACGGTAATAAGACCTTATCATGTGGGATATTATTTTCACTTAGTTAATCTAAAACTAGCACTCTCATTCCATGCCCTGTAGATTGTGACGATATTGTCCCTTGAAATTAAAAACCTGGATCAAATTTGTGCGAAAATGTTTCCTTGTAAAATTGAAACCAAGAAAATCTGTGAAATAAATCTTCCAAAAAAATTGTATTGTCTCAACTTGAATTGTTTTAGTTGAACCTTAAATTTACTCAGAAAATAATTTTTAACTGAGCATACAGTATCCATGTTTAACTCTAACCACCCCAAATCCTGCAAAATCTTCAAGGGGCACTTTTGGGGGAAAATTCAGCACTGTTGGAAACTGGTACTTTCACCTCTTCTTCAAATGGGGCAAAATTACTACCTGGCAAGAAGTACAGGCCATAAGTGCTGAATATGAAAGATCAACGAAAATGCATAGTGCATTTTGAAGATAAGGTCATGTATCCAAAAGTGCACTGATGGATTTTGGAGGAGGATTCAGGAAGGTTCCTAGCCAGAATACCTAGGGGGTTAGGGTTAATATGGCTAGTTGTGTAATATTTATCTTGGCTTATTTATGATGTATTGGTACTGGGTTTGATTGTTGACACAGGGGAGGTTTAACACCGTGTTCATAATCATAAAACCTCAACCGGATTTGATAAGCAATGCTATTGTTATCATGAAATCATAATTGGTCCTAATCTCAGGGGCTCCCTGTAGGCATACCTGTGATATGTATGCTATCATATCATGCCTGGTACCCATGTCAAAGTTTACCAGGGATTCCTACCGCCATCCTCTTGATCTATGATCCCCATGCTGTGTGATACCATAACACATATCAATATAAAATTGATATGTGTCTAAATATCAGTCAGGATTTGAACAGGTTTTGCTTGTTTGGAATCACCCTGCTAGTCACGGTCTATTATTTTGATAGATGTGGAGACGTGGTTTACATACAACATAAATGCCTCATGATACTAATGGTCACAATGGAAACCAATGCAAAGTGAGTCACTCCAAAGGGTGGTTCTTATTTTTTAAACCCTCATTTACATTTATTGTCAAAGAATTACAGCTAATTATTCTGGACACAAATGCTTGAATGGGAAGGCATTGTGAGCAATGGAGATACTGTACTAAACCACCAAATTGTAAAAGTTTCAGCGCCTTGATCTAGTTGCTAGGATATGTGCGCTTTATAAGAATCATGTATTATTATTATTTTACATTGTCATTCACAAGAAATTTTTGAAAATGCATTCAGAGATTTGGTGTTCATTCTAAGGCCCCAAAAAAGTATCCGGTTTCTGGTCACCTGTCGGCTTCAAAATCTGTGCGGTGACGTGGGTTATTTTCTTCTTCTTTTTTTGGGCCATCTTTTTTTCTTTCTTTTTTTTTGCTAACAGGGAAATACGTGATACATTGTATGTGCGGGGACCAAATTTCCCATAAAGTATGGTGGCTAAGAGAGGTCTCGCAAATCGGGCAAACATTCATACCCCTATGTGAACAAGTTTAAAGCACAGCACGGCAGAATTCCAGTCAATCCAGCAATTTTGGCTGCAATTGGACATCATTTCATAGAAAGAAAAAAAATGCTGACATGCAGGTCTGAGGCAACTCGCGCAGAGACCAGAAACCAGAGACTTTCTTTTTGGGCCTAATGTGGAATTTAGGAAAGAATACTCTTTCCTAAATTCAAACTGGAAATTATTAAATTTTTCTTCAAATAACAGAACATCAGACAAAAATATTTCTCGAGAAGATTAAAACCATCACCAGCTTTACACTTGGTGAGTTTTACATTTCTATTCGACCATTTGTTGTGTTTGAATTATTAATCCTATACATTAACTTGATAACTTTAGATGAGACAGAAACATTTTACTACAAATTTTAATTTTTTTTTATTACTTATTTATTTATTTTTAGTAATTTGTATGTATATTTTTCAAGTGTACAAAACATTCAATTGAATGTGCTATATATTTAATTGACCATGAGTTATTCCATCAATTTGTAATTGATATTATCATAAAAATGATACTCAGCCTGAACTAGTTTGATAACCACCATCATAAATGTCTGTTTGCTCAAATACATGTAAATGCATTGAGCACCATGCAGTATCTATAGAGCATAGAGCCTGCATACAGACCGTATGTAGAACCGTTCCCCCCTGTTCATGTATTAATCATCAATTTATGCAGTTTCACATGCACACTCTTGTATCAGTAATTATTGCTGGTTACTGGGTGCTACACAGAGTGCTCTACTGATTCCCAATGAGAAAATAACGGCCTCTGCGTTTATTGTATTGATCCTGTTGGTCAGTTTCCTGCTTAACAGCGATGCTGTAAGGCTAAGTGGCTTCCTAAGACCGTACATTAGTGGCAGCGGTGGTTGTAGCGCCCTCCCATAGTAAATCGATTGAATCATTATGATCGGTCATCATCTGACGTCATTCAGTCCAGGAGGGCTTGCTGTTGGAGTTTCTCTTTTTTGGTACAGTTGCAGTGTAAGGATGACACACTCTGATACAAATAGTCGTTGGTGATCAGTAGGAGAAAGTTACCCCCATCCATACATGGGAGATATAAATCATGGGGAATGTGCCGGTAACCGAGGCACTGGGTCGCAGTGGCTCGTACAATATGTCTCCACAGTGGTAAGATTTATTGCAATTTATTTGCTGTTAAATTTGGAAAACCCATTATTTACATTTTATTGAGGAGATTATTTGTGTAGAATGTACATTTCATGGGGCTGTCTGATTGCAGCGTGTTGGGTTGATACTCCTATGGTCAGTCTTTCTGTAAATGATATTTCAATCATGTAATAATATTTAACGACATATTCAATTCCATCGTGAAAATGTCAAACAGTGATGGGTGTACTATTAATGTGCACAGTGAATTGGCATGTACACATACCGTACACGTTCTATTTTCACCTGTATGTCATTGATTATAGTGAGTTGTTCAGGAATATTTCAGGGACATGCTCTCCTCCCGCCAATCACAGCATCCATTAAGATCATTCCTTCCTGTAATTCATGCAGTTACCAAGGTTACTTTTAATGTCTGCAAATGTAGTTTGGGATGAAATATAAATGAGTATTTGGGGCTGATTGAACCACTGCTAAATGTAGGTGCATTGAATGTAGACAGTTAATTTATTAACATGTACATGTAAATTAAGTGGAAGTGTTCTTAATTGATTACAAAACATGTCCGTTTTATACTGTCAATTTTATCTCATTAAAATCTTTTGTGTATTTTAATGATTTGATTGTTTGTGTTTTTTAAATTAAATTTGACGGCTTATAAACCTTCATAATTAGACTAATTACTGTAATTGTTACACACACATGTACAGTATTTTCTACGCACAGTTGCACAAATTGATTCATTTAACTCAAGGGAAAATTAAACTTGTCTGTCACCAATTTTAAGCGCATCTGAAATAATACATCATCAAAACTAATCCACCTCAAAGCTAATAACCTATTGTATTTGTAAATTTTAAGACCTCAGCCAAACACTTCAGTTTGTTGGGTAATTTTTGTTTTATGCAAGCCGATATAATCCGTTCGGTAAACAAACAAGGTACATTACCCAGGCTTGGCCAGGAATATATCCTTGTATTAGGATCATCGTTGTTTGAATATCAGTGATTTCTTCAGGGGATGGGGATTGCTTACTGATCAATAAGGTTGAGGCCCAAGGGAGGGACGGGAGAGTTGTTGTTTCGCTTCCGTCTCTGTATATTTTAGCTCTCATTTGATACGTTCTTCCCTGTACTGTCTATCTATAGCAAGCTGGTGAGTCTTCATCGGATGCGTAAAATTTTCATCCTGTTAAATGTTTTGGTTTTTAATTCACTCGGAAGTCATCTTGTTGACAACATCTTGTGATGGTGCAGGATATTAATGATTAAATATGTATGGTGCTGAAGAAACTCTTAACTTGACATTAGTAAGAATGTCTGTGGCATCATACACTGTAAGATTTAGCTGAAAGTTATATAAATTGCAATTTTGGGAAACCATTAACCCTAACCCCCTAGGTATTCTGGCTAGGAACCTTCCTGAACCCTAACCCCCTATAGGTATTCTGGCTAGGAACCTTCCTGAACCCTAACCCCCTAGGTATTCTGGCTAGGAACCTTCCTGAATCCTCCAAAATCCTCCAAAATCCTCCAGTGCACTTTTGGAAACATGCCCTTATCTTTAAAATGCACCATGCATTTTCGTTGATCTTTCATATTCAGCACTTATGGTCTGTACTTCTTGCCAAGTAGTAATTTTGCCCCATTTGAAGAAGTGAAAGTACCAGTTTCCAACAGTGCAATTTTTTTTCTCCAAAAAAGTGCCCCATGGAAGATTTTGATGGATTTGGGGTGGTTAGGGTTAATTTACATTTTTTTGGTCTTTTGTTTAAATATTTATTTATACATACATGTACAAACCCCCCTCCCAATAAAACAAACAAATTCATAGCTGACATCCCCAGTGTCAAAACTGAGGATACACTATTTTTGAAATTTATACTCCACCACAATCTGACTTTTGAACGTGTTTTTGTCATTCCTCCAAAAAACCTTTTATCAGTCCATGTTTAATTTACTGAGATACTATAGCTATCTTATAATTTCTACATGTAGATGAAGTTTCTGAAGGCAACGCACCTTCATATTTATCGTCAAATTTCTTATTCAGTGATTCTGCACATTCCAAGTGTACACGGAGTCAAACATTTAAATGTTTACTTCTTCCACCATGGAAAACTAATCCAGGTAGACGGTCATTCCACTTTAGAGCTGTAAATCGCTGGAATAAGTTGTCAAATGACATTCGGCTCAACTTTAGTACCATGACTACACATATTTTTAAAAATGCCATCATCAGTACTCATTAATGCTGACATATTATGATTTCATGTATATTGATAGGCCTAATGTACATTTACAGTGTATATGTTTACACTTTTAAACTTAATACTATGTTATGACTGTGTATATTATGTACACATACTGTAAATATATCTTGTATATACTTTTGTACATTTTAAATACATGTAGTGTTGAATACAATAATGTTTTAATCTGGACCTCTTGGGAGACCAGTACTTTGTATTGAAAGAGATATCCAGAATAAAGATAGAATAAACAAACAAACAAACCTGCTTATAGGTTTCCAAAGCAGATACTGAAGAAAATATAAAAATTGATGTAAAGATACACATGTACGTACGCACCAGCCGCAAGTCATAAGAAGAGATAAAAAAAACTAATTAACATTAACGCCATCATCCTGTGAATCAGGATTGCCTCACCTTATTTTGGCTGGTGACCAATCTATTGCCATAGCAACCATCACTCATACAGTATGATGGAAGTAATGCAGGTGCAGGCAACCACTGAGGAGAAGCATTTGTGTTTGCCTGGATGTTTCAGTCATGTCAATTTTCTTGACATGTACTTGAAAAAACATCATACATAGTTTGTACAAAATGTACAGTTTCCTGAGTTTGCTCTTCATATGGTGTTTTAAAAGGCATATTCTTGGCGCCAACATTTTCTGAGATTTCTTTGGACCCTAAACTTGGACCCAACTTTTCGGAGTGACCTCCCAAATTTATCGTGAAAATTAACAATGTTCCCAACAACGTTTCACGATTTTTCTTTTTCCATCAAAATCTAGAGAAAATGCTCTATATGGTGACATGAAAATCTCAAACTGGTCCCTGGGTATGGGTCACTTTTTTACCATTTCATGGCTGTTACACATTATGGTAAATGCTGTGAAGTTTCGGGTTTTGCCAGAGCGGGTTACATTTTATAGTTTATAATTAGTAAACTCTAAAGCAGTAATACGGTTAAGAATTTTTTTAAATCCAATTGTAATTTAAAACCTAATTGTTATAAAGCTAATGATAACTACATACATGTATCAATCTTCCTTTGTTAATAAAAAAAAGTTAAATAATTTACAGTTTAATACACTCAAAGTTTATTCATTTTCACTATTTCTTGTTAATGTCACAGTGTAATAAGCTGAAACTTTCACAGGTTGGTTGTTTAACCCTTACTCCCTAGGCCCACTTGCTTACATATAACCTGAATCCTCCAAAATCCTTTAGTAGTAAAGCAAGCACATGTTATTGTATGCACACATGTGTTTCTAATCTGTTGTACATGGCCAGGGACCCTCCCTGCATGCATGGAGCAATAAACAGTGTCCACTGACCCAAGCACTGACCTTGCAATCACTACAACAAACATGGATGTACATGTACCATGGAAAGGCAAGTATGCCTAATAACCTCAGTCCTCCAAAATCCTTCACTTTAGCAAAGAGCATGTAGCATGTAACCTCAATCCTTCAAAATCCTTCACTTTAGCAAAGAGGATTTTGGAGGATTTGGGAAGGTTATGGCTAATGTATGAATCACAGAGACTCAGCATTCTTATAAAAGCAGTTTTGCCATCATTAGCAATGCTATGCAGTTGTTGTGTATAACTTCGCTTTATGTTAAACTGAAGGGCAGCACTTAATTTGATCATATTTTATTCAGTGCATTTAACTAATTAGAAATGATAAATTGCTTGAAATGGGAGTCAAGTGACCTTACAGTAACTGTATCCATGGTAACACAAGTTACACTTAAATTTCCAGTCTGGAAATGAAACTGTGCAGTGATAATACGATACAGTTCTATATTGTACAGAAATAGTTCCCTTGAGTTGAGGTAAGGATCCCCGTTCGTTGCTGAAATAATTGGTAATTTATAATGCCTGAATTGGCCACCAAAGGGCACTTTTATCATGGATTGTAGATTCTGTCTCTATCCTTATATTCAATGTCTCAATTTATGTGTAGGTGGCTGGATAGCCAAGACCGTAATGTCAGCACTAATCTCTTGCATTATAGCAATCATATTCAATGTCTCAATTTATGTGTAGGTGGCTGGATAGCCAAGACCGTAATGTCAGCACTAATCTCTTGCATTATAGCAATCATATTCAATGTCTCAATTTATGTGTAGGTGGCTGGATAGCCAAGACCCTAATGTCAGCACTAATCTCTTGCATAGCAATCAACATACTTTACACAGCCTGACATTTGTCAAGACTTGTGTGTGTTTCTTTGAAATAAAATGGGCTTGTCCGCATCTAGGTATCCCTAGATTTACCCAGGAAATGGAATCAGTGTCTAATTACAGAATGCCTGCTTGATGATTAACGACAGCATGAATCGGTCATCGATTTAAATCTATTGGTTATGTACTCGTGCTGTGACGGTTAACCGGTTAACCGGTTAACCGTCCAAAACTGCACTTAACTGTTTATGAATTTGCTAACCGGCTAACCGAAATCAATATTTAAATAAATAAATTACCACCCATTTCGTTGTTCTAGACTTTCTTCTTTGGCGCATTGGTTTTTAAACAATCATTGCAAGAAAATGCTTTGTGATTGAAAATGTATAGACATTGTTCCATTTGCTGACTATCTAGTTTGTTTGGCCATAGGGTGCCAACTAACGATTAACCGACCATGAAAGTGTCGGTTAAACGATTAGCGAACTAACTGCTAACTCCCAGTACTAATGGACACGTATGTTTTATAATAAGGGAAAGAATAGAGTTGCCTTCTATAAAGGTGTTTATTTAATGATACAGAATATTGAGTATGCATGTAAAATGGACACATCAGACTGAAAAAAAGAAAAAGAAAATGTTTTAAGAAAATATTTCCCCCTTTGGTAAAAGTCAGCCAAGGAATGAATCTTGACACTGGGTTAAAATTTAGTAACTATTTACCTACATGTAGATTGAACATTTATTCATCTATTGCTTAGTTTTATTCAGGATAACCCTTTAGTGGTCTCTCTCTTGTGCCAAAATTTATCTAATAAAAATCCTCTCAAAGCATTTTTTACAACATAATTTAAGCCCATATCTGAAAGTTGTTTAAAAAAACAAAATAGAGTTCATACAATCTCTACCAAGTGAATAAGGTCAAGTTAATACTTCATGCCAAATGTGAATGCCAAGTGAATTTTGACGTCATCAATTTGCGTTGAGTGAGTCAAGCAAGTTGAAATGTGTTCTACTTCTGCGAATCATTTGCGCAGATGTTATTCTTTGATGTAACATTGTGCTCCGCATTCACGTTTGCGTGAAGAATAAACCAGCCTTACGGCTAAATAAATGCATAGGAAAATAGAATTGTCTCGCAATTGACATTTACTGTAGTCTGGAGGAAACATTGATTGATAACTATTCAGGCATCACAGGTTAATGATAAGCTTTTTAAGAAACCAGATTGCCATGGAAATGTGCAACTCCATTTACAAATTACGTCTGAACTTGGCAGTAAACATCTTCTCTGGAGAATTCAAGGTCTTACAAACGAGGCTGCTCTTATTCAGAGGAGGGGAACTTGTTTGGATCTCTCACAACAAAAGTGATAACTTTTTTGTTGCTATGACTTTGATCACACAGTGGCCATTGTTGGCAGAACCCCTGTACACGAGTCCAATAATAGCACAGATTCTCGGTATATGAAATGGGGTCCACCTAATTGTCTTTCCAGCCTCGGTTTGGTCGTGTGGATTTGAATGTAAGAAAACAAGATGGCAGCTTCCTGATGATGAAGGTCTATATAGATGCACCTTAAAGTTCATGAGTAATTTGGGAGTCTGTGGCAGGAATGGACCTTATAATATTATCTTCCGGAGCCCTGTATACCTGCAGATGTACCGTAGTTCGGTGACATTGGGCACGACACTAGACTACACCTTCCATGATATTTCTACTGGCACTGTAGCACATTTCAAAAAGCTGTTTAATTAATATAAGCAGAGAATTATGCTAAGCAACTATAACAGACTACCAGCCAAAGTACACACATTTTTGTATGAAGGTTTGGTTGGTAACCAACAACATCTTGCTAAGCAATTTTGTCTGGGAAGCAGCCCAATGATAAAGGCCCCAGGTGTTTACTTTGTGAAGCTATCTGAGCTTTAGTTCATAATAATTGCAATTTATATGCCTTAAAGGACAGATCTATAAATATTAACCATATTTAAGGCGCATATTACCTGAGGCAGTGTAAATACCGCCAATGAAATCATTCCAAAAGGGGCGATCGGTTCATTAGTGTTTTGTCGGCATATTTGCACTTAGGATGTCCTTCTATATTGTCATTGCCTTGAATAATGTGAACACATGCATGCAGTATGATGGTAGTGGACTAATCGAGTCAGACCTGGGGGAGGATTGGAGGTTGTTTTGATCATGACATTGTTGTTGTCTGAAGAGAGTGGGTGATGTTGTTCATTTGTCAACAGCATTGCTGCTCTCTGCATGATAAGAATTTGGAGGAAACTGAACAAAATTTAAAAATATCCCTGCACTGTATTTCATTTCCTTCTGTGGTAATCATCATTTTCCATAAGGCTGCACAGCAGGGTCCTTGCTAGGGCTATCGTTCATCTCTTGTCTTATTACAATTCACTCTGTTACTCACACAAGTGATTCTGATATTTTAATTATTGACAATTGAAATGGGAGAAAGGTAGAACCACCCTAGTTTATAAATCTTACAAAAAAACATGTGTGTAAATAAAAAGGCAGATTTGTTGTTTTTTTGGATGGGGGGTGAGGCTGGTTGCAATGAATGTGCATCCACCTTTGTAAATGTTGTAATATATAGTCAGCGGGGAAAACATATTGATGTTTAAATAATAGAAAGGGTTACTCAATTATACATTATTTTAATTCTAATTTTAAAATTTTATTTTAATTTAAAAAAAAAATTATGTAATTTTTATTTGTTTATTTATTATTATTTTTTGTGGTGGGTTGCCTTTAACTTCTATCTTTATCACATGTGTAATATCCTTGAACATGCATGTATACTTGTACATATTAACTGTATCCAGGAAATTGTAAAATATGGTTAGTTAAATATGGCGGATGGACGTGGAGTCACCATGGAAATAATAGCTCATGCATCATTAGTTGGCGAAGGCTGAAGGATATTACAGTGTAGTTAATTATAGAGGCTTGTAACTGGTAGAAAATTTGGATTGCCAAATTTGTTATCAATAAAACACACAATAGCTGCGCTTGGAACAACACTGACAATATTGAATTATGTATAGAATAGATGACAGCTTATAAAGGAAAACA
Organism: Zoroaster sp. YZ-2022; assembly: GCA_029582265.1. Classification (NCBI taxonomy): domain Eukaryota; kingdom Metazoa; phylum Echinodermata; class Asteroidea; order Forcipulatida; family Zoroasteridae; genus Zoroaster; species Zoroaster sp. YZ-2022. Next base: position 13,436,256 of record CM055820.1, read on the forward strand.
GTGTCATTTGGTAGATTTACATGTAATTTTCTGCAATTTTGTAAGTACCTGTAAGACTTATAGCTTAGTATGGTGAAAAAGGATTTAAATAAGGAAAGACTGTTTGCGGTGACACCATGTGGAAAATTCTTTTTGAGTTCTTACTTCGTTCTGAAAAGAACTGGTGGTTACAACTCGACGTTTCAATCAGATTTTTCTGAAGACGAACAGAGCGTTCTAATCAAAACATCAAGGTGTAACCAACCAGGTTTTTTTTTCAGAACTAATTACTACTCAAGGAAATTTCTACATGGTGTCACCACAAACAGTCTTTACTCACCACAAACAGTCTTTACTCACCACAAACAGTCTTTACTCACCACAAACAGTCTTTACTTCTGCAATTGTGTTTAAAATCTGAAAAATTATGTTTTACTAAAAAGCCCTCAGTAGCTAGTAGTCCCACTGCTAAAACTAGCAGACTGGTGTTAATTTCTACCCTTATGGTGTGATGAAAAGGTCACTTACGTGTACGTGTAGATTCTTAAATTTGTATTTGTACTAAATTCAAATAACTCCAACTTCTCCTCCTTGAAACACAAACACTACATGTGTATTTTTGAATTAAACATTGTTTGCTTCAACCCTCTAGTAAAGAAATATCATTGGTAAATATTGGATTGGTAAGCTCTATTCTGCAAGCAAAGTTAGCAAGCAGGGGTTCACCAGAACAGAAACTGACTTGAACAATTAATAAATTGATCCACTTTTATTGGACAGTTTTTGTCACTAAAAAAAAAAGTCTCTGGTTTCTGGTCTCCACGCACATCACCTCAGACCTGCACGTCAGCATTTTTAATTTACTTTTTTTTTGCTATGAAACGATGTCCAATTACAGCCGAAATTGCTGGATCAATTGGAATTCCGACGTACAACTTTTTCACATACACTGTAGGGGTATGAACGTTTGCCAGATATGTGAAGCCTCTCTTAGCCACCATACTTTGTATATCGGAAATTTGGTCCCGGCATATATAATGTATCACGTATTTTCCTGTTGGCAAAAAAAAAGATGGCCGAAAAAAAAAGAAAAAAAAAAAGCGCATCACCGCACCGATTTTGAAGCCGACCAATGACCAGAAACCAGAGACTTTTTTTGTTGTTACCTAAGACAGATTGGCAAATCATTTATTTATTATAAAATGCATAGAACTTTTCTGTGGCATAATATTATTTTTTTTACTTGAAGACTAGGCTTGGCATTTTCCGTTTAATTTGCATAAAGTGTATAGACATTTTGACACAGACCGTGTACAGGTGTAAACAATTATTGTTATCACTAATAAATAGCATGATGCAGATTGTATGTATTTGTAATGGAAAATAATCCAAAATGCGGCAATACAGATTCAGAAAAAATATTACAGATTAAACAAATCCAAGCATGGCAAAAAAACATCCAAAATGTCTGGTTGTATTAAATTAAAAACAAATTATCAGTTGAACATCCTAGGAATCGGGATATAATAATAGTGGGCCCCCTGGTCGCACTTTGTGAAATAAAAAAGACCAGCCAAATATTGCAGAAATAGTAGGTTGCATTTTTTAAATGTAGGATTTGTTGACACATTTTGTGAATTTGAAAATATTCAGTGAATTCATTTTCGTGTACACGTCCCAACCCTATTGAAGACATTTATTTATATATAAATAGATATTTTATATTCAGTTGTTACTGTTCAAATTCCTCACTTCTACAGGTACATGTTACAATTGACGTATTTGTTCTGTCTCACTGAATCCGTTGTGTCCATCCTATTCTTAGCTAACCGAATGCTATTTATGAAATAGATATTTGTACTGTACTTGGTCATCAAAGCATTGACATATTTAGAATGGTTGCAATATTTTTGGTGACATAGGTTTTTGTTCCCCTCTTATTATGATAACCCATGCAATGTCAACCTTCATTGTTGAGTTATTGGTCTGGTAGACAGGCTACTGTGTGTAATCATGTTAGTGGGAAGAAGAATCTAACATTTATTTGTTCTGTGATGGGAAGAAATCGGTCTGATCAAATTTCATTTTTTAAAGCTTTGAATTGTGGAAATAACTAGGTGAAAATATGCAGTAATTTTGAGTTCAGATATCCTGATAATGGTTCAACTGGATATATTGAACAGCGTGCTCTGATGAAAATTGTCTTATAAAATTATGTTATCCTTTTTGTTGTGTTTCCTACAGTGATCCACACGAGATTGAAACATTAAGTTCAGTGGACCTTGCTTCCAGAGAACTACCTCCAGGAGTCGAAACTCAACAGAAGGAGCAAGCTCTCCAGACTGAGGAACCGGAAGATTTACTAAGCTCCCGGTCGGTCGCTGAGAAAGCTCGGCAGTTTAACTTGAAAGAACAAGAAGCGTCAAACGAGTTGCCTTCGAAAAGGACTAAGCCTATTGATACATGTATATCAACAGCGCCAACTCGGACAATTGCTATTCAGACTGAAAAGGATTCTAACGTGAATGCGAAAACTAAAGCTCATGTACCGATTGTCCGCTGGAATACCATCGACAACTCCCAAAGAGAAGGAAGCCCACGGGAGACTGTAGGATTCCAACACTCTACGTCTATCCCTGATGGCGAGACAGTGATTAGACGAGTCATTAGTCCTGAGGCAGCTCGATCCAGGTTTGAGGTCTCACCACGAGGGAAAACAATTAGATCCTCATTACGACGAGATAAATCTCTGCAGCAGCGACGAGAAGACGAGAGACTGATACTGAAGTCTAGGGTCTTGAGTAATTCCTATGAGTTATCCTCTGATCTAAAAAATAAACAGGTAATTTTTGTTTTCTTCAAACTTAGAATTTTACTGAAATTTCAGGTTTTTTGGTTGTTTTGTTTTTCTTTTTTTCTTTTTTTCTTTTTTTCTTTTTTTCTTTTTGAAAATTCCACAAACTGTTTTATTTCTCATGCAAAGTTAAACCTTTTCGATGCCTCATTTTGATCACACATATACATTTCATGGAATTTTTCAAATACAGCATTTTCTAGGCTAGATTTTACTTGGTATTAACATCGGTGAATTTAAAATTAGTTTTTGTGATTTGATTTTTTTTTCTTGGCAAGTCCCTTGAGTTGTAATTCCAAATTGGATTGGCTTGATACCTCCAACAACCACGGAAATGATAACATAAATAAAATGATAAATGAATGGTAATATTTTTGCATCCTCAAGAGAAAAAGGGAGCACAGAAACACTGTGATGCATAGACAAATAATAATTCATAGAACATCTTGTATGTTCAGCGATGGAGCTTGGAGATTTTTTGGGGCAAATACAGAGAGTCTGGGTTATTTGAGTGTGAATAATGAATGGTACACTAAGCTTGTCTGGAAATGAAATGAACTGCTTCAGTATACATGTACATTATGGAACATCAGTGGTACATGTTCTTATGTCTTGGTATAAAGTAGATGAATTAATGCATTTGTGCATCAACTTGCATCAGAACTAGTTTTAGATTACATGTATTTTGATTTCCATGTAACCATATTTGGTTATGAAATTTTAAGTGTTTGCTTTTTGGTGATTTAGTCCAGGAAAGGTTTTGTTTAGTGAATTTGTAGTATTTTTTCCCCCTGTTTTGGCATTTGTATTGGTCATTAACAAAAGAGTAAACAAAAGATGATGTTGTTTTAATTAGCTGTGAAGCAGATGATGGTATCAATCTTAGAAATTTCTTTGTCATTTAACCCTAACTACCCAAAATCCTGCAAAATCCTCCAAGGGGCACATTTTTGGAAAATTCAGCACTGTTGGAAACTGGTACAGGGACAAAATTACTACCTGGCAAGAAGTACAGGCCATAAGTGCTGAATAGATCAACAAAAATGCATGATGCATTTTAAAGATAAGTGCGTGTTTCCAAAAGTGCACTGATGGATGTTGGAGGATTCAGGAAGGTTCCTAGCCAGAATACCTAGGGGGTTAGGGTTAAACAAATAATTATGGCCAAAAAGTTTATCAGAGAGAGTACAAGATTCATGAAAGCAAATTTCCACCATTAAGGTTATTGTTCAAAGCTAAACCTTTCACAAGTTGGTTCTTTAATGCTTGATTCAAAGAGAGAAAGCATACTCATAGAAAAAAGGATTAGCCAAAATTACAAATTTAATTTGAAGTCTAGGCTTATCGCCTCAGACCCACCCGTCAGCATATTTTTATTTATTTTGTTTTGTTTTGAAACAATGTCCAAATGAAGCCCAAACTGCCAAATCGATTGGAATTCTGCTGTGCTGTGAATGTTTCCCCCGATTTGTGAGGCCTCTCTTAGCCACCATACTTTGTGTATAGGAAATTTGGTCTGGTTCCAATAACCACCTAAATGTATGTAAATGTTCACTGGTTGGCATAAAAAAAAAATTATTTTTTATTTATTTTTAATTTGAAAAAAGTGTGCCATTGCACCGATTTTGAAGCACACCTATGACCAGAATCCAGAGAAAAAAAATGTTTGGCCTAATAATAAGAGAGACATTTTTTTATACAGTACATGTATGTAGCATACATATATGTACAATGTACATGTATACCTGCTTTCAATCCCACATCATTATTCATGATCATGGTATTATCTCAGACATTCTTCAATCTGCAGAAGGTTTTCTGCAACAGCAAAAACAACATTTTATCTCACTCTTGAATAGATTTTGCCATGGCAACAGATGTGCATGTACATGTAAATCCAATGCCATGGAGACTTTCTTGCTGTTAATCATGTTGACTTAAGCTTGAGTATTTGTCAGGATTTGTGAATAAGTTAGCCAGAAAAGTTATGCATTGAAAAACCTGGATGTAATGTTAAATATATAAACGTTCTGTATAAAAAAAACTTCTTTTCAAGAAATATATTGTGATACTAACCTATGAATGTTTCATCTCAATAGGTGCTCACACTTTTGAGAAAATCACTTCGGAAAAGCGCTTCGGACAAAATAATTTCACAGGATGATTTATATGAACCAACATTACACCAAGTAAATAGATTATGATTTGTTACTTTGATAATATGGTAATTATCTTATAATTATCCCTCTCCCTTACAGGTGGAAATGCTAGAGAAGCGTTATGGTGGACGTATCCGAGCTCACCGTGCCGCTAAAATTATCCAACAAGCCTTCCGCCAGCACAACATGAAGAAAGAGTTCCAGCGTTTACGTCGTACCCCCTCAGAGAGCCGCATCTCGCGTTACCTAGACAATCGCTCAAAGCAGTGGGGTATTAGTGGTAGCCGTGCTAAGGTTATGGTCATCGGTGAAATGGGTCCAACTTCCCCGGTCTCATCCAGACCACCGTTAAAGAACATACTGGAGCTAGGAGCTGTAGAGCAACTACGAGAAATAGAGACTGTAAGAGTCAGAGAAGAGGAGGACTCTGGAGTAGAGAAGAAGAAACACAAAGTCCACCATAATAATAGTAATAATGTCACGCCTAAACGTGGGATGCTTTTATCTGCCAGTCCTGATTCTAAAGTAAGTGCAGATGGCGATGCACCATGTGCACAGCGAGACCGACTGACCTCAAAGACCATGGTGGTAACATTGACTATGCAACGAAATTCTGATGAGAGCGATAGCCACAGCCACACAAGCTCAGACTCCACGCCGTGTGGCTCCCGCGATGACTTGACCTCTAGGACAGACAACAAAACGTACGTTAGCCAGACTGAAGTTAGCACCTCCGAGAAGACCATTCAGATGATCATACAGAATACAGAGCTGCAGGGCGGCGGTGGTAGAGCCTTCACCTGCACACTTGGTGGCTCTGGTCAACATGCAGTTGCCAGAAAAATTCCATTTGATGAGCCTGAACAGAATCCAAAGGTCAGTGACTCGAGTCAGGATGAACAAACTGCCCCAGAAGGGGATTTAGTACCGATGGACCAGAGTAGTCTAACTGAGGAAGAAACAGCAGTTACAACTTGTATCAGTGAAGATATCGTAGAGAGAGAGGGTAAGATTGAAATTGATCTAGATAATGCTGTAGCAGAGACTGCTCCCACAGCCACTGAGGAGCTGGTGGAAGATATTAATTTAGATGATAGCATCCAAGTGGAACCTTGTGACAGTCCAACGACCCCTATTGCTTCAGCAGAGGCAGAGAGCCTGTTAATGTCCCCAATCACTACTGAAAATAGAAAAACTGTTGTATCTAAAGCTGCGATCAAAGACACTGACAGCAAGTCCAGCCCCAGCACCAAACGATCCAAGAAAAGTTCTCGGAGCAAAAATGTGCCCGAGGATTCTCCCAAGAAGAAATCGCCCAAAGAGCGTTGGCCGTTCTCACGCAGTCGTAGTGGCGACCGCAAAAGCAAGGGATCTCCCACCAACTCCCCCAAACCGCAGCGACACAGTCCCAGGGCACCGCCGGAGAGCGTTCAGAGGCAATCAGCTCTACAGGAGGAAATGCACAAAGGAAGTGCTGCTGGGACGCTTGTTGTTGAAAGCCCACCGCAATGCCGGAAGGCCAGTTCCACCTCATCATCAGATAGTCAAAATGTTGAAACAGAATCATCTGTTACACAACCCAAAGAACAACCATACGAGCGACCACGGATGCATACTGTTGGGTCAATTGAAGCTCTCGCAAGGAAAAAGAGTGCTCAGGAGTCGGAGAAGCTGCGGTCAAATTCTGTCGGCAGCAGTGATCTAGGAGATAGATCAGACCAGATCTCAATAGCCTCCACGGTAACCACCAGTGACTTTGATAGGGATTCGGTGCAGGACGTACCGGAAGTCACTGTCGCAACACCTGAGGGATCTTTGACAATGCTGGAAAAGATCATCTCCACATCATCCATAGACTCGGACTCGGATGATGAAGTAACCACACCCCGTCAGAAACGTGCCTCTTTACCAATCGTTAGCCTCTCAGGACACACTGCTTCATCTCCACCAACCTCCGCATCCAAGCAGCTGGTCTCCAGGGTGCAGAGCTCCAGCGGGATGGAATCTCCCATCTGGAAACGTAAGAGCAAAAATACTAAGGTTGCGACGCGCAACGGAACACTGGTCAACGGCACAGTCGGAGTACCAGCGAAATCCCTGGCAAGATCAGAAACGGGTGACAGCATGAGTAGTGAAGGCAGCACCTCATCAAGTCGATTCATGGTCGGAGACGATTCCAGCATCACTGATAGTATAGACAGTCTTTCCTTAGAATCTAGTTACATGGAGTCACTTGCCGATAAGAGACCATTAGACCCAATGCTTAGTATTCCCATGACGGCAGCCAGGTGGAGAAAGTACAGAATTGGACTCAACCTATTCAACAAGTAAGTTATCTTTATATTCAATGGGAAGATTCAGCATTTCAACCCTCTTGTTTTCAAGACATGTCATAAAACTACCCAGTGAAAATTTCATCACAATAAAATATGTGCTTTTATGTTTTTGAAAATTATGAAAAACATGTTTTTTATATTTTACAAAAAGTTACCAAACAACAACTTTGACAGCTGTTTTTTTGGATGTAAGATAAAAGCATTTCTCAGGATGATTGATACTTGTACCAACTTAAAGGGACATTATTGTCACGATCAGAGTAGACTTTCAACAGGGCATGGAATTGGTGCCCTAGTTGAAGATGAACACAGTGACTGAAAATTACTGGCTCATTTATGCAGCAGCAACGGTAATATGACCTTATCATGTGGGATATTATTTTCAGTCATTGCATAAATCTAAAACTAGCACTCTGATTCCATGCCCTGTTGATCTAAAACTAGCACTCTGATTCCATGCCCTGTTGATCTAAAACTAGCACTCTGATTCCATGCCCTGTTGATCTAAAACTAGCACTCTGATTCCATGCCCTGTTGATCTAAAACTAGCACTCTGATTCCATGCCCTGTTGATCTAAAACTAGCACTCTGATTCCATGCCCTGTTGATCTAAAACTAGCACTCTGATTCCATGCCCTGTTGATCTAAAACTAGCACTCTGATTCCATGCCCTGTTGATCTAAAACTAGCATTCTGATTCCATGCCCTGTTGATCTAAAACTAGCACTCTGATTCCATGCCCTGTTGATCTAAAACTAGCACTCTGATTCCATGCCCTGTTGATCTAAAACTAGCACTCTGATTCCATACCCTGTTGATCTAAAACTAGCACTCTGATTCCATGCCCTGTTGATCTAAAACTAGCACTCTGATTCCATGCCCTGTTGATCTAAAACTAGCACTCTGATTCCATGCCCTGTTTATAGTGAAGATATTGTCCCTTTAAGGACAACTAAGTTTTAGATAATAATTTGTTAATTTGGTAATCTGGAAACTACCAATGTTGTACCTTCCCTTTAACCCTAATGATCCCCATCCAGCCAAACTCCAACACCAGGGATTGTTGGAGTTTGATGGGTTGAGTACTGTGTACTTCTGATATGGCATGTGTAAAGTGTTGGAATATGGCTGGATGAGTACTGTATGTGTGCAGTAACAGTGTTGGATTTTGATTGAGTGAGGACGGTGGTTCTACTAGCATGCAACATTGTTAGACTTTGAGTGGAGAGAGTGTGTGTATGCAACCTGCTATAATAAACAACTGATAAAGGCAAATATTGTACTTACATGTAGGTATGCTTGGCATTGTGTCTAACATCATACAACTAGAACCTACCATTTATTCCATAGGATGTTTTAGTTTTTGTATAGTTAAGTTTTTTTAGCATGAAAACAATTGTTGGATTATGATGGGTTGAGTACTGTGTGACTCCAGTGTTCAAACTTTACTTTGGGCCATGTGTCCCCACTCAATCAAAATCCAACAGCAAAGGGCCTGTTGGAGTTTGACGGGTTGAGTACTGTTATGGCAAGTGGACTGTTGGAGTTTGATGGGTTGAGTACTGTAAACCAGCAACAGTCAACCATGGTGTTGGGATTTGATAGGTTGAGGAAGGTTTCTAGTAAAAATGCTTAGGGAGTTAGGGTTAATGTAGAACTATTAAATAATTGCCTACATAGTACAGCTAGTCAAGTAATTTTTCAAATGTATATTTTTAATGAAATAAAGCTAGATTAAAAGTACATTGAGGACTTATTGTATATCCAACCTTGGATAGACAAATACAGCTGAACATATCTTGTTGGCAGGAAATCATGCCACGCCAGATGGAGCCACAACGGCCCTGATTAAACCATCCCTCCCACTGCACCCATCCCTCCCACTGCACCCATCCCTCCCACTGCACCCATCCCTCCCACTGCACCCATCCCTCCCACTGCACCCATCCCTCCCACTGCACCCATCCCTCCCACTGCACCCATCCCTCCCACTGCACCCATCCCTCCCACTGCACCCATCCCTCCCACTGCACCCATCCCTCCCACTGCACCCATCCCTCCCACTGCACCCATCCCTCCCACTGCACCCATCCCTCCCACTGCACCCATCCTAACGTCGTGTTACACAGGAATTCGCATTTCATACTGTGATGTTTGATTTAGTCATTGTTAAAACACTCATGTTCTTCCCAAGTTAAGATCATATTTCTTGCGATTGTTGAAATTTTACCCTCACCGTATTGAATGTGCCATTGAAAAGCCATTGAATCGGGAATTGACTTAAGTCTTCTGTATGTCCTTTTAAGCTTTCAACAACAATTTCTATGGGTTTTTTTCTTCGGTGAAGTGATGCGTGTAGGAAGATAAAAACCAAAGTGTACTAAATGACCTTTGGAATTCAAAAGTGTGAGATATGTGTTTGTTTTACCCTGTGCATATTGGATAAAAACCACACAAAGGTTTGAAAGAAAATACATTTAAAGGTAAAGTATAGGCTTGGTAATACAAAAATCACCAAATGGTAAAACTTACTGTCAAGCTGATGATCAAATTTCCCTTAAAACAATTTTGTCAGAGGTGCTGAGCCTTTTAAGAAAAGTGAAATAATTTCCAGTTTGAATTTAGGAAAGATTACTCTTTCCTACATTCCACATGAGAATGAATACAGCAAAATCTGAATGTATTTTTACAATTTTCTCATGATCGCAACAATGTAATATGCTGAAACTATCACAGGTTAATGTATTGTGTGTTTCTTGACTTAGAAAGAGTAAGCAAACTCATAGAAGCAGTTTTGCCAACATTACTAATGAACTATACTTTCCCTTTCATTTTTTGTTTAAGCTTTTCTAATTTGTATTATTACGAATACATGTAATGAAGTGAATTATGTGTAATATGTAACATGAAATATACATGTACATGTATGTGAATCATTAGGGTTTTAAACACCATTGAAATAGATGCGACTCACTATAAAAAAAAAATGGTTACCATGTCATCTAGAAAATTATTTTCAATGGGCCATCTGTTTTTTCTGAACCTTAAAACGTTGGGGTAGACCCCTACTATTAAAGTGTTTTTGGATCCTTTCACATGCACGGGATCTACGGCTAAACATAATCGAAGGACAGCAGCACTGTGTTGAGATTAGCTATACATGTCTCAAATATCTCGTCTTCAGCACATACAAAACACAGCAGCTCAGTACATGTGCATGTACATTTGAGTAAGCCGGCACTAGTGTACAATACCCAAACCAGCCTGGATAGCCAAGTATTGGTTGTGATGTACAGTACATGTGCATGTACATTTCAGTAAGCCGGCGCTAGTGTACAATACCCAAACCAGCCTGGATAGCCAAGTATTGGTTGTGATGGAGCCAATTTCATAGAGCCGCATAGCAGATAAATTTGCTTACCGAACAAATTTGCTTAGCGTATATTTTTGGTTACCAGCCAAACTTTCATACAAAATGGATGCATTTTGGCTGGTAGTCTGTTTTATAATGGTTAGCAAAAATATTTGCTTAGCAAATTTCTCCGCTTAGCAGCTCTGTGAAATTGACCTCTAATCATGACCGAGGTCAACGTTGCTTAACCGCCGATCTCACCATGACATGGCTCTTCCAATTTAGCTAACTGGGCAATACATGTATGTCTGCAGGGAATAATATTTCTGAGGTATTTATAAGTGTCAAGATACAGTTTATGAATCGGTTGTCTCGGTGACCTTATCCAATACATGGAAGATCTTCCTGTAGTAAATGTAGATAGATATAGCCATCCTTGTAAAACTGTAAGAGGTCTGACATACATGTAGCACCTAGTGTGGTATACCTACCCATGAACATAATTATTGTGTTCCTTGACTCATCATATCGAATGGCACCAACAAGTACATTGTACTTGGTTGTCTAATGACTGATATCCGCTCATTTGACATTAATGTTAGTCATCCAGACATTCCATTGCAGGCACATGATCATAGCACAGAGTACATTTCATATGTTGCATCATGAATAATAATAAGTCCACTGACCGGTGTCACGGTCTCAGTTATCCGGCGTGCTCAGCTATCCGGATGACGTAGCCGGGCATTTCAGCACGCTGTAGTCACGGTCTCAACTATCCGGCGTGCTCAGCTATCCGGATGACGTAGCCGGGCATTTCAGCACGCTGTAGTCACTGCTCGTGGAGGCCGCCATGACAGTTCCAGCAAGTGTGTATGCGTATACACGCGTACGCATACCGACTCAGCACGGCACTAAAATGGACTACTTTCGTACGCTGTGCGCAGACATAGCATGACGTAATTTTACCATATTTGGTCATCCGGATAGCTGAGCACGCCGGATAGCTGAGACCGTGACACCGGCTCCCCTTACAATAATAATACTTAAGATTTTCGTTCGTACATGCCATTGAGAGAACTAATTAACTACTTTTTTTAAATTTCTGTAACTTTTAATTTCTACTACATGTACCTTATGGTTGGTAAGCAGTTTACAATGTTATAATCTTTGGGGGTTAATTTTAACATTATATTTATCTAAATTATTTTCATTAAATTCATTTTTATTTCACTTGAGGGTGAGTAGGTAGGAATGTGTTGATTGTATAGAAGTTCATATTTTCAAATTCTCACATTTGTTATATTTTTTATGTGAACTCTTTTTTTTAACAGGAAACCGGAGAAAGGAATTAAATTTCTCGTGGAGAACAAATTCGTGGAGAACTCTCCAAACGAAGTGGCTAAATTCCTGCTCCACCGCACGGGATTGAGCAAGTCTAAGATCGGTGAATACCTGGGCAACCTTCAGAAGGAATTCAACATGCTTGTCTTAGAGTAAGTAACCTGTAGAGGAGGAAGAGGGTTATGACACCACACCTCAATTTCTTTACTGAATATTTGCCTCTTTTCATCTCTGTGTTTAATCAAACTATGCTGTTATGATGGTACCCACACAAAATGATCCCTGTGTCATGGGCGTTAGTTATGCTTAGTGCACAGGGTTATTTATTTGTTGTTTTATTTAATCAGGGTGGCCTTATCAGTTAAAAAACTGCTTTCCGTAAGGGCCCTGCATTAAACATTTAAATTAAAACAGTTTAAGAAATTGAAATGACATGAATTGAATTAAAATAAACTCATTAATCAGAAACAAACATATTATAAACAATAATCAACATTAAAATCAAATGAAAAACATTAAAAGCAGGTTGAATAGTTTCATTATATGAAATTATTTAAATTATGTACAATAATTTAAAACATAATAAAATTTAAATTAAAATTAAAATGCCAAAAAATTAGTTTAAGAGGGCTTTAAAAACATTTAAAGACTTAGCCTTTCGCTGGGCTGTGGTCAAATTGTTCCATCCCAGGGTCCCACAATACTGAAATGTGTGTTTGGCGGCATTTGTCTTGGGAACAATGGGCAGATGTAATAAAACGTTTGACTTAGAACGAGTATTGGCAGTATGAGATGGCATTTCAAAGCATGCATTAAGATACGCTGGACTAAGGTTATTAAGACATTTATATACCTGATCGACATACTCTATGACTTTCCCAGCGAGATTGTAATGATGACCAAGAGAGCGCTTCATGTAAATCATTAATATGTGTTCTCGGATGTGCATTAAGGATTAATCTTGCAAGACGATTATGTAGTTTGAGCAACTTGTCAGAATGACAGTGTGCACAATTGGACCATACCACATCACAGTAATCGAACAATGGGATAACCATGGCTGAACTTAACATGTTGAAGGTGGAACTGGGAAGACATGGTTTTGCACAACGTCTTAGAAACCCTATTCTCTGCGAGATCTTTTTGGCAATATAATCAGTGTGGTCGGCCCATGTCAGTTGCTCATCCAGAATAACTCCAAGGTACTTATAATGATTTACTCGTTCGATGGTCACGTCATTAACTACTATCTGAACTTGGGTAAAAGTGGATAGACGTGGACGACTTCCAAAAATCATGAACTTAGTTTTGCTTACATTTAAAGTTAGTTTGAATTTTGAATTTTTTTAAATTGTATTTATTTTTTGTTTGTTTGGGGGAGGGATAATAATATTAACCAAATGTTTGATAGAGTGGTGTTAATTAAATATTATAATGTGGTATTCTGCCAATCTGTGTACCCAATTTCCCCTCCCCCAAACAAACAAAAAATAAATACAATTTAAAAAAATTCAAAATTCAAAATATAATCATAATTAATCCTTTATAGAGACAATATCGTCACGATCAGAGCAGACTTTCAACAGGGCATGGAATCGGTGTCCATGAACACAGTGACTGAAAATTACTGGCTCATATCTGCAGCAGCAACGATAATATGACCTTATCATGTGGGGTATTATTTTCAGACACTGAGATAATCTAAAACTAGCACTCAGATTCCATGTCCTGTTGATCACGATGATTTATAGGAAAGGTACAACAATGTTTTTTTGAGTATTTTAACTTGCTTTATAGTCAGGTTAATACTAATGATGAAACTTCCCTTTAAAGATGGTGAGCCATAAAAACATTTGAGCAGTGAATATTTCACAGCAGTTTTTTGGGGGGATGAAACGTGATTCCACACGTATTACGTTAACCCTTGTGGTTTCCTGAAGACGCACGGTTGCCAGCATTTAATGAAACACACTTTTCCTGTGTCCTGACGTCAGACAGCAGAACAGAAAGTTACCTCATTGTTTCACAGGTTGTTTTTTTTTTGTCTGTATAAATTCTCATTGTAGCATCCGCATTTATTGTAATCCAACCTGCGTATCAGGCAGTCTTCTGCAAACAGTTACCGGGCAGATTAGAATCAGTTTTGAAAAGGTTGTTTATACATGTACCCGAGTCCAACAAGGAAATACTGCAGTAATGTCTCACATGTTCCAAAAAGTTTGGACCATTTTTGAATGAAAATTCATTTATAATTATATTGTTTTGTTTTTGGTGGTGGGGGGGGGGGGGGGGGAGGCATTAAAAACCTGTAGGAATATTATATATTGTCCATTTGAACCTTGTATTCAGAAACTTTTTTTGATGATTTTTCATGATTTTTCATGATTTATGTTGTACTGGACAAATGAGTTTTGTAGTCGTGTCTGAAACATTTCAATGACAAATTCATCAATTTGTATAATCTATACATACCATTTAATGCTTGTATCTATCGCAACAATGCTCATTTTTCCTAGTATAAGAGAGGTAATTAACTTTCAAATAAGTTATTCCAAAAAATAAATAACCAAGACATGGAGAGGTAGCAATTATTCAAAGTAAATAAATGACGCAGTGTGATATATTCCAGTCATGCAACTCTTGCAACTCCTGCAGGGTTTTTATTTATTTATTTATTTATTTTATTATTATTTTTTTTTAAACTTTCTTGAAGCATGTTCAGAATGTACCACAGAGCATCTAGAATGTAAATGTTTCCAGGCAAATCCTACCCTGTATTTGCTTTGTGCTTTGTGCTTTGTCAGATGCATTTCTGAAATTTAACAACAATCAAATTATGATACCTTAAAGACTATGAAACAATGCTTCAGTCAAGTATTTTGTGAAAAACCTCAAGTAATCCACTTTCTTTCGACAAGTGCACTAAACAAATAGCGGAACACAGAATGCATAAATAGGTTATTCTATTCTGCAACTTACTAACTGTTCAGAGAATAGGGCTGTGCCGAATAACCAAATATTCAAATATTCAATCGATGATTCGAATATCCAGTTGTTTTTTCCAGTTTGAATATTCAAAAAAACAAATGCAGCTTCCGCAGAAAATAAAGTTTACGTAATTTTTTTTTTTCTTTTTTTTCTTTTTTTCTTATTGGAGTTTCCATCATTATCCCCCCTCCCCCATCATCCTTTCATCTGCATTTGCAAGCCCATCCTATTCACAATGTTATTTGCATGGTGTTGTCCAGGCTATGTCTGGCCTTATCTATCATGTGTGCTCATTGTATCACATGGCACAATTACAATCAGCAGCCTTTGAATATCAAATATTCGATCGAAATCAAAGTCCTAATATCCAGTTACCAAATTATTCGAAAACACACAGCCCTGTCAGAGAAGCCAACCAAAACTAAGCTATTTGATGTAGCATTTCCGTCAGCTCATCTTGATGATCTACATGTACATTATATAAATCTCCTTGAAGACGGAACTCACTAATTGTTGGATTAGAGACTAGAGTGAAGCCTTAAGATGGAATGATAATCGATCAAGGTCTTGTTACCGAATGCCGTGTATAAAACAAAATTAGTTAATTAGCTGTTCCCATCGAATAAGGCTTCACCTTTAAATGTTGGCATGATGAGTAGATTTCATCGCCCCTGCCTGACACAAATAAAAACACTAGAAAAAATAGGAAGCCACCTCAAAACAAATAAAATGAAGCACGCTTACTCACTGGTCATTATGGTTAGTTGTGTTAAACTCAAGGATGCTAAATTGTTTTTTACAACATTTGACGTGACTTCCGTCCTTAAGTGATTAGAAGGTGAAGCAAATGAACGACAAGAAACAAAAATAGAAATCCATTCCAAGAGGTTGGTTCTTTTATATTTGTGTAATGCATAAGACTGGGTTGAGATTGGTGATACATTTATCTAATTGCATCCAGTTGTAACCACCATTATACATAATATCTCTTACCAGCATTAAAACACTAAATGCAGTTACCAGAAATAGAACAAGCAGCACCTTGAACCAACAAGTTACATGTACTTTTACATGCAAAGATACAGAGTCTTTCTACACTGTGGCCCTTACATTATCTAGTTTCCTTTTAAAGCCATGGTTATGACCAATAGGTAGGGGGGTTCTATGTAAAGGCACCAGTCTAATTTAGACTTTAGCCTCATTTTGATTCTCATAGACTTGTGTGTAAGAAAACAAGATGGCCGCCATGTGATACAAACCAACGTTTTTAAATGAAATTCTACTTCATGTACCATCCTCATCTTGAGAGTTGGTGGCAGCCATCTTTAATAAGTGTCTCCATAATCTGTGGCTTGTGTTGCATTATAGAGTAACAGTACTGCTATAGTGTCCTTCAGTTTATCTCCTGTCAAATTGAGTTTTCCAATCCTTTGGTCTCGCAGTGGCCCTCGTAACATCCCGCAAGTATTGTTCGAATTGGCATATTTGAAATCTGACAAAACTTGTCTTAAAGGATAATATAACCGAGTTGTTTCGGGTATTGCCCATATGTTAACTCTGTTCAGTTAAAAAATTCTATTAGCTTTATTATTTGAGTAATAGTGTTGGTTATTTTTGTTTTTGAGTAAAAAGCAATCTTTGGATGTATTTGTTTATTTACCATGGAATTGCAAAAGAGAAGCATAAAATAAGAAATAAATGTTGCATCTCCAGACAGGATATATTGATTCTTATTGATCCCAACTCCTCTTACACACCACAAGACACTCAACGACAAACGAGACCTCTTATCACCTTACAAACTGTCCTGGCCTTCTGTTATCACAGGTGTTATGTTGACGAGATGAATTTCAGAGATATGTCCATCGATGATGCACTACGGAAATTCCAAACAGCTTTCAGACTTCCGGGTGAGGCACAAAAGATTGAGAGACTCATGGAAGTAAGTAACAAATTAAAACTTCCGCTCGCCAAATCTTGTTGAAATAACCTTAGGCTAAATATTGTAGGATTTGTGCTTGACTTAAGATTAGAGTTCCCCATTAATAACTTATTTAAAGAGCATCAGAAAAAATGTTGGGTTTTTGGGGGTTTTTTTAAATAATTTTTTTTAACTACTACAAAAATGATTCAAAATATGATTCAGTGATTCAGAATATACACAAAAAAGTGAAAAATGCATTAAGTTTACCCAAAATATGTTTGTACATTACTGATGTTTATAAGCATTAATTGCCCACACCAATAGTTCTCATACTGTAAGTACAATGTTTGTTGAGAAGTAATCTGTCACTCACAACAACATTCAATATCAATTATTTGTAAATCCAGGCATTTGCACAGCGTTACTGCATTTGCAACGGTGATGTGGCAAGGACATTTTGGAAACCAGACACCATCTTCATCCTGGCCTTTGCTATCATCATGCTAAACACTGATCTCCACAGCCCCAATCAGAAGTCTGAGAGACGCATGAAGATACACGAATTCATCAAGAATCTCAGTGGTAAGATGAGAAACTGATCCACTGTCGATCGACTTTATCGAGTAGTAGATTCCCTGTGATGAGAAAATACTATTGTAGATATGAAATGTAATGGGAATTTACTTTGTTGTTATTAAATTTAGTCGTTAGTTGGATTCGTTTACAGACATTATCCTACTGGAGTCCCTTGCGTTGCAGTATGACTTTCAAGATTGAAGATTCAAAATTAGTAGACATGCAATTAAAAAAATAAACATAATTTTCCTGGTGATTGATCAACATTATAATTTTAACAATATTGTTTAATAATAGACAATGGGTGCTTGTGTCCCATGAGCAAGACATAATTGCTTCGTCCTTCGGATGGGACGTTAAGCCTTAGGCCTGTGTACTAAATTAAAGTAATGCCTGTAAAAGAACCCAGAACATACTTATCATGGAAGAGTAGGAGTTTACCCCGGTGCTTCTGGTTCACATAGCAAGCACCCTTGTTTACAGGTTTCCTGTGCACCTTTGAAAAATAGTGTTTCACTGAAAGGTCTTCCCAGGTTAAATAAGAAATAAATAAAGATATTAAAAATATTTAAATAAAGATGTATTTGTCATGTTGTACTGTAGGTATTGACGATGGCCATGATGTTGATCCAGACCTCCTTGTAGGCATCTATAACCGCATCCAGCAGAACCCATTCCAGCCAGGAGAGGACCACACTAGTGTTGTCTTCAGGTTGGAGCAGAACATCAGCGGCAATCGACCAGTACGTCAAACAGTGGAGCTGGTTTTTTAACCCCCTCCCCCCCCCCCCCCCGAATTTCTCATTTTCATTCTTGTCTATTTCTTGTACACATCATTCTTTCTTGATATCTCTGACACATTTTCTATCTATCTTTCTTGGTATATGTCCAATGTTTCCTTCCTATTTCCATTCTCCCTCTTCTGTAATTTTCCTTTGTTTCTGAGTTACCTTTTTCATCTTGTGTTATTCATTTTAGTTTTCATTATTCTCCTTTTCCTCAGATCAGATCTTACCCTAGTTCCTTTCACCATTGGTGATACATGTTTCTCATTTTCCAAATCCTCTTTGTCATTGTTTTCATTCCAGTATCCATGTCTCCCTTTCCAATAATTTTCCTCATCTTTCTTTCTAAATTGAATTTTCTTATCTCATTTTTATGTAGGATTTGAAGCTTTGCATGGTGGAAATAGATATTATTGAGTTCTTTCGGGTGACACCATGTAATAAACTATTCTTGGAAGAAGTGTGGCTCTGAAAAGAGCTGGTTGTACGTTCTCAACGTTTCGACTCATCTACTGTAGCCGTCATCAGGAGACTGAGACGTCAGTAGACGGCTAGAGCAGACTAGTCGAAACATTGAGAACAAACCAACCGTCGCTTCTCAGAGCCATCACTTCTTCCAAGAAGAGATTATTACATGGTGTACCAGAAAGAACTCTACAATACCTCATTTTTAGTTCTCATTATTCTTCTTCCCCTCATAAGATTTCCGATGTGACTTCATCCCTTCTATAATACAGAGCCTAACTCCTTGGTTTTCATCTTGTAGAATATTCATGTTATAATCTTTCTTACACTATCCCATGACGTATGTATTATCCATTTTCAATTACCCACTGCCTCGCTAAGAATTAAAGCCAAACCGTGTCTGATTATTCCTATTCTATTCCTGGACTGATTATTTTCCTTGTGTATCCCCCCTAGATCCTTGCCGAGACCCACCGGCGTCTGGTTCGAGACTGCAGCCTCTCTGAGGTCTATGACCCAACTAAGAAGGACAAGAAACACCAAAGACATGTATTTCTCTTCAATGATATGCTAATGGTATGTGTACATTGCAGTCATGGGAGCAAAATTAAAGGTTGCTCATTGTGCAGGCCACTTAAAACTCACTGGGGCAACCTAGTGACTTGATCATAATAATAATAATAAAGCATTTATTTTTGCACAGGTCTGAAAGCGCTTTACAAGAAAACAATACAAAGTTTTTAAAAAGTAAAAGTCCTTAAAAAAGATTGAAATAAAAACCTATTTAGAGAAGAGGGGAGAGATTACCAGCAAACCACCCTTAAAAAAGCACTCTAAATGCAATCAAATAAATGCGTCTTGAGATGAGTCTTACAAATGATGGGGCTACCTTTTGTTTGTCAAATCAAATAACAGTTTACAGTTCAATATGAAAGATTTTTATAGCAAATTTTTAAAATCTGCAACGATGACTGTATCGTTCATGGATTGGTTATAATAATAATAATAATAATAATAAAGATTTGTAGCGCGGACATATCCACCCTGCTGGGCGCTCAAGGCGCGGAAACAAAGAAAAAACATGAATACAAACAATATACAATGATAGCATAGGGAAAAAAATATGTACTGAGATACATGTACCTACAATGCAATTACAAATATACATCATCTTTGAAGAATTGTGACATAAGATGAGTTTTAAGCATCGACTTAAATCTAGTTATACTATGACAAGATTTGAGTTTAGTTGGAAGATGATTCCAGAGTCTCGGAGCCGGTTAGTTTGGGATTGGAATATGGTACCAAGTATTAGTTAATTTTCTTATTTTCTTTGTTTTCATCATGGAAAACAAGTTGAATTTAAAAAAAAAAATTGAGTCATCTTGCAATGATTTGATCATACATTAAAGGATTATACATTGATTGACAGGTACAGAAGATGAGTGATTCTTATCTGAACCAAAATCCTGAGAGGGGAAAAATTGTGAACTACGCAAATTGTTAAGGTCATTTGTGAGAAACAAAATTATAACAAATATCAGTTTAAGATGTGTAAAGTAAACCCTAGGACCTGGGGAAACCCAGACAGTTATTTAGATAAGGACTTTAAATCCTCTTTGCTAACACGGAGTGGGAATTTAGATTAATCTGATTTGAGTATGGGTGTCGGCAGTGAAAGGCGATAAAAGTACCACATCAGCTTGACCTTCTTGTGGGAATAAGGATCACTTCTGCATTCTCCGTTGATGGAATCACCCGTATGCATCGGACATGTTTGTCTTCCGTGACAAATGCAATACTGATGAAATTCTTCTTTAAATAAAAAGTGGGGAGATATACCCACCCGAAATACCAATATGGTCATCAGATAGGGACCACATGATCACTATTAAGCTTTTTGCGTGTATCATTTGAATTTGAATTTCCCAGAATTTCCTAGAATTGTTACTATGAGCAACCTCTGATATAGCAACCTCCAGCTCAGGAAAGTCTGGTACCTTTTTGCCATACACATTCATTGTTAACTGTGTATACATAGGTATAAGACTTCTCTAAATGCAAGAGCTTCCCCTCCCCAAATTTAGATATATGCTTGCAGTCAGTACCAGACTTCATTAAAATTAAATGCGCAAAAGGTTTATTGAAGCGCAAGGCGAGAAAAGAATATGACCTTGTAGCCAGATTAGGGATTACCATACGTCTGCGTTCTCACTGTGCATTGATTGTAAGAAATCGTCTTAATGTATCAAACGTATTTGTCTTCTGTGACAAACACAAATCCTGATGAAATTCTGAGTCTTAGAAGTGGAGAGAAAACTCCCAGTAAATCTTGGGGAATTTTGTTGTTGGTCAGATAGATACTGGAAATTCAATTAAATTTGAACACAGGTTATAATAAACTGACTTCTAGCAAGGAGAAAGTTGACAGTAAGGTTTTCAGCCTGGCCATATTTACTATAACAATCAGAAGTCTTCATTCACTGCCATTAAGTTGAATTCTCTAACCGTCTTTTCTTTTCTTCTCCTCATCCCAAAGATTACTAAACTGTACAAGAAGAAGACTGGTAGTATATATGGATTCAAGAAGGCATTTCCTCTCCATACAGCTTGTGTATTAGATTTCTCATCACAATGTAAGTCATCATCACAGTTACAGAAACTCAAATTAGAGACACCAAAAAGACACCATTTCTACCTCCATTCAATGTCAGCTCAATCAATGCCTTAAAAAGAAACGGGTTATTTGAAACTGGTGTGCAGATATAGAAAGTTGATGACATAATGAAATCAACTTAAGTCGATTATATTCCTATCATTGGCTCAATAATTCTGCCCCATATTATTGTTGGTATCCAGTTTTGAAAATTTGACGTTTGTGACGTGTGTGCTGGCCTGAAACCTGATACATTTTTATTAATATTGTGTTTGGGCCTGAGCTATGGAGTGTTTTAATTAATAACCTTGGGAATTGATGGTTTGATAACAAACTCTTGAAATACTCTCACAGAATGGAATGTTTATCTCAATTATCCACAACCATCTGTTATGGTATTGTGCATTTGTGCATTTATGTTGAATTGAAATTCTTTTCTATATGTCCTTGAAGTTTGATATTCTCGAGAAATATTCTGTCATCTAAAGAATAAATCAAGCTTATGTCAGACTCCCTCCCAACCCTTACATTGAGGTTAATGATTCTAGATTGGTTTTAAGTGGAGGAAATGAAAACTGGTTATAAGCTTTGACTTGAATGGAATCTGGGTAATATGCACAAGGTTGATACACAAATCACAAGTCAGCATCAAATTTATAATTGGTCACATGTTACAGCCAAATATTGAAAGGGACAATGTCATCACGATCAGAGCAAACTTCAACAGGGCATGGAATTGGTGTCCTAGTTTAAGATGAACACAGTGACTGAAAACTTCTGGCTTATATATGCAGCAGCATATATAAGCAGTTAATCTTAAACAAGCACTCTGATTCCATGCCCTGTTGATCGTGATGATATCAAAAATGCCCCTGTGTGCACATTTGGGTCAACAGTCAAAACAGGCAGTTGGCTGTTTTTGACCACTATAGCTACTTACCACTATAGCTACTTACCACTATAGCTACTTACCACTATAGCTACTTACCACTATAGCTACTTACCACTATAGCTACTTACCACTATAGCTACTTACCACTATAGCTACTTACCACTATAGCTACTTACCACTATAGCTACTTACCACTATAGCTACTTACCACTATAGCTACTTACCAGCTAGCTAGTTACCAGACCACTATAGCTACTTACCACTATAGCCACTCACCACCATAGCTACTACCACCATAGCTACTTACCACCATAGCTACTTACCACCATAGCCACTTCACCACCATAGCCACCACCACTATAGCTACTTCACCACCATAGCTACACCACCATAGCTACTTACCACTATAGCTACTTACCACCATAGCTACTGACCACTATAGCCACTGACCACTATAGCTACTGACCACCATAGCTACCACCTATAGCTACTTACCACTATAGCTACTATAGCCACCACTATAGCCACTTACCACCATAGCTACTTACCACCATAGCTACTTACCACTATAGCTACTTACCACTATAGCTACCACCACCATAGCTACTTCACCACTAGCCTATAGCTACTTACCACTATAGCTACTTACCACTATAGCTACTTACCACTATAGCTACTTACCACTATAGCTACTTACCACTATAGCTACTTACCACTATAGCTACTTACCAGCTAGCTAGTTACCAGACCACTATAGCTACTTACCACTATAGCTACTTACCACTATAGCTACTTACCACTATAGCTACTTACCACTATAGCTACTTACCACTATAGCTACTTACCACTATAGCTACTTACCACTATAGCTACTTACCACTATAGCTACTTACCACTAAAGTTCAGCTAAAGTAGGAGGGTTAAAGGATTTTCTTTTTACAAATAAGTGGGTGAAAATATCCAAAGAAGAACTCTGGTTGAACCTCTCACCATCTCTAACAATCCTCCGGATAATCCTCATATCTCTTTCAGATTATCCCCATGGGATCCGGCTGGTAGCCTCCATGAACAACCGCACCCTGATCACATTCTGTGCCAACTCACTGGAGGAGAAGGCCAAGTTTGTAGCCGACCTGAGAGAGACCGTCCTAGAGGTCAATGAGATGGAGGACATTAGAATAGGAGGTCAGTATCATGAATATTCATGTTTTGCATTGATGACCTTTGAACTTTGATATACATGGATGATATCTTGATTACTGTCATTGAAGCGCATTTTGGTAAGAAAACTCTGTGGGATTTGCATACATTAAAGGTACGTGAAGTTGTATCATTGATAGAACAAGCAGGAATTTTTTTTAAGCATTGCTTGAACCAATGAACGAAAATACTGAAAAATTAAAGGAAATTAAAAAAAAAAAATTGTGGATTTGGTCTTTCTCCTGTTTCAGCTATGACCTACAGTTCTGATCTCCGATACTTTAATTGCATCTTGTGAGTTTTTTTATGGACAAACAAAATCTGAAAAAGCTAGATGAATGTTGTCAAGCACAGCATGGCAGTCTTCCATGGTGGTGGCGCAATCATGGGTTTCTTATCTGTGGAATGTTCTCTTTATATATCTCCGTATTGTCTGACCTAATACAAGGCTAACAGTAGACAATATACCATCAGTCGTATGCAATCAAAGAGACCTGGTTACTAAACCTTGCTCTGTCACAATCATACTAAAACTATATTGTTACCATGCATGCTTAAATAATAACCCATCAGAAACCCTTCTTTCCTAATTTCATATATTCTGGTAATAATAATAATAATAAAAAATAATAATAATAATATTAATAATAATACATTTATATAGCACAGGCCTCAAAGCGCATTAAAAAGTGAAAAATCCTTAGAAAAGATTTAAATTAGAACCTATTTCAAGAAGAGAGGAGAGGTGAAGGGAATTATAAATGCTATAATCAGTGGTAGCATTGCTAGTTTTTACTTCATCCCAGAAATGTCAAATTTGATGGGGCCACCTGACTATTTTGGGCTCTGAATGTGAACACACTCCTTGAAGTCCAGCCACAAGACAATTTGTCCCACTTTAACTCATAATATGGCTCGTCGTACTTCTGTTGATTACATTTTGTGTCTAGAGACACAAGGTTTGACAAGAGGAAAATAATTTCATTTAATTTTGTTTAATTTGCAACGGCCTATTAAAAGGTACAAATGTATATCCATTATTGCACATAATTCACTTAGAGATTGAACACGAGTTATTAACAAGTCTTTGACTTGAACAGGCCCTTAGCTTTTTAACTAATTAACAAAATCAATTAAACCATAATCTATATAACCATCTCAAAGGATTTCCTCCTTTGTTTTAGTGGCTTATATAATTTTTTTGGGAGGAGGGGGCAGTGGAAAACAATATTTCTCATATGACTCATAAATTTGCTGTACACAACTAGCTACTAAATGTAGATCATATAAAAAGTACTCACAGCTTTAGCAATATCTTGAAACCGAGACATTTTCTCAGGAACTAAGATAATCTCTGGTGTGATAAAGATCTATCAATCGCATCCACAGTATCCATCGTCGTGCTTTTGTGTGAGACACCCTGATTTTGATACAGAGTTATTTTGCATTTGTTTTACCTCCTCACCCCCTTGTCATGCTTCTTTAGTTTATCCCCCAAGGGAAATGTGCCCATGGGAAGGTATGTATGAAAACCAGACAAAACCAGGCAGTTGTTACTGATGTGGTGTGCGGGGGTTGTGGTTCTTTGTGGTGCACAAGCTGTTGTTAAGTGTTTATTATAGTAATGCATGCTTCGCTTGGTGATGTACAGGTTGTCTATCAAACTCAGATTTAAGGATAGAAATACTGTGGTATTTCAACATCTCTGATCAGAATATGAATATTAGTGTTTTAAATTTAGGTGGTACAAACTTATTTTCTGAAATTAAATCATTGGACCGCATGTACTCCGATACTTTGTTTTCAACAGAGGGATCTAAGCTTAGAATTTTTTATGAGAGTTCCCCCAGCAATGTTTCTTGTACGGAAGTACAGTTTGTAAAACAAACAATTAGAGCACATTTATCGCGACACAAATTTCCGTCTTGCGAGGAAGTGTGAATAACCCTACATTGTCTCTGATGTTCCTTTTTCAGACATCACCGTCATACAAATCGGTCGTCAGTACAAGAAACAAATGAGCATGTTTACCCCACAGCAGTATCAATGTAAATAAGGAAAATTATTCAACAATTTAATCCAAAAAGACGCTTTGCACATTTTATCATTAGGATTGCTTTTCATTCTTTTGTTTGGGGAGGGGGGAAGTATGGCATAGCTTATTAGAAGCATATACTAGATCCACTCATCTCATACATGAACATATTAACAAACCCAGTTGAAGATTATGAATTGTGAATCATTGTTGGTATCCTGCTCAGGGTTGATTCTAACTGACAGTTAACCCTAACTCCCTAGGCCCACTTGCTTACACATAACCTGAATCCTCCAAAATCCTTCAGTAGTAAAGCAAGCACATGACATGAATGCACACATGTGTTTCTAATCTGTGATACATGGCCAGGGACCCTCCCTGCATGCATGCGTGGAGCGATAAACAGTGTCCACTGACCCAAGCACTGACCTTGTAATCACTACAACAAACATGGATGTACATGTACCATGGAAAGGCAAGTATGCCTAATAACCTCAATCATCCAAAATCCTTCACTTTAGCAAAGAGCATGTAGCATGTAACCTCGATCCTTCAAAATCCTTCACTTTAGGATTTTGGAGGATTTGGGAAAGTTAAGGTTAATGATTCATTGACAGGGATCTGTAGTCCTGTATACTAGGTTGGTCCACCCACTGGTAGCAGAACAACCCATGCATGTAACTCTCATTGGTTAAGGGGGATCTTAAGGAAGATTTTTTTTGCCAGAGGGGGCAAAAATGTTTGGTTTTAAGAGAAATGTTTGGGATAGTTCTACTCATTTTGAACTGCAAATAAGTAATAAACTTGTACATCACTGCAAAACACCATTATCTTCTCTCTATTTTTGTATGCATTCTCGAGATTCAGCACATTTTTCCCCAAAATCTGCTGCACGTAGCATTTTGTTTTTTCTTTTATCTCCATTGCAAGAAATTAGTAAAAGATATTATTTGGCTAACTTATTATGTTTACTTTCTATCCCACACTATAACTTCTGATCTTTTATCTCGACATCA
Source organism: Zoroaster sp. YZ-2022 (assembly GCA_029582265.1). NCBI lineage: Eukaryota > Metazoa > Echinodermata > Asteroidea > Forcipulatida > Zoroasteridae > Zoroaster > Zoroaster sp. YZ-2022. Next base: position 13,462,817 of record CM055820.1, read on the forward strand.
CCAGCTACCAGCCCTCTGTAATCCTTCCCTTAATTTATTATCATCTTTATCAGATTTGTTATGAATGTGAGATTTGAATCAGGAGACTCCATGTTACTCATACATGTACTTCTTGAATATCAAATGTACTTTCCGTTGTTCTGTACTGAAGTGATTTTATACTAATCACACCTTTAAAATACTTTTTCCCCCCAAAAACAACAAATTCTTCGGTGATGCTTATCAGTGTATTTAACTTGTCTATATAAAACTGAATTGTGAATTGTTGCTCAAAGCTAAATTAACATTGTACAGGTAGCTTGAAATGTTAAATATTAGGCCGCGTCCGACTTGACGGCTTTGGCTGTGGCTATGGTTAAGATCAGCGCATCTGCCAGCATTGAAGCATAGGCAGACACGCTGAACTTTCCATAGCCACAGCCAAAGCCATCAATTCAGACGTGGCCTTATGTTTTAAGCATGTGAGCCAGTCCAGAGAAAGGTTTATTTTGACTCTAAAATTTACATCAAAATTTTCTTTATAAGAGTGAGCAAACCCAAACAAATACTGTAAAATACAGAGATGATACTTTTCAGTAAATTAGCTAAATTCAGTGATTTTTATATGCACGTATGTAAATTTTAAAACTCCAAGGCAGTTCACAGACTCCGTGACCATCTTCAGTGATTATTTCCACAAGCCAGATTCATCCATAGGAATGACTGATTGTAATGGGGTCATTCCACCAGGTTGGGGCAAGCTTTGTGATAGGTGTCCCTTGTTATGTAGGTAAATGTACCATTTATTATCACTCCGAATTAACATTATTGCAACTTCCTATTCAAGGCACAGAGATTGATTTCATTCTAATTTGAAGAATAATTGAGAATGTGCACTCATAATAAGGATAAGGAATGGTACATCTACCTGTACGTCACAAAGCTTGCCCTAACATGGTGGATGACCCATTGATGGGAGAGGATTTGGTGTCAAAACAATTGGAACTGTCCATATTTATAGCATTATGGTGATTGATTTTATGGTAAAAGATTAACATGATTCTGCTGTAAGTCAACGATGTCTGTATTGTGTTATATTTGTGATAGTTTTATCTTAAGTATTGGTCACACATTGTGGCGGTTAACGTGCATGCATGTTTGTTAATACTCAACGCAGGAGTTTCTATTTTGTATTTTGTCTTTTTCTATGTGCACTTTTAATGTTAATTTGCTTTCTTCCAATTCACCAGAATATTATTTTCCCTAAGATGGATAAATTTTATAAGCAAAGCCACTTTTTAAAAACCAATATTTCTTAATTAATATATGTGTACTCATCATGCTTATTAATAATGTGCAGGAATTGTTTTTAACAATTGCTTTTGTATATAAATACTACCAGAAGTCTGTTACCTACACAAAGTATGCCAGTCTACTATAACCCAGTCCATGGCATTGTACTCCAAATGTGCGCATTCAAGCACAACGAGCGTGATAACAAGTGTAGCTACCCTGCCCAAGGGCATCATGGGATAAATACTTGACGCTGCTAGGTAGTGTCAAACTAAATGTAACACAACCTAGACATTACCACTTTTCAGCAGAGTCGTACAATGCACATGATATATATATATATATATATATATATATATATATATATATATATATATATCGGCGCGTTTACAGCACAGTTAGAATCAAACAAGATTGTAAGGTACATGCTGGCTGGTCTCCCAGAATACACTGCTCCATTTTCAGACTTTTCGTCAGTCAATAGAATATACTATAGTACATGTACGTCAAGAACGGCACAATGACATTGTTTCTGTGGAGAAAGTTTAAAGGGATGGTACAACATTTGGTAGTTTTGGGCAAATAGCTTCTACAAGTTTGCTGACTCCCTTTGAATCAGGATAAAACACATTTAAACAAGCAACCTGTCAAAGTTTCAGTTCAATGAGGGAGTGTTAGTGTAAGTTATTAGTGACAATGCATTCACAATTTTGACAGAAAACACATGGAGCAAAAAGTTGCCATTGACAACTTATTGTAAATGTGCATAAGTATTTTATTGTGCTTTCTCTGAAATAAGAGAACCCCCGACAAAATAATTTTCATTGTGATTGGTACCTTCACTAACTTGAAATCAAAAGCTTTTGGATAATAATTCAGTAGTTTCGTAATCAGGTAATTACCAATGTTGTACATTCTCTGTAATACATAACTGACACACTTTGTAAAGGTAACATACTTCTGATAATTTAGTTATAGTTTACTTTGCAATTAGCCATATCTTGTTTTAATAAGTGAATTGATTTTAATTTTGCCCTACACCGACGTGTGTATAGCACTGTATACTCGGTGCTTTCCGAGTGTCTGTGAAAAACTACACAGGCGACTCGGGCAGGATTCGAACCCACGACGTCCTGCTTACTAGTGCAGACTAGTGCAGACTGTCGACTCACGACAGTTTGTCGTGTGGTCTTTACCGCAGTTCATGACTAGTTTTGGGTGTGGTCATGGGTGATAAAGACCAAACTGAAAGCGAGGTCCTTATCACCCATGACCACGCCCCAAAAAAGTCATTAACCTGTGGTAAAGACCAAGCGTCAAACTGTTATTCCCATTCATAAATGCCTGTATCGATGTCGTTTTCAAAATTTTGGTTGGTAATTTTGGTTTAGTAATTTTGGTTGAATAAAGCCAAATAGAAATGGGCAAATTGACGTTTTGGGGACGCACGAAGCACTTCCAAAGTACATGAGTCAGACGCGTGATGCCAATCTTCGTCACTCTGATTGTTTGAATCCGCGTCTCACATCACACAAAACAGCTGGTGCACAACTGGCACATACGCGCTGTTCTGATTTTGATGATTACATTTTGTCCAATCAGATTCTCTAAACTGTCTTGGGCATTTATGAATTACTCATAACCATTTTTTTTAAATTCCGTTCTTGTTTGAGTTGCTTTTCTAATTTGGGGAAGAAAAAAAAATCCAAATGATAACCTCTTCAAAAAAAAATTATAAATCCAAACTGAGCAGATCAAAACATTAAAAATAAATAATTAGTTTCCTCTCTTTGGAACCTGCAGCTGAGTTGGAGCGGCAGAAGATTGTGCGTAAGAGCCAGGCAAGCACAGCAGATTCAGGTCTGGGACTTGACACGGAGAGCTTTGCTAGTACGCAGAATCTTAGCGGAAGCATGGACTCTCTAGCACCTCACCCAGCTGCAGACACTGGTAGCTTAAAGAGATCAGCATTGTCTAATTCACTGATGGATCTTAAGGAGGCAGCTTGTAAGTAGATTCTTGTAGTCAAGTTAATTTCTGTTATTCTAGACTTCTCCTCTTGGTAAAATAGTTTGTGGTAGTTGGGTAATAGATATGAAGGTAGTAGGGTAATATAGACATGAAATATCTCCATGAAACACAACCTTGTGAATCTTACAATGATATTTAAAAGGAGTTCAACATTAAATTTTTATGAAGTCTATTTGGCAAATTCAGCATTGGTTATTGATCCAATTACTAAGGTTTTTAATAAATTGTATTGTTCATTAAGGCCAACAAATTTCTGGTCATAGGTCAGCTTCAAAATCAGTACGGTGACAAACTTTTTTGGGGGGTAATCTTTTTTTTAAGTGATTCATGTTCATGTATATGTGGTTATTGGAACCAGACCAATTTCTCATACACAAAGTATGGTGGCTAAGAGAGACCTCACAAATTGGGCAAACATTCATACCCCTATGTGAAAAAGTCGTTTAAAACAAAGCACGGCAGAATTCCAATTGATCCAGCAATTTTGGCTGCAATTAGACATTATTTCACAGCCAAAAAAAAAACTAAAAATGCTGACGGGTCTGAAACGATGTGGGGGGGGGGGGTGTCGGAGGGGCCTAAGAAACATCTGTATAGGATGTTGTTTTACATTTGATTGATTCTTTGCTTAAATACTCATATGTTCCTCAAGTGTTATAAATATGTTTTGTCTTCTTTCTTTCAACAGTAAAGAAAAACCACAGGAACAGTGCTAGCTCATTAGACAGTGGAGTGGTATGTAATCTTGATCATTTCATTGCCTTTCTGTCATTACATTCTTGACCATCACCTTGGCAACAGGAAAAGATGCTTAGGAGCTTTTCTTGAAAAACAAAATCTCCAAAAGTTTTGTGTTCATTTTCTTCAGTTTGTAGAGTTTATTCGTTTGGATTCGATCATGGGATGCCTTTCGCATCATTTTGTTAATGTCTGATGATAATAATACATTTTTCAAATTTGATTTCGTACAAACCAAAACTTGTGAAGCATGTTTCTTAGAATACAAAGACATCATTGTGTCAATTATGTACATCTCGGCAAGAAAAAAACATCAATTGACTGAAACTCAATGAACTCAAAAGTTGAAATAATATTTATTGAATGGAGAAAACAAGATATTACAAACCCATCCACCAGTTGTTGTTATCAGTTAATTGTTATACAAAACAATCAAACTAGTTTATAACTGGAGTTGTTTATTCAAATATTCTCAAATTTATTTAAGCAACAAACAAAATAAAGTAAATAAGAAAGACGTAAACAGTGAAAAGTATTGACAAATCTTCAAAACTGTTTTAGCGTATTTAATAGAGTTTGTATTAATAAAAAGTAAAATATAAATGAAATTCTAGATATTGATGTATGCACATTGTCTTTTCCCCTCTGCACACAAACACAATCAAATCCCGTCATGTAGTGGGCCGTCACACGCATTGTCGCTGTGTGAGTCTTCATTTATGTCTTAATGCATGAGGTGAATGTTCTTGTCGGGTTGTAGCCAGCAGCCATGAACCAAATGTGGAAATAGAGGGTGGGGGAAGGGCTTGTATTTCCCTTCCCAGCTGCCCAAATAAGATGAATAGACCCTTACCACACAGCATTTTGGTCTGGTACCCTAACTGCCAATCAAACATCACATCAAAAGAATCACAGTTTGATAGGCACCAGTCTATGTTTGACACGAGCCTCATTTTGAATCCCATAGACTTGTGTACTAGAAAACCAAGATGGCTGTTCTATGAACAGGGGTTTATTGTTTCAAAGTTGATGGCTACCATCCGGGATACATGATCTATTATTGAATGTAACAGACTGTAATGTGTGATTAATCCATTCTTAGTAGAAGTAGCATTTTGTTATCTAAGCCTGTCTGGATAGAGATAAATTAATGTTATCCATATTTTATTTGTATTCATTTTTTCTTGAGATGATGCCTTGTTCTTTATATTTTGGGGGATGTTTTCAAACTTTATTAGATTTGTGATGTGATAAGTCTTTTCGAAATGTTTGAATGTTATTGCATACTGGGAGAATGACGTTATTTTTATGTGCATTATACATTGGATTGTACAGCATGGTTGGACAATGACATGACTAACACTGCTTCAGCCATTACAATGCATGCACAATTTGTCAGAGATCAATCAGATGTGTCTGAGATCAATCAGATGTGCCTGAGATCAATCAGATGTGCCTGAGATCAATCAGATGTGTCTGAGATCAATCAGATGTGCCTGAGATCAATCAGATGTGCCTGAGATCAATCAGATGTGTCTGAGATCAATCAGATGTGTCTGAGATCAATCAGATGTGCCTGAGATCAATCAGATGTGTCTGAGATCAATCAGATGTGTCTGAGATCAATCAGATGTGCCTGAGATCAATCAGATGTGCCTGAGATCAATCAGATGTGTCAGAGATCAATCAGATGTGTCAGAGATCAATCAGATGTGCCTGAGATCAATCAGATGTGCCTGAGATCAATCAGATGTGTCTGAGATCAATCAGATGTGCCTGAGATCAATCAGATGTGTCTGAGATCAATCAGATGTGTCTGAGATCAATCAGATGTGCCTGAGATCAATCAGATGTGTCTGAGATCAATCAGATGTGCCTGAGATCAATCAGATGTGTCTGAGATCAATCAGATGTGTCTGAGATCAATCAGATGTGTCTGAGATCAATCAGATGTGCCTGAGATCAATCAGATGTGTCTGAGATCAATCAGATGTGTCTGAGATCAATCAGATGTGCCTGAGATCAATCAGATGTGCCTGAGATCAATCAGATGTGCCTGAGATCAATCAGATGTGCCTGAGATCAATCAGATGTGTCAGAGATCAATCAGATGTGTCTGAGATCAATCAGATGTGTCTGAGATCAATCAGATGTGCCTGAGATCAATCAGATGTGTCTGAGATCAATCAGATGTGCCTGAGATCAATCAGATGTGTCTGAGATCAATCAGATGTGCCTGAGATCAATCAGATGTGCCTGAGATCAATCAGATGTGCCTGAGATCAATCAGATGTGCCTGAGATCAATCAGATGTGTCTGAGATCAATCAGATGTGCCTGAGATCAATCAGATGTGCCTGAGATCAATCAGATGTGTCTGAGATCAATCAGATGTGTCTGAGATCAATCAGATGTGCCTGAGATCAATCAGATGTGCCTGAGATCAATCAGATGTGCCTGAGATCAATCAGATGTGTCTGAGATCAATCAGATGTGTCTGAGATCAATCAGATGTGCCTGAGATCAATCAGATGTGCCTGAGATCAATCAGATGTGCCTGAGATCAATCAGATGTGCCTGAGATCAATCAGATGTGTCTGAGATCAATCAGATGTGTCTGAGATCAATCAGATGTGTCTGAGATCAATCAGATGTGTCTGAGATCAATCAGATGTGTCTGAGATCAATCAGATGTGCCTGAGATCAATCAGATGTGCCTGAGATCAATCAGATGTGTCTGAGATCAATCAGATGTGTCTGAGATCAATCAGATGTGTCTGAGATCAATCAGATGTGTCTCAGATCAATCAGATGTGTCTGAGATCAATCAGATGTGTCTGAGATCAATCAGATGTGCCTGAGATCAATCAGATGTGCCTGAGATCAATCAGATGTGCCTGAGATCAATCAGATGTGTCTGAGATCAATCAGATGTGCCTGAGATCAATCAGATGTGCCTGAGATCAATCAGATGTGCCTGAGATCAATCAGATGTGCCTGAGATCAATCAGATGTGTCAGAGATCAATCAGATGTGTCTGAGATCAATCAGATGTGTCTGAGATCAATCAGATGTGTCTGAGATCAATCAGATGTGCCTGAGATCAATCAGATGTGCCTGAGATCAATCAGATGTGCCTGAGATCAATCAGATGTGTCTGAGATCAATAAATTTTCTAGAAATAGGATGCTTTGATGATCAACACTTTTAAATTGAATAGAATCGCACCTTCTCTGTGTGAATGTAAGATAATTCTCTAGTTTAGCCTTGATAGTTTGTCCTTTGTTATTTACATAATCTTCCAAGCACCTATTGTATCTAACCTCTTAATATGCCCAGCACTTACATGTATCTCCCTTTCTTACTCAAGGGTTCCCAACCCCTACCCCCCACTGATTTTGTGTTACTTCAGATTCCCCCAAACCTTTAGACCAAATAGTTTTATTGGGATGAATGTTAGCCGTCCTTTCCCTTATGAATACATTGATACAAACCTCTTCTTTCTAGTTGAGTGTAGTGAAAAGATGTTCTTAGTCACTTAGTAATTCTCACTGGTTTGAGTTTGTGGTACTTTTTGTAGTTTTTCCTCTATTACAACACACCATATAGAACGTCTTTATGATGATTTGTTTTTCTGTTTTTAATTACTTGCATTTTTAAGGTGCAGTCTAACAGAAACCTTGGATGATTTGTGGACATGAAATAATATTTTTTGTCTTGATTCTATCTTGATTTTAGACCTTGGATATCAACGCCACAATGCCCCTCCCAAGAAAGAACCGTAACAGCAACGCCATCACCACCGTCTTCAGCACCCGACACAAAGATGCCCAGCCCACGCTCGACCTCAGCGCCCCAGGGAGCGATTCAGCAGACTCGTGATGTCATCTTCTCAACCCTTGTGTAGGACTGGGGATGAGATGTGATTGAACAATCGCTATATGACAAGGACCGTGCAGTAGGTCTAGATGACATACTGGAAGGGTCATCTTGCCATGCATCCAGGGATGGTATAAAGTGGCCATTTCTATGGCAACTGGTGTTCCAGTCACACTGTGCAAAGTAGCTATTATGTAGCCACTTTTTGATTCTGAACACTAGAGGGCAGTATTCGCATGCACAGAGTGGCATCATGAGATGTGGTTGCGCTGACTGAATCGTGATGCTGCGGACTTGATGGATTGGGAAATGGCTTGTCGAGAGCGCTGTTGTCCTTCCGAGCTTAACATGTACATTGATGTATTGATATGAATGAAATCATGAACTGTTGGAATGAATTGCAGATAAAGTAAGATTTAAAAAAAAGATTGCTTAATTGATGTCCCACTGAATCACTATATTCACCAATAGAGGGCGCTGCACATAGCAAATATCCACCCAGGTGTTCTTTTATCTTTTGTTTCTGCTCAGGTTTTAATGAGTTTCAGCTAGTACTTCCTCACACTATTGACGGTCAATCTGCTCCTATATATTATCCATTATTGGACGCATGCTGTCCAGCATGGAATAGCATTTTATGATTTCTGTCTCCAGTGAAGTATTATTAAAGCCATTATACACTATTGGTTAATCTCAAAAAAACATTAATGATCACAGTGTTACATCAATGATCACAGTGTTACATTAATGATCACAGTGTTACATTAATGATCACAGTGTTACATCAAATTCCTTGGTGTAGTTGATGATGGTATCAAACATCCCTGGATATATTTCTTTATACAAAATTTGTAAAACTTACTAAATTTCTGTCATCCGAAGACAGAACTTCTACGTTGGAATAAATATGACAAATCTGAATGCATTTTCACTAATATCAAAATGAAATAAACTGAAACGTAGACAGGTTGGTTTTGATACATATCTCTTGATTCTTATATCAGTATGGATAGATTTACAGACTTTAGATTTTACCAAAAGAGTATACTAGTTTTAAGTTCATTTATTAATGTCAGCAGGTAATTTCTTTCCATCGTGACCACAAATCAACTTCCAGGTTATTATTATTGCTAACCCAGCGACCATAATATGGTTATAACTAATCGTTGTTGTTTTTTTTATGTTAAGTTTAAGCAGAACTTATTTTCCCTACAACTCATATTGTCATATAATTTTAAGATAATGTGTATCCAGTGGCGATTTAATTTGTATAGTGATGCAAATCATCTGCCAAGTTATAAATGAAAAAAATGCTTATATATCTGCAACGTTTGATGAAGGTTAGGGGAAAGCTTTGCTGTGCTAGTGTATTATAATGTGTATATTTATTACGAGATACGAGTCTAGTTGGCGCTCCAGTTCATTTATGGAAATGTTTTGCTATACAGAAGATAATTTTAGGGGTTCAATTTGCTATTTAAACAGTGCATAACTTGCCGAGTATGCAATGGAATAGATTGGTTTCACTAGATGCCATTTTCACTTTAATTTGACTTCAATCTGCTTCAAGATTTCAACATTTGTAGACAAAGTAAAGAAAAACTCCTGCATACTGGACATAAGTACTTATGATTTGTGTTTTGCGTTGACATTAATTTTAAATATTGCCAGTGTTGCATGCTCGGATATCAAGTGAAAACAATCTCGCGTTACTGATCAGAGGGGAAGGGGATGGGTGCTGATGAGTGAGTTGACGTAACGTGTATTGTGACTACACAAGTCAAGAGACTAGCTGTTGGATTAGACATGCGTGGAACACACTACCAAAGTACGTAAATAACAAACAAACTCGCTCATCACACGAGGGCGCCAATGTCCCCAGAATGGATACAGCTGATAAGTAACACGTTTCAATTTATCACTTTAGGGTTTTGAAATTGCTATGGATATGGTTGAGAAGAAAAGATCATTAAATGATTTTTGTTTTTCTTGTAATTTGTTTAAAAGTTGTGCAAACGGTATATATTTCATCTGAACATTGTCCCATGAATGAACTTTTCACTTAAAACGAAATATTTTCAAATAACAAGAGTTATAAATATGGGAATTTAGATTTTTCACTTTGTTCAACAAGGTATAGAATTCATGGACAAATTTCAAAGAATTATATCTGAGAAAAAAAAATTAAAAAGTAGGTTCATCTTCTGCTATGCAAATGTATATAAAAACTAAATAAAATAAATTAAACAAATAAACCATTAGATACTATTATTTTATCTTTTGTTTCATTTACTCTTCAAAAATTGTGCAATTTATAAATCAAAAAAGGAAGAGCTTTCAAAAAATCTGACATATATAGGGAAAACTCTATACATTTTTATTCCATTGGCTTATAAACAGTTTGGGTAAAAACCAAATGAAGTGAGCGATCCATAAGCTAATTGGGAAAAAAATGACATTTTGTGAATTTTTCCGCCATTTTGGAAAATTTAATGACAGATATTCAACAAGGTATTGCAATGCTCTGCATTATTACTTACGGTGCTTCATCTGCAGCAATAATATCTGTATTCTATAATGCGGTTTTAGTTCTATAACTTATTGACTACTTAGACTGCAGAGGACTAAGGCGTTCATTTCTGTCACACAGTTATTTCTGTCTTGTTCTAAGACTAGATCTTTTGAATCACACAAGTAGTACCATTGTGTTTGTTCAGTATCTTAATTGCACATCATTATGCAACACTGTAACACCTCTATGCACTTTAAGGTCAGTTATACAAGTCCAGAATAACTGCTCAAATTAATTAAACTGCACTAACGAGCAATTTATGTGTACAAAGGTTTTTGTAGAAATCGTTGTGTGTCCGGAAGGTCTTAAGGCTCTACATCCTTCTTCCGGGCACACAAAGTGCAACTTTTTGTCCCAGCAGAAGGTCGTAAGGAATAAAATGGTTCCTTTGAATAAAAAAAAGTAGGGCATAACTGATATTAGTTGCTAGAATTTCTCCCAAGACATGTTTTTCCATTCCCATGCAGAATTTAACTTTCCTACAATGACTTATAAATGGCAGAAAAACGACCAAACTTTCACACTCGGTTTTCTTGAAACACAATTTTTGCACATTAATTGCTTACAACCTTTTGCTGGTCACACTACAAAACGTTCTCTGACTGGGTCCTTTGTTTCTCATACAATATAACACTGCAGTAACAAACATCACAGGGTCCACACAAAGTGGTAATTGCTTTTCAGCATTTGTGAGTCTTCTTTATTCCCTTTTGAATCACAATATACATTAAACAACAAACCTGTGGAAGTTTTAAACTCAATGCATTGTCTAAGTCAAGAGAAAAGTGTGAAAAACCAACCGGTTCTTTACAGGACTATTCACTACTCAAAACAGATTTTTTTTTTTTTTTTTTTTGTTGATGACAGAAAGCACTTGGAGCAAAATGTTGCAACTTTTAAAAAAAATTAAAAAAAATTGCATATTTTGTTTTCTCTGAAATGAGAGCACATCAGGTGCCCGACTGGCTACTGTCCAAAAAAGTTGAGGTCCAGATCTGGAAATAATGTCACTTCTGAAGTTTTTAAATAATATGGCACAGTAGAGACTTGTATCATAGACAATATCAGATTATATGTGGCCAAATAAGTAGTTCACACATATTTGAGGCATTAGAATATCATGTCACCTAATTATTACAATTTGTAGACACCCCCTCGTGTTTCACTTTTTAGTCATTTAAACTAATTACCTTGACAATGGATATTATGTAGACAGTCCAATGAGACTGCTCACTAAACATACCTAGCCCTGTAAAAAAAAATATATATATATATAAAAATTCAAACAAATGAAAAAAAAGTTTAAAAAAAGTTAATATACTGTACATGACTGGAATTGTGGAATACAATACCTGTGTCAATGAGTGCTTTGTTAAAAAAAAAAAATTGTACACCTGTGCAGAGATTTTGACAATTGATATTCAGCCAAAGCAATGTGTATATAAACAACGCACTTTAATAATTTCTACCTAGATTATATTTCGGTTAATATTTGTTGGGAGCATGTTAGTTCATGTATTTCTATTCCACCCTGTCTTCCACACCAACTACGCGCAAGAGTTGGTAAAGAAGTGAAGGATATTTAGAATCCCCCCAAAAAACTTGCCAACTCGGTGTACAGCACGTTTATTTCAGGGAATGACTGAAACTAAATTCACTGAGTGTGTGGATAAAAAACGGATGCTATTTTCTATTTGCATGGGGGAATTTGTTCTGGTTGACACTATAAAAAGTGGTAAATTATTTATATAAATAATGGCTTTTGGAGAATCTTTCTGTACTGGGATTCCATTTGTAGCCCTATTTTCTGAAGGAAAATATCTTTAATTGGTATAAAAAAAATTATTATATTACACAGCTAAGCATGCACTGTTAGTGACATGCATTTTGTTGTCATCCATGATTGTAAAGTAGCACACAGTGTTGATGTACAGATTATATGTTACAATAGATATTATTAATTGTAATGGAATACAGTCAGATTGTGTACATTCATGTAAATTCCTACAAGATGTTCCACAAATACTGCTGTGTTCATTGTTAAATAACCAAAAAAAAATTACTGATTTCATTAGATTTTATTTTGACAAGTTAGGAACGAAACAAAATCAACATTTGTCATTCTGTTTCCGAGTCGAGTGATCGTTATTAAGAGTATTATTGTTATGTACAATTTATGTTTAAGCACATGGAATGTTCCAGAGTGCATGTAATATAAGATTTATGTATCTAATAATAGTACATGTAATGTAATGTCCATTTGCCTCCGAGTGCAGGAATAACATAAAATGAGAGTTGCATATGATTGTGTATTGTCTGTTGTTTCAGTTGGAAAGATTAGACATTGGTTCTCCTTAACATGAAGGTACATTAACACATGATAACAAACTACCGAAGTGTTATCCTAAATCCAACTTGATGTGAAAATATAGCACCAAACATTCGGAAATTATTGTCTGAAGTTAAAATTGTGAATGTTTATTTTTTCATATTTAATGACCAAGAAATTCATATTGAGCTTGAACTTTCTCAGCTTAGTTTTTAATGTATATATCTTGATTCAAAGAGAGTAAGCATACTCATAGAAGCAGTTTGGCCAACATTACCAATGTTGTACCTTCCCTTCAATGTATATCTTGATTCAAAGAGAGTAAGCATACTCATAGAAGCAGTTTTGACAACATTACCAATGCTGTACCTTCCCTTTAATGTATATCTTGATTCAAAGAGAGTAAGCATACTCATAGAAGCAGTTATGACAACATTACCAATGCTGTACCTTCCCTTCAATGTATATCTTGATTCAAAGAGAGTAAGCATACTCTTAGAAGCAGTTTTGCTGAGCTGTACGCGCGGTCATCCTGCTTTGGTTTAGATGTGTCGTCACAGTTCACATTGTCTCATTGATCTCCATCATCACTATAATGGAGATCAAGACATCGTCTATAGATGATGTGACCTGTGATGTGATGTAACGCTTAAACCAAAACATGATGAACGTGCTGTTTTGGTTAAGGCAAGACATCACAGGTCACATCATCTATACCGTTATTGAAAAAAATAATAAAATCTGGACTTCGTCAGTGATCCAAGGAATGCATGCAATGAATTACCTAATGAATTTCAGATAAGACACAGTAGGAAGCATGAAAAGAAACGTTCTTTAAAAATTGCATAGACTGGTTTATTTACATTGTCTTATACACTAAAACAAAGAAATTTATAAAAATCACTTTCAAACAAAATATAAGACTAAGAAGGCATATTAACAATAATAAACAATTCTTATAGAGGACATGTCACTATGTGCTTACAGAGGAAAGAGAAAGAAAACCAATTCATTTTGTTTTCCAGCCTCTTCCGTTGAAATATTCGTAAGATTACCAACGTAAGAGTTTTCGAATTTGCAAACATTAGCAAGAGGCAGTGATTGTCACATGTTGCTTGCATAAGGTCCGGATATACACCCATGTATATATTTTGGAATGCGGGTTCTGCAATATCGGATTCTAGCCAGGCAATCTCGGTGGTCGTTAAGACGTCTCCACTAGTTAGCAGGAGGTCATGGGTTCGAATTCCACTTGAGTCACTTGTGAAGTTTTTTTCCACAGACACTCGGAAAGCACCGAGTATACAGTGCTATACACACATCTGTGTAGGGCAAAATTGAATCAATTGTTTATCACCTGACACAAGAATTTCATCAACTTATATCCTGTTTATGAAACAAAGGATTCCTCAGAAGCGCCTATAGCACTGTACCTCATAAACCTGAAGAAACCTGTGAAGAAAAGACGATGAAGTGTTCAATTTTAGATGACCCTGGCCCGCCTACCCCTGAATCCAATGCTGAAAACCTATTTTATAACAAGATATAATTATCAATGATTTTCACGCATGGAACTTGCCAGAAAAAGGCAGCTGTGCGAATGGTTTCAGCACTAGCACTGTCATTTCTTTGTAGTAAATTTTTACGAGCGATGTTTGGAGTTATTGTCATAGGTTCCTCAGGTCTGTTTCCATGCCGTAGATGAGTGCCTTTAGTTGGTGTAGTTCACTCTGCATCTTTTTAGATCGTTTGGCCGTCCGGTGAACATCATGTAGCATGTACAAATCACCGTCTTCGCCAACGCCCACAGTCACCTGAGAAGTATTACAAATAAATGATTTAACCCTCCTACTACTACAAAGGTCAAAATGTTGATATACATGTACTTGCCACGGTATATGTAGTGCACTGTCAAACCTTACATGAAGTAAGTACATTTACAGGTCAAAATGAGTCAACCGATTTTGACTGGTCTTGTATTATTCAGGGTGGTCAAAATGACGGTAAAAACCAGTCAAAACAGGCAGTTGACTGATTTTGACCTCTATAGCAACTTCCCACTAAAATGCAGCTATAGTAGGAGGGTTAATGATCTGAAGCTTTAAATGGTGGAATTCGATACGAATGTGAAACAATCTCAGATGAAGTGTGGTTCCAAGAAGAACCAGTAGTGAGGTTTGATCTCAATGTTTGGAATAGTGTACTCTGTCTTCAGGAGACAGCTTAACACAAGTCAAGTTTTCTCTTGAAGACGAACAAAGTATACCGTTAGAAACAGTGAGATCAATCCTCACCATCTGCTTCTCCACAGAACCATAGAACTGATTATTTCACATGATATGAACCGCAAACCTTATTTCATCCTTAATGAATATGTAAAATAAACAATTTCAGAACAGAAAAATGTAATTAAAAAAATTCTCTTCTTCCAGCCAAAAACTCCTGGTATTCTATCCCTGCATAATCCCTCGTTTGTCCGGTCCCAGGACCAGTACCCGACTCTGCTTTTTGTATATTTTTCTTCTGTGTTCATTTCACACCTGACTTACTTCCACTCACTCTTGTGTTTATGTCTGTATTCTGTCCCATTTTGCCTTTGAGAAAGAACCTGCTTGGTTCAAAACGTAAGGCCAACAATTACTATTTTGCGTAAAAATATTTCAAGTGAATTTCTTTCAATCCAATCATTATCCAACAAAGGTTACAAGAATGTTAAAATAGCTAATAATCATGACAGAGAGGAAGGATAAAGGCATCAGAGATGCGGACAGAAGATGGTAAGCCAAAAAGCAAACCTTGTAAAGTTGTTTCTCAACCTCTTTGAGTCTAGTCCTCAGGATGCGAGTGTCGTTCTTGAATCCTTCAATCTCAAGATTCCGTCTCTTCTCCAGTGCCTCGTAGCGTTGATTCATCAAATGAAGACGCTTACCAAGCTTCTCCACCTTATCCTGTCAAGAGAGGCAAATACATCTGATTATTTTGGGTCAGATATTTACCTCACATACTTCATAAGATTTTCTGTTTTTCTGTCCACATTTTCTCTCTGCCTCTTTATAGGGATGCACAAAACCGGAGTTTTTCTTTCTGGGGCATCTTGGTACCACCTCTTTTGTTGTTGGTAGGGTAGGGTAGGGTGTGCGCCTTCCCATGTTATGCCGCACCCTTCGGAAACTATGCTTGTATCGCATAGCTACTTCACAATTTGCTCATCAAAATTCAAGAATTACTATGGATTCAAAATTAGCCTTACATGCATGCACAAATATTTCCGCCTAAAAATGTTGCTATGTAAAATTGCTTCCCGATAACGCTGGATGTCTTCCTCACCTTATAAGCATCTTTGCTGACATCATCTCTCTCCCTGATCCTAGCGAGTTCATCCTCAAGACCGATCACCTGCTCCCGGTACATGTCCGCTAGTGTCTGGGCCTGCTGAAGCTGGTTCTCCAATGACTAATTAATCAAAATCAAAATCAAATTAAATTCATTCAATTTTATTTCATACGTCTCTAAGAAAATTTCCAGCCTCACCCACTTCAAGTTCAAACTATAATTTCTCTCACTTTATTTCTGGGGGTGATTTGACAAAAGTAAAAAATCCTGGATCTCCCTTTGGTCTAGAGGACAAAGCTCCCTAAACCTCCTGGATGTTAACTCTCCACATCCCCACAAACAAGAAACTTGAGAGGTTTGGACACAATACAGGCTACTTCTCTTCTTTAAAGAAAATTTTGAGGCAAAGGGAGATTTATAAAAAATCCTGAGAGAAATCACTGGCCTGTTATTTACTTTCTTACAAAGAACCCTGATAGAAACAATACAGTTCTTTGTCATTGTTGTCCATTCGTTGTCCTTGGTACAATCTTGTAATAATTATTTCCCATTTCATTCCAATAATCAGTTTGCCAATATGCTTTTAAAAAAAAACTTTTTAAATACTCACATTTAAAAAATTATTTTAATCAATATTACCGTTCATAAATCATTTAAATACACAATGTAAAATATCCTCCCACCTTGTTATCGAGAATTGGGAAAGTCTTTATTTAAGTAGGTCCCTATACAAACAAATCACTCAAATTACAATGCAAAATAAGCAAAACATGTCATGATTAACCATCCTACTATTGCTGCACTTTAGTGGGAAGTTGCTATTGAGGTCAAAACCAGTCAACTGACTGTTTTGACTGTTGACCCAAATGTGCACACAGGGGCATTTTTGACTGGTTTTGACTGTCATTTTGACCACCCTGAACAATACCAGACAATGCTTTTACCAGTCAAAAACAGACTCATTTTGACCTGTAAATGTACTTACTACACGTAAGGTTTGACACTGTTTGACTTTAAAGTGCACTAGATATACCTTGGCAAGTATATCAAAATGTTGACTGATTTTGACCCTTGTAGTAGTAGGAGGGTTAAAAAAGAAATTGATTTGATTGAAAAGGTGAATAATAATTTGCAGCTCAACATAAACATTGATTAATGAAGGATACCAGGAAGATAAAACATTTTTCAAAATTACCAAAAAAACACAATTATTAAAATGGAATTCAAAATGACTTTCTTTTCCAACATATGCCCCTTAATTAGCAACAAATCCAAACAAAACAAAACATGCATATCAAGCTCAATGGAGATAATTTAATTTGTGCGAAGCGCACAAGCAGCCATTCAGCAAACCTGATTGGTCAATAAGCGATTTTGTTTAACACCTGGCAATGGGTCAGTTACGTAAAACTTGTAGCTTTGCATGGTGAAGAGGATAAGTAAGACTAATTGTGGTGACACCATGTGAAATTCTGTATTGAGTGGTAAGTAGTTCTGAAAAGAACTGGAGGTTACAACTCGACGTTTCGATCAGTATGCCCTGATCGTCTTCAGTTACCTCAATTTCCATATTCTGCGTTTGCCTCTGCTCTAGGACGTGGTCTGAGATGACCAGCACATCATCTTTGGACACGTTGAGCTGCTCTTTACAGCGGTCAAGCTCCTGAAGAAGACGATCTTTCTCTGCCATCCAGACCCGCTCATGAGAACGACCCTCGTACTTCAGCTCTAGATAGTCCTTAGTGCTGTCGTAGAGCATCTGCTGCGTGCGGTGTAATCTAGAGAAAAAAAATTCAAAAAAATCAGGCCTTACATTTCCAAAATTGCTGCTGTCATCTCAAAAAACATATATAATCACATGTATACATGAAAAGTACTTGGTTTGAAGTTATGATGGTATCAAAAATCCCTTGAAATTATTCTTACCGAGTAGTAAAAATTAGTGAAATAATTTCAAAAATTAATTTCTGTCATTCAAAAGTCTGATGCATTTTCAATATTTTCTTTACATAATGAAAAAAGCTTAAATTTTCACAAATTGGTTTGTATACATAATTTAAGGCTTTGCATGGTGGAGTATCGATATCGTTTCGGTTTGTGGTAGCACCATGTGTTTATCTCAACTATCGCTAAGTGAGTTTACAGGTTCTGAAAAGAAACTTATCGCACAACTCATATCTCAACTGTCGCTAAGTGAGATTATGGTTCAGGGGAGAACCAATATCAGGCAACTCATATCGCTAAGTGAGAATTGGGTTCGTGGAGAACCATGTGGTCTTCACCGGGTTCAGGGTTCTCTACGTTTCAATTAGCATGCTCTAATCATTGTCAAGTCTATTCATGTCAGTTACAGTTCTTGTTTTGTTATTAAAAGTGCAACTTATCAGCCCTTCCAGCATTACCAAAGGACCTTCATATTTCTATTTTAATCTTCATTGTCGCTATTAACCAGTTCACGTCGGGAATATTTTTTTTTTCCCGGTCCCCTGTGCGGGTTTATTTTCAGTGAAAAATCAGAAAATATTTCTAGCCATTAATAATTTTTTTTGTCAATGAAACTAAGTCCGGACACCCAAATAAACACCTTTAGTCATTGACATTTCGAGAATTAAATGGCTAGTTTTTTAAATTACGGTTGTGTTTGTTCAGCACAATTAGACCGTTGACAAGCTCCGATGCAACGGCCTATTAGCGACCAGCGCCCGGTCGAACAGACGGAAAGGCCTCGTAAACAATGGATATAAATCCGTCTTTACAAATTCTTGGCTGGTACGTCAAAGGAACAGATCTTGGATAAAGGGATTACGCAAAACCAAAAAGAGTGAACTCGTTCATTGTTTGCAGTGCCTTTTGTCCGGGGCCACCGAACCGTGACCCCATGGACTCCGAGAAACGATTGCGTGTATACAAGTCAGGCGCCATGACGGCACGCCACGTGTGGCGTGTTGACAAGTCTCCCGGTAACACACACAAAAATCGGAATGCATGTTTAGACGCTCTCCGATCTGCGGTTCAAAAAAAAATGCGTGTATACACGGCCTCCGACGCGAACTGGTTAAGCAGGGATTGTATTTTGCTACGGTCTCTCTCATAACAAAGCAGTGACTCACTTTTCATTGAGGGATTGTACCTTGCTACGGTCTCTCTCATAACAAAGCAGTGACTCACTTTTCATTGAGGGATTGTATCTTGCTACGGTCTCTCTCATAACAAAGCAGTGACTCGCTTTTCATTGAGGGATTGTATCTTGCTACGGTCTCTCTCATAACAAAGCAGTGACTCGCTTTTCATTGAGGGATTGTATCTTGCTACGGTCTCTCTCATAACAAAGCAGTGACTCACTTTTCATTGAGGGATTGTATCTTGCTACGGTCTCTCTCAATAATCGTCTGCATCTCTTCAACGCGGACTCTCCGATCCTCCAACAAGGCTTCTGTCTGCTCTCGTCCCAGCTCAGCTTGTTCCTTCATCTGAGACTGTAAGGCTTCAATCTGTAGCAGAAGGATCTCTGTATCTGCATGTTGGGGCTCAGCGTCTGAGTTGATGGCCTTCGGCTGGGCACTGGAGGGGCGTTGTTTAGCTGAAAAAGAGAAGAATGATATTAGATATAGACCAGAACAGTAATCTTTGTAAGCCTAATTAGCATATTAATCATGCGGCCCACTTTTGAAAAATTTCCTGGTAGTCAAACAAAATGGGCCACATGATGTTCATGCTTTCGCCGCTGTTTTCAACAAAGTTATTGCTAGATTTTGATCTAATTTGACTGAATCCAACCTGTATGAGCAACTATATAGCTACTAAGTGAGGGTTTCCATGGCAATTGATAATCTGTGATGTTGCTTTTGCAGGTTTGCTGGCTTTTACAGCCACAAATGAATCAATCAGTTTGTGTTTCTACAAGTTAGGTTCTTCATACTATGGACACTGTTCGTATAGCATTGTACTGTCATTACTTGAACTGTCCATGACAAATTATGCTGTGTTTGACTACCAACAAGTGGCAACATTTGTGTGTACGTGTCATGCCAGAAGTCTATTACCTACATGAAGTGTGCCAGCCTGCTGTAATCCATACCATGGCATTGTACTCCAAATGTGTACACTACTAACTAGAGGCTAATGTACAACATAGTTAATGTGGCCTTACTTGTATCAGAAGTCTATTACCTACATGAAGTGTGCCAGCCTGCTGTAATCCATACCATGGCATTGTACTCCAAATGCGCACACTACTAACTAGAGGCTAATGTACAACATAGTTAATGTGGCCTTACTTGTATCAGAAGTCTATTACCTACATGAAGTGTGCCAGCCTGCTGTAATCCATACCATGGCATTGTACTCCAAATGCGCACACTACTAACTAGAGGCTAATGTACAACATAGTTAATGTGGCCTTACTTGTATCAGAAGTCTATTACCTACATGAAGTGTGCCAGCCTGCTGTAATCCATACCATGGCATTGTACTCCAAATGTGCACACTACTAACTAGAGGCTAATGTACAACATAGTTAATGTGGCCTTACTTGTATCAGAAGTCTATTACCTACATGAAGTGTGCCAGCCTGCTGTAATCCATACCATGGCATTGTACTCCAAATGCGTACACTACTAACTAGAGGCTAATGTACAACATAGTTAATGTGGCCTTACTTGTATCAGAAGTCTATTACTGACATGAAGTGTGCCAGCCTGCTGTAATCCATACCATGGCATTGTACTCCAAATGTGCACACTACTAACTAGAGGCTAATGTACAACATAGTTAATGTGGCCTTACTTGTATCAGAAGTCTATTACCTACATGAAGTGTGCCAGCCTGCTGTAATCCATACCATGGCATTGTACTCCAAATGCGTACACTACTAACTAGAGGCTAATGTACAACATAGTTAATGTGGCCTTACTTGTATCAGAAGTCTATTACCTACATGAAGTGTGCCAGCCTGCTGTAATCCATACCATGGCATTGTACTCCAAATGCGCACACTACTAACTAGAGGCTAATGTACAACATAGTTAATGTGGCCTTACTTGTATCAGAAGTCTATTACCTACACGAAGTGTGCCAGCCTGCTGTAATCCATACCATGGCATTGTACTCCAAATGCGCACACTACTAACTAGAGGCTAATGTACAACATAGTTAATGTGGCCTTACTTGTATCAGAAGTCTATTACCTACATGAAGTGTGCCAGCCTGCTGTAATCCATACCATGGCATTGTGCTCCAAATGCGCACACTACTAACTAGAGGCTAATGTACAACATAGTTAATGTGGCCTTACTTGTATCAGAAGTCTATTACCTACATGAAGTGTGCCAGCCTGCTGTAATCCATACCATGGCATTGTAGTCTAAATGCGCACACTACTAACTAGAGGCTAATGTACAACATAGTTAATGTGGCCTTACTTGTATCAGAAGTCTATTACCTACATGAAGTGTGCCAGCCTGCTGTAATCCATACCATGGCATTGTAGTCTAAATGCGCACACTACTAACTAGAGGCTAATGTACAACATAGTTAATGTGGCCTTACTTGTATCAGAAGTCTATTACCTACATGAAGTGTGCCAGCCTGCTGTAATCCATACCATGGCATTGTACTCCAAATGCGCACACTACTAACTAGAGGCTAATGTACAACATAGTTAATGTGGCCTTACTTGTATCAGAAGTCTATTACCTACATGAAGTGTGCCAGCCTGCTGTAATCCATACCATGGCATTGTACTCCAAATGCATACACTACTAACTAGAGGCTAATGTACAACATAGTTAATGTGGCCTTACTTGTATCAGAAGTCTATTACCTACATGAAGTGTGCCAGCCTGCTGTAATCCATACCATGGCATTGTACTCCAAATGCGTACACTACTAACTAGAGGCTAATGTACAACATAGTTAATGTGGCCTTACTTGTATCAGAAGTCTATTACCTACATGAAGTATGCCAGCCTCCTGTAATCCATACCATGGCATTGTACTCCAAATGCGCACACTACTAACTAGAGGCTAATGTACAACATAGTTAATGTGGCCTTACTTGTATCAGAAGTCTATTACCTACATGAAGTGTGCCAGCCTGCTGTAATCTATACCATGGCATTGTACTCCAAATGTGTACACTACTAACTAGAGGCTAATGTACAACATAGTTAATGTGGCCTTACTTGTATCAGAAGTCTATTACCTACATGAAGTGTGCCAGCCTGCTGTAATCCATACCATGGCATTGTACTCCAAATGTGTACACTACTAACTAGAGGCTAATGTACAACATAGTTAATGTGGCCTTACTTGTATCAGAAGTCTATTACCTACATGAAGTGTGCCAGCCTGCTGTAATCTATACCACGGCATTGTACTACAAATGTACGCACGCACAACAAGCTTAGTTACAAGTTTTGCTACCCTACCCAGCCTGCCATAAGACAGGCTGGGTAGGGTAGCAAAACTTAGGGGCTTGACAAGCGAAGCTAGTTCCTAGAACTAGACGCAATCTTAAACTAGACGTGGGCAAACCATTCTGTGTGGGAACACGCTAAACACCAAGGTGTACACACGAGATACAGTTCTCTCACACACTGTTTCTCTTTGAGACCTTGCACGTCAGCCTGTGAAACAAAACGTCATGAATGGGCCAAATCCATTGTTCTTGGAGTACTATGCCGTGGACTAGGTTAGTACACGAGTGGCACACTTCATGTAGGTAATAGACTTCTGGTACTATGCCGTGGACTAGGTTAGTACACGAGTGGCACACTTCACGTAGGTTACAGACTTCTGGTGCTGTGCCGTGGACTAGGTTAGTACATGAGTGGCACACTTCATATAAGTAATAGACCTCAGGTCATGCTTTTTTTTGAATACCAAATCTTGAATGTTGATTAGTAAATTGTGAATATTGTGCAGCTGTTTGCTATGCGATACAAACGACATCAGTAACTGTATTTATAACATACCTTTTGATGTCTTAGTAGCTAATCTTTCCTGTGCTTCTCTCCTCGTCTTATTACTCTGAGGTCTCAGGAAAACTTCAGCTTTTAAACCCAATTTGTCATTGTCTGTAGAGGAATGGAAACGAACAATACTAAATGGTTTCAATAATCACGTGCATATTAACATTGCTGTTTTATGGGCTCTGATAAGCTGTATAATGACCCCAAATCCATCAAAATCCTCCAAGGGGCACTTTGGAAAAATTCAGCACTTTCAGAAACTGGTACTTTCACCTCTTCAAATGGGGCAAAATTACGACCTGGCAAGAAGTACAGGTTATAAGTGCTGAATATGAAAGATCAACGAAAATGCATGGTGCATTTTGAAGATAAGGGCATGTTTCCAAAAGTGCACTTTTGGAGGATTCAGTAAGGTTCCTAGCCAGAAAACCTAGGGGATTAGGGTTAAATAACATTATTATTATATTTTACATAAAATACAAATTGCAAATTAATACAATTTAATAGGGTTTTGTTTGCTGTCAGGGCTGACCTGTGTTGGGGTATCTCTTTTGTGGGAGTTTCTGTTTGACTAAAGCTCTTGCAGGTGGTTCCTTGTGAAAGTAGGTTACTTCAGGACCAGCAGGGCCTGATAATGACAACAGATGCTGAATTCTGGGAAGAAGAGAGAAGAAGAAATAATAGAATCAATCACATTTCCGTTGGAAGTAAGGTTTGTGGAAAAAATCTCTCAGGAAGTGTCATGAAATAAGTTGTTGGTTCTGAGAAGGACCGTTGGTGAGAAACGTGATTTTTCAATCAGTATACTCTGATAGTCTTCAGGATAAGGTGAAAATAAGCCCAAGAAAAGTTATACAGGTAAGTTATGAACACAAAGGACTTCTAATACGATGAACCAACAATGGATCCTTTGTTGTGCTATGTCTGTGGTTGGGCACATTTGTAGAAGTCAAACAATGGTAGCAACAATAGAAAGGAACAATGAGTATCCTTGGTTGAGTCCCCATAAAGCTTTGTCATCACACTGTCATGACAACCAGCTTGTTGGTTTTAATCAATCTTTGTTATTGTTTTATGATAATAATAATAACAATGTAGATTTATATGGCGCACGTATCCACCAAACTGGTGCTCAAGGCGCATTATATTATTACCCCTGCTCATCAGGCTCAATCATTCCTGAAACCATCTCAGCTCCCTGGGGAGTATACAGCTTAATTGCTGCCATTACAGCGCATATAGGGCTAATCAAACACAACAACCAACTCTGCCCTCACAGGTACCCATTTACCCCTGGGTGGAGAGAAGTAATTATGGTAAAGTGTCTTGCTCAAGGACACAAGCACCATGGTTGCAGTTGGGATTCGAACCCACATTCTGACGACTCAGCCATCAGAACACAAATCCGATGCACTAAGCCGCTCGACCATGGCACTCCAAAATGATGCTACACAAATAAACAGTTTCAGTGGTTTTGTTAACATATTTTCATAAATGTAACTTTAACCCAGGGGTAAATGGGTACCTGTGAGGGCAGAGTTGGTTGTTGTGTTTGATTAGCCCATATGCGCCGAAATGACAGCAATTGATCACCACCACCACCACCACCACCACCACCACCACCACCACCACCACCACCACCACCACCAGAAACCATCAGTAAAATGCTAGGAAGGGGGGGATGGGGCAGTGAAAAAGTATGTATGTTTTAGTTTATATTTAGAAGAGTTTATATGTTCTATATGTATAGGGGATTTTATATAATGCTATTTGGAGGTATCTGACTGGGAAATATTATTTGAAAGTATACTTTATACACATGCAAACAAATAATAATCATTTAACAGCAAATCAATTTTTCAAATAAAATTGTCAAACAGAAAGCAGCTACAGCTGTAAACGCTGTCAAAATAAACAAGGAACAAATCCATTGAACGGTAGACTTGAACACTTACCTCTTTCGATCTTCGAGTTCCTGTATCTTGAGTCGGTCATTCTCGGCAAACAGTCTAAGAATGTGGTCTCTCTCTTGGAAGAGATACACCTGCATATCACTCAGCGCTTTCTGTAACTCCGCAATCTCCTCCTCGCGTTGACGTAGCTCCCACTCTAGTTTGTGCTGAGGACACAGCAGAAGTGAGGATTGTTATAATAATAATACTGAAGTCTTATATAGCGCGAAATCGTTACATTATTACCCCTCACCCTGGTCATTATTCAACAGGGGTGTGATTTGACAAAAGTAATATCCTGAAAATTGGGTAGCAGGCTTGGGTTTCCCTTTGGTCTAGAGGATAAAGCCCCCTGAACCTCCTGTGGGTAGCAGGCTTAGGTCTCCCTTTGGTCTAGAGGATAAAGCCCCTCAAACCTCCTGTGGGTAGCAGGCTTAGGTCTCCCTTTGGTCTAGAGGATAAAGCCCCTCAAACCTCCTGTGGGTAGCAGGCTTGGGTTTCCCTTTGGTCTAGAGGATAAAGCCCCTCAAACCTCCTGTGGGTAGCAGGCTTAGGTCTCCCTTTGGTCTAGAGGATAAAGCCCCTCAAACCTCCTGTGGGTAGCAGGCTTGGGTTTCCCTTTGGTCTAGAGGATAAAGCCCCTCAAACCTCCTGTGGGTAGCAGGCTTAGGTCTCCCTTTGGTCTAGAGGATAAAGCCCCTCAAACCTCCTGTGGGTAGCAGGCTTAGGTCTCCCTTTGGTCTAGAGGATAAAGCCCCTCAAACCTCCTGTGGGTAGCAGGCTTGGGTTTCCCTTTGGTCTAGAGGATAAAGCCCCCTGAACCTCCTGTGGGTAGCAGGCTTGGGTTTCCCTTTGGTCTAGAGGATAAAGCCCCCTGAACCTCCTGTGGGTAGCAGGCTTGGGTTTCCCTTTGGTCTAGAGGATAAAGCCCCCTGAACCTCCTGTGGGTAGCAGGCTTGGGTTTCCCTTTGGTCTAGAGGATAAAGCCCCTCAAACCTCCTGTGGGTAGCAGGCTTGGGTTTCCCTTTGGTCTAGAGGATAAAGCCCCTCAAACCTCCTGCATGGATATTTAATTTTGGAGGATTTACAGACTCTCCACATCCCCACAAACAAGAAACTAGAGGTTTGGACACTTGGTGGATACTTATCTTCTTTCAAGAAAATTTTAAGGCAAAGGGAGATTTGTTAAGAATCTTGAGGGGTAGAATGTCGTATCCAACTGCCACTTTTTCTCATTCAATACAACCAATAATATAATCTTAACTACCCAGTAAGGTAGAGAACATATGGATGATGATGGACATATACTTCAAATTATGGTCAGACCAGGATATTTATTTCATGAAAAATCAGGCATTTTTGATATACAATCACTTCCTCAGTCACGTAAGTCTGATCTTGTCAACTCCCCTGTTAGTGACCAACACGGTCATTGTACATGCACAGTTGCAACTATAATAGGATTCTTCTATTTTCTGAAGGGGAGGATTTTTTTAGAAGGGAAATAAAGTCCGAAAACCATTTAAAAGTGCATTTTAAAGATAGCTTTCACTTTCTGTACCCCAAAAATCAATAGTATCATTTTTAACTGGTTAGTGGTTGCAAAACAATTCCAAAAAAACTCTTAGAAAGTGGCAGTTGGATACAACATTCTTTCCATCTTGAGAAATCACAGGCCTAATTCAATCCTTAAATGGGGAAATGGGGTATGTGCCACCTTTTTTTCATGCCATGCATGTAACTTTTAGTGTCCCCCTTTTTTCTGTGTGGCCCCTCCCCCTCCTTTTTCAAGACTCTGGATCTGCCCCTGCGTATACGGACCGTAAAAAGAAACCAGCCAATACAGGGAATCGACAAAATGAAAACATTGTTGTATGTACCTGCTGTTCATATGTCATCTTGTATTGTTCTAGTCTATTAACCATGTCCTCGTGTTCCCCATCAAATTCAGCGATCTTCTTCCGATAATACTCCAATAGTTCCCTAGATGGCCGCAGCTGCCCCAGCCGTTTATTGACGGACGGTATCGCTACGGTCGTATCATCTTCATCATCTTTGTCCTCATCTTGAACTTGGAAGGCAACGTGTCCACTTTGCTCTGTCATGCCGTGAGGGGCTGATGTTCTGTCAGGAGATCGAAAGATGGAATTTGGTTCACTGGCTCTGTTGGAAAGTAACAGATTGAGATATCTGAAATTGAATCCATGACCATATATAACCTACAGACGGACAGAAGCTATATGTCATCAGGGGCGCATTTTCGCGACCATAACCAGAAACATGTTTGGGCTTTGGTCATTGGTTAAGCATTTTCGCAAGTTCGGTTGTGCTGCGATGACGTCATTGTTCTGACCAAGCATAAACCAAACTTTGTGATCGGTTACGCTTGGTTTCAAGATGGCGGATCGTAAAAAATAACGAAAGTTTTGTTAATTATTTGTGAAAACATGATGAAATGATTGTTCGTATACCAGTATATCTTACAAGTTTATTACTAGCACTCACGAGTAAGTTCTATTTTGCAAAAATTTGAATTACACCGTATATTTTGAGAAACAAATTTTCTGGTTACGTTCGCGTAGCTATGCTGTCTTGTTTTTGGTCAAGAATATGACGTCAGAAACAAGTTTCTGGTTAGGGTCGCGAAAACACACCACAGGACACTGTAATGGTGACTGCACCTGACTAGGGCTTAAACCAGGGCAAATGAGTGCCACGTGATATGTATATGGTGGAATAGGCCTGTAATCCTTATTATAAGAACTGTTATTGCTCTAAAATGAAAGCACGTTGTCTTCCATATGATTCAGTACCCTGATACAATTACACTGTGATTAAACATGAGAGATACAAGTCACCAATGCAAAGAGTGGGGCTTCATGATGCAAGGTGTTTTTCTGTCAAAAAGTTTCAAATATTTGGCATTTAATATCGGTTTTGATGGTTGTTGATCCATTCAAAATGATACAGGAAGTGTCTTGGTGCATTCTGCGGAGAGGAAATGTACATAATATTAGTATTTAACCCTAACCCCATAGGTATTCTGGCTAGGAACCTTCCTGAATCCTCCAAAATCCATCAGTGCACTTTTGGAAACATGCCCTTATCTTCAAAATGCACCATGCATTTTCATTGATCTTTCATATTCAGCACTTATGGCCTGTACTTCTTGCCAGGTAGTAATTTTGCCCCATTTGAAGAGGTGAAAGTATCAGTTTTCCCCAACAGTGCTGAAAATGCTGAAAATGCCGAAAATGCTGAAAATTCTTTTCGATTGGTCTGCAATAGCTTAAATGCCACCACCAATTTCCCCGCCAAAGGTAGTAACTTTAGGCCTAATGTTATACTTTTTTCAGTGTTGGTGGATTGTTGTGTATTATTTATTTAAGACGTTAGTTTATCTCTAAACTTTTGTGGGCTCTAGATTTATACAAGGCGCCTTTGTCCCCCCCCCCACCCCAAAATTTTAAAAAAGAAACTAATTTCATTAATTGTGTTGGTTGCCATGATACATGCTATTTTTAGTGTGAAATTATTGCATTTATACCTGTATCTATTTTACGCAAATCATTCCTAAATTGCGCAAATCCCTAATTTGCTCAGCATCATGAGGAGCGCAATCTCAAGATTAAGCACACAATCTGCAGATTGTGCAGAATTTTACACAATCTATATTTTGCGCAAATCCCTAAATTGCACTCAACATTCAATGCACATCCGATGAGATGTTGGCCTTTTTGTCGTCTGCTTAAAACACATTTGCACATGTGGCGGTTGGGTTCGACATTCTTTCCCAACTCTTTTCTAACGTTCTTCGCCCTCATTTGATCTGCGTTTCTAATGTTTACGTTAATGTTACAGCAGTAATGTAACGTTAGGAAAGAATGTCGTATCCGACCGCCAGTTTTAAGGTGTCTTTATAATGTTTTTGCAACCACTAACCAGTTAAAAAATGATTCTATCGATTTTTGGGGGTACAGAAAGTGAAAACTATCTTTACAATCCACTTTTTAAGATGGTTTTTGGACTTTACTTCCCTTCTAAAATTATAAGGATCCTATTATAGTTGCCACTGCACATGTAGAATGACCGTGTTCATCACTAATGGGGGAGTTGACAAGATCAGACTGACATGACTGAGGAAGTCATTGTATACCAAAAATGCCTGATTTTTCATGAAATAAATATATCTTGAAATAATTTGAAGTAAATGTCCATCATCATCCATATCGTCGCATCAGTGCAACAAGGTCGTATCATAGTTACGACCTTGTTGCAGACATGGTGCAGAGTCGTGGTGGAGTGTCGTGGCCGAGCGGTATAGCGCACCGAACTCAAGTTCTGGTGTTGCCAGCAGCAGGGTGTGGGTTCGAGCCCCGGTCGTGACACTTGTGTCCTTGAGCAAGGTACTTAACCATAATTGCTTCGTCCTTCGGATGGGACGAAAAGCCGTAGGTCCCGTGTGTTGTATAATGCACGTAAAGTGGATTGTCGTGCGGTCTAGCGCACTGAACTCAAGTTCTGGTGTTGCCAGCAGCAGAGTGTGGGTTCGAGCCCCGGCCGTGACACCTGTGTCCTTGAGCAAGACACTTAACCATAATTGCTTCTCTCCACCCAGGGGTTAAATGGGTACCTGTGAAGGCAGAGATGGTTTGCTCTATATGCGCTAGAAATGGCAGCAATTGAGCTGTATACTCCCCAGGGAGCTGAGATGGTTTCAGGAATGATTTATGAGCCTTATGAGCCTTATGAGCAGGGATAATAATATAATGCGCCTTGAGCGCCACTTAGTTGGTGGATACGTGCGCTATATAAATCTATACATTATTATTATTATTATTATGGATTTCGCGGATTTCGCTCAGTGCAACAAGGTCGTATCTTTTTACAAAGTTCCCGGATGAACACGCAAAACCTATGGAAGAAGATACGACGTTGTTGCACTCAATTGTTTTAACGTTAGCAAATTATGCAATGTGGCACATACGACCTTGTTGCATTACATAGATACGACCTTGTTGCTCTGACACGACGATATGTTCTCCACCTTACAAGGTAGGTAAGATTACATTATTGGTTATATTGAATGAGAAAAGGTGGCGGTCGGATACGACATTCTACCCTAATGTTAAAGGGACAATATCGTCAAGATTAGAGACAGAGTAGACTTTCAACAGGGCATGGAATCAATGTCCTAGCTTAAGTTAAGATGAACACAGTGACTGAACATTACTGGCTCATCATGTGTTATGTATGCAGCAGCAGCAACGTTAATATGGCCTTATCATGTGGGGAATATTTTTCAGTCCCTGAGTTAGTAATCTAACACAAGCACTCTAATTCCATGTCCTGTTGATAGTGAAGATATGCCACTTCAATTGTTATTACATTAACCCTCCTTACCTACAATCAGTGCAATGTTTGAAACAACCCATTCAGGCCACTCCAAGCTATTTTGCCAGTGGCCTCCTATAGGCTATGGTTACCCTTCTGTGCACTATCACACCACTTAGATTACAGGGTAAGGTGGTCTCCCATTGATACACTGCAGGCCATACTAATGTTCAAACATTTACAGTGTCAGTGGCCTTGGGTGTCACACAGTTGATTTTGTAAGATTACTTGGAAAAGACAGCAGGCTTGTACATACATGTATGTACTGAAGGTTGCTCAAGAACAGAATTTATTAGTGGATCGGAGTGGCCTCCATGTGTAGAAGGGTTAAGTTCATCATAAAAAAAATAACCATAACGGTTAGAATGTCATATCCAATCGTCACTTTTTCTCATTTAATATAACCAATAACGTAATCTTACCTACCCACTAAGGTGGAGAACATAGGGATGATGATGGACATATACATGTACTTCAAATTATTTCAGGATATTTATTTCATGAGAAATCGGGCATTTTTGGTATAGGCCCCCCCTACAATGACTTCCTCAGTCATGTCGACTCAATCTGATCTGATCTTGTCAACTCCCCTGTTAGTGTTACTGTTAGTGACCAACACGGTCATTTGTACATGTGCAGTGCCAGTGGCAACTATTTTTATAGGATCCTTCTATTTTCTGAAGGGGAAGACTTTTTTAGAAGGAAAATAAAGTTTAAAAAAAATCATAAAAGTGGATTTTAAAGATAGTTTTCGCTTTCTGTACCCCCCAAAATTAATAGAATCATTTTTTAACTGGTTGCCAAAAAATTCCAAAAAACCCTAGTAAAAGTGGCGGTCGAATACGACATCGGATAGAATGTTGTATCCAACTGCCACTTTTTCTCATTAAATATAACCAATATTGTAATCTTACCTAGCCGTGGAGAACATATGGACGATGGACATATACTTCAAATTATTCCAGGATATTTATTTCATGAAAAATCAGGCATTTTCGGTATACGATGACTTCTTCACTTCAGTTATGTCAGTGTTTGTCAACCCCATACAACACGGTCACTGTACTGACTACTGACTGTGTAGGCCTACATGCCCAGTTGCAAATTCTTAATTAGGGAAATCAAGTCCGAAAACCATCATAAAAGTGGATTTTAAAGATAGTTTTCACTTTCTGTAACCCAAAAAATCGATGGAATAATTTTTAAAGTCTGGTTAGTGGTTTCAAAAATGTTTCAAAAAACCCTTAAAAAGTTGCGGTCGGATAAGACCATGGAGGAAGGAAAAGAAGACATTCTTTCCCAGTAATTTTTTTAACTGCCCTCCTGGCCCTGGGCCTGGTTAACGTTAACGTTATGGTTGCAAAAAAATTAAAGTTGCAGTTGAATATGACATTCTTTCCACTACACCTACCTAATGAACTGGGAAGGAGTATATTTTGCAGACATGATGGTTCAATGTTAAAAATCATGTAGTTTTACGTCAGAATTTACATGTTTGGGATCCCATGTTTGACAGTTTATTAAGCAACGTTTGTGGTCCTTAAATTTAGCGCGATCACACATACAGCCTGGTTTCCTTGCCAATGTAATAACAGGATATGAACTTAACTATAGCTTGAAATCAATACGTCAGGAGCCCATACCAACTGATCTCTGAGTGATCGCTTACCTAGTCTTGGTTCAAAACTGTGTTTGTGTGATAGCGGTTCATATAGCGCCATCGTGCGGCGTGCGGCGTGCGGCGTGCGGCGTGCGGCGGCGGCGACAGATCGTGTTGGTTGGTGTCAAGGTGTCAAAGTCTGGGCCGGCCGGCCGGTCGGGGACTTTGAGTTGCTTACATCATGCTTACATATACATGGAATGTGGGAAGATTTCGCGCGTAAAAATTAAATGATTGCGTCATAATAGTTGTAAAGTTCACTGCATGTGATTTGTATATACATACGTAATTCGTCGCACTCGTGAAAAGACGCATTTAATTAATGTACCTTTGGCTTAGCATTATTCTGTGTCCTTTTTTCGAATATTTACACTTTTTTGTGACCTATGATTTCGCGCTGGGCAAATGTATAAAAACTATAATTATTACATTTTATACTTCTCCACATAACATCGAGAATTGTTAATGATAAGAAAAAAATAAGAGGTTTTCATGGACTACTAAAATTTGGAACGATTTACCACACCATCTACTCGATCAAACAAAGCTAACCAGCTTCAAAACCGGACTTGTTAAACACCTGAGCGAAATCACAACCCACAACTCAAACTAGTCGGTCAAGTCAACACTCTGTAGTGATGCGGTTTACCGCTTTTACGGAGTAAACAATCCAGATCCAGATCCAGACGCATGCAGTACAAGTTTTATTTTGATACATAAAGATGATTATTATCATCATAACATGATATCGAATGTACACTGTGATAACGTTTGTGTAAGAGTGCTATATAAATGCCTTCATTGTATTGTATTGTATTGTATAGTGTACATGTGATGCGCATGACTTGGTGCCAATAACAGCGGACAACAGCAGCAACGACACTCGAGCGAAGGCGGTAAGTTTTGATATTGACTTATTTATTTATGCCTATTTTTTATAGCCTTCAGAAAATAGAAGGATCCTTTTAGTTGCCACTGCGCATGTACAATGACCGTGTTGGTTACTTATGGGGGAGTTAACATTAATAACAAGATCAGACTGACAACTGAGGAAGTCATCGTATACCAAAAATGCCTGATTTTTCATGAAATAAATATCCTGGACATTCTACCCCAAGCGTGGATTGGCAGGCTTTCGAGCCACAGTTTGACTACACTTTTGTCTATCCTGGCCAGATTAGAATGGGTTGCCTTTGTTTGTCCTTGCAGTTGCACCATTCCTCTCTCCCCTTCCATCAATCCCTACCCACTCCCTACCCTATCCCCATTCCTACCCACTCCCTACCCTATCTCCATTCCCCTTCCATCCCTATCGATCCATCTCCATCCCCCTGCATCATAGTCATTCCAACTTGTTTGCTGTGTTACATTGCGTTTCATTTTTATTTATGGAAAGTGTTTGCATGTATGATGTTTGTACTTTTTGGCCGAATAAACAACAACATATTTTCAACAACAACATATATACAACAACATATATTGCCAAAATAACATTTTCATTATTCAATCATTTCAGTTAGTTTTCCCCGCTGTTCGTAGAAAAAGTGGGCTAGTATTAGTATAACTGCAGTAACTGTATCTCAAAGAAGGTTGACTCTTGTCAGACGGAAAGAATGTCGTATCCGACCGCCAGTGTTTTAGCCAGGATTTGGTAAAGTGGGAGTGCAAAAAAAATAAGTGGGAGTGCAACTTATTGGAGTCCAAAATTTGTGTGCGAAGCACACAACTTGAGCGCGGAGCGCGAAGTCCCTCACGGCCGAGGTCCAGGGCCTGTTTAAGGACCCTGGAAGCTCTGGCTATTTTAGATGCTCTCTGGTGGTCTCTAATGCATTTCTGATACCTGTTTTTCAGGTAAAAATTAGCTAATTTGGTTAGATTGTTTCCTTTTTTAAACAAAAAATAATAAGTTTAGCAGAAAATACAGAATGTGCAATAGTCCACTAATTTTGCATAGTGATAGCCATTAGTAATTAAAGTTTTTAAGAAGGTTTGTTAACACAATATATTTGGAAATGCGTATGCCACGAAACTAGTATTTATACCAGCAAGTGTTTATTATATATAAAAAAAAAGGGTTACATTTTTTAAATGAAATTATGTTACGATGTATTTTATTTTAATATAAAATGTAATTTAATGTCAGTTAATAGTATTAAACCACAGCTATGTCAATTAGTTATGTAAATGAGAATATGACACAAATGTTTTCTTTGACAAATCACTACAATTTTTAATTATATTTAAAAAAATTATATAAAAAAATGTACGTGCATATGAATGAACCTTTGTATTTTTTCTTAATTTCTTCAATTTGCCATTTTGTTTGAAGTACATCTTGTTTTTTGAGGTGTTATGTGACTAGATCAAGTTTACTATTTTTTGCACACGGGCGCATAATGTATACGTACGTAGTTGTTGTTGTTGTAGATTAATGGCACTTTTGGCAGTCCATGTGCCCTTTGTGCCAGTCACTATACAGCAAGAGGTAGCCTGGAGCGAGAACGCAGTAGAAAAAACACTTGATGGTAACGAGGTATCCTACTAGCACTACAGTTATGTTAACATGGCTGAGGTCAATTCCACTTCATGGTCTTTATAGTTTCACAAATGTTGGATTTTGTCCTAAGAACAAGTCAAATGTAGTTGAGAAGAGCGTATGTAATTGGTTTCCAAAGGGTGAAACTGAAAAAATTTTACTATTTGAAAATACAGGAGTTATACGTACGTATAAGCCCTCTGCGCTATTTATAGTGCCCCACAACATCACAGCGCGCGCACGTACGTCGTAGTCGTACACACACACAAACATAAACAGTCCGACCATGCAATGTACATGCACCACGAGTCGACGAACGATGTGGTATGCACATTGACATGCTTTTGACATGTGAGATCGGTCTTCAATGCTTATGATTTCAGAATTGCCAGTGGATTTATGTATGATATTATGAGGTGTCGTTCTTTAACAAGGTAATTTTCTGATCAGTTGATTTCGGCAGAATGACAGCGAAATTCTGATGCCAATTCCGATCCAGTTCATGAAACTCTCATCAGCATGAAAATGAAATGGCATTGTTAAACAAAATAGTATGGACGTTGAGCAACACAAAATTTGGGTAGGCCTACTACTGCATTGTACCCCAAAGTATTTTGATTGTACATGTTGTAAGTTAAACGTGACAATTTTGCTGTTACCTTTGTGAAGAAGTTTGTTATTTTTCCCCTTTTGGCCGACGTGATGTAACCATGGAGGAAGGAAAAGCTTCCTCCATGATGTAACTGACGTTCTCTGAATAGACTAAATCAAGTCGATGAAATACGGACTGGTTCCCCGTTTCGGTTGTGCACATGTAAATACAGAGTTGATTTTATACCAACACGTGTACCAGACTAAAGTCGGACCACAGCGTGACAAGTCAATCGGAGACTCCGCTGTGCGTGCACGATCGCGATCGAACTGAGGTGAAAAACTGGTGAAATTAAATTTATCTGCGTTATAGGCCCCTACGTCTTTTATGTTTTAAATTGTCCACAAGAAAAAGAAAACTTCAAAGTTAACAAAAATTGTTTTCATAAAATAAAATCACAAATTGACATGAAATTCCCTTTTACTGAAATAGATTTTCTAAAATATTTTAGCACGGCTTCGATTTAAAAATACAAGCCGTGCTTGAAAATATTGCCCGTGTTTTTAAAACTGGCCGTGCTAACACGGCCTGCACGGCTCGCTGGCTAAAACACTGCCGACCGCCATTTTTAAGGGGGTTTTTTTGCAACCACTAACCAGTTAAAAAATTAGAATTCGAGTCAACTCGTACGCAATTCTCGCACACAAACCAACTCGCACACTTACCAACTCGTACTTTTGCTAACTCGTACTTCTGCCAACTCGTACTTTTGCTAACTCGTACTTCTACCAAGTCGTACTTGACAGGATGTCAACTCATATGCCGACGTGCTAAATCATACTCAGTAGACCCAATAAATATTTTTATGAACCGGGTAGAATGTCGTATCTGGCCGCCACTATTTTTCATTAAATATAAATAATAATGTAATCTTACCTACCTGGTAAGGTGGAGAACATATGGATGATGATGGACATATACTTCAAATTATTCCAGGATATTTATTTCATGAAAAATCAGGCATTTTTGGTATACGATGACTTCCTCAGTCATGTCAGTCTGATCTTGTAAACTCCACAATTAGTGACCAACACAGTCATTGTACATGCGTAGTGGCAACTATAATAGGATTCTTCTATTTTCTGAAGGGGAGGATTTTTTAGAAGGGAAATCAAGTCCGAAAAGCATCATAAAAGTGGATTTTAAAGATAGTTTTCGCTTTCTGTACCACCAAAAATCGATAGAATGATTTTTTAACTGGTTAGTGGTTGCAAAAAAGCCCTTAAAAAGTGGCGGCCGGATACGACATTGTTTCCTATGAACCTTTGTTATGGTTGTGTTGAGTAATCATTATTTATCTCTAGTCTAAGTAATGTATTAAGTGTAATGGACCGGATTTTTTGTTGTGTTTAATTAATTATATTGTGTCTGAGTTTAATTTATTAATTTGAGAAAAGGCCGTAGAGCATTAAATATTAATTATTATTTTAACCCTCCTACACATGGAGGCCACTCCGATCCACAAAATTCTGCTCTTGAGCAACCTTCAGTACATACATGTACAAGCCTGCTGTCCTTTCCAAGTAATCTTACAAAATCAACTGTGTGCCACCCAAGGCCACTGTAAATGTTTGAACATATTAGTATGGTCTGCAATGTATCGATGGGAGACCACTTCACCCTGTAATCTCAGTGGTGTGACAGTGCACAGAAGGGTAACCATAGGAGGCCACTGGCAACAACTGCAGTGGCCTGAATGGGTTGTTTCAAAAATTGCACTGATTGTAGGAGGGTTAATGGAATTTTTCCTGTATTTATGATCATCAAGTTTGTTAATTAATTGTATTTTGTGTGAGTATTATTTTTTAGTTTAATTAAGGACAGTTGAGTATTAAACGTTAAGAAATCGGTGTGAAATTTGAAGGGGGGTGAAAATTAAAAACATTTAGTTGATATTTGTTCAACAAGCAACATAATATTTGTGTAACAAAAGCTTGCCATCAATCCATCATCATTGTTAGCTTCATCTGTTGGGGAAAAACACCTCCCCCGTTAGTGACCAACAGGGTCATTGTACATGCGCAGTGGCAACTATAATAGGATTTTTTTAGAAGAGAAATAATGTCCGAAAACATCATAAAAGTGAATTTTAAAGATACATGTACATGTAGTTTTTGCTTTCTGTACCCCCAAAATCGATACAATCATTTTTAACTGGTTAGTGGTTGCAAAAACATTCCAAAAAACTCTTAAAAAGTGGCAGTCAGATACGACATTCTTTCCACCACTTGTTGAATGTATTATTTCATTTGTTTAAAGGCATTTATTATGAAAGATGATGTTGCACGATGAATGGAAGACATCATTGTCTGATATAAGAGAAGGTAAGTAAGTCTACTCCCTTGAGTTAATGTACAGTACAAACAATTTCTATGTTTTCCTTTTTCATATTTGTGAACAATGTCCTTTGTTGTCTTTAAGTCCTTTGTCTTATACGCCTACTCTCACATCCAAAACTGCGATACAAAAACAGAATTTTCATAGCAAAATCATATTTTTGTATAGCAAAAGTGAATTTTGTATAGGAAGTTTAAACTGCTTAAAATTGCAGTGTGCACAGGTTCAGGCAC
This sequence comes from Zoroaster sp. YZ-2022, assembly GCA_029582265.1. NCBI lineage: Eukaryota > Metazoa > Echinodermata > Asteroidea > Forcipulatida > Zoroasteridae > Zoroaster > Zoroaster sp. YZ-2022. The sequence continues at coordinate 13,500,705 of CM055820.1, forward strand.
GTTGTTTTTCAAGGCTTTATTGCCGTTTGATTCAACATACATGTATAATGTATTTTACCAGTAAATAATCATTTTTAGCTTCCAGAAATTGAGCCACAAGTGGTAACAAAAAATCTCCAAATCTCCAATTTATTTCTTATTTTGGACAAATTGCAGTTCTCCCTCCATTTTCATTTCTTTACAAATAGCGATCGCTAAAACAGATGCAACATCGCAAAAAAATACAGACTGCGACATGTTCAGGTGCTTTTCAATGTGAATTTGGAGAGTACTTTGTGGTTTGATCAAGTTTGATTTTGATTGTTAAAAATTTGTCAGGAAAATGAGTGGCTCACTGTGGTTAAATGTTATCAAACGAAGTTAGTAATGTTTCTAGAGTTCCTAGATGCACTTTCAATACACATCTACTGGGCCCATGCTGTATAGTGATTGTATTAAAGCACATGTGTGAACTGAACATAGTACTACTTGTGTATAGGGGATGGTTGTAATTGATCAATTGATCCAACCCCCTGACTCGGGAGTAGAAAAAATTTGCAAAGCTTAAAAATCCTTATGGATTGTTGGGGGAAAAAAGTTGCATGCACGGCGTGTAGCCTACACAGATAATAATAATAATGTGTGGACTTATATAGCGCACGTATCCACCAACTGAGTGGTGCTCAAGGCGAATTATATTATTACCCCTGCTCATAAGGCTCATAAGGCTCATAAATCATTCCTGAAACCATCTCAGCTCCCTGGGGAGTATACAGCTCAATTGCTGCCATTACAGCGCATATAGGGCTAATCAACCAACTCTGCCCTCACAGGTACCCATTTAACCCCTGGGTGGAGAGAAGCAATTATGGTTAAATGTCTTGCTCAAGGACACAAGTGTCACGTCCGGGATTCGAACCCACATTCTGCTGCTAACACCAGAACTTGAGTCCGGTAAGCTAGACCGCTTGGCCACGACACTCCTAATGCACTGCATGTCATCATTGACAATGTATTGTTCACGGGACGGATGTGCCCCCAGCGTATCTTTTGAATTTGCCCCCATAATTACTTTTATATTTATATATCCAATATTTTATATCAAATCACCTTTTGCAGAACCCACTGCTAAATAGGATTCCAGTTGGCCAATCGTCATCGGGCAAGCTCGGTGGTCGAGAGGTTATGCACTAGTAAGTGGGAGGTCATGGATTCGAATCCCACCCGAATCACCTGTTTTTCACAGACACACAGAAAGCACTGAGTGTACAGTACTTCATACATATGTCGGTGTAAGGGCAAAATCAAATCAATTGAGATTCCATCGTATTGTCTTTTAAATTTCATCAAGCAATAAATGCTGAATGGTTTTGCCCACAGTGTCAGACAACATGAGGTCCTGCACAGGAGGGACTTCTCCTGGGAACAAAGGAGGAGGAGGAGGAGGAGATGATCTTGCGTCAGTCAGCCGTCAGGACTCTGGAAAGAGCAGCCTTCCTTCCTCTACATCCACCAGTAGATTGAATGGAGGATCCGGCGGATCGGATCCTCCTGAAGATCGGCAACAACAAGGCAGACACTTAAGGTACATGATTAGTTGTTGTTCTCGTTTTCTAATAGTTTTCTGTTTTGTTTTTTGTTTTAATTTTGTTTTTGTTTGTTTTGTTTTTATTTGTGTTTCAAACTTTCCTTTCCATTCATGATAAATGAGATAATTATGTCAAAACAGGCCAGAAATGAGAAAATCACATGGTGCTTGAAATAAGTCACAGATCTATCTTGTGCAACTATGTCACACATCACCTGCATGTTTCCAACATGACCTTTTTGGTGACTACATCACCTGCATGTTTGCAACGTGACCTTTTTGGTGACTACGTCACACATCACCTGCATGTTTGCAACGTGACCTTTTCGGTGACTACGTCACACATCACCTGCATGTCACACACATCACCTGCATGTTTGCAGCGTGACCTTTTTGGTGACTACGTCACACATCACCTGCATGTTTGCAACGTGACCTTTTTGGTGACTACGTCACACATCACCTGCATGTTTGCAACGTGACCTTTTTGGTGACTACGTCACACATCACCTGCATGTTTGCAACGTGACCTTTTTGGTGCTCACATATGAAAAGCACACCACTTCCACAGTCTTATCAAGTTGTACACATTCAGAACAACAATTTTGTCATCAGTTCCAAAAAGTGCAAACATGTACTATTAACCCTAACTATTTCGGCTAAGAACCTTCCTGAATCCACCAAAATCCAACACCATGCAGAAACGCTACCACCCAACTGTTGGACTTAGCTGGAATTGGGACACCCGGCCGCACTATGCAAACTATCCCTGTCTGGGCTATACAGTACCGAGTCCATCAAAATCAAACAAACCTTGCTGTTGGAGTTTGAATGGTTTGGGGTGGTTAGAGTTAATAAATACCTGTATCGGGTTTATCTCAAAACTTGAATATTTAGTCATTTTTGTTGAAATAAAAGTTTTTTCAAGTTTTTATAGTTCTCCATTTTCAGTACCATGTACCTGCACAAACTGTCAATAAATGTTTTCTTATGTTTTGATTGAATTCTTAGAGACGGCACTGAAGATGAAGTAGATGCAGAAGATAAGTTTGAGGTTAGATTACCCACTTAAAGATAGTGTTTTCATTTTACATCCATTTTTCCCCATTTTCCTCTAGCTAAGATATCGATTATCATAAAACCTCAAACGACTATTTTATTTATATAATAATAATAATAGTGGATTCTTATAAAGCACCAACTCCATCATGATAGATGTTCATGGCACGTTACATTATTATTATCCGCATCAGGCTACCTTAACCCTCCTACTTCTGGTGCCTTTTTCATACAAGTTGATCCACCATTTGAAACCATTCGCTTTTGTGGTTTTGAATGGTGAAATAACTGTGTACAGTATTGATTCCCCAAATGGTTTGGAATGGTAGGTCAGCTAATACAAAACCTTGTTTGGATACTTCCAAGTGGTGAATCAATGGATCCTCTATGCCAGTGACATGAGTAAATGGTTTTGTACAGGTCTGCTATACCCTAAAGACCCTAGTGCCATTTTTAAGTGGTAGATCAATTACTTGTACACTGGCCACCATGTGTTAAAACTCCATAGGGTACTGAGATGATGGATAGTCCACTTTATCTACATAATGCAGGTTTTGTTTTTCGGCTATGTGAAACACACCAAGGTGTAATGTATCCACCATTCAAAACCATTTGAATGATAAGCCACTGTGAAGTACATTCACCATTTGAAACCATTCGGCTATGGAAACACACCAAGGTGTAGTGTATCCACCATTTAAAACCATTTGAATGGATATGAATGGTAGTAAAGCTTGCTCCCAACACTGTTCAAATGGTATCACCAGGTGTGTACAAAACCAATGGGCATTTTGGTAAGTGGAAATTTTGAATGGTTTCAAATGGTCAAACAGTAGGAGGGTTAAATCATTTCCTGAATCATTCTCAACTTCCTGGGAAGAATACAGCCCCGGCAGCCTGTTAGGTGCTCAACAACTAATCAAACACAATTACAATCTTTGCCCTCACAGGTCCCCATTTATACTCATGGGTGAAGAGAAACAACTCATCGTTAAGTGTCTTGCTCAAGGACGCAAGTGCCCCAATCAACATAGCAAGGATTCAAACCCACATTCTGACGACCAAGTCTCCAGAACTTGAGTCTGTTGCGTTATAGACTGCTCGGCCACAACTCTCCACATGCTACAAAAACGAGAAAAGACCATCACGTACACATCCGAAAATGTACTAGTGCATGGCAACCTAAATTAGCAAACAAAAGTAATATCTGACAGCCGCATGGACTTCTTTGCAAATAACACAGTGCACAAGTTTACATTAGTGGCTCCAACTACTTGCTTCTCGTGAAAACTCCAAAACTAATCTGTTTTATGCCATGACTGCCGTGGTACCAAGCATGCATCACAGCCATTTTCAAATATGCTTCCTGTTATTCGTCAAGTTGAAGAGATTGTGTAAAAATAAACTCTTGAGGCACAATATTAATATACCACCGTAGTCATGGTTATTTCCAGTGAAATGAACTATATCAAAAGGCCATGTTAGAATAAGTGTGAAGATTGTGTTTGCCGATCTACATAATAATAATATTTTCTTGTTAGCAAACAAAAAAAACAGGTCAGTATTTTGTATAGATTCACATAATGTGAGCCACATGAGATAAACAGTTTACTAATGTATACTTTCCTTTTAATCAATTATTAATTAACCCTCCTATGCCCAGGCTGAAATTTGGCCCAGTCAGCACGGCACTTACAGACAGTCACTTGAGTATTTTTGGGTGCATTTCCAATTGGTAGGTCAAACCACAGAGTCACACACAGCTGTGTATGGGTGCACTGCACAAAGTCAATGGGTTGGGAGTTACATAGAAATTTTGAGTGTCTTTGGGTTTGACCTCCTATCACACAGCCACATGTGTTTGCATGTATTTGAGTGCACTGCACAAAGTCAATGGGTTAAGAGAGACATACAAATTTTGAGTGTCTTTGAGTGTTAAACCTATAGGAGGGTTAAATTGCTTTATTTTGTGATTACAGTTTGCATGTGATGTGTGCAAGTGTAAGTTAATAAACAACTGGACATACTTCACTGCAACCAATGGCAATCCTTGCATGGGTCGGGCTGTCTGTTGCAGCCAAGCATGTGCACAAACACACAAATCTGAGGAAGAAATTATAATGAAAGTGTTACTGTTGGTAAGTACCAAATTGTGGAATTAAGAGTACATGCTAAAGGCTTTGGCTCCACATCAGCATGGACGACAACAACTTACTTTGTTTTCCTGCTTTTCAGGGCAGCATGTGATCATAACGTTGATTGTTTTAAGCAGATGATATGCAGATGCAAATAGCGCTCCTTGATGATGCTATTGTGATTCACACCCCCCGCCTGTCCCCTGTCCCCCCTCCCCCCGTCCCTTCCCCCGTCCCTTCCCCCGTCCCTTCCCCTTCCCCCACCCTGTCCACCACAATTTATTTTACCATATGAAGTTTCTCCAAGATGTCATTTGTTTTAAAGTTTTTTCTACTTGAAAGTAGAATTGACCCCTGGGCCATTAGGGTGCAGTGGTCTGGGTTGATGTGGTTAACATTCCTCAGTACTGTACCAACATCAGTCCTAACTGCTGCTCACTCTGTCTCTCACCTTTTCAGCTGGTAATCTAAGGGTATTATTTAGCCACCCAACCCCATTACACATATAGGCATTTCCACTAGAGCTGAAGGGTTATCAGTACATACATGTATGTCTTGACAGTGCAATAAACCCATAAGACAATTGACCAAGAAGACCCATTTCAGTAGCATGAAATTAGAATTGGATACAAGACTGCCTCTAATGTTACTTAAACTGGATTTACAACAAAAAAATCAACGGAAACCATCTGTGAAATAATAAGGCAAAACAATTTTTTTTCTGTGGCATTTAAACATTATTTTTTGTTATTTGATTCAAGGATTACTGGAAAAAATATGTGATATCTGTTAACGGATGTTTGTGCATGTTATTTATTTCAGAATGATTCAACTATCAGAGGTTGTAGTGTGTGCTATGAGTATAAAGTGATTCCCTTTGTTGTATGCAAGAAATGTCACATGTATATGTGTGGACAATGTTTTGTTGCTATGATGAAAATCAAAGGAGAATGGAGATGCCCTTCTAATTGTGACAACTCAAGCTGCCAGCATGTGATACCTCCAGATAGTATTGCCGAGCCTGCTATGATGAAGGTACTAGGGTCTTTCCACACTAAAGGCTACAAATGATAACTATTGGAGTGTGACATGGGAGGGTCAAATAAAGACAACTATTTTGTTCCAATCTATTCTTGAACATTCCTTAGCATTTAATGATTGTGTATACCAAATAATAAGAAAATATTATTGGTACTTAAGAAAATTTAATGATCATCTTTAACCAGTTCGCGTCGGAGGCCGTGTATACACGCAAATTGTTTTTGGACAGCGGATCGGAGAGCGTCTAAACACGCCACAGGATTCTCGGGAATATTTGTATAGATTCCCGGTCGACGTGGCAACGAGCCATAAGCATACAGTGGAAGACGCGGTCTCCCCGGTCACACTCGGGTGAGCACCATTGTTCGTGTTTGTGCGGTACAAATAAACCCGCCACGGGGTTCGGAAAAACTTTTTTTTTCCCGGTGCGAACTGGTTTAGACATTATGTTTGTAACATGACAGACATTTTGTTTTAAGATTGACAAGAAAGTGATAATAGAATTAAATAATTACCCAAATGCTTTTTCATTTACATCCCTAACCCCTTTTGGATTGCTATGAGCCAAAACTAAGACATCTTCTGGGTATTGTAGAAATTAGCATGTGAAATATACCACGTATGTAATGTGGACAGACAATTTGTGACAAATGTCTGTCCACGTTACAAACATAATATTTTGAAGATTATCCCCTGTTATTTATTTAATACCAGGAGGGTTAAGTAAGACTAATTGCGGTGACACCATGTGGAATCTCAATTGAGTAGTAATTAGTTCTGAAAAGAACTGGTGGTACAACTCGACGTTTCGATCAGTAGGCCTATGCTCTGATCGTCCTCAGGAGGGTTGTCTTGATTTTTCCAGGTAACAATCCTTTAGTGGAATAGCATTGTAAAGAGACAATATGTGGGTGAATAAATATGTTTTATTCGTACTTCTAGTAAATTTCTGATTAAATGTCTATGCACCGTTACAAACATAACATCTTAAAGAAGATCCCCTTGTAATTACTTAATTACTGAGAAAGTTGTCTTAATTTTTGAAAAGCATAATCCTGAAGGCACTTGGAATGTACACAGAAACAAAACTATGACAAAGTACTTCATTTTATTATTAAAGTCCTGTGTTCCGCTAAAATGTCACACTAGTTGGACCCATTAGTGTGGACAGACCCACTAATAAATCTTATAAGTTGTTTGTAATGATGAAAACTGAAAGGCTGGTTCTCAAAACCTCAAAGCCACAAATTTATGATGAACCGGGCTTAATTTCATTGATATGAAGTGCAAAGAAAGAGCTCTAACTCTCTACCCTCCTTCACCAAAGCTTAGTTCATGTTACAGGCATTTAACCCTAACCACCCCCAAACCATTCAAACTCCAACAGCAGGGTTTGTTGTATTTTTAAGGACTCTGTACTGTATAACCCTGACAGGGATACTTTGCATGGGCAGCGTGTCCCAATTTTGGCAGACCCACCAAAACCCTTCATCTGTAAGATTTTATAAGGTGTAATAACTGTGTAGAATGTATGTATAGTGTAGATGCATTTCTACAGAAAACCACTGCACATCACTGACAAGTTAGTTTTACCTTTCAAAACCTTTTGAGGGATCAAACTACATGTATATAACTAATTCCCAGGAAGACATGTATAAAAAACATTTTAAAAAAAAACCTGCATTTATTAGATCGTGAAGCAAAATAAGTGAACACCAGACCCGAGCCCTTCAATCTTGGAAATAATGCATTGGACAGTACACCCCCACACAATGTTGATTCAAAGCGACAATTGTCTTACAAACATTTTCTGACACATTTCTGTTTAATTCATGAATATGTGGAGATGTTCATGCCTAAAAGGTTTGTTCAATGTACTTTCTTTTTCTTTTTGTTGCAAAATCCTTATCAAACGAAGTTGATACAGACAGCAGGAGTTCACTCAGAGGCTCAGCTGACACCACAAGTAAGTCATAGTATAAAACTATTATGCACTTTGAACAGTCCAATATATGTGTTGATGTCACAGACTGAAGGGCGCCCTCGTTCAGAGGCAGTAGACAGTCACTCATTGGTTCATGTATGCGCACTGCAAGTACACGCACTCAAAGGCTCGCATACATGTAGTCTGAAGATCTGACGTCACGCTTTGAGCTAGAGGCGCGTGAATTACACCAGATCCTGGCCGTGCAGCCGCCATATTTTTCCCGATGCTGAACTTTGACCTTGGTTGGTAGCTCGCGCTCGCAAGCCTCGAAATGTGACGACAGAGCTTATCAGCACAACGCGTTAATGTGTTCAATGAAATCCTTTGAGTGGTACGCCTGGAGCCTGTCTATATCCTTGATAGGATATAGACAGGGGACCAGACTAGCATACATGAACCAATGCGTGACAGTCTTTTGCCTCTGTATGAGGGCGCCCTTCACTTAGTGATATCATATGCATAAGGGCAATTGGTGAATCATGGAATGCTTGTACCTGGATTTGGTCACACCCATACAAGCTGTACACTCAAAAACCTCATGTGTCCTGCAGCTGAACACACAAGAATACAGTGCAATCAGTGAATTGTCAGCCATTGCTCTATACATGGAATGCTTGTACCTGGATTTGGTCACACCCATACAAGCTGTACACTCAAAAACCTCATGTGTCCTGCAGCTGAACACACAAGAATACAGTGCAATCAGTGAATTGTCAGCCATTGCTCTATACATGGAATGCTTGTACCTGGATTTGGTCACACCCATACAAGCTGTACACTCAAAAACATCATGTGTCCTGCAGCTGAACACACAAGAATACACTGCAATCAGTGAATTGTCAGCCATTGCTCTATACATGGAATGCTTGTACCTGGATTTGGTCACACCCATACAAGCTGTACACTCAAAAACCTCAATGTGTCCTACTGTAGCTGAACACACAAGAATACAGTGCAATCAGTGAATTGCCAGCCATTGCTCTATACATGGAATACTTGTACCTGGATTTGGTCACACCCATACAAGCTGTACACTCAAAAACCTCATGTGTCCTGCAGCTGAACACACAAGAATACAGTGTAATCAGTGAATTGTCAGCCATTGCTCTATACATGGAATACTTGTACTTGGATTTTGTCACACCCATACAAGCTGTACACTCAAAAACCTCATGTGTCCTGCAGCTGAACACACAAGAATACAGTGCAATCAGTGAATTGTCAGCCATTGCTCTATACATGGAATGCTTGTACCTGGATTTGGTCACACCCATACAAGCTGTACACTCAAAAACCTCATGTGTCCTGCAGCTGAACACACAAGAATCAGTGCAATCAGTGAATTGTCAGCCATTGCTCTATACATGGAATACTTGTACCTGGATTTTGTCACACCCATACAAGCTGACAATGAAGAACCTCAATGTGTTTATATGTATTAAGACAAGGTATTTATTAATGAAAAAATATGGGATACTTTGAATTATTCATAGGAGATTGCTCACAGACGGCATCAATTGGAGGAAGAAGACAGACGGCTAGAGGAAATGAATTCGCTCCAAGATCTCCATCCACAATCAACAGAAGAAGTATCAGCATCTATGATGGTACGTACATGGTATTGTATTTATAGGTAAAGTACATGATTGGTAATTAGGCAAATAGTTGATTTTTAAATATAAAACTTACTTGGGTATTAATCTTCCTTGGAAATATCTTTGTCTAAGGTGCTGTCATTTGTGAAAAGTGAAAAATTCCAGTTTAAATTTAGGAAAGACTTCTCTTTCTCAGCTTCTGGTCATAGGTCGGGTTCAAAATCGGTGCTGTGATACATGTTGTTTTATATAATACATGTTAATGTCTTGATTCAAAGAGAGTAAGCATACTCAAAGAAGCAGTTTTGCCAACATTACCAATGTACTTTCCCTTTAAAAGGAAAATACAACATTGGTAATGTTGGCAAAAATACTCTTCCTTTTAGTATTCCATCTAATGTGGAATTTAGAGTATTCTTTCCAGTAAACTTATTGGCAATAATTTATTTTTTTCTTGACATCTAGACAAAATTATTTGTAGGGAAGATTGATACCATCATCTGCTTTACACCAAGTAAGATAAAAATTTACATTAAAATTATACCATTTGGTTATTTTTAATTATCAACTGTATACCTTACCTTTAACACAATAATAAGTGTTTTTAACAAATTCCAATTGGGGCACCCGCTGGTATAGACTAACCCTAACTCCCTCAGCCCATTTGCTTACACATAACCTGAATCCTTCCTACTCCCTTGGCCCATTTGCTTACACATAACCTGAATCCTTCCTAACTCCCTAGGCCTATTTGCTTACACATAACCTGAATCCTTCCTAACTCCCTAGGCCCATTTGCTTACACATAACCTGAATCCTTCAAAATCCTTCAATAGTAAAGCAAGCGCATGACATGTATGCACACATGTGTTTCTAATATGTGATACATGTACATGGCCAGGGACCCTCCCTGCATGCATGGAGCAATAAACAGTGTCCACTGACCCAAGCACTGACCTTGAAATCACTACAATAAACATGGATGTACATGTACCATGGAAAGGCAAGTATTCCTAATAACCTCAATCCTCCAAAATCCTTCACTTTAGCAAAGAGCATGTAGCATGTAACCTCAATCCTTCAAAATCCTTCACTTTAGCAAAGAGCATGTAGCATGTAACCTCGATCCTTCAAAACCCTTCACTTTAGCAAAGAGCATGTAGCATGTAACCTCGATCCTTCAAAATCCTTCACTTTAGCAAAGAGCATGTAGCATGTAACCTCGATCCTTCAAAATCCTTCACTTTAGCAAAGAGCATGTAGCATGTAACCTCAATCCTTCAAAATCCTTCACTTTAGCAAAGAGCATGTAGCATGTAACCTCGATCCTTCAAAATCCTTCACTTTAGCAAAGAGCATGTAGCATGTAACCTCGATCCTTCAAAATCCTTCACTTTAGCAAAGAGCATGTAGCATGTAACCTCAATCCTTCAAAATCCTTCACTTTAGCAAAGAGCATGTAGCATGTAACCTCGATCCTTCAAAACCCTTCACTTTAGCAAAGAGCATGTAGCATGTAACCTCGATCCTTCAAAATCCTTCACTTTAGCAAAGAGCATGTAGCATGTAACCTCGATCCTTCAAAATCCTTCACTTTAGCAAAGAGCATGTAGCATGTAACCTCAATCCTTCAAAATCCTTCACTTTAGCAAAGAGCATGTAGTATGTAACCTCAATCCTTCAAAATCCCTCACAAAGAGGATTTTGGAGGATTTGGGAAGGTTAGGGCTAATCCAGCGACCACTGTTTTCCACCATTACTGCGGTAGTACCACACTGCACGGGCATGTCACACGCATAATTAAATACGCAGTACGCTAGTGTTTCATCAAATAGAGTGCTCAGATTGGTTGAAGAAGCACTGGACTGTGTAGAAAACGAACACTTGATGCAGAATGTACGTACCACCGCAGTTATGGTGGCACCCAGTGATCTGGTCGACGGGTTAGTTTATATAGGTATCTAGAACGCCTGACGTCATTGGTCAAGCTTGGTTGTCTTGAGTACTGCCCTGGCAGAGAAGGAACAAAAATAGCAAGTCTTGCTCCTCTGGGGTTCAAAACATAATAAGAAGCTAAGCCTCCAAATTATTATCGCCGGAAGTGGTTTTGCCACCATATGTAATAATTTATCATCTGTGTATGTAATTTGCATCAATTTGCTTGCATTTCTCGGAAAACTCTCAAATTGTTTAAGGAAACCATATGATTTATTATTTTAATTGGTGGTGGGCCACGGCTTTAGCTTTAGCCATGGGTGGGGCCACGGCTTTAGCTTTAGCCATATGTGGGGCCATGGCTTTAGCTTTAGCCATGGGTGGGGCCATGGCTTTAGCTTTAGCCATGGCTTTAGCTTTAGCCATGGGTGGGGCAATGGCTTTAGCTTTAGCCATGGGTGGGGCAATGGCTTTAGCTTTAGCCATGGGTGGGGCCACGGCTTTAGCTTTAGCCATGGGTGGGGCCATGGCTTTAGCTTTAGCCATAGGTGGGGCCATGGCTTTAGCTTTACCCATAGGTGGGGCCATGGCTTTAAATTTAGCCGTGGGTGGGGCCACGGCTTTAGATTTAGCCATGGGTGGGGCCATGGCTTACGCTTTATCCATGGGTGGGGCCATGGCTTTATAGCTTTAGCCATAGGTGGGGCCATTGCTTTAGCTTTAGCCATGGGTGGGGCTAGCTTTATCCATGGGTGGGGCAATGGCTTTATAGCTTTAGCCATGGGTGGGGCCATGGCTTTAGCTTTATCCATGGGTAGGGCAATGGCTTTATAGCTTTAGCCATGGGTGGGGCCATGGCTTTAGCTTTATCCATGGGTAGGGCAATGGCTTTATAGCTTTAGCCATGGGTGGGGCCATGGCTTTAGCTTTAGCCATGGGTGGGGCCATGGCTTTAGCTTTATCCATGGGTAGGGCAATGGCTTTATAGCTTTAGCCATGGGTGGGGCCATGGCTTTAGCTTTATCCATGGGTAGGGCAATGGCTTTATAGCTTTAGCCATGGGTGGGGCCATGGCTTTAGCTTTAGCCATGGGTGGGGCCATGGCTTTAGCTTTATCCATGGGTAGGGCAATGGCTTTATAGCTTTAGCCATGGGTGGGGCCATGGCTTACGCTTTATCCATGGGTAGGGCAATGGCTTTATAGCTTTAGCCATGGGTGGGGCCATGGCTTTAGCTTTAGCCATGGGTGGGGCCATGGCTTTAGCTTTATCCATGGGTAGGGCAATGGCTTTATAGCTTTAGCCATGGGTGGGGCCATTGCTTTAGCTTTAGCCATGGGTTGGGGTGGGGATGGCAATAGATTTTTCCTTATGTTCCTTGGATTATTAACAATTTCTCAATATTTCACCTTTCAAATCTGTTATGGTATATAGGAAGATGAAATGGTCCACCCTCTTGATGTTGGTCTTGAAGATGTAAGATACATTATATTTTTACTCAACAATTTTGTGTTCAAAGTTAGTGCTTGTGGAACTAGTTTTTAACCACTGATTTTACTACATACAAATATTCAAGTACGAACATGACCTCATTTTATTTTAATGAACATCTGTGATTTTTTTTTGTTTTATGCTGTTTGTTAGATGCTGTCTGTAGAAACAAAAACATATTGCATGATTAGCATTTGTATTGATATTTGAAAGAGCTTTAAATACAGATCCTTGTTATGAACATATTCCATATAGAAAGAGTGATCAAGGACTTCTTAATTCTTTGATGTTAACTTGTTCAGTAATGGAAAAGTATTGAGAAAATGAAACATATTATACTAAATATCTTGGTTATGCAAAGTAATCTTGTCATGTGCCCCGAAGAAGGACGTAAGACAGATTAGGTTAAGCGTAAGCGTACGTCTGTTTACCAGGCATATGACGATTTGGTATTTTATAAAATGTTAAAAGTATTTCAAAGTTTCAAAGTCCTTTTTGTGAAAATTATAAACACCTTCCATTTTATTGGTCTTTCAAGAATAATGATTTGAAGTTGTTAGAGCCTCTCCAAATGATTTCTTTCTATTTTAAAACTGTGAAAAGGAAAATTTTATCTAAATATTAAAAACTACTAGAATTAATAAAAACTACTAGAAAACGATCTAGAATTTGATGACGCGTGTTATTTCCTTCTTTTTTTCTTGGATACATTTTATGAGCCTCTATAAAATTTTACAGTTTGGGGAGAGTCATTATAGCAATATCAATCTTTTGAAGACAATAATTATGTGCATTGCAAACACCGGCGCTCAAGACATCCACGCATATGATTATGCATTGAGAACCAACATTTTACAAGAGCATCCTTCACTCAAACAAACTGCAAACTGGGTGGGGCAGGGGTGGATGGTGGGTGGCACTCAATTATCTTCTTCCCATGGATTATTAATGCTTCTCATATTATATTTTGCCTCTCAAATCTTTATGTTAGGAAGCTGAAACCATCCCTATTGCCCCTCTTCGAGATTTTCTGTCCGATGATGACAGTCTTGAAAATGTAAGATTCATTATATTTTTATTCAAACGAACTGTAGGTAGTTAATCTAACAATTGTGCTTTCATTGTACTACCAGTTGCATGGCTTAAAAAGACTGGGCCAAAATATTGCTGAATGTTATTTAATTCATAAAAGAAAAATTAAAGAGGACAGTCTCCATTCCATGTACAGCGGAAGAAATTATTTTGTTACAATACATCAGGACAAAGAGGAAAGAAATGCATGTATAAACCAACCATTTACTTAATTGAAGCTCGTGCTGATGATTTTTTTAATCTATTATTTGATGACATTTTAAGGTTGTGGAAGCAGAATTATCTCATCCTCCTGTGGGAACATTTGAACCACCAAGTCGTGACAATGAAGACCAGCAGGTCAGTATAAGCATTATTTTACATTGCGCATGATATAAATTTGATACAGAAAATAATAAATGAAATAAGCAGAAGTCTTTTACCTAAATGAAGTTTGTCAGTCCTGTAATAGTCCACAGCATAGTACTCCAAGAACAGTGGATTTGGGCCATCTGGGAGATTGCCGAGTGATTTAAACTGCGTGTGAGAGAACAGTATATGTTATGCGCACCTTACTTGTGTTTAACGTGCATTGTGCGCTTTCAAATGTGCACACACAATGCACAATCTCTGCTGCACCGTACACATTTAGTGAACTCGCCCACGTGTGCGCACACAATGCACAATCTCTGCTGCACCGTACACATTTAGTGAACTCGCCCCCGTGTGCGCACACAATGCACAATCTCTGCTGCACCGTACACATTTAGTGAACTCGCCCACATGTGCGCACACAATGCACAATCTCTGCTGCACCGTACACATTTAGTGAACTCGCCCACGTGTGCGCACCCAATGCACAATCTCTGCTGCACCGTACACATTTAGTGAACTCGCCCACATGTGCGCACACAATGCACAATCTCTGCTGCATGCACATTTAGTGAACTCGCCCGTGTGCGCACACAATGCACAATCTCTGCTGCACCGTACACATTTAGTGAACTCGCCCGCATGTGCGCACACAATGCACAATCTCTGCTGCACCGTACACATTTAGTGAACTCGCCCGCATGTGCGCACACAATGCACAATCTCTGCTGCACCATACACATGTAGTGAACTCGCTGCGTGCGCACAATGCACAATCTCTGCTGCACCGCATACATTTAGTGAACCGCCCCGCATGTGCGCACACAATGCACAATCTCTGCTGCACCGTACACATTTAGTGAACTCGCCCACGTGTGCGCACCCAATGCACAATCTCTGCTGCACCGTACACATTTAGTGAACTCGCCCACATGTGCGCACACAATGCACAATCTCTGCTGCACCGTACACATTTAGTGAACTCGCCCACGTGTGCGCACCCAATGCACAATCTCTGCTGCACTGCATATTTAGTGAACTCGCCCACGTGTGCGCACACAATGCACAATCTCTGCTGCACCGTACACATTTAGTGAACTCGCCCACGTGTGCGCACCCAATGCACAATCTCTGCTGCACCGTACACATTTAGTGAACTCGCCCACATGTGCACAAACAATGCACAAGCTCTGCTGCACCGTACACATTTAGTGAACTCGCCCCCGTGTGCGCACACAATGCACAATCTCTGCTGCACCGTACACATTTAGTGAACTCGCCCGCGTGTGCGCACACAATGCACAATCTCTGCTGCACTGTACACATTTAGTGAACTCGCCCACGTGTGCACACACAATGCACAATCTCTGCTGCACCGTACACATTTAGTGAACTCGCCCCCGTGTGCGCACCCAATGCACAATCTCTGCTGCACTGTACACATTTAGTGAACTCGCCCGCATGTGCGCACACAATGCACAATCTCTGCTGCACCGTACACATTTAGTGAACTCACCCACGTGTGCGCACCCAATGCACAATCTCTGCTGCACCGTACACATTTAGTGAACTCGCCCACATGTGCGCACACAATGCACAATCTCTGCTGCACCGTACACATTTAGTGAACTCGCCCGTATGCGCGCAATGCACAATCTCTGCTGCACCGCATACATTTAGTGAACTCGCCCACATGCGCACACAATGCACAATCTCTGCTGCACCGTACACATTTAGTGAACTCGCCCGCGTGTGCGCACCCAATGCACAATCTCTGCTGCACCGTACACATTTAGTGAACTCGCCCCCGTGTGCGCACACAATGCACAATCTCTGCTGCACAGTACACATTTAGTGAACTCGCCCACATGTGCGCACACAATGCACAATCTCTGCTGCACTGTACACATTTAGTGAACTCGCCCGCGTGTGCGCACACAATGCACAATCTCTGCTGCACCGTACACATTTAGTGAACTCGCCCACGTGTGCGCACCCAATGCACAATCTCTGCTGCACCGTACACATTTAGTGAACTCGCCCCCGTGTGCGCACACAATGCACAATCTCTGCTGCACCGTACACATTTAGTGAACTAGCCCGCATGTGCGCACACAATGCACAATCTCTGCTGCACCGTACACATTTAGTGAACTCGCCCACGTGTGCGCACCCAATGCACAATCTCTGCTGCACCGTACACATTTAGTGAACTCGCCCACATGTGCGCACACAATGCACAATCTCTGCTGCACCGTACACATTTAGTGAACTCCGCCACGTGCGCGCAATGCACAATCTCTGCTGCACCGCACATTTAGTGAACTCGCCCATGTGCGCACACAATGCACAATCTCTGCTGCACCGTACACATTTAGTGAACTTCGCATGCGTGTGCGCACTCAATGCACAATCTCTGCTGCACCATACATTTAGTGAACTCGCCCGATGTGCGCACACAATGCACAATCTCTGCTGCACAGTACACATTTAGTGAACTTCGCCCACATGCGCACACAATGCACAATCTCTGCTGCACTGTACACATTTAGTGAACTCGCCGGCGGTGCACACAATGCACAATCTCTGCTGCACCGTACACATTTAGTGAACTTCGCCCCGTGTGCGCACACAATGCACAATCTCTGCTGCACCGTACACATTTAGTGAACTAGCCGCATGTGCACAATGCACAATCTCTGCTGCACCGTACCATTTAGTGAACTCGCCGTATGCGCGCAATGCACAATCTCTGCTGCACCGCATGCATTTAGTGAACTTCGCCCACATAGCACACAATGCACAATCTCTGCTGCACCGTACACATTTAGTGAACTCGCCCCCTTGTGCGCACACAATGCACAATCTCTGCTGCACCGTACACATTTAGTGAACTAGCCGCGTATGCGCACACAATGCACAATCTCTGCTGCACCGTACATTTAGTGAACTCCCATGCGATATGCGCGCAATGCACAATCTCTGCTGCACCGCATACATTTAGTGAACTCGCCCACGTATGCGCACACAATGCACAATCTCTGCTGCACCGATACACATTTAGTGAACTCGCCCGTGTGCGCACAATGCACAATCTCTGCTGCACCGCATACATTTAGTGAACTCGCCCGCGTGTGCGCACCCAATGCACAATCTCTGCTGCACCGTACACATTTAGTGAACTCGCCCCCGTGTGCGCACACAATGCACAATCTCTGCTGCACAGTACACATTTAGTGAACTCGCCCGGCGATGCGCACACAATGCACAATCTCTGCTGCACTGTACACATTTAGTGAACTTCGCCCGTGTGCACACACAATGCACAATCTCTGCTGCACCGTACACATTTAGTGAACTCGCCCCGTGTGCGCGCAAATGCACAATCTCTGCTGCACTGTACACATTTAGTGAACTTCGCCGCGTAATGCGCACAATGCACAATCTCTGCTGCACCGTACACATTTAGTGAACTCGCCCGCATGTGCACCACACAATGCACAATCTCTGCTGCACCGTACACATTTAGTGAACTCGCCCACATGTGCGCACACAATGCACAATCTCTGCTGCACCGTACACATTTAGTGAACTCGCCCACGTGTGCGCACCCAATGCACAATCTCTGCTGCACCGTACACATTTAGTGAACTCGCCCACGTGTGCGCACACAATGCACAATCTCTGCTGCACCGTACACATTTAGTGAACTTCGCCCGGCGTGTGCGCGCAATGCACAATCTCTGCTGCACCGTACACATTTAGTGAACTCGCCCCCGTGTGCGCACACAATGCACAATCTCTGCTGCACCGTACACATTTAGTGAACTCGCCCACATGTGCGCACACAATGCACAATCTCTGCTGCACCGTACACATTTAGTGAACTCGCCCACGTGTGCGCACACAATGCACAATCTCTGCTGCACCGTACACATTTAGTGAACTCGCCCACATGTGCGCACACAATGCACAATCTCTGCTGCACCGTACACATTTAGTGAACTCGCCCGCATGTGCGCACACAATGCACAATCTCTGCTGCACCGTACACATTTAGTGAACTCGCCCCCGTGTGCGCACACAATGCACAATCTCTGCTGCACAGTACACATTTAGTGAACTCGCCCGCATGTGCGCACACAATGCACAATCTCTGCTGCACCGTACACATTTAGTGAACTAGCCCGCATGTGCACACACAATGCACAATCTCTGCTGCACCGTACACATTTAGTGAACTGCCCACATGTGCGCACACAATGCACAATCTCTGCTGCACCGTACACATTTAGTGAACTCGCCCACGTGTGCGCACCCAATGCACAATCTCTGCTGCACCGTACACATTTAGTGAACTCGCCCCCGTGTGCGCACACAATGCACAATCTCTGCTGCACAGTACACATTTAGTGAACTCGCCCACATGTGCGCACACAATGCACAATCTCTGCTGCACCGTACACATTTAGTGAACTAGCCCGCATGTGCGCACACAATGCACAATCTCTGCTGCACCGTACACATTTAGTGAACTGCCCACATGTGCGCACACAATGCACAATCTCTGCTGCACCGTACACATTTAGTGAACTCGCCCACATGTGCGCACCCAATGCACAATCTCTGCTGCACCGTACACATTTAGTGAACTGCCCACATGTGCGCACACAATGCACAATCTCTGCTGCACCGTACACATTTAGTGAACTCGCCCGCGTGTGCGCACACAATGCACAATCTCTGCTGCACTGTACACATTTAGTGAACTCGCCCGCGGTGCGCACACAATGCACAATTTCTGCTGCACTGTACACATTTAGTGAACTCGCCCACATGTGCGCACCCAATGCACAATCTCTGCTGCACCGTACACATTTAGTGAACTCGCCCGCATCTAGTTTAATATTGTGTCTAGTTCTAGGAACTGGCTTCCCACGTAGGGTGCCCAATCCTATGGTTCCCTGCGGCAGGCCAGGCAGGATAGCAAAACGTGTTACCAGGCTTGTAGTACTGCCTGCTCGCATTTAGACTACAATGCCGTGGTGTGGATTACAGCAGGCTGGCACACTTCATGTAGGTAATAGACTTCTGATATAAGATGTGAAAGCCCTTCCAATAAAACGTAGATCAGTTAAGATCAAACACTTAAAGATCTTCATCATGCTGTGTCCATCTTTGTCTGATTTCCCTGTATAGACAAATCACAAGATGACGAAATTAACGTTGATCTGCGCACTTCCGGGTTTGATAACGAGGCTCTCAGTGTTGCCGCATGCACTGTATGATGGGAGCATGAGTCGTTCTATTGTGTATCTCACATCGGTGTTGTGACTTCACACAGAGAGCCTCGGTCAATTTGAAAGTCGTCTATATGCAAGTGCAATTATAGCACTGTTCTAACAAGGGCCAGCCTATTTTCCTTCCTTTCTTGCATGCAAAACATGATGCTTTCATGTTTTTCCCTATGACGGACAAAGACGAAGACAGACATGACTAGACAATGAGAACATCCCCCCCCCCCAGACTACTTAACTACAATGAAAATCAAAATGAGTTTATATCACAACTATAGTGATTCATATTTGTGGCTATTCTTTGCATTGATATAACTACACTAGCAACTACCCTGTTCATAAGTCCATACATAATACGTGCGCGCAGTGGTAGTACACACATTCTTTTCGCTACTTCCGGTTCCAAAGCTATATAGCGGCGTAGCCAGGATTTTTTCAGTGGGGGGGCACGGCACAAGGGGCATTGCTTTTCAGTGGGGGGGCCCAGGGGTATGGGTTTTTTCCCTTTTCTTTTGGGGCACTATGAGGATTTTTCGTCGGGGGGGAACCTGGGGGGCACTGGAAATTTGTGGGGGGCACGTGCCCCCCCAGGCCCCCCCGTGGCTACGCCGCTGCAAAGCTAGCATACCGTTGTGTGTAATTTAATGTTCAGAAGCGATTCTTGAGGCAGAAATTGACTTTGTGAATAAGATGTCGAGTCTTTACAACATGTTAAATGCAACTCCTGATCTTTCTAATTTCTTGCGTAAATCCTTAAAGAAAAGGGTGGTCTAAAGTATGCATTTCCAATGGGCTTCTGATGATCGTTGGAGCAAGCACGTGCAAAGTGGGCGTGGTTTGTTTTTGTAACATCATCCAGTCTTTTTATGAACCGTAATTTCAAGAAGACAGAATGCAAGAAGGGAAAGCATTAGTTTTATGTACTTCAAGAGATGTACAAATACATAAGCGTTATTGATTTTGTTAATGTTGTTGAATTTTGTTTAAAAAATTGTGATTTTGTTAATTTTGTTCTTGTTGTCATTGATTTTGTTGATTTTTTTTAATTTTTCATTATGACACAAGCTCACTGAGATCCCTAACATTCCATCAGGATCAGCAAGATGAAGGTCATGAGGATGAGACCATTAATCAGACCAACATGGATGAATCCTCGGAGGTGATCATCATGTCAGACAACACAGCAAGCCAGTGTACTTTGGCTGTAAATGAAGAAGAAGAAGATGGAGGATTTGAGGAAGAAGAGGAGAATGGAGTGACTGTTGTAAGCGTTACATACGCTATGTGGACCTGAGAACAAAAGATGTCCACACCAATGTAGGTTCTTGAGACGTTATGTGGACTTCTTACACACATCCACATAACGTTTTCATGAATCAGAAAAATTCAATTTTTTCAAAAAAGAAGCATTTTATTATATGTCATTATGTGTCACAAAATAGAGTAGAATATTCAAGGGAAAGACTGAGACAAAATCCGCTCCAAAAAGAATCTTCAGTGCAAATGGCAATGGTTTGAAGAATGTCCACATAGGATATGTAAGACAAACAAATGTGTACCCAAAGACACATCCTTCATTGTTTAAATGGTACGTCTCCTTATTATTTGTCTGCTAAATTTAAGTTCACCCACTCTGTACATAATTATTCTACGAGAGGTCAGATTTCAAACTCACTCGCTATTCCACATTGTAACTCTAATTCTGGTCAACGCATGTTTATAACTAGATCTTGTCAACTATGGAACAAATTACCACAGAATATTCGCATTAACTATCACACTATGTCAATCAACCAGTTTAAAAATAATACCCTCATTCACTAAAATTGTACTATTAGTAATATTATTTAATATCCAATTATTCAATTGTATTATATCTAGTGTATATATTATCCATATCCACACATATCTAACCTTGTATTCTGAAATAGTCCTGTGTGTTTGATCTACCGGTACATTCTTTTTAGAAATCATTGTAAATGTATACATGTATCAGGGCCACCTTGGAAAGCAGTGTTACTCACTGAATGGTGCTACCCTGAATAAAGAAAGCTTAAATAAATAAATAAATAAATAAATAAATACTTGAACTGCAAACTGACCAGGTTCATATAACAAAGGGAACAATAGGTCCTTGTTTGCCGGTTCTTTGTTTTCAGAGCTCCTCGGAAAGACGTCGTGTACAAAACCAATGGAGATTGCGTATCAGAGTGTGTATCAGACCGCATAGCTAGGCGAACCAATGGTCATATCGACGCTCTGCACCATTGGTTCAACGAACGAGGCTCTGGACCATAATAGTTTAGTATATCGCACTGTCATGGATCGGATTGAGTCGCATAGATTTCATTCGGAATCGCACCTCCCCGAGATCAGGAAATCTTGGGGATTATATAGAAATCTGGGGCCTAGGAATGAATAAAACATAAGCCTAATTTAGCGTCTTAGCCAATGAGAAGCTTGCCTTCCGCGTCTAAGGGTAGAAACGTGTGCAAAATCATGACATACAACAGGTCCTTGTTCCATATAAGGAAAGGTATTTGACGAAAGTGAAGTGAGTGACAACTTAGAAAGGAGGGCGTGTTCAAGGGGACGATGCTTACTGGGGTGCTAAGCTATTTGCTTGGATGCTAAGCTATTACTGCATGAGGGAAAACGGCGGCTGTGCTTGGGTAGGGAGCACTACACACGGGCCACGGCTAATGACTGAGTGGGTCAGTCACGGCATGGAGGTATACCTCCATGGTCACGGTGACTGTTTGGCCGTGGTTCACCCACGAACCGTGTTCGGTGTGAAGGGGTGGACTCCGAGGAAAGTATTTGGAAAATAGACTAAGTCCAAAGGATGGCTCCAAGCCACGTGGCGGGAGGGTGTGGCACGCACGCAAGGATCTCGCTGGTGTTGCATTATGCATTGCGTTGGCGCTGGATATGCATGAGCAAAAGTAGCGGCCTTGTATAGATTGCATATTCATAGCGGACAATCGAGGGTCTGGGAAAACAACCCTGGGACTTAGACTGCTTGAAATTGCATCGTAAGCAAAATATTGGAAGTAGAAGAAGTGAAATAGAGGGTGCTAATATTTATTAAAAATCAAAGGGTAAGATTCGTAACAATATCATAGCGTATAAAGTAACAGTAAAATATGCTTATTTATAAACAAAAGTGCATTAGATTATTGGTTTAATTTTGCCCTACACTGACATGTGTATAGCACTGTGCTTAGTGCTTTCCAAGTGCCTGTGGAAAAAAATTCACATTGATTAATTATAAAAATATTAAGTGCTGCATGATGCAATGTTCAAAATATATAATTTATTTATCTTCACTTTAAAAAAAAATGAATTCAAAAGTAATATATGAAGTGAAGAGCTATTATTTGCATATGGTTATTTTTATATAGATAAATATAATAGAGATTATAATAGAGATGTTACTTGTTTTATGTAAGCCTTTTTTTCTTTGTAGACCTTTTAATTCTGCTTTGACTCGGATAAATTATTATTAAGTATAAAATCACTTATTTTGCCCTATATTAATTATGGCATTCTAGCATGGGGAAATTCAGGAATAGTTCAAATCAACAGGTTATTGATCCTTCAAAAAAAAGCTTTTAGAATTATTAATCATACTGATTACTTGGCTCACTGTGACCATCTATTTTACAAACATAATAGTCTTAAGATCAGTGACATTTATCTTCTACAGCTTGGGATTTTCATGTATAAACTTAATTCTAATAATCTTCCTCATTCAATTTGTTCCTTATTTACAAAAAATCAAAATGTTCACGATCATTTTACAAGGCAATGTAATGAATTTCATCAATCATTTGCCCGTACGACACTTTCTTATAGAACAATTAAGCATGAAGGTCCCAGGCTGTGGTATTCACTAGATAGTAATTTAAAAAGTACTCCTACATTAATATTCTTCAAACGTAAATTTAAGGACTTTTTGTTGAGTAAATACCTGTAAGTGGTTAATTGACTCTAGGGTTTGGCTTGGGTTTTAATAACGACATGCATGGGATTGTCTTTGTTTTGTTTTGTATGTTTATATTTCACTATACATAAAATTGTTCACTCGTCTTGTTTATTATACTTATCTGGGGGGTCCTTACTAGACAAGCATTGCTTCTTAAGGGCCTCCTTCCACTTCCACTTGCATTTAATTTCTTTATATCTTATTACTATTTATTATTATTATCCATCTATTATTATTGCTACAACCCTTATAATATTATTGTATGTTTACTTATAATGTATATTTTGATAAGTGTGGAAAATATTAAAGAACTGAACTGAAGTTAATGTAATTTTATCTTTTTTCCATGTATGCAAGCATGTTAACCCTAACCCCAAGGTATTCTGGCTAGGAATCTTCCTGAATCCTCCAAAATCCTCCAGTGCACTTATCTTCAAAATGAACCATGCATTTTCATTCTTTCACATTCAGCACTTATGGCCTGTACTTCTTGCCAGGTAGTAATGTTGTCCCATTTGAAGAGGTGAATGTACCACTTTCCAACAGTGCTGAATTTTTTCAAAAAAAACTGCCCCTTGGAGGATTTTGGAGGATATGGGAAGGTTAGGGTTAATAGAACATTTCATTATGTTACCGGAAGTAGTGATTGTTTTGCAGCCTGGTTGTTATTTTTTTTAGTTGAAAGACCAACAAAAGTATCTATGATGTATTATTGTGATGAGAGACGGTGTTCACGTCGCTTTGTCTCACTAAATTAATCTTTCTAAGTATTCCTTAACTAATTCAGAGTGTTACCTTAAAAAAATAAGCTGTTTTGGGTTCTAAATCATATTTGTTTTATAAGTAAAATCTTGCAGTAGATATGTACAGTCGAACGTAGATCTGCTGCCGCGGCCACTTGACTGCTGCTCATAAATATTCATATTTTAGATATCACGTGCACTCTATGACCATATAAGGATACGTCAATTTATTACTTTACGTAGCCACGGGGGGGGCGCCTGGGGGTCACGTCCTTCCCCCTACCCCTTCCCCACGAAAAATCCTCATAGTGCCCCCAAAAAACAAAAAAGAAAAGGGAAAAAAACCATACCCCTGGGCCCCCCCACTGAAAAGCAATTCCCCCTGTATCCCCTCACTGAAAAAGTCCTGGCTACGCCGCTGATCCCAGTATCACCGATAGCATATTTTTGAAGCGTATTTAGGACATGGCAGAAAAAACAATTCCCGGATTTCGCCCGGGCGAAATAGTAAATCGCCCGGGCGGATTATTAATTCGCCCGGGCAATGAAAATAGTGTTGCTGCTGCGCCGTTGTATAAAAGGCAGTGTATCAGTTTTATGACCAGTTGATGGATGTTAAGATCACTGTAATTATCAGGTTAGTGTTGTAATGTTTATATATGAAACAGATTTAACCCACATTGATTGCTTTTAAATTACTTGAGTTATTGATGTAAATAATTTGTTCTATAAATAACTTTGCTTGAATAAATGTGTGTTTTGCATTATAATTTGTTCTCAAGATAATAGTAAATATTAGAGGAATTTAAGTGACATTTCTCGGTGCATCGTATAAATATATAAATTATAGGCCATCTTGTTAACAAATGTTATACAAACAAAAGTAAATAAAAGGGAGAAGAGAAAATGGTACATAAATGTTTTAAGCGGCGCCTCATTGAATAGAACATTCAATCTTTCAACTCATGAAAATATTTTCACCATTGCACTCGTAAACATTCATTATTTGTATACCATCCGTTAATACATTCCCACGTGATTACGTTTTGTTATCAGATTATCTAAACTGTCATGAGCATTTATGAATGTTCTATAATCTGAAATGCATCCCAAATATTCTATCTGAGTTGTGCCAAATTAGGCCTACTGCCTGAAATTTATTTCCAATATATAATTATTTTATTTTATTATGTATAATTGTAGTTTTATGGAGCTATGTATAAATTCAAAGGACAATTTTTAAATTGAATGCTTGTCGAATTGAATTCCTGCTCTATATAGAGAGTAAGTAACCCCTAAGGGGGGTTCAGGGAGTTCAACACCCTCCCCATGGGCTTGCCGCTTTTCTAGTAAACGGAATAAATAAAAAGGGAGAAGAGAAAATGGTACATAAATGTTTTAAGAGATGTGGGGGAGGGGAATTATCCCCAGGGCATGCATACAAGAATTGAGCTCAGAAATGACATATCTATAACCCCCCTACTATTTTCAAAAGTTGCTGTGTGGCAACCTCGTGAAATTTAGCCCGTTACAGTTTTTGTGGCGTTTTCTGGAAAATGTGAATTGTTAGCACCAACTGTAAAATGAAGAATTGTTTACAAATACCATTGTTGTTATTTATGTCCCTGTAAAAAATGTGAGATCAAGTTTACTGTGTTTTTTCTTTCTTTTTTCCTGTTCTTTCATGGTTTTTTTTCCTCGGGGATCTTCAATATGCAGACGGCCGGGACAGCATAGGCGGATCCAGGGGTCCGGACCCCTCTTTTTCAGGCGTTTTTATTTATTTTTTAAATCATTTTAATAATTTCATGCTGTGTACATGTCACTGTACCCAAACAAATTTTGGGTCAAAATATCAACCTTAATACCTCTTTCTTAGATTAGATGTAGAGAGAGTGAATGTTTGTTGATATAATACTATAGCCATATACATGTACAAGAGATCAGTGTCGTAGTCTGCACGCTATTTTTAGAGCCTCACGACTCGAATAAAATAATTTTATTCTCTTGCGCCACCTATCGTCGAGTCGTAGGTTAAAGTCCAAGAATAAAATATGGTAGTCTAACCATAACAACTACCAAAACCTAGACTTGATTTCAAGTCCGAGATCGCGGTTATTTTTGTCTGCATCAGCCACGCAAAACGCCGTTCACCCCTACTGGCTATCACAGCCCTAACTCGCGATAGAGCGCTATGCTTCAGGCAGACAAAAACCACGATCACAGACTTAGAACCACGTCTAACCAAAACCCAACTCATGAATTCATTGCGCGCAGCACATGCCGGGGGCCGACACCCGCCACCCGACACCGCCGCAAAAACCAAAACAGCAGTGACGTAAGGTACGCACTAAGCAGAACGTCGTAGCACCTGCAGCCCCCTCTATGTACTGTCTTTGTTGCAACATTGGCCCTGCTATGGGCAGCCATTGGGGGCAAAAAAGACAACTACAAAAATATAAATATAAAAACAAATATAAAACAAACATTGGCGAATATTTGAGTAAAATAAACCAATTCAAAAAATATAACAATTGCAAACATTGTAATAGTAATTATACGAGTTGCGCGCCATATACACACGGTGCGGGATGTAAAGAAGATTGACAGAATTATATCAAACGCCAGAAATGTTAATGACAAATAATTTGTGGGGGGATATTATTCCCCCCCCCCACACACACTTTTTGGCCCGGGGGATGGTCCATATAATCATCCCCCCTCCAGAATTTTCCATGATTTGAAAAATCATTCCCCCCCCCCCCCCCCCCCCCCCCCCCCAGTTTTCGATGTGGATTTACGCCACTGATCTAATGTAAATATCCAAATTTTAATTAGTTGAAAACATGTTGACAATTTTGTCGTCGTAGCTCAGGATGGTCTATGGGACAGGACCAAGAGCTACGATTATCGCAGCTACAATCTTCTTGCATGCAAGCAAGGACCCTTAATTGCTCTAGTTTTTTATGTCTCTGTTTTTTGACACTATTTAAGGGGCTAGGCTACTTGCCTACTTGTAGTAGTAGTACTAGGCCGACATGTACTCCACGCAAAACTTCATCATCATCATTCTGTGCCATGCTGCATAGCGTGGCCTATCATGGATCTCCATCTGTCACGGTTCCAAGTGCACGATATTATATCTGTTGGCTTTTCTTTGTGCAGCCATGATGTCACACTGTCAATCATCTTCTCCCTCTGTCTACCTCTGCTTCGTTTCCCATAAAATTTTCCCTGTTGTTACCAGATGTTCTATGTCTTTTCTTCTCATCATGTGTCCAAAAAACTTTGTTTGCCTCTTCCTTATTTCATTGACTAATGATCTTGTTGTCATTGCTGGTTGGAGAACTTCTTCATTCGTAATTCTGTTCACATATGAAATTCTAAGCATTTTGCGAAAAAACCACATCTCAGCTGCTTTCAAACGATTTTCAGTCTCCTTGTTGATGGTCCATGATTCGCATCCGTACATTAAAATTGGCCAGATGTAACAGCCAAGTACTCTCAGGCGAATTTTCATTGATATACTTTGGTTAGTAAGTAGACTTTTCATTTGTCCAAAAGTCTTTTTCGCTTGCATTATTCTCGAACTGACTTCTGTCTTGCACTTGCCATCTGCTGATATCCATGTACCAAGGTATTTGAAATTCTGTACTTGTTTTAATGACTTGTTGTTTAGTTTAATATTGCATGTTGGTGTATCCTTCTTCTTTGAGATAACCATTGTTTCCGTTTTCTTAACATTCAAACTCAAGCCCATATTTGTACTTTCTTCGTTAATCGTGAACACTAGTTCTTGCAGTTCTCTTTCTGTTCCTGCTATCAGTACAATATCATCAGCATATCTGAGGTTGTTGATGTTTGTACCTCCTACACCTATGCCTGGCTTGTCTTTGATGTTTCTAATAATGATCTCACTGTAAAGAGAAAACAAGTCTGGTGAGAGCACACATCCTTGTCTCACTCCCCTCTTAATCTTTTGATATTTGCTGAACTCGTTGTTTATTTTAATGGTCGCTGTTTGTTGCCAGTACATGTTCCTGATTATCCTTAGGTCTTTACCGTCTATATTTATATCTTGCAGCATTTTCATAAATTCCTCGTACTTCACGGTATCAAAAGCCTTGGCAAAGTCTATAAAACAGAGATAGAGGTCTCGTTGGACTTCCGTTGATCTTTCTATAATGGTTCTCAAGATATATATCAGTATATGGCATTTGATGTTCCCTTCCCCTCAACGAAGCCACATTGTTCCTGTGCTATTTCTAGTTTGGTCTTGCTCCTTGTTCTTTGCATTATTATTCTGGCGTTTGATATAATTCTGGCAATCTTCTTTACATCCCGCACCGTGTGTATATGGCGCGCAACTCGTATAATTACTTTAATATAATGTTTGCAATTGTTATATTTTTTGAATTGGTTTATTTGGTAGTGTGTCCATTCTAGGGCCAATCAGATACCGTTCGATTGTAGCCGCTCATGCGCTATGCCATTACCATAACCGCAAAACCCGGAAGTTACAGAATAATCAAGGCTGTGCTCCTTCGAGTGCGGCTATAAGCCAGGCACTTCGTGTCTGACGTCACTGTGTTGGATCTGGTATTGCGCGGCGCCCAGTTGAGAACCCACTTGCAAACATATAAACAATATGCACACGTGTGCGTGCTCATATCGAGTCACAGTGTTTGCAGTATTTCACTCATAATTGTAAACAGGTAGGTATAAAACATCAGTTTGCAACAAAAAATGCCTGTTTATTGTTTGAATTTTATTAACCTCTCCGTAATATTCTGCTGTAGAAATGGATTCTCAACTGGGCGCCGCGCAATACCAGATCCAACACAGTGACGTCAGACACGAAGTGCCTGGCTTATAGCCGCACTCGAGCTCCTTCTGAGCACGGGGCTGGACTCTCACGTGGGGGCATTGCGTGGAGTGCGGCTATAAGCCAGGCACTTCGTGTATGACGTCACCAAGTGCAGGCTCATCACATGAGGCCCATTTACGAATTCTCAATTCGTCAAAAAATGAACTTACGGAGAGGTTAATAAAATTCAAACAATAAACAGGCATTTTTTGTTGCAAACTGATGTTTTATACCTACCTGTTTACAATTATGAGTGAAATACTGCAAACACTGACTCGATATAAGCACGCACACGTGTGCATATTGTTTATATGTTTGCAAATGGGTTCTCAACTGGGCGCCGCGCAATACCAGATCAAACACAGTATCGGGTGCACCCGATACTCCAAATTTGTGTCAGTAGATAAGGAATTGACAGTGCGGATCTTGAAGTGGAGGAGACTAACCAAGTTGGAGGGCACGACATCAAGGAGTTACGATATGCCGACGACACCGTGTTGTTTTCAACGTCCGCGGTGGGACTGAACAAATTGATTAGCGCGGTGAAGTCGAAGAGTGAGAATTAGGCCAAATAAAAAAAATTGTTGAGTTGCCCTCCAGTGAAAATATTTGAAGGGGTCGGTCGGTCGGGATTTTTTTTTTTTTTTTCTTTTTTTTTTCTCCTTGACTGCCATTTTAAGATTGAAATGCATTGGAACTGAAAACCACATACCATGTTTTTCATTTGTATACCTATCAGCAAGGAATTTTGCTTCAGAATAAAAGTATCCCAAGCAGTTTTGTTGTACTTTTCGCTGTGATTGACACAGCAAATTCATCCATATTGTGAGTGGCCATTCGATTTGAAAACGTGTAGATCGAGTCGCAATCGTTGACACACGTATATGCGGGGAGCCAGTGCACAACGTGTGAGGGCCATTTGATTTGAAAACGTGTAGATTGAGTCGCAATCGTTGACATACAAAACAGTGCGCGAAGCCAGTGGAAAACATGTGAGGGGACCATTCGATTGGAAAACGTGTAGATTTGAGTCGCAATCGTTGGCACACAGTGTGTGCGAAGGCAGTGCACCATGTGAGGGCCGGGGCCATTCGATTTGGAAACATGTAGATTGAGTCTTGGGTACCGGTAAATTTACCGGTAAAAAAAGTGGAAAATTTCACAAATCAAACGTATTATGTTTTACACAAAGAAAATTGGTAAGTTTCATTAATAAATAGGCCTATGAATGACGGGAAAAAAAAAAAAAAAAAAAAAAAACCCGACCCGAGATTTCAGCACTTTTGGGTCGGTCGGTGGAGGGCAACTCAACATCTTTTTTTTTTTGGCCTTACGATCTGCACCTGAACGTGAAAAAAACGAAAGTGATGATTATCGACGAGCAGCATGATGGTGAGCCGATTAGAATCGAAGGGGAGTCACAGGAAACAGTGACGCGTTTCGACTACCTTGGATCTAGTGGCGTAGCCAGAAATAAAGATTCGGCTGGGCCTGAGTAAAAATGGACGGGCCATAGAATTCATCCATAAATCCATCCATACACGGGCGCCGATTTATGTTTGTGCCGGTGGAACAGCGACCGACGCACACACGCACACACTGACACACAATATTTACAAGGATTGGAGATCACGATACACACCATGAAACGCATGGAAAGTCATAATGCCACAAATCATTTAGTAAAAAGGTTCACTTCATTAAATTGATTCGTTAAATCATAGGCCAAAATGTGCTGTGAGACACCTTAGGCCACAGTAGGCTACAACAGTAGGCTACAAGGAACCTAATTCAAAATAGCCTAATATTGTTACACACACGCAATTAAAGCATACAAGCGCACACAGTAAAATGCAGTCAATTAATTAACCATCAGCACAGGCCTACTTTCACTCACCTTGAGATCGGTTGAAACGTGGTACTACCGTCGGATGCTTCGGATTTCGTGGAAGGACCACGTAACCAACGAAGCAGTGTATCAGAAGATGGGCATCCGCGAGCCGATCATCCTCCAGCTCATCCTGCGCCGTACTTTGGCCATGTCTGCCGACATCCCGGTCTGGAGCAGAACATCATGCTTGGCACTGTGGAAGGCAGACGGAGGCGCGGCAGGCCACCAATGAGATGGATCGATGAAATCGCAACCAGATGCGGTGGAGTTGGTGCGGCCAATCGACTGGCCCAGGATCGCGCGGCGTGGAGGCGTTTCGCATGGACCGCGACGGCCAGCGATGGCTAATTCGACTGCATCATCATCAGATAACGTCTCAAAAGGATCAATTTCATCTTGCTATTAACAAGCACAGATTATAATCTGTGCTTGTTAATAGCAAGATGAAATTGATCCTTTTGAGACGTTATCTACTGACACAAATTTGGAGTATCGGGTGAACACAGTGACGTCAGACACGAAGTGCCTGGCTTGCCGCACTCCATTGGCATGGCGTGTGGGCGTAGTATTACTACTGTGGGTTTTGTGCATGCGATGGACCGCAGGTTTTTGCTGTGCACATGGGTCGGGTACGGGTACGGGTACGAGTTAGGCTATGGCCAGAGAGTGACGATCATAGGCGTACGAGGCAGGGGGGGGGGGGGGGCACTCGCCCTCCCAATTCGGGCAAAAACAGTTGATCCATTCGGGCAAAATGAGACAGCCAAAATGAATAAATGTTGCCATTAATATTCGGTCAATTGGTCTGACTACTACTACTCTCTGAGTCTATCTCTCTTCTGAGAAATAGACAATAGAAAATGTATCACACAACAGGTATAGCTAGCTTGTTTAGAACTGGCCTTGCCAATTTTCCCAGTGCCCTCATTTATCCTCATCGATCCCAGGATACCAGTTTTACTTTTATAGACTACGCTCGTACCGTGTTATCTGTACGCTTGTCAGCAGATTATTTTTTTATGGATGTAGAGTAAGTTGAGTAACCCCCTCGAATGCCAACACACTCATTATACTGTGACCATATACGTACACCTGCAGTGCTTCAGCAGACTAACGACTGGCGCGAGAACGATCTTTCACACACGGTCTCAATGTAAACTCGCAATTTCATTATCTCTCGACTGATACGTTCGGCTGTATATACAGCTCTTTGTTGACCACAAACTAATGGTATGTTGTTGTTGTTGGGTATGCCGGGTTGCATTGGGCGGATCAACTTGTGCTCCGCAATAGTTCATATCCTAGGTTGACTGGGTCAGCGCCGTGTGATTATGCACGAAGGAAGGGACGGGAATCCTATTTTTTCTGAGCCTGTACAGATAGGTAAGTCACTAACCTCACTATGGTTTGATCAAAACGACTTATTAAACGACTGCTAAGGCAGTATGAAAATTCGGGCAAATCAGTTACAATTACAATATTCGGGCAAAAATTGATCTTGCCCCCCCAGAAATATTGACCCCCGTACGCCTATGGTGACGATCGCACGCGCTGATATAGTCTTGGCTCAAGACGTTGTTGCTAATTTTTCGCTGCGTCGCGATCTCATCACCTGCATGCAGCAGACCGCCGGCCGCGCTCGCATTGTCCGTTTCGTAAATCAAACAATAGAGGGCGCTTTTCCAAAAACCTGATTTTTCTACAAACGTAACCTCCTCATAATCATTCTTCCTAACCGATTGCTGGCGATTTGAGAATACGCCCTCTATTGGCGGAAATGTCGCGCCGCCGTGTAGTACAGTACTAGTAGTAGTACAACTAAAAAATGTAAGAACGTCTTGACAAGACTAGCGCTGATATAGCACAGTGAGTATGGAAAGGGACTTCATTTTGATACATTTTTTGATACATTTTTCGCGTACTGTGCACGTGTACGTATGAGACCGGCTGTAAGTTTTTTTTTATTGACATAAAAACTCGACGACAAGGTAGCCAGGCGATCCGCCTGCAGCCTATCCATAACTAAGCAAAGGCAAAGCCATGCGGCGGATGCCGGCGAAAAAGGTAAGATCGACGTGCACTATATTATAACACAGCTCAGTCTCTATTTTTACCGGGTATAAGTAGGTCGATTAATTAATTAAAACACTATATTTAATTTTGGCCTGTGGCCATAATGTTTTAGCTGCGGATACGGGATAGCAGCATCTCAACAAAATTATGGTCGTATCATCTCTCCGTTAGTTACTAGTTAGTAAGTTTTGTTTATAGGCCTGCTTCAAACGTCGAACTTTTGCCGTATGTAATTCAAATAATGACCCCAAAATTTACAATTTGAATTAGACACGGCATAAAGTCGACGTTTAAACAACTGACTTTTGCCGTAAGTTCGACAGACAGGTCTTGCCGCTCTGAACGCCAGCAGCTGGGCCCAATTTCATAGCTTTTTCTTGAAAATTCCTTGCAGACGAAACGTGCAGCTCGTCTCTGGACTCTTTCAAGCGGAGAGATGTTTTTGGTGATGATGGGGTTTCCAAGCAGTGCTCCCATATCAAAGATGTGGTCTAACCAGTGTGAAGTATAATTTCTCTTCGATGGACTTTCAGGCCAGTCTCGGTTAGCCCTTAGCAATCTTCTGAGGAACTGATTGATTTATTTTAGTCAACCCATTCTTGAAGACAATTTTCCTCCACAAATTTAGTTAATGGAGATGACTTCATAAAGTTTAACACAGCCTCATTATGGCAATTAATTGATTGCAGTTTCTTTTCATTATATTTGATTTTCCACAGAAGCTTCGGTGATAAAAATATCCAAGGATGTGCCTCATACTAGGTTGATAAAAAACGGATTAAAAATTAAGGGTGCAGAGTAAAAAATAAAGCCACCATCCAAGGTGAATAGCGCCTTCAGTTTGGTGTACTGTCATTATTGAGAAAAGTGGATTTTTGGTATCAATTTCCAATGATGATTATAGTGACTTTTTTCAAATACTTCCCAAAATTAGTTAGTCTACATTTCGTTTGCAATCGGTAGTCTGTGATCGGGTGCAAAGCAAGCTAGTCTGGTTTCTTGACCCGATTCCTCCACGTCTATAAATTGTTCCGTTTGGAGGGCTACTTTTAACTCACGTTAACTACGTTTAACTCAGTTACTGAAAATAATACCCCACTATGGCTGCTTAAGTTCATTGTTTTTCCTTAGTCTTGCAGATTTGCTGCTATTTTTTATACATGTGTTTATAGATGCATAAGTACTATTGTTTTGAGTCTATTAATATTTGTCCTTTTTAAAAAATATACTTCATTTTTAACACAAACCCATACCACTTTTCTCTTGTTCACTTCCACTATGAACCCCTTGATAAGTTGATGTGATTTGAAATGAAAACAATTATTATTTCTTTCAAAAGAAATAAAAAATGACATCCCCAACATCACATCTAAGATAAAATTAATAAAACGAGAATTAAAGTAATTAAAGTACACATTCAAAATGTTTATTTTTGTTGCTTATCTCATCCTTATAGATAACCATCATTATATTAGGTCAGTGTTATTCCACTGTTTGGTTTCATGAGAAAAATGTATGCCTATACATAGAAGGCAGGATTCATATCAAAAATAGAACAAAAACCTTTTTTTTTTCAAAAGATACACTTTTCCAAAATTTTCCATGTTGATCATTTGTCTAAATCAGTATATTGTCCCTTTGCATAAATTAATTAATCTGCTGAATAACTACTGTCCGTGTACATGTACATCATCTGTGTATGTTGATTATGGTGGTCAACAAAATTATGTATTTATGGATGGCCCATCATTAATTTACATACAAATGGCAACTTAAAAAGAATAGAAGCTAAACTTTTAATTAAAGGAAAGTGAAATTATGGCTAATAGTTGATGTTAGATTGAACACACAAAGTTTGTGCTGGTTAAACAATCAGAATACACTTTCACTTTTTTCTTTTATTAAACTTTAATGTATATTTTTATTCAGAGAAAGAAAACAGAGATTCATGTTCCAAATTGAGTTGATGTACATCACCATTGACCCCCAGCTATTGGAAAGTCAAAAACACATATAATAAGTCATTTCATCTCATAAACATTCACAAAATAATGTTTGGTTGCACTAAAGGGACAGTATTGACACGATCAACAGGGCATGGAATCAGAACGCTAGTTTTCGATTAACTCAGTGACTGCCATAATACCCCACATGATAATTAAGGTCATGTTACTGTTGCTTCTGCATAAAAGAGCCATTATTTTCAGTCACTGTGTTATTCAACTGGGACATTGATTCCATGCCCTGTCATAAGTCTGCTCTGATTGTGCCGATACTGCCCCTTTAACCGGCATGTGTAGGCAGGTACACAAAATATCTGTGGATATTTGTAAAACACTACTACATTAACTATGGACCTGTTGGATTCATTAGGGATCAATGGATTTTGAAAGGGAATATATCCATTATTTGTTGTCTTTGCCATTGTTTCGGTACAACCTAATAGCCAAGATGTGGTCCTTGAGAAAAGGACCGCTAATCATCAGTTTTTGAGTGGTGCCAGATTTGATTTACTTAATCCCTAGATGTTAATTTGGAAAGGTGTGAAAATAGGATGTGTAGTTGGAAATGAGGATGTGGTTTGGGAAGGTACCAACAAATTATTAGATTTTCTAAGGTGTCACAAAAGGATGTTATTTGTGGTTTTGTTACTTCATTCATGTATGTAATTTTTTAGTTTTTTGGTTAAAAATAATTGTTAATACAAATTAACATCCACTTTGTACATTTACATAATTTACATTTGCATCACTAAAATACAACGGAAATTGTATAAATGTCTATATCATTACAGTTTCTCAGTTATTTTTTATAGGGAATGTACAACATAAAAAGTAACAGCATGATTTCAAATTTATTGTATTCGGAAGCTTGCTTATTGTAAGGTTGGTACAAGTTCCATGAAATGTTGCTTTTGAACCAAATAATGGTAATTTAGTAATTTTGCAATGTTTTCAGCCAAAACAAACTATTTCTTTTGTAACAAGTTAAGATCATATGTTAAAACTTAGCATTTGTGTATAAAGAGCAACTCATGGACCTAAATAGAAAAATACATGAAACAAAATTAAAAATGAGCTTTGACATCCACAATGTTTAATTTAACCATAATTGTTAATTTATGGTTTGAAGCACTGGTCAAAATGTTATTAAGATAATGCTATAAACCACCCAAATATACAACAACCAACAACAATAGGACATTATTTATAAACATGATGTAATCAACCTCTCTAAAGAAATACATGGACATGTCATATGTTTAAGATCACTTAAAATATAGAATGTACCAAACCCAAAATTAATTCATTTTGATGTTGTACTTCTTCCTGTTTTCACATGCTTACAGTAGATGTGAATAATTGTCAATTAACACCATATTATGTGGTAAAACAACTTTTTAAGTAATGATTATTACCATTACTATACTCTATACATTGGATCAAGCAAGTCTCAGTGATGGTGATCTAAGATAACATTTAGTCATTAATAAGAGCCAGATTGGTCCACTGGGCCATTGTTTATGTTCAGTATTGGTGCCCTTTATCTGAAGTGAACAAAACCTCCTTATTGCTCAAACACATTAGTGTTTGTCCAAAGGATCATTTGGTGTTGATGGCATTAGATAATCTTGTCTGCTAGAGTTGTTAATTGACTACTGGGTCTTTTCGTCAGTATATTCTCCATGGATCTCGGGCATTTCTGGGTTTTGTTTTTGATTTTTTTTGGACAGAGATGTCTCATGATTTTATTCGAGGGGAAAACGAAGTGATCAACCTAATGTCCAGATAAAAGTCTTTGTATTGATTCCTATAATGGTATTGTTTTTAGTTGGTCTGTTCATTAAACAATGTCTGTTCACAAGGTTTAGTTTTTACTCAAGGGTAGTCTGTTTTCCTTCCTCCGTCAATCTTAACATGTATAGTACCGTAGCTGTTTGGTATAGCTGCAAATTATTAAATTCACATATCATAAACCAGTCACAATTCAATTCACTCAGGCATGATGAAAAACAGAAACATTTGCTTATGAGTTTAACCCAGCATTTAGAAATGATCAAAATTAGTTTGCACATCCAAGTTTATTTGATCAGTTCATATTGTGCAACCCAGTATATTATATGGACAACATCATCAAGATCAGAATGGAGTGCTAATTTGACCTGTCCAAATTAACTTGGTAACTGAAAATAAGACCCCATACTACTGTAACTGCAGCATAAATGAGACGGTGTTAATTGTCAGTCACTGTATTGGTTAAACCATGGATACCAATAAATAAACTATGACACCAATTTCATTCCCTGTTGAAAATATTATAAGACCATACTGGAATTTAACCCTCATACAACCCTCATCAATTAAGGCATAAGGCCCTCATTGTTTGTTTGACCATGTCCAGATGAACAGTCCCAGGTGTATCTAGATGTAATTTGATGGCATGCATATATAAATGTATGGAAGGGAAGGCTTAAAACAGGGGTGTGACTTGACCAAATTTAAAAAAAAATCCTGCAAAATTAGTAGCAGGACTGAATCTCCCTTTGGTCTAGAGGAAAAAGCCCCCCTGAATCTCCTGGATGTTTAATTTTAAGAGGATTTACAAACTCTCCACATCCCCATAAACAAGAAACTAGAGGCTTGGACACAATACAGGCTACATCTTTCTTTCCTTGGTGGCTACTTCTCTTCTTTCAAAATTTTGAGAAGGGAGATTTGTAAAAACATTAAGAAATCACGAAAAATCCTGAGAAATCACAGGCCTGACAAAAGTGCTCAAAGCCCAAGTGTGAGTCAAAGTCCTCATTTCAGATGCAATGTTTACATGTACTTGTTTATTTATTTAATTTTCTCCAGCACAAACGCTACACACAACAGTACAACAGACGGAAGTGGAACAAGCTGCAAGATGTTGTAAATATTATCCCATACTTTATTTTGTTTTTCCTGTAACATATTATGTTTTGTTTAAAACAACAAGGGCGCAACCACGTGTTGAAAGTTGGGGGGGTCCCAAGCAGCCATTGTGATGTCATGAATGACATTACTAGGATCATGTATACATAAAATACCAAAATGTTCCAGAAGTTGGGGAGGTCCACATAAAAGTAGGGGGGGTCGTGACCCCCCCAGTGGTTGCGCCCTTGTAAAACAAACACATTTAATTTATTTATTTACTTATTCACACTACCACCAATTAAAGGATATGTTATTATAGATGTAATGCAAATATAATATTGAAAACTATAGTCCATATAAGATCAATATAAGCACAGAGCTGCATTTTCTCTTGTTTGGAATATCAGTACTCAAATTGAATGACGCGCACTGTTCATTTATTTAGTCTCTCCCACGTTATATTTTGTTTTAATTTGAGATGATAATTGCACACATGTTAAATTCCTTTTTTTGTAAATGAACATTATTATTTTACACCACTGCAGGCCAAGAAATGGACGGATAACCAAGGTTCATCGGTTTCTCCATTTGTGGTTATGCGCCTTAATAAAGGCATCCTGGAATGGGGAGGTACAGTTGATAATCTACTTTAAATTAAAACAAATAAAAATGCACTTAAATGAACATGCCATTGACCTTAACTAACATGCAAGTGTTTTTTCTTTTACAGAAAATATATTTTGAAACAGCTAGCAGTCTATAGTGTAAAATTGTTCAAGAAAGTTTTTTTTTACTTTTAAAAATATTTCTCCAAACAGGACCAGAATTCATGAGAAAATTTGCCGAGAATAACAATGTCTTGGAGAAATTTCAAGAGGCCGCCTCCAGCCGGCCAGTCCCACTTCAGAGTAAGATTATTATAACCTCAATAGACCATTTCATTCCTCATGTTCTTGAAGTGTTTTTACGTGCTAAGTACTGCATTCAAAGTAATATGCAATGTGATTCTTAACAGTTCATGTCAATAATATCAGACTAGGTACATGTATATTACATGTACTAGCTCTTAAAAACTTTTAAAATTGCTTTAACAGTAGTTAACATGGTGTATTTTACTAAATAAGCGTAACTTTTTAATGCATTTAAGTTGTATCTGATTGTTGTATTACATTTAAACAACAATAAATTATTACAATAACCGATACAAATAATAATAATTCAATCAATCCTGCCACTTACAAACAATGACCTTTATTGCAGATTTATCCAAACCAAAGAAGCAAAAAACAAAGAAATCACAAGTTGGCCCACTGGATGCTACAAGCTCTCAGCTATCGGCTACATCACTGCGACGTATTATAGGCATTGCTTGTAACAGCAAGAGTATGTATACAAATTATTACACTTTTTTAAAACCAGCCTATTTCATTGTGCTGTTAATGAGAAAATAGTAAAAATGCATTCAAATTTGTTTGTATTCATTCAATTTCCTTATAATTGTTATGTTTTCTAAAAACGTTCATGTCATATGGAAGAACTTTTCATTAATATATAAATATAACAGCAAAAGAAACGTCACCCCCTAAATTTTGATAAGTATGAGAACATGTTTAGCTTATGTGTCCTCAGACGTCATGCATGACAAATTTGGAGGTCAACCAAATTTGCAACATTGTGTTCGTGTTACACTCCATACTCATAACATTCTTCATAAAACAAATTATATTAATTATAAAATGAAAATAATAAATATTTTAGGGGTGACGTTTCTTTTGCTGTTATGTATATTTGGTACATACAATATTTTATAAAAGTACATTGTATACCCTTAGATGATCATTCATTAAATTTAATTGGGGATATATTAACCTTACCCTTCAAGGTTCAAAATCAGTCAAAATGTTGATAAACTTGCCGGGGTCTAGTGCACTTAAAAGTTGAAAACTGTAGTCAGTACATAAATGTACAGGTCAAAATGAGTTGATCGTTTTTGACCACTGTAACTAGTTACCACAAAAGTTCACCTATAGTAGGAGGGTAAAGTTATAATTAGTTCCTTGAGCCAAACCAGGTAAAATTACCAGTCAACATCCATATCTGAAGTAAATTATGATGTGTACAGTTGAATGGGTAAATTTGTTAACATTCCATTGTACAATATGATTTAAATTAATTTAGTGTCATTTTTAATTATTTAACTTAATTGTAAGGCACATTTGTTTTTGTTTTTTGGTGTTTCTGTATATATCACAACATTGTTAAGTTGCCTTATATTGCCTTTTTATTTGTATTACCAGGTACATATGGATATTGGACAGACCAGACAAACAAGCCATGCTGGTGGCCAGAGGACATACAATTCCAGTCACCTAATTGGGTGCCAGGTTTGTACCATATTTTGGCATGTATTTTGTTTGGTGTTTTATATTTAATATGTTCATATCCTTTTGGATTGATTGGTAATACCGGTATTTGGCAGCTAGCATATTTATTCAGTACATAATGCATTTTTAAATATTGACATATTGAAACAATGTCACTCAGACAATCATGATATCAATTTAATAAGTGTATGGGCAACTGAGTTATAATTTTCCATGTAATTTTCTTTTGTTGGAAAGAATGTCGTATCCGGCCGCCACTTTTTAAGGGCTTTTTTGGATTTTTTTTTGCAACCACAGTTAAAAAATCATTCTATCGATTTTTGGTGGTACAGAAAGCGAAAACTATCTTTAAAATCTACTTTTATGATGGTTTTCGGACTTGATTTCCCTTCTAAAAAATCCTCCCCTTCAGAAAATAGAAGGATCCTATTATAGTTGCCACTACGCATGTACAATGACTGTGTTGGTCACTAATTGTGGAGTTTACAAGATCAGACTGACATGACTGAGGAAGTCATCGTATACCAAAAATGCCTGATTTTTCATGAAATAAATATCCTGGAATAATTTGAAGTATATGTCCATCATCATCCGTATGTTCTCCACCTTACCAGGTAGGTAAGATTACATTATTGGTTATATTTAATGAAAAATATTGGCGGCCAGATGTGACATTCTACCCCTTTTGTTTTCCACTAAAGCATTTTCACACATTGGCTATAATGCATTTAGTAAAAAGCCCTTTCAAATGGAAATTTACATTTATTATGTCTCAAATTACGTTGTCTTACTTGCATGTATTACAGATGGAGTCCACAGACTTAAGGTCACTGATCTTGCTCGTATTTATGATGCATACAGAGCATACACACAATACGATGCCCCACAACAGGGTACCCCAGCACAACAGGGTACCCCAGCACAACAGGGTACCCCAGCACAACAGGGTACCCCAGCACAACAGGGTACCCCACAACACCAAGCCAGCCCACAACACCAAGCCAGCCCACAACACCAAGCCAGCCCACAACACCAAGCCAGCCCACAACACCAAGCCAGCCCACAACACCAAGCCAGCCCACAACACCAAGCCAGCCCACAACACCAAGCCAGCCCACAACACCAAGCCAGCCCACAACACCAAGCCAGCCCACAACACCAAGCCAGCCCACAACACCAAGCCAGCCCACAACACCAAGCCAGTCCTCCGCAATAGGACACCCCACCAATGCCACATGGACAAGTGATTGCTGATTTTTTAGTGAGATAATTGCTTTTTAATTCAAAAGACAATACTTCCTACAATATTGCATTGATCCACAATCTTCACTTTGATCCCAATTTTAAAATTAATTTTGCAATTTCTAACATAAATAAACACATGTGTTTCAGTTGCATGATGGTGTTGATAAATGCGTTACTCACAAAAAAACACCAAAAAAAACACGCTATTCACAATTTTGAGTGTTCTTTACTTAAATAGTTTATAATTTTTAATCATGTTTAATTAGGACAGAAACTACCGTGCTGTGCTGCGCAGTCTCAGTTGTACAAGTTGGGAAGAATTACAATGTATCTGTAATTCTTTGTCAGTTATTATGCCCCCTCCAATGTCCTGCCTGGAAATTGATGCAGGTCACCTGCCACACGGGTGTCAACTCGATAAAAGGTATTAGTATTTCTTATTTGTTTTGGGAAGGTGGAAAGATATAAGTAGCCTGTATTGTGTCCAAACCTTGTTTGTGGGGATGTGGAGAGTTTGTAAATCATCTGAAATTAAACATCTAGGAGGTTGAGAATCCATTTCCAACAGCAATTGAAGATATACCTCCCGTGAATCAAGTACTTGAGACTCACCATGAACATATTCTAAGGGTTTAAAAGATGTATATTTAAACATGGTTGATATTAAGAGAAGTATGTACATGGTTGATGTATGTACAATACGTATGAAGCCTTATGTGTAGTTGATGTATGTACATGTACAATACGTATGAAGCCTTATGTGTGGTTGATGTTCATACAATACATATGAAGCCTTATGTATGGTTGATGTATGTACAATACGTATGAAGCCTTATGTATGGTTGATGTTCATACAATACATATGAAGCCTTATGTATGGTTGATGTTCATACAATACATATGAAGCCTTATGTATGGTTGATGTTCATACAATACATATGAAGCCTTATGTATGGTTGATGTTCATACAATACGTATGAAGCCTTATGTATGGTTGATGTTCATACAATACGTATGAAGCCTTATGTATGGTTGATGTTCATACAATACATATGAAGCCTTATGTATGGTTGATGTATGTACAATACGTATGAAGCCTTATGTATGGTTGATGTTCATACAATACATATGAAGCCTTATGTATGGTTGATGTTCATACAATACGTATGAAGCCTTATGTATGGTTGATGTTCATACAATACGTATGAAGCCTTATGTGTGGTTGATGTTCATACAATACGTATGAAGCCTTATGTATGGTTGATGTTCATACAATACATATGAAGCCTTATGTATGGTTGATGTTCATACAATACGTATGAAGCCTTATGTATGGTTGATGTTCATACAATACATATGAAGCCTTATGTGTGGTTGATGTTCATACAATACATATGAAGCCTTATGTATGGTTGATGTTCATACAATACGTATGAAGCCTTATGTATGGTTGATTTTCATACAATACGTATGAAGCCTTATGTGTGGTTGATGTTCATACAATACATATGAAGCCTTATGTGTGGTTGATGTTCATACAATACGTATGAAGCCT
Source organism: Zoroaster sp. YZ-2022 (assembly GCA_029582265.1). Lineage (NCBI taxonomy): Eukaryota > Metazoa > Echinodermata > Asteroidea > Forcipulatida > Zoroasteridae > Zoroaster > Zoroaster sp. YZ-2022. The sequence continues at coordinate 13,543,898 of CM055820.1, forward strand.
TATGTATGGTTGATTTTCATACAATACGTATGAAGCCTTATGTGTGGTTGATGTTCATACAATACGTATGAAGCCTTATGTATGGTTGATTTTCATACAATACATATGAAGCCTTATGTATGGTTGATGTTCATACAATACGTATGAAGCCTTATGTATGGTTGATTTTCATACAATACGTATGAAGCCTTATGTGTGGTTGATGTTCATACAATACGTATGAAGCCTTATGTGTGGTTGATTTTCATACAATACATATGAAGCCTCATGTATGGTTGATGTTCATACAATACGTATGAAGCCTTATGTATGGTTGATGTTCATACAATACGTATGAAGCCTTATGTGTGGTTGATGTTCATACAATACATATGAAGCCTTATGTATGGTTGATGTTCATACAATACGTATGAAGCCTTATGTATGGTTGATTTTCATACAATATGTATGAAGCCTTATGTATGGTTGATGTTCATACAATGCGTATGAAGCCTTATGTATGGTTGATGTATGTACAATACGTATGAAGCCTTATGTATGGTTGATGTTCATACAATACGTATGAAGCCTTATGTATGGTTGATGTTCATACAATACATATGAAGCCTTATGTATGGTTGATGTTCATACAATACATATGAAGCCTTATGTATGGTTGATGTTCATACAATACGTATGAAGCCTTATGTATGGTTGATTTTCATACAATACGTATGAAGCCTTATGTATGGTTGATGTTCATACAATACGTATGAAGCCTTATGTATGGTTGATGTATGTACAATACGTATGAAGCCTTATGTATGGTTGATGTTCATACAATACGTATGAAGCCTTATGTATGGTTGATGTTCATACAATACGTATGAAGCCTTATGTGTGGTTGATGTTCATACAATACGTATGAAGCCTTATGTATGGTTGATGTTCATACAATACGTATGAAGCCTTATGTATGGTTGATGTTCATACAATACGTATGAAGCCTTATGTATGGTTGATGTTCATACAATACGTATGAAGCCTTATGTATGGTTGATGTTCATACAATACGTATGAAGCCTTATGTATGGTTGATTTTCATACAATACGTATGAAGCCTTATTTATGGTTGATGTTCATACAATGCGTATGAAGCCTTATGTATGGTTGATGTATGTACAATACGTATGAAGCCTTATGTATGGTTGATGTTCATACAATACGTATGAAGCCTAATTATGTATGGTTGATGTTCATACAATACGTATGAAGCCTTATGTATGGTTGATGTTCATACAATACTGTGACGAACAGCGCAGACTGTATGCAAGTCTATTCTAGTTGTTTGTAAGTAAACATATTGCGCGCACAGGTGGCGGACGTGCAAAAACTTGTCACGTTGTGACGTGTGGTTCAGCAGTTTGGTCTGGTGCTGGAAACGGGCAGTTGGGTCTTGACTTCCTTAGCAGATGGTCAACGTTCGCGAAGCTCACCTAGTAACAGGTACCATTTATTGCTCTGAATTTAATGCATTGATTTCAATTAGCGCTAAGGTTCAGTGTGATTGAGATAATTTAATTCACCCTGCGGTGTGCTGCCAAGTGTGCATTAATTTTGGCTAAGCTTGCTTTTTTCTCGCTGCGGAAAGTGCTATTTTTGTGGCTCGGTTTCTGGGTGGATCGGCCATTGTGTTTTAGTGCATGTAGATTGTAGGCCTACTTGTTTTCTGCTTGGGCAGCGGGGGTTAGAACTGTGGGGTAGGATACCGGGTCAAGTTGTCCGCTGCTGTCAGAGAACATCCAAAGGGTTGGGTACAGTTACTCTGACAGTGGTAGGGTGGATTACTGACTTGTGTGTCGCCTCCCGGTTGGATTTTCGTTAGATGATAAGTGGGTCAAAGTTGTCAGCCACTATTTGAATTCATCTAGAGACGTAGGTGCAGGGATTCAGATAGTCAGTGGTCAGGAGCTGATTTACTAACCCATGGCAATATATATTTAAATGGCGAATTGTGTGAATTAACAGTTGTAAATTGAGGCAGGATTCAGAGATTCAGTGTCGGCTTGTGTTCAGAATTCCCCGACAAAGAAGGAGCCGATATTCGAACAACAAGAGAGCTGACTTGCGAATTTATTCCACCCTTTTACACTTGCGGTTTACACTTACGGTTTACACTTACGGTTTACACTTGCGGTTTATGCTTGCGGTTTACGCTTGCGGTTTATACTTGTGGTTCAATAAGTATCAGAGCAATAGACAAGTACCGTGATTTATTGTAAATACTTTGTTGTGATTAGGGCTGGTACCTGGACACGGACAAAGCCACACAGTTTATTCCAACTTAAATAGAATCTTTAATAAAGACTTATAAACTATGATTGCTCCCTGATTGAATGAAAGTGATTGAATAAAACAGTACCATTGATTATATTCCTGCCAAGAAATCAATTGTTGAGGTTGAATTATTGTACCAAGTTTACTGTGTGAAACTCAAAGGGTTTTGACAATCGATTAACAATCGGTGGCAAATTACTCCAAAACGAGTCCATGTTTCCCGGGCCCTAGATCGCTCCGACGATCTCCGTTCCAAGTCAGATTAAGTTCGGGAGTCAGGAGAAAAACGCCACAAATGGTGTCAGAAGTGGGATGATTGTGATCGATTTAGTTGAAGTCTTTGTGCAGAATTTGCATCTTCAGAAAAGGCGTTTCACACGGAAGAATTCAGAGAATTGTGGTTTCCTTTTGTGGGGGACAGAGGTATGAGTAGCAAGAGCAGAGAGGGCACCTCTGGTGCCGTGAGTGAGATGCAGAGGCTTCAGTTGGAGGCACAGTTCCTGCAATGGGAAAGAGACCTCATGGCAAAGAAGCTAGAGGCAGCCATGATGGATAAGTTTGGAAAAGGAAATGATGTAGAGTCCTCAGAGGCATGTAAAAAAGGGCCTGCCCGAGAGGGGCGTGTCAGGTTTTCGGCAGATCCGGAGATAGAGTTTCGGATGCCGGAAGAGACGTCGGGGTATGTCTCTTGTTCTGGGTTATTGACCACAGGCACGTCACCGGTAGTGGTCCAGAATATGGAGAAAGAGTTGAGGTATGGGGAAAGTACCCCCTTGAGAAGTTCTCTTGGTGTAACCCAGGCTGAGTACACCCCCAGAGGCAGTGCAATAGAGGAATTGCAGTCATTTCTATTGAGTCCCAGTGAGGTTGAACAAAATAGAAACAAGAGTAATCCATGCCCGGAGAATGGGGATAGGGATACCCAGAAAACACTACACAGCGAACTGTTAAGTTTTGCAACCCGCCCAGTGGAGGCAGGAGAGGACAGTTCATTGGGGAATAAAGAGACCCCAGCAGTAGGCCCATGGCCACTTAAGAGAGATACAAAGATGGTTGTAAATAAGGGAGAGAAAGGGTATCGGCCAAACATAACTCCAGACCGATATAGTGGGAAGGTACTCTGGAAAGAATATGCTCAGCACTTTGAATCGTGCAGAAAAGTTAATCAATGGGACGAAGAGCAGGCCGCAAACTATTTGGTGGCAAGTCTCCAGGGTAACGCTCTCCGTACTGTGGGAGATGTGTCCCTTGGGCAGAAGCACACATACAGTGGGCTTGTGAAATTACTTGAAAGACGGTTTGGTTCAGGTAGGCAGAGCGAGAACTACCTCGTAGAGCTTAGGCATCATCGGCAAGGGCCGAAAGAAAGCCTACAAGAACTGGGCCAGGCCATCCAAGAGTTGGTGGTCAGAGCATATCCAGACATTCCAGAGGATTCAAGGGACCGATTGGCCAAGAATCATTTTCTGGATGCTGTGGAAGATCGATCTATTCAAGAAGGGATAAATCGGGGCCGCCCACAGAATTTAGACGAAGCAGTACAGGCTGCTTTAGAGACAGAAAACTTGGAGAGAGTCGAGCAACAAAGAATGTTCGATGGAAAACCTTCCAAATTGACAAGAGCCTTAGATACCAGTGTGGACCAGAGGTTTGGCAAGATAGAAGAAGAGATGAGAAGTATGATTGGGCTGTTGTCAGAGTTGTCAAAGGATGTACAGGGTCAAGATGCCCAAGCTGGAGAGCCTGTGAAGAAAAAGCAGAAACCCCAAAGAGTACAGACTGGTGGCTTCGAATGCTATAATTGTGGAGAAAAGGGGCATTTCGCCCGAGAGTGTAGACAACCCAAGAGAAAGATAACCAACCAGGGAAACGAAGGTCAGCCAACCGATGGACCCGCGGGAAGGCTGGAGACCAAAGAGGGTCCAAGAGGCGATATAGTGAATTAGAGGGAGTTGAGGATAACAGGGACAAGGTAGAGGGTAGACAAAGAGTGGTAACTCTGCCTGGTTCGAGTTCAGGTCCCCAGTTTGGTTTGTTTGTTGATGGGAAGGTGAGAGGCACCAGGTGTAAATTTTTAATTGACACCGGGTCAACAGACACATTGATCAACACCTCAGTTTACTATATGATGCCTAAAGAACAGAGACCCGTCTTGCAGACGGAGGGCGTTCAGGTTCGTCAGGTTGATGGAAGTCCCTTAGCAGTGTTACTGTTAGGTTATGCTTGGGTTGAGGTGCAAGTGGGTCGAACCACGCACCCAGTGAAAGCCATCTTCACTGAGATGAAGTGTTCTGGAATTTTAGGGATGGATTTCTTCTTGCCCACAGGAGGTTATTTGGATTTCCAGACCAAGGAGTGGAAACTAAATGGCGAGAGAATTCGGTGCACAAGTAGTGCAGGGAAGCCATTTGTCGGACGAATAGTGGTCGCAGAGACCACATCCATTCCCTCTGGTCATGAGGCCCTTGTTCCAGGCATTATAACTCGAAGAGATAAAGAGTGTGTCGGACCAGCGATGGTTGAACCTGTCATGGGTGGAGGTGACTTGGCAAAGAAAGGTTTGGTGTTAGCCAGATCAATCATAGAGATGGAGAACGAGGTTGTTCCATTAAGAATGTTCAATCCTGGGCGAGAGACAAGAGTAGCCCAAAGAGGAACAACAGTTGGGGTTGCCTCTGCGGTTGAAAGAGGTTCAATTGATGAATGTGCGGGTGTGTCGTCAGACCCAAATCTTGAACTCCCCATACACTTAGAGGATCTGTATGAGAGGGGTAGGTCCAATGTTGAGGCGAGGTACCATTGTGAGGTCCGGAAGTGCTTAGTTGATTTCCAGGATGTATTTTCCAGTGGTGACCATGACATTGGCAGAACAGATAAAGTGAAACATCACATAAACACCAGTGATGCCAGACCAGTGAAGGAGAGGCCAAGACGCCATCCTTACTGCAATCAGCAGGAAATTCAGCGACAGGTCAGTGACCTAGAGAAGAGAGGGGTAATTGAGCCATCGGACAGTCCGTGGGCTGCAAATGTTGTTCTGGTTGATAAGAAGGATGGCACTAAGCGTTTCTGTGTAGACTACAGAAAATTAAACGCAGTGACCATCAAAGATGCCTACCCTGTGCCTCGCATTGACAAAACATTCGATGCACTAAGTGGAGCCAAGTGGTTTTCGACACTTGACTTAGCGTCTGGGTATTGGCAAGTCGCTCTGTACGAGGACGCCAGTCAGAAGTCAACATTCGTAGTCAGAAATGGGTTGTACCGGTGGAAATGCATGCCATTCGGTTTATGCAATGCCCCTGCGACTTTTGAGAGACTTATGGAAAAGGTCATGAGAGGCTTGCAATGGGAGATCTTATTGATCTACCTAGATGATATCATTTTGTTTGGTGAGACAGTGACCGAGACGATAGAGCGTCTCAGGGTCGTGCTGACAAGATTGAGGCACGCGGGGCTGAAGTTAAAGCCAAGCAAGTGTCACTTGTTTCAAAAGTCCGTGGCCTACTTAGGGCACATAGTGTCCTCGCAGGGAGTGGCCACGGATCCACAGAAAGTGCAAGCAATAGCTGAGTGGCCAATTCCGAGATGCGTAAAGGATGTAAGAAGCTTTTTAGGCCTTGCATCCTATTACAGGAAGTTCATTGGTGGGTTCGCACTAATTGCGAGTCCACTGCATGCACTAACAGAGAAGTCAAGAGAGTTTGTCTGGAATGATTCGTGCCAACGGGCATTTGAAGAGCTAAAAGAAAGACTCCAGACTTCCCCGATTTTGTCATACCCCATACCAGACAGTGACTTTATCTTGGACACCGATGCCAGTGGTGACGGCATCGGGGCGGTGTTGTCGCAAGTTCAAGATGGTGAGGAGAAAGTGTTGGCATACGCGAGTCGCAAACTCAGCAAGCCTGAGAGAAATTACTGTGTGACTCGGCGTGAGTTGTTGGCGGTCGTTGTGTACTTAAAGAATTTCAAGCAGTACCTGTATGGTAGGAAGGTGACCATCAGAACTGATCATGCTGCCTTGCGATGGGTTCTTAATTTCAAGAACCCCGAGGGTCAATTGGCAAGGTGGTTAGAAGTCATATCACAGTATGACCTGGTAATTCAGCATCGGCCTGGTAAGAAGCACACCAATGCTGACGGGTTGTCAAGACGGCAATGCAAACAGTGCGGCCGAGAGGAGACAATATGGAGACAATATGGAGTGTCGTGGCCGAGCGGTCTAGCGCACCGAACTCAAGTTCTGGTGTTGCCAGCAGCAGCGTGTGGGTTCGAGCCCCAGTCGTGACACTTGTGTCCTTGAGCAAGATACTTAACCATAATTGCTTCGTCCTTCGGATGGGACGTTAAGCCGTAGGTCCCGTGTACTAGATTAAGTAATGCACGTAAAAGAACCCAGAACACTTATCCTGGAAGAGTAGGGGTTTACCCCGGTGTTTCTGGTTCACATTGCAAGCGCCCTTGTTTACAGGTTCCCTCAGGCTTTCGAGCTTACAGTGCTTAAGTGCGCTTTTCTGAGGCTTCCTTGGTTTCATTACCAGAAATATAAATAAAATAAAAAATAAAATAAATAAAAATAACTGTAGAGGCAACTTCTAGTAAGGTACCGGAGAAACAGCCTCCGCAGGAGTTGCTGGCTAGGGGCATAGTCGCCCAACCTAGTCTGTCAATTGAAGTGTTGAGGGAAGCTCAATTAGAGGAGGAAGAGATGAGTTGGGTCCTCTTGACCAAGAAAGAAAGTAGAGAGCGGCCAGAGTGGAAGACATTATCCCACCATTCCGCCACAACAAAGACATTTTGGTCAAATTGGGACCAACTAACAGTCCAAGAGGGGCTGTTATACAAGAGATGGGAATCAGATGATGGCGGGACTAGCAGGTGGTTGCTGGTACTTCCTAAGAAGTTTAGGAAAGAGATCCTGGGAGAGTTGCATGGTGGGCAGCTCAGCGGCCACTTGGGTATCCGTAAGACACTGGCCAAAGTGAAGTACAGGTACTTCTGGCTAGGTATGTCAGCTGACGTGAGGTCCTTCCTGCGGGGTTGTGACCTCTGTGCCAGACGAAAGTCACCTGCAAAGAAGGGAGTGTCCCCTTTGCAACAGTATCACGTCGGGGTTCCCTTGGAGCGAGTGGCTATAGACTTGCTCGGGCCACTGCCAAGGTCAGACAGTGGCAACCAATGGATCTTGGTGGTAGGAGACTACTGTAGGAAGTGGATGGAAGCGTACCCGCTCCCAGATGCTACAGCATGTACAGTTGCGCTCAAGTTGATTAATGAGTTTGTGTGTAGGTTTGGGGTACCACAGGAACTCCATTCTGATCAGGGTAGTAATTTTGAGTCAGAGGTGTTCAGTGAGATGTGCCGAATTCTTGGTGTCACTAAAACTCGTACCACTGCCTATAATCCGAAGTCGGATGGCATGGTTGAGAGATTCAATAAGACTCTGGTAAATATGGTAGCAGTACTGATCGATCCTAAGAGGCGGCAGAGAGATTGGGATGAGTTCCTCCCTTATGCCACTTTTGCATATCGCTGTACGCCACAAGACTCCACAGGGGAGTCCCCCAATATGATGATGTTGGGAAGAGAGGTCAGTTTACCAATCGACTTGACAACAGGGTGTCCTCAGAACCAAGACGACACCAACACAGACTTCGCAGATAAACTGCGAACAAATTTGCAGAAAGCTCATGACAGAGCCAGAGATTGTCTGGGCAAGAGTGCCCGTAGGCAGAAGAGAAACTATGACAGGAAAGCTAAAGAAAAGGGCCTAAGAGAAGGTCAATTCGTGTGGCTACATAATCCAGCCAAGAGAAAACATATGTCCCCCAAGCTGCAGCTAAGATGGGAGGGACCATGGCTGATTGTCAAGAAACTGTCAGATGTGACTGTACGCATCCAGTTGAGACGAGGGGTAAAACCCAAAGTGGTCCATGTTGACCGGTTGAAACCTTACGAGGGTGAGCATCTTGAGCCTTGGGGCTATGAGCCCAAAGAAAGGGTAACAGTTAACCCTGGGGTGGAGTCGCAGATGGACACGCATGTGAGTGAGGCTCAAGAAAGGGTAGTTAGTGATCCCAGAGTAGAGTCGCAGATTGACACACTCGTGAGTGGGACCCAGGAAGGGGTAATAGTCGACCCCGGAGTAGAATCGGATATGGACTCATGGATTTGTGAGCCAATGGGTGAATCTGAGTCTCCTGAAAGTCTGAGGAGAAGGTATCCAAAGAGGACTCATAGGTTGCCTCAACGTTACCGTTAAATTGGTGAAATTTGTGAGTTCGACTAATTATGTTTTTTTTGTCTTACACAGAGTAAGAGAGATCATGAGTCCAGCCAAACCGAGAGTGTTGAGGTGTCGAGATTGCAGTGAGACATTTACAGTTAGACAAGGCCTCTGGAGGCACATCCGCCAGAAGCATGGGCCCATCAGATACCTAAATTGTGGAAAATGCAGGTATACAGAGCAACCCGCAGAGATACCTTGACACGGCACTACAGATCCTTCCACAGAGAGTTTGTGGAAGAAGTGGCTGGAATAGTTTCAGAGGAAGAGGTAGGGAGTGAGGGCCAAGAGGCACGGCCCACAGAGACACGACTGGCCAGTGCCCCGTGGAGACCCATGTGCGTGAGGTCAGACGAGGTCAGACCAGTTGCAGAGCCCCCTGCCACTGTGACCTCAGAAGAGGTGGCTGGGACAGCAGAGGAAGACGTAGGAGTTTTATCTCTATCGCCTTACCCTATCTCCCCCCTGCTGGCTTTACCGATGTCCCCGGAAGAAGCAGAGACCCCTCCGCCAGAGAGCATCCCCAGGCCGCCATCAGGGAAACCGAGAGGAATGTTGGCCATGATGGTACCCCCTGCTTCGTCTTCCCCTTCGTCGGAGACCTCCATGCCTGAGTTACAGAATTCCCCGATGAAAACTGAGAGAGTTGAGCCCCCTCCCCGTAAAATCCAGCGTTTGGCTACCTACCGGGTCTTCACGAGTACAGAAGTCATCCTGGACGGGAAGGTGATACGCCATACGGAGAAAAAGGACTCCTACCTGAAGCGAATTGAGCTAGATAAAGATGACCTGTGTTAGGCATTAAGGAAGTTCGTGTGTTTTTGTTGTTTTCTTGCCTGTAATTGTGTTCAAAAGTTTTATAAAGTTAAAAGTTTTCAAAAGTTTAGTTTTGTATTCAACTGTTCTATTTTTTTACAAAAATAAAATATTTACGGCAGGAAGTGTATATTTCGAATAATGCAAGATAAAAAAAAAAAAATGCAAATAAATCATCTTTAATTGCTGTATAGATTTGTGTACATTTTCTATTGAACCAAAATTCACCCTTTTTAAATTCATGTAAAAATCTTCTTTAATTGCTGTATAAATTTGTATACATTTTCTATTGAACCAAAATTCACCATTTTTAAATTCATGTAAAGATCTTCTTTAATTGCTGTATGAATTTGTGTAAATTTTCGATTCAACCAATTCGCCCTAGAATCAATCACTCCTGTCAAGTTTGTAAAAATCAATCAAAATTACTTGTGTAAAATCTTGTGCATATTTAATGAGGCTGAGAAATGCTGTAAATAATGTGTAGAAGTGTGTATAAAAACTTGTGAATATTTAATGAGGCTGAGCTGAGGTAAAATCAGCCCCCCCCTTATGTTATTTATTGTATTGTAAATAGTTCAATAGACTTGTGTAAGTCGCTCGCTCTGTTCGTTTTCATGGGTTCATGCTGGTTAGACTGGGGACAGTCTAGCATGGCTCGGGCCTGTGTGACGAACAGCGCAGACTGTATGCAAGTCTATTCTAGTTGTTTGTAAGTAAACATATTGCGCGCGCAGGTGGCGGACGTGCAAAAACTTGTCACGTGTGGTTCAGCAGTTTGGTCTGGTGCTAGCTAGCTGGAATGAAACGGGCAGTTGGGTCTTGACTTCCTAGCCTTAGCAGATGGTCAACGTTCGCGAAGCTCACCTAGTATTAGTAACAGGTACCAACTACCATTTATTGCTCTGAATTTAATGCATTGATTTCAATTAGCGCTAAGGTTCAGTGTGATTGAGATAATTTAATTCACCCTGCGGTGTGCTGCCAAGTGTGCATTAATTTTGGCTAAGCTTGCTTTGTCATGTTTGTGCTCGCTGCGGAAAGTGCTATTTTTGTGGCTCGGTTTCTGGGTGGATCGGCCATTGTGTTTTTAGTGCATGTAGATTGTAGGCCTACTTGTTTTCTGCTTGGGCAGCGGGGGTTAGAACTGTGGGGTAGGATACCGGGTCAAGTTGTCCGCTGCTGTCAGAGAACATCCAAAGGGTTGGGTGCAGTTACTCTGACAGTGGTAGGGTGGATTACTGACTTGTGTGTCGCCTCCCGGTTGGATTTTCGTTAGATGACAGATAAGTGGGTCAAAGTTGTCAGCCACTATTTGAATTCATCTAGAGACGTAGGTGCAGGGCACAGCGAAAAATGGCCTACATGAAATGGCACGGAGCGGCCGCGAGAGGGGGCCACGCAGCACCTCATTATATGACGTCATTCGCGTCACGGATACTCGCCATATATGGCAATTTTCATGAATGAAATTGCCGCTCATGCGCATATACTTGCCATGAGTCACTCGCTGCGTCTTTACTTCGATAGAGCTCGTGACGATCTTTCCAATGGTACCAAAATCTTACGATTTGGCCGTTTTTTTCTATTCTTTTTGGAATTTCTTTGGTTTCAACCTAAGGATCAACAACTTGCGGATTCGTTGCTGATATTGTGAGTTTCGCAAGTTATATTTTTGTTACCATTTTAGTATGAAACCGCGCCACCCTCCAAATGTGTTTGGGATGTATTAAATAATCATTGACGACATGTATTATATGTATGTAGGCAGATTCACGCAAGCCGCCGCTGGCGGGGCACTTCAAAAGCTAACTTTAGACATCGCGATTGTGACCGACTCACTCACATCCGGGTTCTCGCGAAAACGTTCCCCCTGGCTAGCTGTCCGTAGCTCGCGTTGTCGCTGTGCGGATTAATCGTTAATCTGTAGACGCCATCTTAGATTCATTCATAAATTTTGCTTCGTTTCAATGCAAAATATCCGAACTCGGACGTTAGAAATATCGCCGTGTTTACGACCCGTTTTTCATCATTGTGCATGACGGAAATTCATCATCAATTTAGAGGTATTGGATGGTCTTCACGAAACTTGAAACCACGAAAAAAGGATACACCGTATCGTGGTGCCAACTGTAACGTTGGTGGAAAAACAGTGCAACTCGCGGAAAATGATCCGACAGCAAATTAAAAAAAAATCACCTCTATCGGCGATTTGACTCGGTGAATCGGGGTGTCACGCACGCTTAATCGGGGTGTCACGCACGGGTGGATTTTGGTATTCAATGAGATTTTTTTGTTATAAAAGGGGTACATGCTATATAGACACTTTGTTAGTACTACCATGGAGGTATAAAATAGCTCCATGGTACTACAAGGATACGTTGCAGGCAAATGCGGTCACAACTTTTCAAATGAAACTGGCCTCCAAAATGACCAAATATTTAAATCAACAAAAAATCGTAACTTTTCACAGGGTTAACCTATCATGACCATTGACCCCTCATTTTCTTTCTAATTTGTTGCTCTATCCAGTGATATGACATTTAAAAGAATTGAAGCAACTTCAAATTTTCATGAAACTGGCTAATGTATGGGATGGATAGATTGAGTGCGCCGCGGGATTATGCATGGAATTGTCATGAGCTGGATGGAGATTTTGATGCGCGCGTCCGTGCGTATAAGTGTTTGCGCATGCGTACTTGCCATGCGAGTTGCCAATGCGTGTCTGTGAAGTCACGAGCTCAGGAGCCGACCAATCAGCACCGCGCTATGTTCGGTGGTGTTTAGTGGCGCGCAGTGGCTTATCCGTGGTACATGTTTAATGGGCCATTTTTCGATGTGCAGGGATTCAGATAGTCAGTGGTCAGGAGCTGATTTACTAACCCATGGCAATATATATTTAAATGGCGAATTGTGTGAATTAACAGTTGTAAATTGAGGCAGGATTCAGAGATTCAGTGTCGGCTTGTGTTCAGAATTCCCCGACAAAGAAGGAGCCAATATTCGAACAAGAGAGCTGACTTCGAATTTATTCCACCCTTATTTTTACACTTACGGTTTACGCTTACGGTTTACGCTTACGGTTTACACTTGCGGTTTACGCTTGCGGTTTATACTTGTGGTTCAATAAGTATCAGAGCAATAGACAAGTACCGTGATTTATTGTAAATACTTTGTTGTGATTAGGGCTGGTACCTGGACACGGACAAAGCCACACAGTTTATTCCAACTTAAATAGAATCTTTAATAAAGACTTATAAACTATGATTGCTCCCTGATTGAATGAAAGTGATTGAATAAAACAGTACCATTGATTATATTCCTGCCAAGAAATCAATTGTTGAGGTTGAATTATTGTACCAAGTTTACTGTGTGAAACTCAAAGGGTTTTGACAATCGATTAACAATCGGTGGCAAATTACTCCAAAACGAGTCCATGTTTCTCGGGCCCTAGATCGCTCCGACGATCTCCGTTCCAAGTCAGATTAAGTTCGGGAGTCAGGAGAAAAACGCCACAATACGTATGAAGCCTTATGTGTGGTTGATGTACATGTACTGATGTACATGTATGTACAATACGTATGAAGCCTTATGTATGGTTGATGTTCATACAATACGTATGAAGCCTTATGTGTGGTTGATGTTCATACAATACGTATGAAGCCTTATGTATGGTTGATGTTCATACAATACATATGAAGCCTTATGTATGGTTGATGTTCATACAATACATATGAAGCCTTATGTATGGTTGATGTTCATACAATACGTATGAAGCCTTATGTGTGGTTGATGTTCATACAATACGTATGAAGCCTTATGTATGGTTGATGTTCATACAATACGTATGAAGCCTTATGTATGGTTGATGTTCATACAATACGTATGAAGCCTTATGTATGGTTGATGTTCATACAATACATATGAAGCCTTATGTATGGTTGATGTTCATACAATACGTATGAAGCCTTATGTATGGTTGATGTTCATACAATACATATGAAGCCTTATGTATGGTTGATGTTCATACAATACGTATGAAGCCTTATGTGTGGTTGATGTTCATACAATACGTATGAAGCCTTATGTGTGGTTGATGTTCATACAATACGTATGAAGCCTTATGTATGGTTGATGTTCATACAATACGTATGAAGCCTTATGTGTGGTTGATGTTCATACAATACATATGAAGCCTTATGTATGGTTGATGTTCATACAATACGTATGAAGCCTTATGTGTGGTTGATGTTCATACAATACGTATGAAGCCTTATGTATGGTTGATGTTCATACAATACGTATGAAGCCTTATGTATGGTTGATGTTCATACAATACGTATGAAGCCTTATGTATGGTTGATGTATGTACAATACGTATGAAGCCTTATGTATGGTTGATGTTCATACAATACGTATGAAGCCTTATGTATGGTTGATGTATGTACAATACGTATGAAGCCTTATGTATGGTTGATGTTCATACAATACGTATGAAGCCTTATGTATGGTTGATGTTCATACAATACATATGAAGCCTTATGTATGGTTGATGTTCATACAATACGTATGAAGCCTTATGTATGGTTGATGTTCATACAATACGTATGAAGCCTTATGTATGGTTGATGTTCACACAATACATATGAAGCCTTATGTGTGGTTGATGTTCATACAATACGTATGAAGCCTTATGTGTGGTTGATGTTCATACAATACGTATGAAGCCTTATGTGTGGTTGATGTTCATACAATACGTATGAAGCCTTATGTATGGTTGATGTTCATACAATACGTATGAAGCCTTATGTGTGGTTGATGTTCATACAATACGTATGAAGCCTTATGTATGGTTGATGTTCATACAATACGTATGAAGCCTTATGTATGGTTGATGTTCATACAATACGTATGAAGCCTTATGTATGGTTGATGTATGTACAATACATATGAAGCCTTATGTATGGTTGATGTTCATACAATACGTATGAAGCCTTATGTATGGTTGATGTTCATACAATACGTATGAAGCCTTATGTATGGTTGATGTTCATACAATACGTATGAAGCCTTATGTATGGTTGATGTATGTACAATACGTATGAAGCCTTATGTATGGTTGATGTTCATACAATACGTATGAAGCCTTATGTATGGTTGATGTTCATACAATACGTATGAAGCCTTATGTATGGTTGATGTTCATACAATACGTATGAAGCCTTATGTATGGTTGATGTATGTACAATACGTATGAAGCCTTATGTATGGTTGATGTATGTACAATACGTATGAAGCCTTATGTATGGTTGATGTTCATACAATACGTATGAAGCCTTATGTATGGTTGATGTTCATACAATACGTATGAAGCCTTATGTGTGGTTGATGTTCATACAATACGTATGAAGCCTTATGTATGGTTGATGTTCATACAATACGTATGAAGCCTTATGTGTGGTTGATGTTCATACAATACGTATGAAGCCTTATGTGTGGTTGATGTTCATACAATACGTATGAAGCCTTATGTGTGGTTGATGTTCATACAATACGTATGAAGCCTTATGTGTGGTTGATGTTCATACAATACGTATGAAGCCTTATGTATGGTTGATGTTCATACAATACGTATGAAGCCTTATGTGTGGTTGATGTTCATACAATACGTATGAAGCCTTATGTGTGGTTGATGTTCATACAATGAAGCCTTATGTATGGTTGATGTTCATACAATACATATGAAGCCTTATGTATGGTTGATGTTCATACAATACGTATGAAGCCTTATGTGTGGTTGATGTTCATACAATGAAGCCTTATGTGTGGTTGATGTTCATATAATACGTATGAAGCCTTATGTATGGTTGATGTTCATACAATACGTATGAAGCCTTATGTATGGTTGATGTTCATACAATACGTATTGAGCCTTTTCATGACCTGATGACCGAGTTATGTGTGGAAGTTGTATCATTGGGCGAGTTTTTTTTAACCACGTTGTCAGGATCGAGTTGTCTTACTAATACATAGGCCTATATAGCATATGTGGTAATCCCACTTGGACTGGTTTTGTTGCTAGTGGTAGTAGCGTAATAATAATATTACTCATTTAGCTCTTTTTGTCAAGGCATTCTTTGTTATGCTACTCAATATCTAATTTTGACCAATGGAGGTATTGTTGTTTATTAATATTATTGTTTCCATGGCAATGTTTGTTACATCGTTAACAACTAAAATTAAAATTTTATAAACTGTTTTGGCAACATTCAGGTACACCTTCATAAAGTTTCAGGGCCGTGGAAGATAGTATTTACAATATGGCAGTTTCCTTTTGTTTACCAACTTGTTTAAAATGGTAAACAATATCAAAAGCTCCATAGGAAAATTGAACAAAATTTCCTGAAAACGTAAACAGTAAAAAGGGAATAACTTGACAACCGTAAGTCCGGTTTGTATGAGTAAAAAAGGTTTCAATTAGAATTACAGTTAATGATCTTGACCTTAGATACTTAATGGAGTATGCCATGAACTATTTCAACGGAGACTGATATTGATGGTGTCTTGTTTTGTCCTGTTTGGACTGGAAGGAAAGGTCAAAGTGGGGTCGTGTTTGTGAATTTAATGTCAGATAAGGTACAGGAGTCTGCATGAAATGATCTTGACCTTTGTTTTTGCAAGGTGTTTGTCCTTCGGACGAACACAAAGCTGTTACGATTCATAATGTGTGGTTTATTTGCATTTAATTCGTGAGGATGTTTGGGTGCAGTCAAAAAATAATAAGAATTCCTCAGTACTATTTTTGTTCTAATATGTTAAAGAAACTTCATCGCATTGTTTTTGTACCCTAAAATATTGATTTTTATTCAAACTTCCTGTTGAACCGGAAGTAGAGGTCATTATGAGGTCACGATACCACAGCGCACATTCACAGTACCCATCAAGTCTATAACAGCAAAAAGTTTAAGGCCCGTATTCTAAGACGTTCCTCGACTCACACTCACTGAGGAACTCCTCATCCTCACTAAGGACCACCTCATACTCATTGAGGAGAAGGTGCTACTCACTGAGTGCGAGGTCGACTTCACCTATTTTCCATTTCAAAGACCTCCCTCTTCCTCAAGTAAGTGTTCCTCTGTGAGTAAAGCTTGAGGAAGGGCAATACCTGCCTTGAGTCTTCCTCAGTCAGTCTAAACATGGCGTTTCTGTGGTTACAAAGACATGAAGATGTAGAAATTTTACAAGGATTTGGGAGACGGCCTAGGAGGATTCCTAATTTTGACTACAATGTGTATGATGAGGAGGAGTTCCGACAAAGATACCGTTTGACCAAGGATGCGTTTTATGAGTTGTTGGATATCATAAGGCCGAATTTGCTACCACACAATAACCGTGGGAGACCTATTCCAGTAGACTTGCAGCTGATGTTGACATTGCGCTTTTATGCTACAGGGTCATTTCAGTTAGCGATGTGGTGATTTGTGTGGAATTTCACAATCATCAGCAAGCAGGATAATCAAGAAGGTTTCTACAACAATTGCGCGATTAAAAAACAGATACATTACATTTCCTGAGGGTGTCATGCTCCAGCAGGTGAAGGTGGATTTTTGGAGGATCGGCCGGATTCCGGGAGTTGTGGGTGCAATTGATTGTACCCATGTACGAATCCCTTGTCCTGGAGGGCTAATGGTGAACTTTTCAGGAACAGAAAGGGTTACTTTTCTATTAATGTGCAGGGGTGTGTGGCCCAAATTTGGAAATTCAAAACATTGTTGCTAGATGGCCAGGAGTGTTCACGACTCTAGAATTTTGACAACAGTAGACTGTGTGCGCAGTTTGAACATGGACAAATTAATGGATTACTACTAGGAGATTCTGGTTATGCTTGTCGTCCATATTTGCTGACCCCTCTGCTTGCTCCTCATACTCATCCGGAACGGAGATACAACGTTGCACATATCCGTACGAGAAACACAGTTGAAAGGACATTTGGTGTATTAAAACGGATGTTCCCATGTTTGAAGATGTCTTTGCGCACAAAATTATCAACGACATTGACGATCATTGTAGCCACAGCTGTGCTGTATAACTTCGTGAGGGGACGCAAGGACCCAATTCCTGATGAGGAGGAATCTGAAAATGATGATGAGGATGACGATGAGGCATTGCACCACCCAGTCATGGGTCTGGGGAATGCAACCCGACATGCAATGATTCAACAACATTTCACTGATTAGAATGAAGGTATGTTTACATTTTTAATCATACACATGATTAGCCATCCTTAACATAAATTGACACAATTACACAATACTCTTGAAAATTAAACTATCTGTGGTCGTTGCCACTACTGTGCTTTCGTCTGCAGCGTCTATGGAAGCATAATTGTGTCATTTTCGCCTTATCCCCAGATAAGGCGCGTTAACCTAGGATAACGCTGGCCTTATCTGGGGTTTACAAACGTAAACCCCAGATAAGGCAGCGTTATCCTATAGGTTAACGCGCCTTATCTGGGGATAAGGTGAAAATGACACAATTATGCTTCCATAAGCGTCCAATGGGTTAAGGTGTTTCATTAATCTTAGCAATCTTGGCTGACCAGTATTTGTGCTGCAGGTCAAGAACCTCTAGTTTTCGTTTGTGTTCTTCATTCATGTTTTCGGATTTCTTCCTTAACATTTCCAATTCCAAAACATGTTGCTCTGCTTGCATTTTCAGAACTGTCGATTGTGCCTCCGACATCGTCGATGTACGTGCCATAACAGCAGCTTTCACTGTAGACTTTCCTCGGACAGACTTTTTCGGGATAACCACAGCATTTGACACATCAGTATCGGTGTCTGTATCATGACGAACTTTATCTGCAAAGCAAGAAAATGTTGCCATCTGTATTTAATTAGTTGATCAATTAGTGCAGCAATTAAAAAAATGATTAAGAAAATGTTCCTCGTTTTAAAATTGTTTGGGGGAATGTCATGTTTCACAATACCATTGCATGCTTACTTTACTCTTCAGACTTCTATTAAAAAAAAGGAACCTACCTTTTTCGGTGTGATTATCGCCGTCATCATCAAATTCGTTTTCCAGGCTTTGGATTTGAGCTGGTATAATTGATGCAATAGCTTGGGCTTGTTCATCAGGCTCAGTGTCCTTCTTACCGCCACCAGTCAATTTGGTTTTCCTTTCCCAGAAACTTTTTAGCACGACTTTTGATGTTGTCCCAACACTTTTTCAACTTTTTGACATCCCGTTTCACAACCCCATTTTGAGAATTGAAATTGTCAGCCACTTTTATCCATGCTTCACTCTTGGCTTTTATACATTTGTAATCATTTTTTTTGCTTTCCAATGTTTCTTTATATTTATCAACCAGTTCGATAAGTATTGACTTCTCAAGCTCCGAGAAGTACTGTCTGTTTGACATGGTTCCTACACTGGTAGTGGGTACACAGAGAACGACCAGGCCGACCTAGATCTTTTTGAATGTGCAATGTATAACAGGGCCGGTGCTACCAAGGCAATTGGTCTGACCTTTCATTGTTCATTCATGGTTATGTGATTTTGGATAATGAAAGGTTGGACCTGTGTGATGTAGATTCCACATTATCATTTTTATAACTTGTTGTTCAATAGCCAGCACAAGTCATAACAGTGCAGGCTGACCTCAATCAATTGCAACTTGAGGAATGTCTTTGAATAACAAAATGTCATTATTCCCGTAAGGTTGAGGTATACCTCAATGAGGGCGAGGTAGACCTTCTCCTTTTCCTTGAGTTACACTTGAGTCCTCCTCACTGGAGTGTGAGTGGAGGATGACGTTGAGTGATGTCTTAGAATACGGGCATGAGTATCGAGTGTATACTTCTTGAGTTATGGTTCAAAATGGATTTGCTAATTAAATATTCATGAGACTGTAAATGGAAACCGGATGACATCACGATGACGAAATTTAGTTTTTCATACTAAGTTTACAATTTGGTGTATAGTTTGACCCAATACAATTGCAACGCTAAGAACAATGGTTATGTCACTTTTAAAACCGGTGACTTGATGGCGCTATGAGTTTTATGGTGGACAGGTCTTAATAGATTTGTCAACTACCAAATTAAGAATTGTTGACTGGTAATGCACAGGCTATAGAAGACAGCCACTACAGGGCTGAGTGAGACACAAACAAAATCTGTAAAAAGTACAACTCTTCATTAAATATATAGAAAACTGTTTTAAAGAACTTACAAAATAAATAATAAGTGGGTCTTTCCACACTAATGGGTATACATATGATAACTATTGGAGTGTGACATGGGAGGGTCAAATAAAGGCAACTATTTTGTCCTAATCTATTCCTGAACATTCCTTAGCATTTAATGATTGTGCATAACAAATAATAAGAAAATAATATTGGTACTTAAGAAATTACAGGATCATCTTTAAGACATGATGTTTGTAACATGGACAGACATGTTTGAAAATTGACAGGAAAGTGACAATAGAATGAAATAATTGCTCAAATGCTTTTTCATTTACATCCCTAACCCCTTTTTACGAAGCCCGGGAAGGGACAGTGGTAAGAAATAAAATTCAATGGAGTAATCCGTGCGCACGGATTAGTAATCCGTTCGTACGGATTAGGAATCCGTTCGCACAGATTAGTAATCTGTTCGCGGATTAGTAATCCGTTCGCACGGATTAGAATCCGTCGCACGGTTTAACAATCCGTTCGCAGGTTTAGTAATCCGTTCGCACGGATTAGGAATCCGTTCGCACGGTTTAACAATCCGTTCGCACGGTTTAGTAATCCGTTCGCACGGATTAGGAATCTGTTCGCACGGATTAGGAATCTGTTCGCACGGATTAGGAATCTGTTCGCACGGATTAGGAATCTGTTCGCACGGATTAGGAATCTGTTCGCACGGATTAGGAATCCGTTCGCACGGATTAGGAATCCGTTCGCCCGGTTTAACAATCCGTTCGCACAGTTTAGTAATCCGTTCGCACGGATTAGTAATCCGTTCGCACAGTTTAACAATCCGTGCGCACGGTTTAGCAATCCGCCACACGCATGCGTTACACACGTACGTTAGTTGATTCAAGATGGTGGATGTCAATGGAAGTAGTTGTTCTGATGATGACCTTATTGGATTACTAATCCGTGCAAACGGATTACTACACCGTGCGCTCGAATTCCTAATCCGTGCGAACGGATTACTAATCCGTGCGCACGGATTACTCCATTGAATTTTTTTTCTTACCGCTGTCCCTTCCCGGGCTTCGTACCTTTTGGATTGTTATGAGCCAAAACTAAGACATCTGGGTATTTAAGAAATTAGCATGTGAAATATACCCTCTATGTAACGTGGACAGACAATTTGTGACAAATGTCTGTCCACGTTACAAACATAACATTTTGAAGATGATCCCCTGTTATTTGTTTAATACTAGGAGGGTTGTCTTGATTTTTTCAGGTAACAATCCTTAGGGGAATAGCATTATAATGGGACAAAATGTGGGTGAATAAATCTGTTCTATTAGTACTTTTAGTCAATTTCTAAATAAATGCCTGTCCGTGTTACAAACATATATCTTAAAGAAGATACCCTTGTAATTACTTAATCCTCAAGGCACCTGGAATGTACACAGAAAAAAGTTATGAGTAAAAAGTACTTCATTTTATTATCAATGTCCCATGTTCCTAAAATGTCACACTTTTGTACATTAGTGTGGAGAGACCCAAATACATAATTTCGTAAGTTAAGGTTGGTGTTAAAAGATAAGACAAAGTGTATGTCAGAGCTATAAGAAATAGTTTGCGTGGGTAGTGAACTCATTGTACAGTTATCCTTCAAATTACATTGTGTTGTGACTTCGTATAATGGTATAAGTTTGTAAGGCCATCTTAACAAGGTAAGGATGTGTTCCTTGTAGAAAGATGCACTATTGTGTTTCTTGAAGTTGTATGTGACTAACAGGTAGTCGTAACAGCTAATTAAAGTTATTGCTTGAAGGTGGGCTTATCGTCACGATCAACAGGACATGGAATCAGAGTTCAAGTTCTAGTTTAACGCAGTGACTGAAAATAATACTCACATAATGTCATATTCGCGTTGCTGCTGCATAAATGAGCCAGTAATTTTTAGTCACTGTGTTCATCTTAAACTAGGACGCCGATTCCATGCCTTGTTTATAGAAAGTCTGCTCTGATCATGATGTTAAAGGGACAGCCCTTTAACATCTTTACACCAATTCTGTTTATGGGATTGATGGTCAGTACTATCCCAATGCGTGCATACAAATAAATAGGTACTTTAATTGGGTGATCTGGCAATATGTATTCCAAGGCTGACACACCCATGCAATGAAGATTGGGGGAATGTTTACAATGTTTACATGGCCCAAGTGCCAGAGATTCACTGTCGGCAATATACATTTTACTGGATGAAAGTTTACAATTTACAGTGAAACTAAGTAATGAAGACCCCTTCCATTAATTGTGCAATGATTCTCAAATGATCAGTTAATGTTAGACGTTAAACCATATGTGTACAATCCCTATCAAAAAACTCATCTGTGCATGAAATTAAAACTTGTATCATGTACAGTCCCCATGGCAAATTCCCTTACTGCAAAACCACCACTGAATACGAGTCGAATGAGAACAAAACATGCACTTTTTTATTGCTATGGCGAAACTCAGAAAATACAGAACGTGTCTCGACAAAGACGTATACTGTATATCCAGTGGAAATCATGATGTCATATTTGCATTTCAGTTTCATAAATGAGCCAGTAATTTTCAGTCATTGTGTTCATTTTAAACTAGGACGACAATTCCATGCCCCGTTTATAGAAAGTGTGCTCTGATTGTGACGATACTGTCCCTTTAACATCTTTACACCAATTGTGTTAATTACAGGATTGATGGTCATACAAATAAATAGGAATCTTGTAAAAGTGCCCATGTACAATGTACGTGCTGCAATATGAATCCGATGTTGTTGGCTGGAAAAGTTGAGGGTATCTTCTATCAAGAGGCAGTATGAAGTGTGCTGTAGCTGGTTTGTGTCAGGCTTCCTGAAGACGATGGTACATGCTGTGAGTGACTGTATACTAATTACCGTTGATGAATTGAATAGTTACTACACTGCAGTTGGATGTTGTGTCAACACTGTCAGGTGCTGTAGGCTGGAACTCAGTGTGGGCTATGATACGTCAGAGTCAACATGCTGTAAAAAATATTAGGAAAGTTTTATAAGTACATGGAGCAAGAATAAAGTATTTGAAATTCCAGATAAGTTCTAATTTATGTGAATGGGGAAAATAGTGTAATTTTGGAGTAGCTAGCTGGGCCATTAAAAATGGAAAGGGCATTGGCCGTTTTCAAAATTACACAGAATTATTCTTGACAATGTGTAATAAATTAAAGAAATGTTCTCGCATAAAAACTCACATCAAAAGAGAAAGGTATTTAAGGAAAAAATTGCCGAGTCTGATATAGTTTACTTTAATGACGTCTGACTCTGAGAGAAGCCTCCCCAGGGAGCAGGACTTAAAGTACATGTAATTTTGTGTCATGAATATTGTGCATTTTTCCTGTCAAATAATTGTCTAGATCAGATGTAAGTTGATTTGTATCTGATCTTGAGAAGGGTCAACAATTAAGGAAAAGTGCATTAAACAATCACTACTTAACGTGAATTTGTGCACAAACTAAAGATTTTTTTGAGAAAACAAAAATTACAAAATACGGTCTAGTAGACCGAGTCACTATTCGAAAATAGCGGAATTCATCATGCTCAATTCCTATAACCAATCTTCCAAAGCCTTCCCGGTTGATATCTGATCGTCGGAGTGAGTGAATGGTTCAGTTTTCAAAGTCCTTGTTTCAGTTACGACGGTGCTAGTGGTTGTTCCGCCATATTGCTACTGGTTAACCTAACGATGTGTATATTGCTGCACTTACATGTACGTAAAACAATGGGACTTAACGTTACGAAAATGTCCGGCCCACTTTTACAATTTTCCTTTTTGCTAGAAATGTATGCTATCATATGAAAAGAATGCTCACCGGTGACAGTTCAAATCAGCTTTTCATCCTCGTCGCCAATGTAATGGACTCATTATAATTATCAAAATGAAACTGAAAGGAATCGGACGCACTCTGCTTTCATGTCATTTACACATGTAGGAATGCAGTACACAACGTGTGTGGAGGGATCTATGTATTACTATTGCGTACAAAGGTCGTAATTAATTGGACTCGCAAACAAGTCCCACGCCATATCTGTTTGTGTATTATGTACAAAGATATGGAGAATTACTGCCGAATAAGGAAGCGACTTGGTCACATCAACTTTTTCAGTGCATGTGTTTTGTACACAGATACAAAATGCGCTATAAATGATGTCATGATGACGTCACAAGACATTGCAGGCCAAAAGGCACATCTACAATACCCCACAAATGTATAACTGAAAAAAGTTTGATGATCAGTTGTATACTTCTTGAGCTATGGTGATAACAAGATTACCTAATTAAATATTCACGTGACTATAACTAAGCTAATTAATTAAGAATTTTAGTCTAATGACATTTAGAAACTACGTCAAGACATAAGCTTCCATATGGTATATGATTTGACTCTTTCTGATATTCCTAAGAAGGACTTTTGCCACCAAGACCTCTCACACGTTAAGGCAATAGGGTTTGGGTGGAAATAAAGAATAATAAAAAATAAAAAAATCTTGACAGAAACAATAGCTGTTACGACTATCAGGTCGTAACAGCTAAAAAATAAAAATCTTGACAGAAACAATAGCTGTTCCGACTAACAGGTCGTAACAGCTAACTATATTCTCTCATAATCAAAAGATTTAGCATAAAATGGCATTTTAAAAGGGGTTGCGGTCCCTACTATAATTTTAGTGCCCCCAGTCATTTAACTCAGTGTTTGGAGCCTTAATCCAGCGCTTTCTGGCTTTAACCAAGCCGCTTGCTAAAGTCAGCCAAGCGGCGTTAGTACTAGTAGTGGTGGCATTGTGCCATCAGTGCTTGCAACTTCTGTTCTGCCAAGCATTAGTCACCAGCTCCCTACGGTTACAGGGGGATGGTCACTGGGCCTCAAGTTTTTCCCAGCATGCTTCTTTCAACGCAGGCATCTTGTGCTGGTTTGGCTTCTTTAACTTAGCCGGCTCCTATTACATGCGCCGACTCAGTTTACTGCTGGGGGGACACATTTCGCAGTCATTGAAAGGAAAGATTTGGAGTAGTGCTTACATTGGCATGTCAATTTTGTTTTTTGAAAGTCCTTCAGTGCTTGCCAAAGCTCATAGGTCTTCAGGTTCTGAGGTTGCTCTTGTGGTAGCGGGTGTAAGATGTTTCTCACGTTCTGGCCATGTGTGCACGCATGCTGCTCTATGGATAGTGCTGGGCAGCGCTCTCGTACAGCATTTACTAAAAGCGTTGGTAATCCAAAGGCCATGCAAGGGTGCAGGTCGCGTTGCTGGTCCATTTCAAATTGCCACTTCAGTTTAGTGCCCATTAAAATAAAATAAAAAACCTGGGACTTTTTGTCTCATACATCATCTGTCTTTCCCACAAGGAAAGGGGGGTCAGTGCTTTCATTGGTAAGGTTAACGCAAAGTGGATTATGCGTCATTTGATGTAGGGGTTTTGCAGGCAGGCTGTAATGCATGGCTTGCTGAGGCAGGCATTAAATCAGCTTTTCGGCTCTTGCCAGTTTCCCCTCGTGGTTACGAGCTTTTGGGTTTCAAGTTTTGGGGCCAATTTTATTTGACAAGTGCCTGCCGATGGGATGTTCCATTTCCTGCGCACTCTTTGGGAAGTTGAGCACTTTTCTGGGTTCCAGCTAAGTGAAAGCAATTGCACATTCAGGCTTTGTCACACATTATCTGGTTGATTTTCTCTTTGTTGGTACAAACTATCTCATAATCGGGGCTCGAAATCGACACTGTTCGAGGGCAGGTCCGGGTCCCACAGGTCAAAGTTCAACCACTCACAAGGCAGATTCAACTCTTGCTTGGCAGGCCAAAAGCCAGTTTAGTTCAAATTCAATCCTTAGTGGGGTCATTGAATTTTGTGTGTAAAGCAGTTGTGCCGGGGCGTGCGTTTTTACGGTGTATTATTGCACTGACAGTGGGCCTCAAGCAGCCGCATCACAGGGTGCGCCTTTCGCAAGGTGCGAAGCTCGATCTGGTCATGTGGCTGTCATTCTTGCAGCGCTATAACGGTCTTACTACATTCCTGCGGGAAAATTGGAATTCAATTGTTGCTCTTGGGTTATTCACTGATGCTGCTGCATCCATCGGCTATATATGGCTTCTTTCCAAGGGAGGTGGGTTCAATGGCGTTGTCCGTCAGTGTGGCTGGCTAGTTCTCCATCCATTGCTTTAGTGGCGCTCCTCTGTTGGACCCCCTTGTTGGTGAACTGCAGGGTGTTGTTCCGGTACGGTAATATCGCTGTTGTGGGGATCATAAATAAACAAACGTCGCCTTGTATGCGCATTGCAATTAGTGCGGGCAATAGTCATGCAATGCCTCAAATTCAATATAATTTTTAAGGCAGTGCATATACCACGTGTTCATACTCATAATAACATAGCTGGTGCACTTTCTCGTTTTCAGATGGGGCGCTTTCGGGCCCTAGCTCCAAGGGCCCAGCCGGGCATGACCCTCTTTACCTCAGCTGCCCCACGTGTTTTTGCAGCGGAAATGGGATGGTTGTTAAGTTTGGTGTTCGCTAAGAATACACACACGGTTTACATGTCGGGGTGGCACGCCTTTTGCCGTTTTAAAGCACATCAAGCTTCGGCTGTGTCAACTGTTTCTCCGCAAGACATTGCAGGTTTCATCTCATGGCTGTCTTTACTTTACTATTCTCCATCCACAATTAATACATATGTGGCAGGGGTGGGGTGTTTTTGTAAACTTAGAGGATGGGCCGGTCCAACTAATAATTTTATTGTGGCAAAATTGCTGGTAGGTTTACAGGCGGGACGGGGCTAGGCAAGATGAGCGATTGCCGATTTCATTGTCGCTTTTGTGCCGACTTTTAGAGGCGTTGCCCAAGGTATGTGCTTCCCAATTTGAAAGCACCATGTTTCGGGCAGCTTTTTTCGGCTTTTTGCGCATTTGGGAGTTTACTGCCAATTCCACTTACCATATGCAAGAGTCTATGTTACAGTATTCCGGTGTGTGTTTCTGTGGCAATCAATCTAGCATGTCTGTGGTCCTGGCCATACGTCATTATAAAACTAATCAGGCTGGCCCTCCACAGTGGGTTCATATCGCAAGGCTGTAGGTTGTGGCAATCTGTCCAGTTACTGCTTTGCAAGGGTATTTGCAAGCGCGGGAACAATTGTCTGGCCCCTTGTTCCGCCATAAACGTGGTGATCCCCTCACACGGTATCAGTTCACAGCGGTGCTTAGCGCTGCTTTGTTGTTTGTGGGGTGGCGGGTGATCGCTATCGGTCCCATTCTTTCCGGATGGGAGCTGCGTCCACAGCTTTTGCACAGGGGGTGCCCGTTGCAGACATAAAGGGGTCTGGTCGCTGGCGCTCGACCCAATCTGGTGTGTTGGAATGGCCGAGGAGGTGCTCACTTGAAGGACCTTCATGGTTTGCTATCAGGGTTTCATACCCCTATATATCCCTGCTTTGATCATTTTGCATTTAGGGACGAATGACTTGGTGTCTCATGACTTTGTTCACTTTGAGACAGCTCATCACTTGGGCATTTGCCGGCAAAGGTTTCTGCAAGCTATTGTAGTTTGGTCAGACATTCTCCTGAGAATGTTCTATTTTGGTGCCACTTCTCAAAAATCCATCGAGAACGCACGTAAAGCAGCCAATTGTTGGGTGAAAGCGCAGTGTAAAAAGCTTGGGGCTAGGGTACTGCAGCTCCCGCAGTTTATCTGGTCGGATGCTAGCCTTTATCGTTTCGATTGGGTCCATCTGTCTCCAAAAAGGGCTTTCCATTTTCAAGGCTAATCTGTGTAATTGTATTCTGTCTGTGCTGTAACTGGTGCACTTTTGTGGGGTTTTTGTTCTGTTCCTTTGGGCGCGCTTCTCGCGTGTGGCAGTTTTGGGCGGAATAGCACATTAACTTCCCACTTTTGGTGCAGCAGTTCTGGCAATTAACAGTTACTGCAGTCCTAGAAAATTAAACTTAATAATATGGAGATTTTAGTCCTCCGTTATTTACATGTTATCAAGTGTTCATAGTGCCGGGATCTCCCTCGGGCTAGTTCAGACCGCAGCTTCCTAGGTGGGACGCGAACACTTGGTTGATTTATATTGTATTGATTCATATGATATGCTGTGTATTAGCATATGTTACACATGTGCATTATACTGTTTGTTATTGTCAACATTTAAATGTATGTTTTAATAACTATCCCCATTGGGGGTTAGTGGTGCCAGGTCTGGGTATACAGAGTCTTGGGTACGCTGTATAGGTGGTCCCAGCTGGTTTTTCTCTGAGGTCTTGGGTATCTCAGGGTGTGTGTTTGTTTGTCTTTATCAAATTATGCTGTGTATTAGCATATAGATGTTACACATGTGCATTATACTGTTTGTTATTGTCAACATTTAAATGTATGTTTTAATAACTATCACCATTGGGGGTTAGTGGTGCCAGGTCTGGGTAGACAGAGGCTTGGGTACGCTGTATAGGTGGTCCCAGCTGGTTTTTCTCTGAGGTCTTGGGTATCTCAGGGTGTGTGTTTGTCTTTATTAAATGCTGTTTAATAACAAATCCGGTTTGCCCATAGTCTGGTATTCCGGTGGTTGTTGTCAACCTCTTTGAATAAAAAAGCTTGAAAGCTGTGGCCAAGTGGCATTCAAATGAATTTGTAGTTGGTGCTATTTATTGTGAGTTTGAGTATAATCACCACTCCAGTGTGTGACGTGTCGTAGGCTGTGCTACTTTTCTCTAATCTAACGTACTGAGGGGAAAATGTCACTGCTGCTGTGCTTGGACATGTCAAAACAAGTCTGAGAAAGGTTTTAAACTGTAAAGATTTCTGAGATGTTCCAGAAGAAGGAAAGCCAGGAGTGGGAAGTTAACGTTAACTGACTCGGTTAACTTGAGTCTCACAGTGTTGGCAACCAACGGCATACCTGTTTGTGAATGTAAGGATATTGTTTTGTAGCCTAAATAGCCCAGTAAAAATACATTTATGCACAGTCATGATAGCTGCACGTACTGAATTTAAATCTTCCGTAAACATTTTGCTACAATATTTTTTGTCTGAGGAGCTGTCGTTTTTATTGCTAATAAAAAGGGCAGGAATGAACATGAAGAATGTTGAACCCAACCGCCACTATGCACAATTTCCGAAACTTAATGTTAACGCTAGCCTAAGTAACAGTTAACTCTTTCTCACGTTTTAGCAGACAACAATGGCCAACATCTCACTGGTGTGCATACACTTATTGCTCCAAATCTTGTTTCTATCATCCTTTAATAAAGGAAAATGTGATATTTGTTATATTTGGATTGATTCTTCACAAAGCCAAAGGGCAGTATGGTTAATCGGTTAACCGCACTGAATTTTAAAAACATTCAAAAATGGTAGGAAATTAAGGTAATAAAAAGGATTAGATATGTTATTCACTATCTGGTAAAGTTTGTGGATTGATGGTGACAGATTTTGTATGTGGTTATTGCACAAAAAAGGTAGCATAAATTTTCGGATAACCAAGCAGTAAAAATTAACTGAGTAATCGTTGCAGCACATAAATAATTAACAGGAAATTCAGGAATTTAAAATAAAATAAATTAATTCACCCAAAGATTTGCCTATTTAACAATATTACCCCGTCCCCTCCCCAGAGAGCAAGTGCGCATTGGTGTTAACACA
Source organism: Zoroaster sp. YZ-2022 (assembly GCA_029582265.1). NCBI lineage: Eukaryota > Metazoa > Echinodermata > Asteroidea > Forcipulatida > Zoroasteridae > Zoroaster > Zoroaster sp. YZ-2022. Next base: position 13,573,198 of record CM055820.1, read on the forward strand.
ATGTAGGCCTAAATAGCATTCTTTCTCCTTTGTGAAATAAAATGTTTTTTGTTATGAAGTCTATTTGTTGGCAGTGGTTAAGCACAGCAATGTATTCCTAGTGCCACAATGCTAGCAGCAGGTCATGTGAGACACTGACATTTATTGGAGAACACAGTTTGGCTGTATGTGGTTTAAGTTATTTTGAACATATTCATATTTTTAAAATTTGGTTGATGTGTTACCCACTGTGTTACTAATAAAAAGCACCTCAGGTTGACACAGGTCTCTTGGTAATGTGCAGTATCTGTACTTTGATCCAATAGTGCCGTTGTGGGTGGTTCGATTTCACTGGTGCTTTGTTCAGAACTTGTGAGGTACACTGACACAATGATAATGAAAAAAGGAGAAAAAAGTCTCAGCAATGAGAACATTAAGTCCAATGGCCTAGACCACTTGACCATGGCACCCCATACACAATAGTGATTGAATACTCAATGGTTTACTCTTTCAACTAGTCTACTCATTTATTATTTTTTCTTTGAGACATTTTCAAACAGTGTAAAATGTAAAAATAAAGATTCAATTGGATAATGTGTACAGAAGTTTAAAGGGAGTGTGCAACAATGGTAATTATCAAATTATTTAAAGCTTACTTGGTGTAAAGTTAGTACAAGTATCAATCATCCTTTCTGAAGTGCATTATGTTAAAACATGTTAAATCATCCAAATGTACACAGTACACCTAATAATATTTTGACAATAAGTTACAATGTTCTTAAAAATTACAGCACCTCAGACAACATTTTTTCTATGGAAGCTGGGAAGATTAAAACCACCATCAAGTGATTTTGAAATATCTAACTCCATTCTCCATGTACATCAGAGAGAAAAACCAAAATTGCAATCCTTTATCTCAGTGTCAGAGCTTCATCTTAAAATAATAATCCTGTATAAATATTATTGAACAAAGATTTTAATATTTAGTTGAGATGTTGTACATTACGTTTTCAGCCTAATAATAGACAACAGGGTGGCTATTGTCATGCTGATCATTTAATGCATATTTCAATGGTTAAATATTGTTTACACCATCCTATTGAAATGATGTAACAATCACCATAGAAACAGCAGATCAATACAACACACCCACAACTGAGTTGTAACCCCTCAAGCTGAAATCTTTAAATTGTAGCTACACAATGTGTGTAATGAAAATTTTGAATTGCAATCAGATTATAATTGTGACCAAATACCACTGATTCCCAAGACACATAAAAGGAATTTGTTTAAAGTAAAAGATAAAAAAATAAAAAGAGAAAACGGAGACCAAAATGTCCAGAACCAGGGATCATGTATCAGATACATCAAATTATCTGATAATTATTATAATGTTCAGGCCATTTCTTTTGAAAAGTTTCAGACAGACACTAAATCAGTGGGTAAACATAATGGCTATATCAGGGGGAGGGGCATGTGAACCAACTGCATGACTTCCTCTCGAAACAACACAAATCTAATTGTAATCTGTAGTAATGGAAAGAGACAAATGGAAATTGCTTTCAAACCAGTCTGAGTTGGTCTCAGATAGGAGGGTTTTTTTTAAGTTGAAGGTGCAGGAGATGCGAATATGCTGCCTCACTCTTGATGAGATGTCATCGGATCGCTTTGTTGCCAAAAATGGACAATAACCATCACAAGTTAAGCCACTCACAGCTTCAAAAGTAATTGATTAATATGAATTGATTAATCTGAATAAAATTGGTCATTAATTAGAAAATTCACATTCATTCACTTTTAAAACAATTTGTCAATTAACACGTCAAATTTGATGAATTCGTTTTAATGAATTAGAAAAGTCTTGAAAAGTGTTGGATATCAAAGCCTGCGGATCACATGCATGGAGCTCGGGTGTTGTTTTTCTTTCATTTATTTAGAATTTATTTAAAAATTGTTTAAAACAAAATTTCCAATAGAGGACTTTAAACATTTAAAAATGTTTAATAATAAATCCATGCTTTGGCTTCAAAAATGAAGTAGGCCTACACACTGTATGGTAAATCATTTGGGGACAACTATAGAATGCAGGGCCACACCAAAGGTTAATTATAAATTTACGTAATCTGACTAAAAATATACACAACTGCGGTTACTAGGTCAAATTCAGAAAAGGAAAATTTTTCCCTGCATTCTATAGGTACTACTAATTTTGTTCCACATTTTCGGGCAATAAAGTTAATATAAAAAATTCAATTTCAGCATGATTTTACTTTCTTTAGGCCGCCATGTTTTAATGAACAATCCTTTAAAAAATATTCCGTCTGAAGTGCTGTAATTTTTGAGAAAATAAAAGCAAATTGTTAATTCAACTTACATTGTTGCCGTAAAACTTTTCGTTTAAGTCACATGAACACATAGACATTATTTTCACGTATGAAAGTTTAGTTTTGTGATATTTTAGGGCTCAGCTAGACTCTTACATATCGGTGTTATGCCTGAATAAACCATAAATCTGAGAAAAGTTAAATTCAATAATACCTGCACTTGCTTCTTTACTGGCTCTGGAGCTCCTTGAGCAGGCGGAGGAGATGTATCATCCGCCGATGACTTGGTTTGATCATCGCGATCGGGTGAATCATGGTAATCGTTTCGTTCGTCTTCCATTTTCAGCGAAATGCACGCAAAATATGCCAAACTAAAAATGATCGCAACGTGATGTACTTCTAAAGTAGTTGAAATCACCGAACTTTTATACTGAATGTGCGCTGCATTGCATAACCATCAATTTGATTACGGTTCAGTTTCAGCATGGAGAGTGGATGTGCTTGTGTGATTTTATTTTTCCCAGGTCATTATTATTTTTTTTTACTGTTGTTGTACAAACAACAGACGTCTTGAGACGTCCTATATCATACTATGATAATTCATCTGCCACCTTTCACCTGGAACTCTTAATTTCTGGTGACATAAACCCAAACCCTGGACCTGAAACACTGATCAACAAACCCACAAACACCACTCAGCTCCATAAAATTTCCTACAGCCGTAATGAACTACTCAATCTTCGCAATGCTCCATGTACTGATGTAGCTTTATCTTATTTAGGATTGAGTCAATTGAACTGTCTTGGAATACTTGCTAATCAACCCCAAACATACCGCCGCACACATAGAGGTAAAAAAGCTGGTCGCCGTAGACTTACACAACTAGCACTCAGCCCTTACCAAACCCCCCCAGCAGTGAACTCAACCACATCAACAAGCGACATTGGCATAACTTCAACTCCAAATGTTCACGATGAGTCTAAACTTCAGCTCTGTGTCTTGAATACTCAATCCATATGTAACAAATCGGATGAATTTGTTGACTTTGTACTTCAAAACAATTTGGATCTTGTTGCCATAACCGAGACATGGTTTAAACCTAATGATGACTTGCCACCCCGTGAGTGTACTCCTGCTGGCTACTCTCTCCATCATATCCCCAGACCAATAAAGACCGGTGGAGGGGTTGCACTACTCTTTAGGTCCAGTTTATCTGTCAGTATGAAAAGTGTTAACATTGACTACCTAACATTTGAATCTCTGCATGCTGAGGTAACGTGCAACACTAGATCTGTTCGCCTTGTTAATATTTATCGACCAGAAAGGGGATGTTGATGGTAAACATGTAAACTTCTCCAGTTTTCTGCAGGAATTTGAAAAATTAATTGTCGATTATCTCTTACACCCATCAGACATTATTTTAACCGGCGATTTTAACATTCATATGGACATTATTTCAAACAATTATGCAAATCAGTTTAAAGATCTGCTCTCTGCTCATGGACTTATACAGCACATCACAGCACCCACTCATCGGTATGGTCACTGTCTTGACCTCATGATAACGCGTGAAAATACTTCACCTCTTATCTCGAATATAACTATTCATCCTGGCTTATCTGATCATTATGCAATCATGGTAAATTTGAACCTTAAAAAACCTCCCATACCTACCATTTCTGTAACTACTCGCCACTGGAAAAAAGAAAATATTAAAGATTTATGTCATGATATTGAATCTCAACTGGAAAATGTAAACCTTGAAGATGGTGAGCTGGATTCTTGTGTCAGTCTATTTAAATCTACTGTCCGTAACATCTTGGATGATCATGCTCCGCAAAAAACTCGAACTGTTAAACTACAATCTGAATCCCCCTGGTTCAATGATGATATCCGTGCTGCAAGGAAAATCCGCCGTCAACTTGAGCGAAGACGGCGTGACAATGGGAAACTTGGAGTACATCGGCAAGAATACTGTAACCAACGTGATATTGTGAAGAACATGATTAACCAGGCAAAAATAACTCACTACTCATCTCTTGTGGAAGATAGCTCTGGTGATCAGAAAAAACTCTTTAACATTGTTGAAAAGCTGCTTCACAAACCCAAAGCTCCAGTGCTTCCATCTACACACTCCGATCAGGACCTCGCAAATGCTTTTTCAGACTTTTTTGTCACAAAAATTTAGAATATCCGTCGTTCTTTTCCCTCAGTTCCTGTCATTCTATCACAAACACCATCACGCAAGGATCCACAATGTAGACTGTCCATGTTTGAGCCTACTAGTGTTACGGAGATCAAGAAACTCATCATGAAATCGCCATCAAAATCATGTGAACTTGATCCAGTGCCAACTTCGCTAATAAAACAAAATATTGATGTGTTTGCTAAGTATATCACAATTATTGTAAACAGATCTCTTTCTTCCGGTTGTTTCCCTAATAGCCAGAAGGTTGCTCATGTTAAAACCCCTAAAGAAACCCAATTTGGACAAGGAAGTTTTCAAAAATTACCGACCAGTAGCGAATTTAAAGTACCTTGAAAAAACAATCAATCGAGTTGTTTCATCACGGATCTCTGACCATGTTCGTGCTAATAACCTGTCGGACACATTTCAGTCAGCCTACAAACCATTTCATGGAACGGAAACTGCTCTTCTTCGCGTCAACAATGACATTTTATCTGCCATGGATGAGGGGAAATCACTGCATTAGTTTTGTTAGACTTAAGCGCCGCTTTTGACACTGTCGATCATAAAATCCTTCTCTCCCGCCTTCAATATCATCTTGGAATACATGACACAGCCCTGGATTGGTGTAAGTCCTACCTTTTAAATAGGCCTCAGCATGTTTGTATTGGTAACGCTATCTCCGAGCCTGTTACTCTTGACTATTCTGTACCCCAAGGCTCTGTGCTCGGCCCACAGTGGTTTACTGTTTATACCTCTCCAGTTCGTGATATCATTTTGAAGTATAATTTAAATTACCATGTTTACGCTGATGACACGCAGCTTTACATTACTTTTAAATCTTCTCAAGAACCTGCTGATTCCTGCATTAAAACACTGGAGAAATGTATTCAAGAGATTCGAAGTTGGATGAGACAAAACTTCCTGAAATTGAACGATGAAAAAACAGAATTTGTTCTATTTGGATCACGTCAGCAATTGTCTAAAGAGATCTCTTCCATTTATTACAATTGGTGACTCGCAGATAACTCCCTCATTACATGCACGTAATTTGGGTGTTATATTTGACTCGACAATGACTTTAAAACCACATATCTCCAACATTGTTCGCATATCATCATTTCATATCAGAAATATAAGCCGAATTAGGAAATACTTGAATAAAAGTGCTGCTGAACAAATTATACATGCGTTTGTCACATCACGGCTTGATAACGGGAATGCTCTCCTTTACGGTCTTCCGCAGAATCAAATATCTCGTCTTCAGCACATACAAAACACAGCAGGTCGTGTTGTGACTTTGTCCAGAAAGTCATGCCATATCACGCCAATCTTGAAAGAACTGCACTGGCTTCCTGTTTCACAGAGAATTGTTTTTAAACTTATGCTAATTGTTCACAAATCTTTTAATAACATTGCTCCAATTTATATTTCTGAACTACTTAAAGTCTACACTCCATCACGCAATTTGCGCTCCAGCAACATGTCACTCCTCAAGGAAGCAACTTCAAAACGGAACTGGGGTGATAGGTCGTTTTCTGTCGCAGCTCCGAGACTCTGGAATCATCTTCCAACTAAACTCAAATCTTGTCATAGTATAACCAGATTCAAGTCGATGCTTAAAACTCATCTTATGTCACAACTCTTCAAAGATGATGTATATTTGTAATTGCATTGTAGGTACATGTATCTCGGTACATAATTTGTTTTCCCTATGCTATCATTGTATATTGTTTGTATTAATGTTTTTCTTTGTTTCCGCGCCTTGAGCGCCCAGCAGGGTGGATATGTGCGCGCTAAAAATCTTTATTATTATTATTATAAACGTTTTCAGGCCCTTATGAAAAAGTTGTACACGAATTTGCACATATAAGGTGTGACAAGTGGCCATTTCAGTGGTGTATAAAAAGACCATATATCGGGCTAGTGTAAAGCCCATAATATGGACATAAGACGCACGTGGTACAAAAACAACATTCTTGGGAGCATACAACTTCCTGTTTTGAGAGTTTGCTCGAAGTTAATTCATTCAACTGTACCCAATCATTAACTGTTACAGGGGGAGCGGGAAAGATGTATAATAATTTATTGTTATAAGCTCCATTTTGTCTCTCTAAAAAAAAACTTAAAACTACATTAGGTGTACCATTTTCTCTTCTTTGTTTCTTTTTAAATGTATTTATTTATTCATTTATTATTTAATAATTTCTTATTCATTTATTAATTTTATATTCATTTATTAATTCTTATTTATTGTTATTCATTTTTATTCATTTTTGTATTGGTTTTTATTGGTTTTTATTCGTTTTGGGGTTTTTTTTATTCGTTTTTATTCGTATTTTATTCATTTATTATTCATTTATTTATTCATTTATTTATTTATTCATTTATTATTTTTTAAATAATTTTTTTATTTCTTTTATTCAATATTAATTTTTTTAATTAAACAAAATAAAGCAAAAATCAGCTGGCAAAAAGTGATGATCGTTGCTAAACTTTACATCTATTTTTGTCACTCGAGTTGCGATCACGGCCGAAAATGTCATAAATGCCCTTTGCGAAAGTTTCAAGCCCTTAATTACTGACAACAGAGGGCGGACTTCAATTTGTCGGTGAGGGAAACTGCGGTGATGCAGTTATGAATGCATCTTTTTGATGTCTTACACGGCTGTCTCATTACCGTGTGTTGTGCATAATTAAGTTACAACATACGCACGTTTGTTTTTCATTACTCCAGTGGAATACCATGACGTCATGCATAAACATGTCAGCCTCTATAGTCCATAAAGTTTACATGAATGAATCATGAATTGACCCGCTTTGAAAATGTTATGATCGTATTTGAAGTAAAATGAAACATGTTTTCTCACTTATATGAAATTTTCTTTCAAATGTTGTATTTGTTGGGACTAAAAGAAATACACTTAAAAAAAAAAGAACGATTTTCATTGTCTGCCTACTTAACGTTCATGTTGAAATTATACCCTTCAAATATGCACTTAGTTTTAATAACATCAGCAGACTTTTTCATTCATATTTCTACATTTCCATTAGTGAGATTAAATGTTTTTACAAGTATTTTTCCAAATATTATTCCTGGGACAAAACTTTTTACAAGTTTTTATAAGGTTTTGTTTAAGTTGAGTGTCGGTGTTTACGCGGGGTTTGAAAATTGTTTAAAACAAAATTTCCAATAGAGGACTTTAAACATTTAAAAATATTTAATAATAAATCCATGCTTTGGCTTCAAAAATGAAGTAGGCCTACACACTGTATGGTAAATCATTTGGGGACAACTATAGAATGCAGGGCCACACCAAAGGTTAATTATAAATTTACGTAATCTGACTAAAAAAATACACAACTGCGGTTACTAGGTCAAATTCAGAAAAGGGGAAAATTTTTCCCTGCATTCTATAGGTACTACTAATTTTGTTCCACATTTTCGGGCAATAAAGTTAATATAAAAAATTCAATTTCAGCATGATTTTACTTTCTTTAGGCCGCCATGTTTTAATGAACAATCCTTTAAAAAATATTCCGTCTGAAGTGCTGTAATTTTTGAGAAAATAAAAGCAAATTGTTAATTCAACTTACATTGTTGCCGTAAAACTTTTCGTTTAAGTCACATGAACACATAGACATTATTTTCACGTATGAAAGTTTAGTTTTGTGATATTTTAGGGCTCAGCTAGACTCTTACATATCGGTGTTATGCCTGAATAAACCATAAATCTGAGAAAAGTTAAATTCAATAATACCTGCACCGTACTGGCTCTGGAGCTCCTTGAGCAGGCGGAGGAGATGTATCATCCGCCGATGACTTGGTTTGATCATCGCGATCGGGTGAATCATGGTAATCGTTTCGTTCGTCTTCCATTTTCAGCGAAATGCACGCAAAATATGCCAAACTAAAAATGATCGCAACGTGATGTACTTCTCAAGTAGTTGAAATCACCGAACTTTTATACTGAATGTGCGCTGCATGCATTGCATAACCATCAATTTGAATAAATCAAATGAATATGCATGGCCACACGGCACGCCACAGCTGATTACGGGAATTCAGTTTCAGCAAGGTTTTCAGCATGGAGAGTGGATGTGCTTGTGTGATTTTATTTTTCCCAGGTCATTTTTTTTTTTTTACTGTTGTACAAACGTTGTCAGGCCCTTATGAAAAAGTTGTACACGAATTTGCACATATAAGGTGTGACAAGTGGCCATTTCAGTGGTGTATAAAAAGACCATATATTGGGCTAGTGTAAAGCCCATAATATGGACATAAGAGTAGATGCACGTGGTACAAAAACAACATTCTTGGGAGCATACAACTTCCTGTTTTGAGAGTTTGCTCGAAGTTAATTCATTCAACTGTACCCAATCATTAACTGTTACAGGAGGAGCGGGAAAGATGTATAATAATTTATTGTTATAAGCTCCATTTTGTCTCTCTAAAAAAACTTAAAACTACATTAGGTGTACCATTTTCTCTTCTTTGTTTATTTTTAAATGTATTTATTTATTCATTTATTATTTAACATTTCTTATTCATTTATTAATTTTATATTCATTTATTAATTCTTATTTATTTTGATTCATTTTTTATTGGTTTTTTATTGGTTTTTATTCGTTTTTTATTTGTTTTTTATTCGTTTTTATTCGAATTTTTGGCCTAAAGACGCCAGGCTGCACAAAGCCAAACCACAGCGCGTCTATGACGTCATTCATTAAGAATGCGTCTTCAACCGTTGACCGGGTGACCTTCCGTCCTTCTTAATTCCGATCGGCTAGTAAATATTTTTTGGCAGTTCAATCTTTGAATATCATGAATATTCATTTCAGGTCACTTAGAACAGGAGATTTTATGCAAATTTTGTTTACATCGGGCTAGGCAGCCGGAAAATGGTCACGTGACACTTCGGCGAATGGAAAGAAGAACGTTCCCGAAATCGCTCTTGTTTGAGCCCTGTTTTTATAAAATCTGCACCATAGAATTTCCTGAAACTTGGATGGTAATAAAAACAAGTCATCAAGAGCCACTTAAGCCACAAGGTAAGTCTGGGCCAAGGGGTTTTCAGTTTAAAACGGAGAGTTGAAAATGACTCTGATGCAGACATGTATCTTGCCCCATAAATGTGGCACGGACACGCCCCCCCGCGTATCCTTAGCCACAGGTTGGTCTCATTCCGCTAACGGTAGTAATTCGAAATTCCAGGCGCTGAAATTGACGATATTTGCGACTATTTTGACAGTCTAGATACGTTCCTTACATGTTTAACTATCTAGGCGCCCAAAAAAATGGTGATTTTACTTACATTTTATATTTCCTGACATATAGGCCCGAAAAAATTGCAAGACGATCGTCATTGTGCAGGTTTCAACGAGGACGGCCATCTTGAATATATGAAGAGTGTGAACGGGAAAACAACTTGCGCGCGCAACAATTTCACGACGGCTGTTTTATGTGTGCACATACTTGCTGTATTTTAGCGCGCGAAGTATTCCGTTTCAGGGTTGCACGTGTTGTCGGTAGTCAGAGCATTTTTGTGCTAAACATGTGATATAACTACTTTAAAAATCAAATATATATATATAAAATAAATAAATAAAACATGTCCAGTTCCAGCATTCAATTATTTACTTTTCATATAATAAGAAATCATAAATGATTTGATCTAAAGATAAGTCCACCCTCAAGATTAAATTTATATATATAATATAATATATATATATATATATATATATATATATACATATATATATATATATATATATATATATATATATATACACACACCTTATTAATTTTATTTTATTTTGTTTGTGTGTGTGTGTGTGTGGGGGGGGGGTTCTTTGTTAATGGTGAAAAGAAACAAAGTAACAAAAATCCACAATATAATTCAGCACACGAAAAATGTTTAAAAATACCGTTCAGTGACAGGCAGTAATGGACCGATCGAATCAAAATGAAGTGTTTCATGTTTGAGGATATCGCTGATACCGGTACTAGATTGCATATTGTTGTTTAACAAAATGATAATAGTAATAGTAATAATATTATCAGTATTATTGATAATGATGGATGGCCAAAATGTTAATAATTGGGACCGTTCCCTGTACCCATGGGTTTTATTGAGAAATTCACGACCCCAAATAGCATAGACCCAAACCACGCTTGAACCATCTTTGCAATTTGTCTGGTCCGAGTGCTCATGAGTGCAATCTTTAAGTACACATGCTAGCTTTGGCTTAAATAAACAAACAGGGGTCTACACATCTTAATTTAAGACAGTGAAATAACCAGGGGGAAGACTCTTATTAGAAAATAAACCACCTTTTGAAAAATTGTAAAAATATTACCTGTACTATATTACATAGATATTACATAGACTATATTCACAGATATTTTGTCAGATAAAACAATCATTCTGGTTTTTTTTATTTTTTATTTTTTTTTTTTATAGATTTACAAAAATGATGGAACCATTAATATTGTTATTATTAATAGTAATAGTAACGTAACACTATAATATTTCATATATTAAAATTATTAGTGAAATTTGTATGTTGTTTAAAATTACTATTTAAAATTAGTATTAAACTATTGTAATTAATAATAGACTATTTATTACATTATCATTTTATTTTAATGAACATTCTCTTGTTTTATGTACAATGTAAGTACAGTTAAATAACCTGGTACATGTATATGATAGTTAAAAGGGGATGAACTTACCATGCAGTACGATTAATTTGATGAAACTGCTCAATGTTAGTTTCTTGAAAGTTTATATCTGCGACATCACGTGGTCATATCTCTGCGCGCTAAAATACAGCAAGTATGTGCACACATAAAACAGCCGTCGTAAAATTGTTGCGCGCACAAGTTGTTTTCCCGTTCAACACTATGGCCGTCCTCGTTGAAACTTGCACAATGACGATCGTCTTGTAATTTTTCGGGCCTATATGTCAGGAAATATAAAATGTAAGTAAAATCACCATTTTTTTGGGCGCCTAGATAGTTAAACATGTAAGGAACGTATCTAGACTGTCAAAATAGTCGCAAATATCGTCAATTTCAGCGCCTCGAATTTCGAATTACTACCGTTAGCGGAATGAGACCAACCTGTGGCTAAGGATACGCGGGGGGGGGCGTGTCCGTGCCACATTTATGGGGCTAACATGTATCAAGAACACGAGGCATTTTGTACACAAAAACTCCGTAGACAGTGCTTACACGTGTAAATGTGCATGTGTCTCATGCGAATTTGTAAACACATGTTTTGTTCACGTTACACACGTACTGTTTGTGTATTATATAAAATTGTTGCTGGGGAAACTAGTCTTTGAGTGGCATGTTTTTCTATCTGTGTTTAACATTTTTGGGGAAAAATTACTTTTTGGGGGAGGAAAATACCCTTTCCTATTTTACGCTACCTCCATGGTCTCCATTTCCTTCCTCCATATGGTTGAATCTCCATTATTAACGTTAATGGTTAAACGTCGTTAGGTTATGTCAGAGAAGTGGACTAACGTTAAAGCAGTGAACATCCTATATATATATATTACGTTTAATCAAGTGGGAGGTGTGACTTAAATTCGAACCTTTATTTTTGTATCAAATACTAGGCCTACAACTTACAAGTAATATTTACATGAATTTATTCACAAATGATTTACAGAATTATGTCAGAAACTAGGGCCTTAGGGGCCAAGTTAATAATTACTGCGCAATTAATAATTACTTTAAGCTGTTCACAAATTCACAAATTATTTACACAATTTATGTTCAAAATTATTTACAAGTTGTTTAGATAGGTATGTACATGTACAATCAACATTTACTTGGATTTATTTACATAATAACATACAAAGTATTTACAGAATTATGCACAGAGTTATTTACAAATTGCAATCAATTTTGTCAACTCACGAGTCACATGGTGCTTTCCTCATTACCTAGGCAAAGGACCAGTCAGCATTTTTTCTTAAAAACTAAATCCAGTTTGCAAGTTAAATTTGAAAAGCTTTCCTATAAAAAATCAAAGATAGACCTAGTGAAAAAGCTTGCGGACTTGTATACAAAAATTCTCAGAGCAAACCCTTCACTCGTACATGACCATGTGCGCAGTACGACGAGTAATTTAAAAATCAACATGAAGTTTGATCAATAGCTATTGCTTGACTGTTTAAAATGACGAAGAAATTAAAATACACGGTAACGTTAGACTTCACTTTCCTTTATAGCGGTTAAAAACTTCTGCCCACACCTCGCCTCGTGAATTTAAATCATCAAACATTTTTTACTTAAGTTGAGTGTTTGTCATTACATTGCTCGTGCATAATTTCTAACTATTTCATCCTTCTTGTGTCTAGATACTGATGATCATGGATCGGAGTGGAATTAAATAGATGCACAATGGACTGATTTGTTCCCTCAAAAAGATGATTTACTTGAAAGGTTTGTAGAACCACCTCCATAGAAAAAAGAATAAAGCAAGTTCAGACAAGGAACCATAGTCAACAAGTGGTCGATGGCTGTGCACGCTCATTAACAATCTAGTGCAAACAAGGCTGTGTCAGTTTAAGAACCACAAAGCTTATTCTAACCAGTAAAGCAACCATGGTTAGTACGTTGGTTAGTCGACGCTTGTTTTGTCAGAACTTGCTCATTATTGAAGTAGCCTCAGTGTTCTCCAACATGTAGACAATACTTTGTGCACCACCACGCTTTCTGTGGCACCCGCCAAGCTTTAGAAATTTCTGCCAAGTTTTAATATTCTGCCGCCATGTTTAAATGTTTTAAAACTCTAGTGTATATTTACAACAGATAGAATTCAGAAACAAGAACAACCAATTTGTGCTCGCATTAGACCCCCATTTCGCATTAGTCCCTACTCCCAGCACTAACCTTTATTTTTCAAAGTTGGAGAACACTTGATGAATGATTAGGATTTGATCGTTTTGTTTTTACATTATCTTTTATTTCATTTCAGAGTGAACTTCGGGGAAAGTGGTAGTTAGATGGCAACGCATTATGCTCATCATCTTCGAAAGGTCATCCTTCATACCGCTCACAGCCCTACCAGCTCGATTAAACTCTGTGTGAACGAGTTCCCCTCCTTGCTCATTCAGTAGACCAAAACCTATACCGAAGTTGCGTAGTTGCTCTACAGCATGATCCTCAAGGAGATGGAGCTTGGGAGTGATGTTGGCCTAAGGAAATGAATCCCGATAGAGCTGGAGAAATTCTCTGATGCAAATATCTGTTGAAGAAGAATTCCCGTAATGATTGTCATTGAGTGGTAATACATCAATGCTATAATATGCTGACTACAATAAGCTGAGCTACACATCATAGAAATGGAAATGGAAAGGAATTTTACCTGTTCGCTGAATGTCGTTTGGCCCCAAGGGATTTGCATGGTTGATTTCTGTGTGCACATCTGCAAATTTAAGGAAGACCTGCTTGAAGATATGTCCTATCTCTGCAGCTCTTCTTCTGATTTGCAAAATAAACATTATATAAAAATGTTTTAAAATGTTATTAATTATTTTTAAATTTATTTATAAAAGTAATATGAAAAAAAAATTATTGCAAGTTATGAGGTATTTATTTATTTATTTATCTTTAAATTTTTATGATATTAAGACAAACCCATGTATGATAGTATCTTTGTACTTGTACTGAGATATGTTTTTACCACAATTTATTACTATTGATATTAATACTTAATAACTTATTTAACTTACCCTTCCTCCTGTGTGCAGTACTGTAGCTTTGCCTTGCTGACTGAGTTTCATCCAAGTCCACTTATCCGTGGCCTTCTGAATTGCTTGTGGAATGGGTTTATCGGTGGATGCTGTGATGCATACTCCTGTAGAAGTTTTGCAGCTTCTGCAACATCATCCTTTGTTGGGACGATTTCAACAATTGTACATTTCTGTTTTTTGGGGGGCAAATTTTCCAATTGTGCACAGGAGTGATGGGTCAGATTTACTAGTTTGCCTATTGTACTACATGTATAGCAAACAACATCCAAGTTTTTCAACTGAACTTACAAAAGTCTTGGACTTTCTGTGACATTGTTGAATGTGACAACTTGTTGGCAACTTGGGCACTTGACTGAATAGTTTTCCATGAATTTGAAATAATCAGACAAGCATGATGAACACAAATAATGTTCACATGGAGTTTGAACTGATGGTAATGAGATGATACATTGGCACAGTGTACATGTAAACATGGAGTGTTCATCCCTTTGTACTAGAAAGTCAAGATGCTGAGAAACATCAGTTGATTCTTGTGACAAGAAATGTGCAAAAATATTATGATCGGTGATTCTGAATGGCAGACTGTTACTACTTGACACATGCTCTCCCAGAGAGCATTTTGTTTTTGCAATTTTGCTCTTAAGTTGAGACTGCTCCTTGAACAATGTACAAACTTTACATTCGCTGGTTCTGGTGTGTGGAGGCCAATTATTATCTGTAGAATCTGTTGAAGTACATGTATATTGGCGAGTTCCAGCTTGTAGATGTCTGACCTTTCTTGCACAGTTATTGCAGATGCAGGGGGGATGTTGCTGCTGAATGTCAGCCCAAGTGTTGATATTAAAAATCAAGCTGATTTCTTTCCTACAATCACAGCAGTGCAAAAACTTAATGTTTTTCATCATTTTTTTTCTGCAATCTGTTTCCACAACATCGACAAAGTTTACTCAGTGCATTCACGTGAAAATCGAAGCTCATTTTTCCAAATCGGGTTCCAATTGTAACCACAGAAATGCCAAAAATCACTCACCACTGACATGTTGGAAGCAGTGGAGAGTCTGTACATAATAATATTGTACACTTTTTAACTTTTAAATACGCGCGCTTTGTGTGTGTGTGTGTGACGTAACAATGTCAATGCATTGTACACACACGTAATAGCTTCACGCACGTACTGTATGTGCACTGTACTCTGTGTCGTCGCGATGCGACGCCTCGTAGGTTAAAAAAAATCAGCAGATTTGGTGTAAAAATAGACTGCTTTAATGACGTGGCCCAGTTTGAATTTTATATTTATCTGTTAGATATGCCATTAAACTACTATTTTCTGAGTGGAAAATGTTTTCCTATCGGTAGTATTTTTTTAAATAATTTTTGTGTATGTTGTGATTCAACGATGTGTAAAATAAAACGTGAGATGTAATCAACGGATAAATCGTCTTTTCTCATTTTTATTTCGTCTCCTGAAACCATTTGATAACAAATAATTGTAAGGAATACTGTTCAAAGTAAGCTTTTAATTTAAAGGGTCCATTTTATGCACAGTATTATTGCAAAAGGAGAAAAGGGGCCGTCATTGGATTTCTCGGTTTCGCGTTGTGTGGCGGCCGCCATTTTAAATCCCTCAGTGCATTATTGGAGTAAACAAATTTCCAACATACGTTTGTTCAAAGTTATTTATGCATGGGCTATGCAACTGAAACAGCCGTGGGAAACTGAGGGATGCAGTTATGAATATGCATCTTTTTGATGTCTTACGTTTACACGGCTGTCTAGTCTCATTACAGCATAATTAAGTTACAACAAACGCACGTTTGTTTTTCATTACTCCAGTGGAATACCATGACGTCATGCATAAACATGTCAGCCTCTATAGTCCATAATTATAAAGTTTACATGAATGAATCATGAATTGACCCGCTTTGAAAATGTTATGATCGTATTTGAAGTAAAATGAAACATGTTTTCTCACTTATATGAAATTTTCTTTCAAATGTTGTATTTGTTGGGACTAAAAGAAATACACTTTAAAAAAAAAGAACGATTTTCATTGTCTGCCTACTTAACGTTCATGTTGAAATTATACCCTTCAAATATGCACTTTTATAACATCAGCAGACTTTTTCATTCATATTTCTTCATGTCCATTAGTGAGATTAAATGTTTTTACAAGTATTTTTCCAAATATTATTCCTGGGACAAAACTTTTTACAAGTTTTTATAAGGTTTTGTTTAAGTTGAGTGTCGGTGTTTACGCGGGGTTTGAAGTCTTTGTGACGTGCACAAACAAATAGGAATTTACATACAGCGCGCGTAGACGTGTGCGGGATTACGTGTAATACACGGACGTCTAACGCGTCGCGCTCATTTGTATGTGTGCATGTGAGCGACGCGCGGTGGACATTGTGAAAAGTTATGGGAAATCACCGAGTATGTTACATTGTTTTCCACATTCCTGTTTATCTGGAGATGAGTTTTGATTTTCATTTTTTTTAAAATGCTGACAAAGTTATGACGAATTATGGTAATAGACAGATTAAAGCTACATGTAAATGGCTAAGATGAGCAGGTGTTCAGACTTCAGAAAGGCATTTTCTATAATTATTTGGTGGGAGAACATGGGACCACAATTCTAAGCAACACCATCAAATATTCTATTATTATTATTATTATTATTTATTCGGTCAAAATGCAACAATCATACAAAGAATAAATGAGAAATGAACAATGTAATTATATATAAACGTTAAACATGACTGGGCCAAGATAAGCAGCACAAATTTTTTAACTATTCAGATTGCAGGAAGGCCTTTTTTCAAAAGATGTGTTTGGTTGGAGTATATGGGACGACATTTCTGATCAACATCTATCAATTATTTTATTGTCATTATTTATTTGGCCAAAAATGCAACAATCTTACAAACACTACAAGAGAAATGATGAACGTTATATAAACATAACAGGGTATACAAGTTGAACAACGGGATTGGTCAGGAGAGAAGGGGGTGTGTAACATCAATTAAAAAAATGTTATAACCAAGGAATAATAAATAGTAACAGTCACAAATAAAGGCAATATAGACAACAACCAGATGGATATAGACAAAAAACAACCATTCTAAGATGGTCAAGATTGATAAAAGTGAATTTATTATGCTGTGACTCGAAAACTTATTAATTGAATCTTAAAATGGAACATGAAAGCTGATGACGAAGTTAATCATTTGAAGTGATTATAAAAGTAATAAATATAAATGTATATGCAATATGATTAATAATTGTGTATATATTGCATAAATCAAAACAATGTGACATCCATATAAATCAAAATATAATATAGATAAATGTATACTTGCGCTAGAAAATTAAGGCACTGACAATCGGTCAAGCCTAACTGGTATAAACATGAGAGGGTAGACAACTACAGTTCAACAAACAGGCATAACCAGGACGACCAAAGAAATTGAAAATAAAATCTCCAAAAGTCCTAGAATACTGCATGTTCAACTTTTAAAAATGTGGTGGTTGTCTGGTCATCGTGTCTTCCACTTGGAAAAGTGCATCAATTATCTACCCATGTATGCCCTAAGAAAACATCCCCAGACAGACCTATGCCTAGTACAACTTTTGATGAATCTAGTCTAGTGACATCTTGAAAGCTGCCAACCTTCTCAAAAAGCAGTCCTTTAAGCGGTAACCTGGAGATCCAATTCCAGTTGCCATTGAACAAGCTATACAGAGCCTGAAACACAAGACAAATATTTTTTTTAAATAAGTTTTGCACTTATCATTTAAAAGGACCAGTGGTGAATATTCAAAAGAACTTTAGAGAAAACTGGAAGGGGAGCATTTACAATGTATATAATTTATAAATAAGGTACATAGGCCTTTATGTAACAAACAAAATTGAAATGACAAAAATGAGAATGGACAAGTTGCTTTGAACTATCATAGGAGAATAACAACAGAGGACATGAAGGACAAATGGAGGAAATACAAATAAATTGAAAAGCAGAAATCGTCTGATAACAAGTAGCCTACATGTAAATAAGAATTAGACTGAATACTATTTCTAGTTAAATTACCTGTTGTCGTAGATGTCCTAAATTAATAGGAGCCAACTGCCAATGTTGTAAACTGTTTTCAATTCCTGGTTGAAAGAAATGATAATAAAATAATAGTAACGCTTACATAATTATATGAAAACATTAAAAATTAACACTACTCATCCAGACCGTTCTCTTGGATATCTTCAACACCATTAATCATTATATTTCCAAGCATGTAAATGTAGTGCAAAGTTGACATGCGGATGAAAATGCAGTCTACCGTAACTGTACAATGAATGTACAGTGTGAAGTTACATTCACATTCATAACGTTAGGCATGTTAGGCCTATCTATTGAACTACTGAATTCAATACATGTAAAAACAAACATTGTTGAAACAAGTTTCACTTTATTAACAACGAAAAAGTTTGCCTATCATTTATTAATTTAACGCCACAGTGTGTTTTAATAAAATTTAAAAAAACTGCGAGGCCAAATGTATTCATTGTCAGGGATCAGGCTGAATGTTCATTTGATGCAGTAGTACATGTCTTTTTGCAAGAATTCACAGTAACCGTACACAACTGTTTCTGTAAAAATGGCTATCCATGCATTCAGAGGGTCCTACTAAAAACCGACAACTGACGACAACTCACGACAACTTGTCTTGTCTTGTCTTGTCTTGTACTGCACAAAACGCCTAGTGGCTATCAACGTGCAGACCATCATGCATCGCGTTTAACCTGTCAAATCTTTTTTTGCACTGCCGTTGATCAAGATCTTAAAAGAAGCCACATCAGTTGCTGTTTTGGTGCTGGAGGGTAGAGCATTCCATGTCGGGATAGTCCGGGGGTATAGTGAATAACGGTAGCAGTCTTTGTTTGGCCGAATAACGATATAATTCAGTTCATGTGCTTGACGAGTTGCGGGCTTAATTGGGTTATTTTTCAGAAGATGGTGACTTATATTTGATGGGGTAATTTGGTGGGTCTCCTTGAAAAGTGTTGTGAGGCGAGCTTTCTCCCTTCTGTCTTTAAGTGTTTCCCAATTCAGATCATGAAGCATGTCTGTAAACTCTGTAACACTGCTAGTGCATCTGTAGTCATTAGTCACAAACCTAGCAGCCCTCCTCTGGACTTTTTCTAAGCTTTCCTGGTAAACTTTTTGATAGGGGTCCCAAATTGGGCTACAGTATTCCAGCCTTGGTCTAACCAGTGTTTTATACGCAATCTCCTTGGTGCGAGTGGAACAGTTCCACAGGTTCCTTTTCAGCAATCCCAGAATACTATTCGCTCTATTTACAGTTTGATTGATGTGTTTTGCCCACGATAAATTTCCAGCCAACTCCACACCCAAATAAGGATAATGTTCAACTTTTTGAATAACAGAATTTCCCATATAATACTGATGAGGGTGAAGTTCTTCTTGTGAGTCACATGCAAAATGAAACACTTTGAAGCATTAAATTTCATTTGCCAAGTTGGCTCCCAGTTACAAAGTGAGCTAATGTCTTTTTGTAGAATGTCGCAGTCCTTGGGGGAATTTATGTGTCTGTAGAGTATCAAGTCATCTGCAAATAGCCTAACATCTGATGTCACCCAGTCAGGAAGATCGTTGATATATACCAAGAATAACAAGGGGCCTAGAACAATCCCCTGGGGCACGCCGGAGATCACCGGTGAACTTGAGGATGACTGTCCATCAATGATGACTCTTTGTTGACGATTGGTTAAGAAGCCTGCGATCCATGATTTGGTATTGCCTCTTATGCCAAGATTATCTATTTTTGCAAAAAGGCGTTGATGCGGGACCATATCGAAAGCTTTGCTGAAATCCATTATGCAGAGATCAGCACGGCCACGACTATCAAGGATCTCTGCCAAATCATTCACCAAACCAGCAAGTTGAGTTTCGCAGGATCTACCGCTTCTGAATCCATGTTGTCTGTCACAAAGCAAGGAATACTTTTCCAGGTGACTCGTGATATTACTGTAAATTATGTGTTCAAGTTGTTTACACGCAATGCATGTTAGAGATACTGGACGATAATTACTTGGAAGTGACCTGTCCCCTTTTTTAAAAATTGGAGACGTTGGCATTTATCCAGTCCTGAGGTAAGGTTCCTGATGAAATGGATTTCTGGTAAATCTTCTGAAGTATGGGTGCTACACTTGCGGCACATTCCTTTAAGATTCTAGCAGGAATGCCGTCAGGCCCAGATGCCTTATTAACTTTGAGGTTTTGAAGCAACTTTTCAACCCCTGTTGTAGTAATACAAATATCTGGCATGTCAGGAACGGTACTTTTCCCTAAACTAGGTATAAAGGAGAGGTCTTCTCTGGTGAATACCGAGCAAAAATGTGTATTGAGAGCCTCGGCCTTTTCTTTAGCACTGGATACTATACGTCCCATGGAAGACAGAGGAGAAACACCGAAGACATCTCGACGCAGTGCTTTTACGTAATTCCAAAAAGGTTTGGTGTTTTCGGTCTGGAGACTATCGCCAATACTGCGGATATATTCTTGGTGCAGTTTTCTCATCTGTCTGTCATTTTTGCGTCTGAGTTCTTTAAACTTGTCCCAAAGTATGAAGTCGCCTGTCTTTCGTGCCCTATCATAAAGCTTGCGTTTTGTCCTAATGTTCCTCTTCATGGATGTGTTTATCCAGGGTACACTTGGTTTTGAGGAAGTCATCTTCGATGGTATGTTAATGTCCATTGATTTACTGATCGTGTCTGTAAAGCGGTTCCAAAGCTCGTTGGTGTCCAACTCTTCAGTTAGTTCATTATTGAGCACATCAAGATCTTTAGCTATTTTACTGAACTCTGCTTTTTTGTACAGATACACTTTTCGTTTTGGAAGCTTCACAATCTTGGGTCTAATTGAAGCATCAACCACCACTACGTCGTGATCACTAATACCAGGTTTAATTTCAACACTGTTGACGAAAGCAGGGTAATTTGTAAAGCACAAATCCAAAATACTGTTTTCCCTTGGTTTCAAAACAACTTGCTGTAGATTGTAGTCTAAAGCAATATCTAACATAGTTTTACTAGGTCCTGAATAACGGCCACAAGGTTTAAAGGAATTTGACTCCCAATCGATATCTGGCATGTTAAAGTCCCCCAAAATCCAGACAGAGGCCCGCTTGGGAATATTTTCAAGCGAGCTTTCCACTAGACGCACATAATCAGAATCTGTTTTCTGCGAACGGTAGAATGCCCCTATGTATACTGGGGCTATGCCACTAACATGGATACTAATCCACTTTAGTTCACAGTTCACTTGATCCAAATCATGTTCATCTTGGGCAATAAGATCATTTTTCACTGCTATAAACACACCCCCATGGCTGTCACTCTGGCTTTCTATCCTTGCGAAAGACATTAAAGTGTGGTGGAAAACTTCCCCAGAGGTAATATCACAATGAAGCCATGATTCAGTACCCACAACTACATCTGGGTCATCCTCTTGAAGAAGGTACTGAAAGCCAGCAAGTTTCGCTCGCACACTCTGACAGTTAACATTGAGTATTTTAAGTGAACGAGTCTTTGGTTTGGATTTGCGGGTTTTAGACTTGCATCGTTTCTCAGTTTCAATACGTCCATTCCTAATAGGGCTGGATGTCTTGATTGGACCATCAAAATTTTCAAAATTTGCATCCGGTGGTAAACTATCAATAGCATCGTCACTAAGGTCAGAAAGCACGCCGAAACCATTTTCAGTTTTTATATCATTTACGTTCATAAAAAGTGAAGAGTGGAAATTTGGTAATCCACAATCCACACAAAGCCAAGAGTAAGATGCATGGTTTGCTAGAGCAGTATACACCTCGCCACTCATGCCCAAGCAAAATCTATGAAACCAGTTGTTGCAGTTTTCACATTCAATACACTCTTGTCCCCATCTGGCAGCTGTGTTACAAATTTGACAAGGGTATTTCAGTTGTTGTGGTCCTGGATTTGGATTAACATCCCCAGCAAGCATAAGTAACAAAGATAATCTAGATTTATTGTTCAAGTCTTGAATAACAAAGCGTTTTGAATGGTGATGATTGTTTGTGATATGAAGAGAGACATGGAACAAACTCACCGGACAGTCTTCAATGTTGAGTAGAATGTTAATTGGTGCAGTCCAGTGGTCCAAACTACATGTGTGACTATGTTCAATAATCCTCACTTGATCCACATGAAGCAGACGCACTCCAAGGCACAATATGGTAGCAAAAAATGTCAAGCAAGGGGTCTGGAATTGGCCCATAGTGTATGTAGATAATTCACTCCAATGTCCGCAGTCAGTTGCCAAGCACACAATGTTGAGAACTTAATTGTAGATACGTGACTTAAAATAGCAAACACCGAGTTATATGCCTGCCTATGTATGTACATGTACATGGGTAGTTTTTTTTTTAAATGGCCGCCGAGAACGCGGGAACACCAAGAAAAAATTTACTCAAATTGCACATTAAAATCGTAAAAAAAATTCCAAAATTCACAGTTCGGTAAATGCTAAAAAGGTTAAAAAACACCAAAATCACAAAAGTTAAGCCAAACAGCAGAAATTAAAAGAATAAAATGGTTAAAAACGTGAACAAGTCACGGAGCTCAAAAATTGTGATGTTGTCGCGAGCAATGCATGATGGTAGATACTCACAACAACACGTTCTAAATACACTGAAAACTCAAAAATAAAGTTAAACATATATTTATAAGGGACAGTGGCATACATACAGGGTTTCAGTTTTTGAAAAGGTGGTTTTAATTAGCAATAAAATATGATTTTCTTCGCTGCAGTAGTATAAGCCTCTTCGGAATCTCACGCGCGCAAAGCATGGTGGGATCGTGTCAAGGTTCAACGAAGATAAACAATCGGGGTCGCCACTAGCGACGCGCGTATAATGCGTGCTTTGGCATTGCAATGCGAACGTGGAACATGGATTTCTTATTTAAAAATATAGCATTTTTATCGGGTTTTTTTCAAGTGAATTTTGTAAATGTCTTCGGAGGAATATTCTGCTTTGACACTAGACGTTATAGAACACTGGAATGTTGATGATTTGAAGGATTTTTTTCAGATTAAGGGGACAAAACTACTGGTCGGAAAAAGGAACTCCAAGTCCAAGCGCTTGTCTTCTCGGCATCGCAGCTGAATGTAACAGTAAAAAAAAACTGACGAAGTCACTGAAGACATATATTTTACTTTTTGTATTTTACCTTTTGAACATTTGTTTTTAATATAGAACTGCACATTTACTTTTTAGTATTGAACAATTTTAACATGTGGTCAGGCTTCAATAATTTTAATACAAATTAGGTCAGTTCAAGGCTAGAGGGGAAGGGGATTTGACACGTAGAGGTGCACTTTATGTGATCTATACTAAACTGATAATGACCAGAAAAGGGGAGCATTCTTGTTAAAATTTAATAACCCTTGACAAACTGTATACTTGACAAACTCTTATTTAATAAATTTAAATAGTGATATTGAATTTAAAATCACAATTTAGGTCCAGAGAGCATTATTAGCAATGCAGTGTTAAAAATGTACACATTTACTTGAATAAAAACACGACATAAATATTCTTTATAACACAATTAAGTTATTTGTATTTAAGTAATATTTCTAGTTTTGCATGGTGAAAAGGATAAGTACCAATAGTTCTTTTCAGAACTAATTACTACTCAAATGAGAATTTCACATGGTGTCACCACAAACAGTCTTTACTTATTTGTATTTGATTAATGTATTTTCAAAGCCAAAGTTCTTGATACAAAGAGGAGTGTTCACATATTCCACAAACATACATGTAGCTACAGTGTACCTGTACAGGTGTATGCATTATTATTCCATTTTGCAACATAAATACAATATTTCAACTTACTATTTATTTATTTCTCCATTATTTATTTCTCAGTAATATTTTAATTGTTGACATTATTATTATTATAA
Source organism: Zoroaster sp. YZ-2022 (assembly GCA_029582265.1). Taxonomy (NCBI): domain Eukaryota; kingdom Metazoa; phylum Echinodermata; class Asteroidea; order Forcipulatida; family Zoroasteridae; genus Zoroaster; species Zoroaster sp. YZ-2022. The sequence continues at coordinate 13,597,461 of CM055820.1, forward strand.
ATGTATACATAACTGAATTATTAATATTGTTATTTTGAGGTTTGTTTTACTGTTTCATTTCTTGTATAGTTTAAATAAAGTTCCTTTTTTATCAAGTACATGCTTAGTTGAAACTTTGTGTTACTCTTAATGAATATTTTGAACAGGGGAAATATTTAACATACAGGTGTACTAAACAATGAGACCTGGTTGCAAAAATAGTAATGACATCATCAGCAGAAGGAACTAGAGGGGTGGGAAATGTGTCATTAAATATTTTGAAGGTCTTTGATCTACGTATAGGACGCTCGACATGTATGCGAAGATTGGCCACTTTTTTCTCAGATGGGAATGGATATATATATATGAAAAGGTGGCTCACAATCACAAGTTCCAAATCCAAAATGGCAGCCATGCATGTTTTATGCAATAACCTTGTTTCCACTTTTCAAGTTTATAGGTACTGTTCCCACAGCCTGTAACAGCACATATCCTCATTGTTGAAATTGGTCTTGATCAGCTAACCTGTTAATCAGATAACATAATAAAACAATTAACATTTGTATGTGCCTAGTTAGAAACAAAATATTTTCGGTACGCTATTTTTGTTGTCCTTTCCCACAATACATAACATAGAATTTACATGTTACTGAGTATACTAGTGCGAATGAACAGCAAAAATAAAAATGAAAGTGAGAAAATATCATGCAAAAAATCATTTAGGCTTTCAGATTTTAAAAAAAGGGTCATATGGATTCTTAAAAGCGTAAAATCTTAATTAGGGCCTATACAAAATTGAATAGGCCCTAATTAAGAAGATTTTACTACATTCATTGGCCACTAGCACTGGCATTGCATTCCGTTTTACGAAAAACAAAACAAAAAGAAACACGGAAAATCACAGACATTTTACAAACAAATCCAACAATATTTTTCTTTATTTTCTTTCTCTTACCATTCAGTAATGAAAGTGCTGTTCCTGACCACAAGAAAATTGATGAAAAAAAAGGTTTTCAACTCGAGAAGATATTCCGTTTACACGTGTAAATACATTGATGCGATCACGTACACACGTACACACGCGTTGTATGCATGACTATGAACGGGTACCATGCATTGTTTATCCAGAAAAGAGGTCGTCAAGGTCAAATGGCACATGCGCAGTAGGAACTCCGAAGTGGCTTATTGGCCGCCATCTTGCTTGTGCAACGTAGAGGACTGTACCATTATGTGAAAGGGTGAAAGTAAACCAGACTACAAAGCGGGTGACATCATAACGCGGGCTGTGTCCGTGTGCCTGTGTCCGTGTGCCTGTGTCCCGCCGGCGCACAAAATTTATTTTCATGTACAATGGTTATAATTTTATAATGTTTGTAGTATATATTGTGTCCTGGTATTTTATTTTGTAAAATATTAATATAAAGTGTATTTAAAGTGTAAGTTTTAACTATGTTTAGGCCGACTGGTTTAAATAAATTCAATAAATCCAAAATATAGTGAAAATAGTTGTACTTTTTAATCTTTATTCTGCTTGTTTGTATTATTCTCGTGAATGTTTACTAATCTGCTAATAAAGTTTGAACAAAATTAAAAGTCATGGTTGTTCTTGTGATGTTTTTGACCTACGGTAATGTAGTTTTCTGACAATGCAGACACAGTTACTTGTTGATTGAATAAGAAAACATAAATTTTGTCAAAAGAGTTTTATAAATTATAGACCAACTATCATGACAGCTGTTATTCATACTTATTGGCGAAAATTAATTGCTCAGCAGCAACACATAGGACTCTTTGATTCACCGATAAAGAACTACTTGATCACCACTGGGATGTCAATCATGATTAAGAGCTTCAGAAAACATTTACATTTTCAAAAAAATAATAATATTAATAAATAAAAAATAAATAAACAAAAATAAATAAATATAAATAAATATATATAAATATATAAATAAATATAAATAAATAAATATAAATAAACTTAACATTTTTCCTGGCAGTGACAATACCAGACCTATAATACTTCACAAAAATTTATATAATGTTGTCTACATCTGTAAATATAATTATACATGATTGTAATTATATTGCTATTCATTGTTATTGTTTTACAATTTACACTCCATAAAAATACAACAAAAGACTTCCCCTCCTGCCTGGCATGGGCCGACAATTTTTTTTCACCCTTTGACATAATGGTACAGTCCTTTTGCGTTGCGCAAGCAAGATGGCGGCCAATACTAACACGTTACTGCAGCGAAGAAAATCATTTTTTATTGCTAATTAAAACCACATTTTCAAAACTGAAATTCTTTATGTATGCCACTGTCTCTTATAAACATATTTAAAACTTTATTTTTGAGTTTTCAGTGCATTTAGAACGTGTTGCCGTGAGTTGTCGTGAGTTGTCGTGAGTTGTCGTGAGTTGTCAGTTGTCGGTTTTCAGTAGGACCGTTCAGAATACACACGATCGTGTAATGTACGTAAACACGGAACGCGTTACGATGGATAAACATGTACATGTATGTACGTTAAATTTACGCCATTACCTTGTACACAATAATGGTTAAATAAACTTAAAACCAACCGCATAAACTGATTTTTGGGGGACAGTTTTTTAAAAGAAATAACCTTGTCCCAGACTTACTTTGTGGATGAAATAAAAGTAGATGCCATCATTGTTGATTTACTATGTCGATTGTGCTTATCAAAAATTCGGACGTATCCATGACGACAGCTAGAAAAACGTCTTCAAATGTTCAAGGCAACGACGACATTTAAATGGCTGCCTTAGCTTCCACGTAGACTTCACCGGCAATTCCACAAGCAATGTAAACAGCCTCAATTTCGCGGGAAAAGCTATCATGTGACTGTTTATTAAATAAACTTTGTATATTCATAAAAAAATTGCATATTTAACTTGAAAACCAATCACAAGAAAGCAAAATGTTAACAAACCAAATATAGATTTGAACCACACACGTACGTTCCCGCCCCTGACGCACGCGATGTATGAATGACGGATCAAACGCCTCATTTGCATACTGTTTAACTTTCGACAACAGAGGGGGTACTTTTTAAAAGGAAAACAGCCGTGCTTTATGGGGGTCTCTTCCTTCAGTGCATGCAATAATAATGCAAATGTTCAACCACCATGGAGGAAGGAAATACATTTCCTTCCGAATTCCTCCATAAACCGGTTGAGCATCATATATATACGTGTGATCTGACTAGACTACATAAAGCCTCTGAAACACGGATGGAACAGTAGGTGTATGACTTGTTATCACATCGTGCTGACAGAATCGAACCGCAGAGAAGATCACAAAACAAGGCAAGAATTGGTCAAAAACACCGTGTAAGTTACAATATTTTTTATGATCAAAGGCATACACATAATAACAATACAGTATAGATTCATAGTAGATTCATAGATTTAAGGTATTGTGACGCAACACCCCTAGGGAGGGATTGTCGCGCGGACGGCCTCTGACCGGAAAAGTCCCCGAGCGGTTAGGAACGTATCCGTTGGGATAGCATTAGCAGTATCGTCCATGTATCAGGAGCCGCCGGGTATCAGGTCAACTCGGACCCACTACCAACTCGGACTCATGCCAACTCGGACCCACTACCAACTCGGACCCAAAACCAACTCGGACAGTACCAACTCGGACCCAACTCGGACCCAACTCGGACCCAACTCGGACCCAACCAGTACCAACTCGGACCCAACAATGACTGAATCAGTTCTTGTTGGTAGTTTCAGGAATATTTAGGTTTTGACCTGGAAAGCTTTCGCCGGTGGATTTTTTTGTTGTTGGCCCAAACCAGTCTCGGAAAGTTTTTGGATGTTCGTGTAGTTCTACAAATCTCTTTTTTGACTTAGTGAGTTTTAGAAACCCCCCACCCCTCCCCCAAAAAGAAATAATAATAAGAAATCTGATGACATCTTTTTGTACATGTCAGACTCAGAGCCTCAATGTATACATTGCCCTCAGTGCCCCCCCCTTTAAAAAATTGGTCACCCCCAGGTGCCCCCTACTAACCCTTTTGGCTACGTTTTACATTTTCCTTATTCATTCTGTAGTTTGTTTGTGTACCAAACAAACAAACAACACCCAATCAAATTTAACGAATGTCACAGAAATGTCATCATGTAAAGGAAAATATGAACGCAGTTCGCAAAATGAACTTACATTAATTTCAGTACGCGTTTTTTCAGGCAACTGAACACTTTAGCTGCATTGTAAAAAGTATCAATTTGGCTAAAATTCCAGTTAAGCTTTATCAGAAGTTGATTGACCTTAATATACCGAGATCTTTATGTAACTAGGTTTTAGATTTTTTATTAGAGCGCAGACAAGTTGTCAGAATCGGTTCAAGTTTCTCAAAACAATCACTGTTAGCACAGGAACACCACAGGACTGTGGTCTATCCCCTTTATTGTTTAGTTTATGCACACACGATTGTAATGTTGGAGATTCGTCTAACGTCATTGTAAAATTTGCTGATGATACAACCCTGTGTGGTTTAATTTTAAATGGCGATGAATCTAGTTATTGTAATGAAGTATCTTCTCTTGTAAAATGGTGTCATTCCAACAATCTTATTTTGAATGTTGACAAAACTAAAGAAATGATAATTGATTTTCGTAAAAATAATGTAATGTATTTAAACGAGCCCAACGATACAATTTCCTGTGATTGTTTTTAATCATTGGTTGAATAAATAAATATATCTATCATGCATAAAACTGTTGTTATATTGAGAAAAAATGGTGTGACCGATGTTGCAATTATTTTATAATAATAATTTTAAAAAAATGCATATTGTATTGCACTTTATGTAAAATAACTCAAATTGCCCCACAATAGAATTAAATCTGGGCAAAGATAATACTAAGTTACTTAAACTGCTATCTACAGAGAACAAGACAAATGCTTATATACGGAAGCAAACAAAAAATAAAAAGCAAGTACAAACATTCACAATGCGACAGACACAAAATAAAATTCTAATAATATCTTTTAAAATTTGCCAAACATTGTCAAATGGGTCCGAGTTGGTAGTGGTTGGGTCCGAGTTGGTAGTGGTTGGGTCCGAGTTGGTAGTGGTTGGGTCCGAGTTGGTAGTGGTTGGGTCCGAGTTGGTAGTGGTTGGGTCCGAGTTGGTAGTGGGTCCGAGTTGGTAGTGGGTCCGAGTTGGTAGTGGGTCCGAGTTGGTAGTGGGTCCGAGTTGGTAGTGGGTCCGAGTTGGTAGTGGGTCCGAGTTGGCATGGGTCCGAGATGGTTTGGGTCCGAGTTGGATCGAAAGCATTCGCCGCACTCGTGAAATGACGCACCTACCTTTGGCTTAGCATTTCTCGGAAAATTTACAAAACTATGGCGTATTACTGGTTGCATAAACTTATCTAAGTCGTGCTCTTTTATTTGACAAAATGTTAACAGCAATTTTACACATTTCTAGGTATGTGCGTATCCCACGCATTGTCGCAAATCTCTTCGGCCGCGGCCTCAATCTCGGGTTGAATCGCCGTGGCGAAGACACCGTGGAGATAGCGCTTTGTAACGTTTCGCTAGCGCTGAGGCCGTTCTTTTTGACGTACCCAGGAGATTTTTTTTCGAAGACGTAGATCAAATATTCTACTTCAACCTCGTTCTCAAATTTTCTGAATGCGGCATCTAGAAGTTTCCAAAAAATATTCGAAATTTGGGTTCGCTCTTGCTCATCAAAACCATCGACGATTTACCAAAAGGTGAGTAATATCACTTATCAAACCACAAATATCATTTTTCTATACTTGTTTTCTACCTCTTGGCCAATTTTGACGGCGATTGAACGTCTCCCAGTTATGTTTTTTGGACTCCCCAAACATCGATGTCAACCAAAGATTGTATTGCGCCGCGTTCAGCGCGCTATAGACCTACCAATTTTCAGTCCGATAAATCGTCCGTTTAAACCTAATAAAAAATAATAATAAGTAATATACATCGGCGTAACACAATAATATTAGTTTTCATGAACTTATTTCATTTTTTTTCTTCATATTTCCAGTCCAATATCATTTATGAGGTGTCGTGGCCGAGCGGTCTAGCTTACCGGATTCTTGCCCCATAAATGTGGCACGGACACGCCCCCCCCTTGGCCTATCCTTAGCCACAGGTTGGTCTCATTCCGCTAACGGTAGTAATTCGAAATTCCAGGCGCTGAAATTGACGATATTTGCGACTATTTTGACAGTCTAGATACGTTCCTTACATGTTTAACTATCTAGGCGCCCAAAAAAATTGTGATTTTACTTACATTTTATATTTCCTGACATATAGGCCCGAAAAAATTACAAGACGATCGTCATTGTGCAGGTTTCAACGAGGACGGCCGTCTTGAATGTATGAAGAGTGTGAACGGGAAAACAACTTGCGCGCGCAACAATTTTACGACGGCTGTTTTATGTGTGCACATACTTGCTGTATTTTAGCGCGCGAAGTATTCCATTTCAGGGTTGCACGTGTTCAGTGGCGTAGCTACGGGGGGGCCTGGGGGGGCACGTGTCCCCCCACAAATTTCCAGTGCCCCCCCACGAAAAATCCTCATAGTGCCCCAAAAAACAGAAAAGAAAAAGGAAAAAACCCATACCCCCTGGGCCCCCCCACTGAAAAGCAACGCCCCCCCTGTGCCCCCCCCACTGAAAAAGTCCTGGCTACGCCGCTGCACGTGTTGTCGGTAGTCAGAGCATTTTTTGTGCTAAACATGTGATATAACTAATTTAAAAATCAAATATATATAATAAAAATAAATAAATAAAACATGTCCAGTTCCTGCATTCAATTATTTACTTTTCCTATAATAAGTAAGCATAAATGATTGGATCGAAAGCTAAGGCCACCCTCCCGATTTAATTTATATATATATATATATATATATATACTTGTAGTAAAACTAGTGGAACGCTGGTAGTTGTAACTCCGAGTTTCACGCGTTATGCGATCATCATATATATATACATATATATATATATATATATATACATATATATATACATATATATATATACACACACACCTTATTAATTTTATTTTATTTTGTTTTTGTGTGTGGGGGGGGGGGTTTCTTTGTTAATGGTGAAAAGAAACAAAGTAACAAAAATCCACAATATAATTCAGCACAAGAAAAATGTTAAAAAATACCGTTCAGTGACAGGCAGTAATGGACCGATCGAATCAAAATGAAGTGTTTCATGTTTGAGGATATCGCTGATACCGGTACTAGATTGCATATTGTTGTTTAACAAAATGATAATAGTAATAGTAATAATATTATCAGTATTATTGATAATGATGGATGGCCAAAATGTTAATTTGGGACCGTTCCCTGTACCCATGGGTTTTATTGAGAAATTCACAACCCCAAATAGCATAGACCCAAACCACGCTTGAACCATCTTTGCAATTTGTCTGGTCCGAGTGCTCATGAGTGCAATCTTTAAGTACACATGCTAGCTTTGGCTTAAATAAACAAACAGGGGTCTACACATCTTAATTTAAGACAGTGAAATAACCAGGGGGAAGACTCTTACTAGAAAATAAACCACCTTTGTACTGGAAGTTACCGCCTTTATATTCTCACAAAACAGATAAACATGAAAAATTGTAAAAATATTACCTGTACTATATTACATAGATATTACATAGACTATATTCACAGATATTTTGTCAGATAAAACAATCATTCTGTTTTTTGTTTTTTATAATTTTTTTTTATAGATTTACAAAAATGGTGGAACCATTAATATTGTTATTATTAATAGTAATAGTAACGTAACACTATAATATTTCATATATTAAAATTATTAGTGAAATTTGTATGTTGTTTAAAATTACTATTTAAAATTAGTATTAAACTATTGTAATTAATAATAGACTATTTATTACATTATCATTTTATTTTAATGAACATTCTCTCTTGTTTTATGTACAATGTAAGTACAGTTAAATAACCTGGTACATGTATATGTTGCACCCGGGTAATAATGAGGATTAATACACCAAGGTGGACATTAATGATGATGACTCTGTAAAAATAATGGTACAAAGACACTGGTGAATTGTTGCACAAAACTGCTTTCGATGTTTCTCCAAAGTCATCAAGCATGGTAATCATCAATACAAATATCATCAATTAAAATAACTATATCGATACATCAATAAGGAAATCCTTATACAACATAAATCCGTTCTCGATATCAAAAATCATAATCATATAAATAATACTACAAGTCACTACTGACTTAATCCTCTAACTTCTCAGACTGCTCTAGAGCTTCTATTTGTTTTTCTGAGACCCTATGCACTGACTTGACTAATCCGGCTTAAGCCTGGTACCAACTGTTTATCGCACAGTCCTTCAGTCAGACAAAGGAAAATACACAGTCATACATGTTCATGTAGGCAACTAGACTCTGTTTCTAGAAAGCACATTTATAAAAAGATAAAACAAATTCTAGAAGTCTACACTTTTAACCAAATAATTGCTGAAACATAATTAACTAAAACCTCTCTGTCTTAGAAGTATTCTAAGAGTTCAATCAAACTTCCAGACTATAAGCCTAAGAAACAAACCTTAAACCTTTCCTTTGAAATGTCAATATATCTCAATGTAACAATAAAACACACTGAGTGGTAGAAAGGATAACTTGTTACACTGTGCAAGATCCAACTATGTATCAATATCCAGTAATCTAACCCTGAATTAGAAAAAAGATTAAAGAACACGAGCATGGAAGACAAAGTTTGGACATGAGAAGGGATGGTACAAAAGCAGAAGGAAATGGATGAAAAAGATAGGTTGGAAATGTTCACCAAGAACAACCAAGAAGGATAGAAGGATTAAAAATAGAAAATGAGAAAGCAAAGGGAAATCTATACACATTTCTATAAAGAAACAATCCTCAAAATAACATAAGCCACACAAACCAAATGCCTAAAAACTATAACCTTGAGCAAAAGAACTCCATCTCTTTGTTCTCCGGCATATCCTGCCTGACTTTGTCTCCAGACAAAGATGCTCATCATGACAAAAAACTATAAATTTCTTAAAAACTAGATCAATATTTAGCACTCTAGCAGGATGTTCTAGAAAAGTAAGTTAAAGATGGATAATAAAGATCAATCAAGAATAAAATAAAAGTGCACATACCTGTAAAAATAATGGTACAAAGACACTGGTGAATTGTTGCACAAAACTGCTTTCGATGTTTCTCCAAAGTCATCAAGCATGGTAATGGCTTGGGGGAACAAAGACTGCCAACTCACCAGTTCTCTGTACACAGGAAGTTGCATAACACCTTGAGGTTGTGCCACCACTGCTGTTTCATGCTACAGTGTGGACTAAAGCATTTTTACTGACATGAAACAGCCAAGATGAACAATGCAAGTAGAAACCAAAAAATTTAGGGGGTGGGCAATAAATGTCTGCCCAAGGCCTCTACACTCTCCCCTGGAAAATTAAATGTTGTCCTCAACATTTCGCATGCATAAATAATATTTGCTCAAACAAAATGCAAAAATCTAAATGCAACAGCAAATTTGAAAAATTAGAAAAAAATATGGCCAAAACATTCCTTGCCAAAGATAACAAGAAAAGAGAAAAACTTTGATCCGCTCAAAATTTGAATCACTGGCGCAATTTAAAAAAACCTTAAAGTTCACATCACAACCAAAATGTTCATCTCCTATGTATTCATCACTGGTGGCTGCTGGTATGATGAGGATGGGTACCACTGTTGCCATGGTTGCATCTGCATCTGGGGCCACGATGTCATCATAGGTGCAGTCCAAGGTATGGTAGGTTGAGGCCACATCATCGGTGATAGTGCTGGTGATGTCATCATGGGATGCGGCCATAGCACTGATGGATGCTGTTGGTAGGACGGGGAACTTCCAGCTGTCATTGCGGTCACTGCACTGGGACCTTGTTGTGGCTGACCCAACTGCTCATAGGCCAAACGTTGTGGGGGCTGCCTCTGTCTAACCGGGTAGGGTCGTGCCTCCTGTAGGCCAGGCTCATCAGTAGGTCTGGCGGGAACAGGGGTTGACGCCTGGAGAGTACCTTCTGATACTGGGACTGATACAGCGGGATCGGAAACTACCACTGGGGTCGAAGTAGTAACTGGCTCTGAGGGTGGAGCTGGTGCTGGAACCCTGACTGGTTCTGGAATGCTGACTGGCTCAGGAGCAAAGACTGGCTCTGGAGCAATGACGGGCTTAGGTTCATCGATTTGCTCCGGAACGGTGGCTGGTTTAGGTAGGACTACTGGCTCTGCTACAACCGCTGGTTTAGAGACAGTGATTGTTTCAGGGGTAGCAAACTGCTTGGCTGCTGTACTCTCCTTCCTCTGGTCACCGGCTGGGATGAACACTTCAGCTTCATGGTTCAATACTGGAGTGTGCATCTTAGGGGGGCATGGTTTCCTCCTGGGGGCTGGAACTGGGGGTTTTGACCGTGTTGACCGCTGTTGGGGAACCGGAGTTGGGACCTGAACTAGGTATTCATCTTCAGAGCTGTCAGTGTCGCTGGTATTTGATTTAGCACTTTGTGCTGGTCTGCTTCGGGTGCAGGGGGCTGGTGTAGAATGAGGCGTCCCTGATTCAGTCTGCTCATCAATGATGAGGTCGTTACAAGGTAACGGCAGATTCCTGTGTAGAGTTCTTTTTCTCCCCTTCCCCTTCTCTAGACACAGCTCGTACACTGGGGAGTCATCACCTAGCTGTTTCACCACGGTGTGGATCTCTCTTTCCCAGTGAGCTCTTAGCTTTCCAGGTCCCCCTGTTTCATTTAGGTTCCGCACCAGTACTCTATCACCGGGCTGGAGGACAGTGCTGTTTACCTTCCTATCATACTGGTGTTTGCCACGGGTGGATGACTTGTCAGCATTTCTTCTCGCCGTCTCATACGCCTCTTCCATTTGTCGTTTCCAGCGCTGGCTGTAGTCTTGATGGTCCTTCGGTGGTGGTGTTGTTTGTGACAACCCAAAGGCCAAATCGATGGGGAGTCGAGGGGGGCGTCCATACAGCAGAAAGAATGGAGAGAATCCAGTGGTGTCAGAACGAGTGCAGTTGTATGCGTGGACCACCTTGTTCAAAGATTCTTTCCAGCGGGATTTCTCTCTCTCAGGTAGGGTACGGAGCATCCCCAGAAGAGTCCGATTAAATCGCTCCACTTGACCATTTCCTTGTGGATGGTAGGGAGTGGTGCGTGAGGGTGTGATGCCAGATAGATGTTGAAGTCTTCTGAATAGTTGATTTTCAAACTCTCTTCCTTGGTCGTGGTGGAGTTTATGAGGGAAGCCAAATCTCAAGACGAAATCGTTGAATATCTTCTGCTGCAACCGTCTTACCAGATTTGTTTGTGGTTGGGTATGCTTGGGCGAATCGTGTAAAATGATCCATGACGACCAAGATATATTCATACCCTCCAACACTCCTCTCAAGATGAAGAAAATCGATGGAGATCATCTCGAAGGGGGCTGTGGTAACTATGCTGCGGAGGGGCTCTCTGGTTTGCCGACTGGGTTTCTTCTGCTGCAAACACCTGCAGACGTTACTCACATAGTGTTCGATGTCTCTCTGCATATGGGGCCAGAAGAATCTGTCACGTGCAAGATGAACCACACGCTCTGCACCAAGGTGGCCCATCTCCTCATGTAGTTCCCTGTAGACCAAGCGATGGTACTCACGAGGAAGGACAAGTTGTGTCCTTTCACCTGATCTCCGGCATAATACTCCGTCTTTGTCAATGCTCAACTTGGACCAGTCACGAAGAAGAATAGTGGTATGTGGATGTTCTCCTGCCCGGGCTTGTCTATCTGGACGTCGTCCCTGTTAACATGGAAAAGAACAGGACCAATGATGCTATCAGCCTGCTGAGCTGCCTTCAGTTCTTCTTTACTGATTTGATGGACCGATACTGTCTCATCGTCAGGGCAGGACGTGTCGGTTGTAATTGCTGTTATCCAGGGGCAGAAGACAGATTTGCTTGCTGTAATTACCTGGGCTGCGGCACTAACATGATCAGTAGTAACCTCCCTTGTACACTGAGCCATGTACTCGTCAATATTGAGTGGGATACGAGACAGTACATCTGCATCCGCGTTGTTCCGTCCTGGGCGATACTTCAGCTTGAAGTTAAAATCTGCTAGTTCGGCTACCCACCGGTGTCCTGTTGCATTGAGTTTGGCCGAAGTGAGGATGTAGGTGAGCGGATTATTGTCGGTGTACACTGTGAAGCTGGGTGCGTAGTACAGGTAATCCCGAAACTTCTCGGTAACTGACCACTTCAAAGCCAAGAACTCAAGCTTACCGGAGTGTAGATGATAGTTTTTCTCTGCTGGGCTGAGTGTACGGGACCCATACCCATAACCCGCTTTCTTGCCGTCTTGTTCCTGGTAGAGTACCGCCCCAATCCATCATGAGAGGCATCGGTATGCAGGATAAATGGCTTCTCGTGGTCTGGAAAACCCATAACTGGAGCACACAATAGACATCTCAGTAGGCGATCTAAAACTGACTGGTGGGTGTCTAACCAGGTGATTGGCTGCCGTGATGAGGTTTGTCCAGCATTGCTTTTCCTGAGATCCCTTTGGGTGGTTTCTGTGGTCTCTTATTGTCCTTTGCAGACGGATCATCAGAGCCTGGTTTCCTTAGCAGCTCGTACAGCGGCTTGGCAATGCTGGAAAAATTTTGGATGTATTGTCGGTAGTATCCGAGCAGACCCAGCATCTTCCTCAACTCGCCAACGGTGCCTGGTTTTCTCTCTCGAAGTAACTCCACTGCCGCGACATCAGCGGGGTCCATCTTGTATCCTTCGCTTGAAACGATCCGTCCCAGGTAGCGGACTTCCTTCTGGAAGAGGCTGCACTTACTAGGTTTCAATTTGACACCTTTCTCCTGTAAGCGACGTAAGACTCGACGAAGATACTCCAGGTGGTTTTCAAATGTGTCACCGTAGACCAAGATGTCATCTAGGTAAACCACAGCAATTTCACCAACCAGTCCTTCCAGACAAGACTCCATACACCGCTGGAATACAGCAGGGGCATTGGTGAGGCCAAATGGGATACGAAGCCACCTGTACAAGCCCCAGGGAGTGATGAATGCTGTTGCTGCACGACTCTCTTCTGCCATAAATCCTTGATGATAGGCCTTGCCCTGGTCCAGTGTAGTAAACCAAGAGTTTCCCCCGAGACTATCAAGGGCATCTTGGATGCGAGGAATCGGCTGTCTGTCCCGTATCGCCTTGCGGTTGAGCTCGGTGGTCGATACACAGACGGAGAGACCCATCCTCTCTTTCTTACACACACAACTGGAGACGAATAAGGATTCTGACTTCGAGATCCATCCTCGTGTTATTAAATCTTGTAAATAAGATTTAACTTCTCGATAGAGGGTGGGGTACTGACATGTACGACTTCTGGACAGGTTGGTCATCTTGTAAACGGAGGTGCATTTGTAAGTCACGAATGCATCCTAAGTCATTTTCATCTCGGGCAAATGCTCCTGCCTCCTCCTTCAACATCTCAGTTGCTAGGTCACGCTGTTGTTCTGTTAGGTGGCTAATATCAACAGGAGGGACCCATTCACCACTGTCTTCAGTAGATCTGACAGAGCTCACCTGCACTTCTGGTCGGGTTGGTTCTGTATTCACGCACCTCGTATGGTAGGATCTCATCAATGTGAAAAGATTGCCAAGGGGTGCGTCTCCTGAGCACCACATCGTGATTTGCGGAGTTTGCTATCAGGATGGGGACTTGACATGACGAGCCCTTTCCCAGTCTGATCACGGATGGTTGAGGCTGGAGTACATCGGGAAATGGTGCTGTAAGGTCTGGCTCAAAGAGAACGGATCTACCCTCCGTCGAACAGTTGGGGTATGCACGGCATGACACCTCCATGACACTTCGCTTAGGTATTGTGACATCTCTCCTCCCCACCATGGCGCTGCAGATGTTGCTAGGCAACTCTTCTTTGATGAGATGGACCAGAGCTCTTACTTCCCTCTTTGCGATAGATGGAAAAGCCGCTTCCACTGCTTGTACTGGACCGGAATCAGAGTTATCCCTTTTGACGAACTCCTCAATCACATTGTAACCAATGATCGGGACTCCTGCAGCTGCTTGGGTGACTAACATTGGTACTCTAATCTGTTGACTCCGCCCTGCTACCAATTTGAAGGGGACTTCAAGCCAGCCATCAAAGGGGATGGGGGAGCCATTCGCTGCGGTAAGGTTGAGGTTCTCTGCACCGAGGAGTTCTGAAAGGGGCCGTATCGGTAAATTGGGGATGTTTGTTGTTTTCCAGTCATTGGGGATGATAGAAACCTGTGCGCCAGTATCCCACAATGCCTTTGTCTTTACTCCTTGGATCCAGCAATTTACCAAGCATCGTTCTCCCACAAGTCGGGTCACTTTGGTTTGTTTTGAAGGAGAAATGTGGCATACTTGTGCATGGGACTTGGTGGCTGATGATTGTCCGGTTACTGCTCGTCCCGCTGTAGTAACCTCTCGCCGTTTCCCGCCTGGTAGTTCCTGGACTGACGACATCCACGGGCGAAATGTTCGCTCGAGCCACATCGGTAACAGTGATTGCAGTAATCACCATTACCCTGCTGTTGGCAGCCCGGACAACCCCTACGTCTCGTCTGGGTGTTCTGTGGCCGTCTTTGGTCATGCTGCCGTCTTTGTTCCTGGGGCCGACTGGGGTGAAGGGTATCCTGTAGGTTTGTTAGCTGTCTTTTAAGGGTAGCTATTTCCGCAATTCCGGCTTTCAATTCTGCGAGGTCAGTCATCAGAGTACCCGACCTCGGTTTCCTATTGTCAGCTTCCTCACTGGTTTTCTGCTCGATAGCTTTGACAGAGGCAGTCCTTGGCTGGCCCAACTTTTCTCTGCGTTCGGCCTCGTGACCCGCAGCCGTGTTTAGTTTCTCAAACAGACTTTCATCCGTGGTCGTTGGGTCTTCAAGTAAAGGTCGGATCTCGTTTTTCACTGTGTCGTTCCTCAGGCCCGTCAGGAGAGCATGCAAAAACATACTCTGTACCAGCGATGAGTCGTACTTCAGCCCCGATCCGGTCTCTTGACTTGCAAACATCACTTTCTGGCGTAAATCAAGGGCTCGTACCAGAAAACTCTGCGCTGACTCCTTGTTGTCTTGAGCCAGACGAGAGAGTTGGTGATATAACTCAGTAGCATCCTTTTCCTGATAGTGCGATCGCAGTAATCGACGGAGACTTGGTAAAGTCAGGCTTGTCCTTCCCTCAAGGTAACTCCGTAAGGAAGATCCCGGGACTACCGCACGGATCACCGCCTCGACGACCTCCCGCTCACTGTGACCTTTGGCACGGCCACTCTCTATTTGGTGTGCAAGACTTGAAAAGGTCAGCCTATCTCGCTGGCCAAGTTCTCCAATCTGTCCGGATATTTTAAATTCCCTGCGGGCGAGGGTCATTAGTCCAGTTTTGGTGGTTTCAGAGTGAATGGTGGCCTCTGCGTCTGCATCCAGTAAGGGCTTGGCTGTCAGTTTCGGCTGTTCAGGGGTCAAACCCTGCAGAAATGTCTGCAGCTCAGAGTAGAACGCCATTCTCTCCTCTTCTTGTTCCTCCTCCAGCTCTTTCCTCATAAGATGTTGATGGATTTTCTTGATGAGGGTCTTTGCGCTCTCCTCCGTCTCTATCAAATTCTCAAAACCTGGGAGCCCCAGGTGCTGGCATACTTGAAGAAGATCTTGTGGTTTCAAACTCCCTACCCGACTTAAGACATTCTGATACTTATCGAAGGCCGACTCCTCCATGGCGTCTGGTGGGCAACCTGGCGTCCTCTGGTGGATAATAACCGGCCTATTTGTATAGGCTCAGTCGATCTACCGTTACTTCACACCACTGGTCCCACGTCTCTCCACAGTTTTCGTCCTCACCTTCGTTCAGCTCTCAATGTCCGTTATTCACGCAGACTGTTGCTCAACTCCTCTTCAAGTAGCTTTGACCGCTGGTTCATAGTCTCAGGACAGGTGCCGGCGTCCGTCCCTCCATTGATGTTGGGGCAAACACACCCGTCCCTTCGTGGTCGCCAAATGTTGCACCCGGGTAATAATGAGGATTAATACACCAAGGTGGACATTAATGATGATGACTCTGTAAAAATAATGGTACAAAGACACTGGTGAATTGTTGCACAAAACTGCTTTCGATGTTTCTCCAAAGTCATCAAGCATGGTAATCATCAATACAAATATCATCAATTAAAATAACTATATCGATACATCAATAAGGAAATCCTTATACAACATAAATCCGTTCTCGATATCAAAAATCATAATCATATAAATAATACTACAAGTCACTACTGACTTAATCCTCTAACTTCTCAGACTGCTCTAGAGCTTCTATTTGTTTTTCTGAGACCCTATGCACTGACTTGACTAATCCGGCTTAAGCCTGGTACCAACTGTTTATCGCACAGTCCATCAGTCAGACAAAGGAAAATACAAAGTCATACATGTTCATGTAGGCAACTAGACTCTGTTTCTAGAAAGCACATTTATAAAAAGATAAAACAAATTCTAGAAATCTACACTTTTAACCAAATAATTGCTGAAACATAATTAACTAAAACCTCTCTGTCTTAGAAGTATTCTAAGAGTTCAATCAAACTTCCAGACTATAAGCCTAAGAAACAAACCTTAAACCTTTCCTTTGAAATGTCAATATATCTCAATGTAACAATAAAACACACTGAGTGGTAGAAAGGATAACTTGTTACACTATGCAAGATCCAACTATGTATCAATATCCAGTAATCTAACCCTGAATTAGAAAAAGATTAAAGAACACGAGCATGGAAGACAAAGTTTGGACATGAGAAGGGATGGTACAAAAGCAGAAGGAAATGGATGAAAAAGATAGGTTGGAAATGTTCACCAAGAACAACCAAGAAGGATAGAAGGATTAAAAATAGAAAATGAGAAAGCAAAGGGAAATCTATACACATTTCTATAAAGAAACAATCCTCAAAATAACATAAGCCACACAAACCAAATGCCTAAAAACTATAACCTTGAGCAAAAGAACTCCATCTCTTTGTTCTCCGGCATATCCTGCCTGACTTTGTCTCCAGACAAAGATGCTCATCATGACAAAAAACTATAAATTTCTTAAAAACTAGATCAATATTTAGCACTCTAGCAGGATGTTCTAGAAAAGTAAGTTAAAGATGGATAATAAAGATCAATCAAGAATAAAATAAAAGTGCACATACCTGTAAAAATAATGGTACAAAGACACTGGTGAATTGTTGCACAAAACTGCTTTCGATGTTTCTCCAAAGTCATCAAGCATGGTAATGGCTTGGGGGAACAAAGACTGCTAACTCACCAGTTCTCTGTACACAGGAAGTTGCATAACACCTTGAGGTTGTGCCACCACTGCTGTTTCATGCTACAGTGTGGACTAAAGCATTTTTACTGACATGAAACAGCCAAGATGAACAATGCAAGTAGAAACCAAAAAATTTAGGGGGTGGGCCTCTACACTTATGATAGTTAAAAGGGGATGAACTTACCATGCAGTACGGTTAATTTGATGAAACTGCTCAATGTTAGTTTCTTGAAAGTTTATATCGGCGACATCACGTGGTCATATCTCTGCGCGCTAAAATACAGCAAGTATGTGCACACATAAAACAGCCGTCGTAAAATTGTTGCGCGCACAAGTTGTTTTCCCGTTCAACACTCTTCATACATTCAAGATGGCCGTCCTTGTTGAAACTTGCACAATGACGATCGTCTTGTAATTTTTCGGGCCTATATGTCAGGAAATATAAAATGTAAGTAAAATCACCATCTTTTTGGGCGCCTAGATAGTTAAACATGTAAGGAACGTATCTAGACTGTCAAAATAGTCGCAAATATCGTCAATTTCAGCGCCTGGAATTTCGAATTACTACCGTTAGCGGAATGAGACCAACCTGTGGCTAAGGATAGGCCAAGGGGGGGGCGTGTCCGTGCCACATTTATGGGGCAAACCGGTGTCACGGTCTCAGTTATCCGGCGTGCTCAGCTATCCGGATGACGTAGCCGGGCATTTCAGCACGCTGTAGTCACGGTCTCAGCTATCCGGCGTGCTCAGCTATCCGGATGACGTAGCCGGGCATTTCAGCACGCTGTAGTCACTGCTCGTGGAGGCCGCCATGACAGTTCCAGCAAGTGTGTACGTGTATGTACGTACTGTATATACATACACATACACGACTCAGCACGGCACTAAAATGGACTACTTTCGTACGCTGTGCGCAGACATAGCATGACGTAATTTTACCATATTTGGTCATCCGGATAGCTGAGCACGCCGGATAGCTGAGACCGTGACACCGGATTCAAGTTCTGGTGTTAGCAACAGAATGTGGGTTCGAATCACGGCCGTGACACTTGTGTCCTTGAGCAAGACACTTAATCATAATTGCTTCTCTCCACCCAGGGGTTAAATGGGTACCTGTGAAGGCAGAGTTGGTTTGCTCTATATGCGCTAGAAATGGCAGCAATTGAGCTGTATACTCCCCAGGGAGCTGAGATGGTTTCAGGAATGATTTATGAGCCTTATGAGCAGGGATAATAATATAATGCGCCTTGAGCACCACTTAGTTGGTGCATGGAGGAAGACTTCCTCCATGGTTGGTGGATGCGTGCGCTATATAAATCCACACATTATTATTATTATTATTATTGTTTTTTATAATGTTTAATTAAATCAGGGATAAGAATTTCTCGCGGATTTCAGTATAAATATTAAAAATTCTCAGATTTGAGTAATTTTTTTTCTCTATTTTTAAAAATCTATTTTCATTATTTTGTTTTATATTTCCAGTCCAATATATAGCTATGTGACAAAAATTTTCAAAATCAACAGATTCCAATACAACTGGTATCATTGTCAAGGTCTTGAATAGACGATTACAATGATATAAGGATCATCTTCCTGTGACCAAAAATAAGGAAGTTATGACACGTTGAATCCGGCAATTTTAGGCCCGTAAATGGCAATTATTTTATAAGGAAAAACAAAAGAAATGTAAATTTGACTTGTGACCCGTTTCCAAGATTTTCTCGGATTCCATATCATAACTTTCTTAATTCTTGTCCGATTTTCAAAAGGTTGGTATCACTGGAATGCTTGGGAAAAGAGGAAGAATAATAACCTATTTCCAGGCTAATTCAATGATTAGTTTGTTTTGTAGTGCTGATTTACAAATAAGAAATACAAAAAAAATGTGTTAAAAAAATAAACAAATTTAAAAAATAATGAAAAAAAAAATTACTCAAATCTGAGGATTATTTTCCTATTTTTACACTGAAATCTTCGAAAGATTCTCATCCCTGATTTAATTAAATATTAGAACAGTTTATAAATTATATTGGACTGGAAAGATAAAACAAAAAAATGAAAATAAATTTTTAAAAATATAAAAAAAATTACTCAAATCTGAGAATTTTTAATATTTATAGTATAAATTATACTGAAATCCGCGAGAAATTCTTATCCCTGATTTAATTAAACATTATAAAAAATAATAAATGATATTGGACTGGAAACATGAAGAAAAAAATGAAATAAGTTCATGAGAACTAATATTTATTGTGTTACGCCGATGTATATTAGGTTTAAACGGACGATTTATCGGACTGAAAATTCGGCCGATTGAACGTTCGTTTTGTTGACATCAAAAATAGTACACAATGTAGCGTGCTGAACGCGGCGCAATACAATCTTTGATCGACATCAATTTCTGCGCGTCAAAAAAACGTAACTGCGCATCGTCCAATCGCCGTCTAAATTGGCCAAGAGGTAGAAAACAAGTATAGAAAAATTAGTAGTGTGGTTTGATAAGGTATATTACTCACCTTTTAGTAAATCATCGATGGTTTTGATGAGCAAGAACAAACCCAAATTTCGAGAATTTTTTTGGGAAACTTTTAGATGCCGCATTCAGAAAATTTGAGAACGAGGTTGAAGTAGAATATGTGATCTACGTCTTCGAAAAAAAAGCTCCTGGGTACGTTAAAAAGAACGGCCACAGCGAAACGTTACAAAGCGCTATCTCCACGGTGATTCAACCCGAGATTGAGGCCGCGGCCAAAAAGATTTGCGACAATGCGTGGAATACGCACATACCTACAATATAATTTATAAATTGTTTTAATATTAAATTAAATCAGGGATGAGAGGCTTTCGAAGATTTTAGTGTAAAAATATGAAAACAATCCTCAGATGTGAGTAATTAATTTTTTTTCATAATTTTAATTTTTTTTTTTTTTTTTTAACTCATTTTTTTTTCTTTTTCTTATTTGTAAATCAGCACTACAAAACAAACTAATCATTGAATTAGCCTGGAAATAGGTTATTATTCTTCCTCTTTTCCCAAGCATTCCAGTGATACCAACCTTTTGAAAATCGGACAAGAATTAAGAAAGTTATGATATGGAATCCGAGAAAATCTAGGAAACGGGTCACAAGTCAAATTTACATTTCTTTTGTTTTTCCTTATAAAATAATTGCCATTTACGGGCCTAAAATTGCCGGATTCAACATGTCATAACTTCCTTATTTTTGGTCACAGGAAGATGATCCTTATATCATTGTAATCGTCTATTCAAGACCTTGACAATGATACCAGTTGTATTGGAATCTGTTGATTTTGAAAATTTTTGTCACATAGCTAACATTTCAAAGTTTGAAAGTACTTTTTGCAAAAATTTAACCACCTTCCATTTTATTGGTCTTTCAAGAATATTGATTAAAAGTTTTGAGAGCTTCTCTAAATTATACTATTTTATTTTAAAAATCGAATACAATATTTTTATTTTCAAGTTTAAAAACAATTTTACAACCATCTGGAATAAGATGAAACATGATTTCAACTCTTTTTCTTCTTGGGTACATTTTCTGTGCCCCCATCAACTTTAACAGTTTGGGGTGAGTCATTATACCAACATCAATTTTCTGATGGCTACAATTCTGTGCGTCTCAAAAAACGGCGCTCAAGACATCCACGCGTATGATCATGCATTGAAATTCCGCATTTTCCAAGAGAATCATTCACTGAAACAAACTGAAACACCAAACTGCTAATTTCATTTGTAAGTTACCGTCCAGTTGATTATATAACCTTAGGTGCGTCATTTAGGGTAAATTGAGGAATATACCGTCCCGATGAATGAATACAATTGCTCTGAGACCACCCTATGAAAAAGGTCACTAGGATGCAAGTTGTTTTGTATAATTTATATAATACTGGTTTATTCGCAAACAATAAGGCACCTCACCTGGAGGTGACCAAGTCCTTAAATCACAAGAGAAACAATCATCAATATCCTTAGTTATAACTACATTGTACATGAAAATCTATGGCACCTCGATGAGGGGTCACTGGCACACCACTAATGCACCTTACGGTAGAGGGGAACTTAACACCACATTATGGCACCTCTCACCTGAGGGGTCACCACAAGTACACAATCTATAGTGGTGCATATGTGATTTTAAAGCTAACATACACGATTGATAATAATTAGCCAAATAGTTAATTTTTTAAGTATAAAACTTACGTGGTGTAAAGTTAATGATGGTATTAATTTTCCTTAGAAATATCTTTGTCTAAGGTACTGTAATTTTTAAGACAAGTGAAAAATTTTGGAAAGATATCTCTTTTCTAAATTCCACATTCATTAGAATGAGTGCAAAAAATCTGAATGCATTTTCAATATTTTCTTGTGAACAAAATAACTTAATAAGTGAATTGCCAGCCATTGCTCTATACATGGAATACTTGTACCTGGATTTGGTCACACCCATACAAGCTGTACAATCAAAAACCTCAATGTGTCCTACTGTAGCTGAACACACAAGAATACAGTGTAATCAGTGAATTGCAAACCATTGCTGTATACATGGAATACTTGTACCTGGATTTGGTCACACCCATACAAGCTGACAATGAAAAACCTCAATGTGTTTATATGTATTAAGAGAAGGTATTTATGAATGAGAAAACACGGGATACTTTGAATTATTCATAGGGGATTGCTCACAGACAGCATCAATTGGAGGAAGAAGACAGACGGCTAGAGGAAATGAATTCGCTCCAAGATCTCTACCATCCACGAGCCCAAGAAGTGTCTGGATCTATGGTGGTACGTACATGATATTGTATTTAGGTAAAGTATAGGAGTCATTGTACATGGTGACTCAAGTCGCACTCAAAATTTAAGACTTAACTTTTCTGAATGAATTCCTTGGGGAGGAGGGCGCCAAAGTCATGGTACAGCCAAGCCTTTACTAATGAATAGATGTCTAATGTATTTTGTTCACAACTGCATCCATTATAATGAGCTCTACTTGGCTGGGCTAGGCTGCCAGGTACATGTAGCCTGGGCCTGGCTGGGCTTCTCAAAGGCTTGGCTGTACCATGACTTTGGCCCTCCTCCCTTAATTACCTGCCTTTCGTAATATTCATCCATGAATACCATTGACATTGTAGGCTCGTTCTCTGTTTGATAGTACTTGATCGTTCTCTACATTTCAGCATAAGCCAAGGCACCTTCACATGGAGTGTGGTTCCAACAAGAATCTGGTTACATATAAAAATGTATAGCCTACTCTGTCATCAAATTTGCGGCGAATGATTCATGCAAGTTGAAAGTTGTTCAACTTTTGTGAACCTTCGCAGCGAATATTTGCCATGAACCATTGTCGACGTCACAAATTTCGCTTCACATTCGCTTTCGTGTGAAGTATACTACTCAAAACAATTTAGGGAACACTGGAATAATCTCAGTTAAAGCAAGATCATTTATTTCAGATAAACACAATGTTTCACAAAATTGATGAGAAACAACTGCACAATGAAACAGATGATAAAGGATGCATGTAGTGATTACACAATTCATGACATTGTGCAGTTGTTTCTCATCAATTCTGTGAA
This sequence comes from Zoroaster sp. YZ-2022, assembly GCA_029582265.1. Lineage (NCBI taxonomy): Eukaryota > Metazoa > Echinodermata > Asteroidea > Forcipulatida > Zoroasteridae > Zoroaster > Zoroaster sp. YZ-2022. The sequence goes on from CM055820.1 coordinate 13,620,461, forward strand.
ACATTGTGTTTATCTGAAATAAATAATCTTGCTTTAACTGAGATTATTCCAGTGTTCCCTAAATTTTGAGTAGTATATAACCTGGCCTTAAGACTTGATTGCATTTTATGTTTTGCAAAAGATTGGAAATTATTAAATTATAGAATTACAGAAGATAGAGTAAGGCTTGATTTTGATTAATATTTTGCAAAAGATTTGAAATTATTAAACTAAGGTTCACCATTTCATCGATAGAATTTCATTGAAATGTGAAAAGAAGGTTCTCGGTTCTAAGAAATTACACAGTGAATTATTCTTGCCTTTCATCCAAGTTCTTCACCAACCTTTACTGCATACAAGCCACTGCTGTCCTTTCCAAGTAATCTTACAAAATCAACCCAGTGCCACCCAAGGTCACTGTAAATAAGACCATCTCCGATTACATACTCAACACACACTGAAGGCCATTACAAACCACAGTCTTTAGTGGTTTTGTATAGGTGTGTTTACAGTAAAAATACATGGTCAGCTGGTTGTAGTTGGTTGTTTGAACATATTAGTATGGCCTGCAATGTATCAATGGGAGGTCTACCTTACCCTGCAATCTTGGTGGTGTGACAGTGCACGGGTGGCATTAATCTTCCTTAGAAATAAGTCTGTCTAAGGTAATGTAATTTTTAAGAAAAGTGAACAATTTAGGAAAGATATCTCTTTCCTAAATTCCACATTAGAATGAGTACAAAAAATCTGAATGCATTTTCAATATTTTCTTGTGAACAAAATAATTTATTAAGCTGAAACTTTTACAATTTGGTTGTTGAATGTATGTCTTTATTCAAAGAGAGTTAGCATACTAACATTACCAATGCTGTACCTTCCCTTCAATGTGTATCTTGATTCAAAGAGAGTTAGCATGCTTGTAAAAGCAGTTTTGCCAACATTACCAATATTGTACCTTCCATTTAAATGAACTACCTCCTTGTTATTTCCTTGGAATATTCACAATTCCTTTCTTATATCGCCTCTCAAATCTTTTATGTTATATAGGAAGATTCTCCAGATTTTCTGTCCAATGATGGCAGTCTTGAAAATGTAAGATACCATTATATTTTTACTCAAACAAACTGTAGCCTAAATATGTACTCCGTCTCTGTATTCACTGAAATAGAGTCCAATAAAGCAGCAGGTCAGTCGCCGCACAGAAAACATCTTTTGTGAAATTGTTTAAATCTTACCTGTGTAGGGAGGCTGAAACACGGTACTAAACCTCCATGAACAACTAGAATGACAAGCACTAAGGTTCAAATTTAAAAATATAATTTTTACAAATTCATTTTATTGAAAGAAAATCTAGATTTAACATTGAAGAAATCCTAGAGTTTTGATGGTTGTGCATCACTTCATAGTCCATTTAGTGTACACACATGTAGCGACAAAACAGCTGTGTATTGTATTCAAATAAACTTCTCGCAAGAACTTCAACAGACGTTAACATTTGACTTTCTCCAACACTTCGAATTGATGACGTCATCATTTTAACTTCAACCGAACACCTAGTTTTTGTTGTGACAAAAACTTATATCTATTTTTTTTAATTTTTATTATTTTTATTTTTATTATTGTTATTGTTATTATTATTATTTTTATTATTATTTTTATTATTATTATAGTATAAAACTATCATTCTAGAAATGCGCTTTAAACACACAAGAATACAGTGCAATCAGTGAATTGCCAGCCATTGCTCTATACGTAGAATACTTGTACCTGGATTTTGTCACACCCTAGCTAGGATGATCCTATCGTCATCTTTTCACATGTGAATTTACATAACGATAGGATCATCCTAGCTAGTCACACCCATACAAGCTGTACACTCAAAAACCTCAATGTGTCCTACTGTAGCTGAACACACAAGAATACAGTGCAATCAGTGAATTGCCAGCCATTGCTCTATACATGGAATACTTGTACCTGGATTTTGTCACACCCATACAAGCTGACAATGAAAAACCTCAATGTGTTTATATGTATTAAGACAAAAAAAACATTTGATACCTTGAATTATTCATAGGCGAATCAACAGAGCCAAGACCACGGACAGCATCAATTTGATGAGATATATCACAATGACTTCAATCCAGGACCCACAACAGAAATATTGGCACCTATGGGGGTACGTTCATAATATTGTATTTAAAGTTAAAACAAGTTAAAAGATTTATTTGTACCTTCAACTTAGCAGGCCGAGCAATCAAAGGTATCAAATGCTGGCAGCTTGTTTGGTACTTTGAAAAGGACATCTCCAAGCTCCAATTATTTTCATCATAGAAGAATAACATTAAGAACTTTTCTAATAATTTCAAGGGAATTTCTTTACATTGAGCAATCTTCCCTGGATTTAAGAATGGTTTATATTGAATGGGTCATTTTGCTTCAGAGTTCAAGTCACAAACACTTAAGTTCAAGTTCGAGTCCCAAGGGTCATTGTCCATGGTGACTTGACTCCGAGTCACTAAAAAAGTGACTCGAGTTATAGGGTTTGGACGTGTGTACATGAACATAAATTCGCTGAACATTTTCAAATGAAACGTGTAAATGAATGCCACATTTAGAAAATGGAACCTTCCATTTCCGTGATATTTATATAAGTGCGACCAGTGGACCCACTATAATTTGTTTTTAATTTAAAGACCATACAAAGTGCCTTAATTTAAAAAAAAAAAAATTACTCAAAAGTGTTCAGTATGTATTTAATTATTTATATGCTATTCCAAAAAAACATTTAAACAAATCAGAAATTGTTGAAAAAAATCATAATTTGCAGTCAAAATTCCAGCAGTTCAAATCCGCGACATAACTATTTTAGTTGTTGAATTTTTGTGACCCGTGGTGGCAGTAAAGATTTTGCCTGTTTTTATGATGTACTTGCATGGCTCAGTATTAAAAAGCAGCCGCCTTAACAACAGTCTGGCTGCCGCCGCGTTGTCTGTGGCTGTACATGTGATTCCCCTTGACATTCAATGCGTGTATTGTGTGTGCGTGCATATATATTTGTGTCATTGCAGTGTGGATGTCTCGTGGTATAAAATATTAGTCTGGTTTAATATGACGGCACTGTAAAGTTCACCAAAGCATTATTTTTTTATCGGCACAAAACAAGAACAATTTTGACACATTTTGCTGTGAGATTAACTTTCCTGATAACAAAATTCAAGGGAAAAAACCCTGCACATTCACAACTTTGGTTGCTCTAAAAATATTTTGTTTGTAAAAAATAATAAAAATATAGGCTACCATTAATGGTGCTGTTACGCCAGTATTCTGACCTTCGTCTTCACCATTTTCACCTGGATTTCGTCCATTTCGGGCTCAAATTAATACAATTCAGTGCCACTTATTTCACCAACTTCGGCATCAGTATAATCTCCATCAAATGAAAAACACAATTGGTCTTCTTTTGGAAACTTCTTTAACCCTAACCCTAACCCTCCTAAATCCTCTATAATCCTCCGGAGGATTTGGAGGATTTTGGAGGAATGAGGCACGTTCGAAAATCACTAATTGGAGGATTATGGAGGATTGAGGAGGGTCGTGCATTTGATAGTGGAGGATTATGAAGGATTGAGGCAGTGAGCTTCATGCACAAACACATTTCGGAGGATTATAAAGGATTGAGGAAGGTACCTGGTAATTAAGGCTAGGGAGTTAGGGTTAAAAACACTTTTGGAAGTCGTAGTTGGTAAACTTATTTTTGCAGCTGTATGTGATGCTACATGCTTTGTGTACAAAACGTACCGCAGTAAACAGTTGTAGCGTTCGCCTGTAGCGGAACAAGTTACCGCCGGGCCGGGGGGGGGCAGAGCGCACGGTCGGGCCCCCCCCCTCCCCCCAGGCATCATTCCCTAACCACACGTGATTTCCGAGAGACCCGTCATGATTACACTTCATGTTTTCAGGGGAGCTCAAAATAAAGAAAGGGCCCGGTTGATTTGTGTAAGTTCCAGCTCGGGCCCGGACCCCCACCCCCACCCCCTCCACCAGAATGTTAAAAAAAAAAAATTAAATTTTTTTTGTTTTTTTTTCTTTGGGGAGGGGGGTCTGGGCCCCCCCCCCCTCCGGGCCGGGGGACGGCTGCCCCCCCCAGCCCCCCTGACGGTCCGCCACTGGCGTTCGCCCTGATGTAAATGTACGTCATCAAAATAGGCTCAGTGAAAGTGTCCCCGACGGCTTTTGTTTCATCTACTGCTATTCGTACAATTTCTTAGGTTTTTTGAAGGGTTAAAGAAAAACAATGGAAGTCTTATTTTTGGTTATTCCTACTTATAGGCTAATCACTTTTTTTAAAATAGGGTTGAAAGTATTTACCATTTTGTGTGATCTTTACAACCAGAAATTTTTGATGTTTTGTGCAAGGCTTGGATTTGTTTAATCTGTACTATTTTTTTTTACACTTTATTCAGCAGGAACTATCTTCTGGTGTGAGGATTCCAGTTTTTCCTTTTGTTCTTTATCCGGTAAGTAGTCTGCAAATAATTATCTTAACCCCTATCTGCTCCATGCACATCATATAGCCCTCTAGTGGTGTAAATGCACCTTGTCTCTGGTGCCATTTTATTGTTTGTAAACAATTATATTGTCATAGTCCTGTGAGCTTGAATATTTCACACAGCAGGTTTTATGTGTGCTTGTTACGTTCATATGTACGCCGTTGCACCTGTGCCGATCGATACTGGCGTATGTTTTGACATAACGCTCAAGTGACGAACAGCCATCATTCATCGTTAAATCATGGGATTATTTCATTAAAAACACTTTAGTAAAAATAATATTTTGAAATTCAAACTTTGCTGAGATGCATTACATTTGGTCATGGGTTTCTACTGCCGAGCATGAATACAAATAAATCAATACATTTCCACTATTTTCTCATTGTTAATGACACAATGAAATAAGCTGAACCACATAATGGTGTCTATACATATCTCTTGATTCTTATAAAGTATGGATGCATTTATACCAATGGTGTACAGTCTCTTTAAAAAAGGCTTATAAAAGTGGAAAAGGAAAAACCACAGACTTAATGAAAAAGTTTTATTTATATAACAGTTCAGCTTGTTGTTACAAGAATTAAAATACAATTCCTAAAATCATCCACACTTCAGCTGTAAGCAGTGGTGGACAGTCTTTATAGTTAATTTTAATCATTTGTTATTATGCAGGAATCTGATGGACAACAGGAACAACCTGTTCCTCATGCTCTTTTACAGATTGTAAGTATAACTCCTCTACGAATTGAATACAACAAATCTGAATGCTTTTTCACTATTTTCTTGCTAACAACACAACGTAATAAGCTGAAACTTTCACAGGTTGGTTGTTTAATGTATATCTTGATTTAAACTTGTAAAAGCAGTTTTGCCAACATTACTAATGTGGTACATTTCTTTTAATTAGAAAACAATTGCTTCTTTCTAGATGGAACATCACTATGGGAGTTTGCCCACTATGACTGGGGAACTGGATATGGAAGAGATAACTAAGTGTTTCAACCACATTGCATCACATTGGGCATAATATTATATGTTCCCTGTGCAGACCCAATCTGCCAGAAGTTCATAACGCATAATGCACCTATCAATTAATTACCTTGTCGCACGTAAACTCACCATATCCCTATACATACAGGGCACAGGCCTGTGATTTCTGTTTCTGAGAGTCTGTAAATCCTCCAAAATTAAACATCCAGGAGTTTAGGGGGCTTTGTCCTCCAGACCAAAGGGAGACCTAGTCACGCTAACCAGTTTTCAGGATTTTTTACATTTGTCAAATCACACCTCTGCAAAAGGGATATGGAGAAAATTTCTTTTTACAATATTGTACCATGGGTTTAGCTAATAATGTTTTAATTAGAAAACATTTTTCTCTTTCTAGATTGAAGTTGACAATGAGAGTTTGTCCACTGGGGAACTGGATACAGAAGAGGTAATTAAGTGTTTCCGTCATATTGCATTACATTGGTCATAATATTATATGTTCCATGTGCTGACCCAATCAGCCAGAAGTTCATAATGCATAATTCACCTGTAAATTAAAAAGGTAATAATGTGATTGTTTTTTGAGGTAAAAAAGAAACATAATTTATTTTAGGATGGTGAAGCACTATAAGTGCATACCAGACCAGAGAAAATCTTCAATCTTGTATAAAAGAATTCATTGGTACACCAGGGTTTGCCCTTAACTTATGTTTCACTAGACAGCTGTACCAGTCAGTTTGACGTTTCAGTAGGCCGCTAGACGTTCCTCTATTTAACTAGTTTTTCATGTAGATAATGTTTCATTAAATGATAATTTCTTTCATAAATGTTTGGAATTTGGCATTCTGGGGAATTGGGACCTGAAAGACTCCCAGAAAAGGCTTTTATTATTATTAGTTTATAACTCAAGATTTCTTCACTCCACAAGCCACAGAAGAAGTATCTGGATCAATTTCATTGAAATGTGAAAAGAAGGTTCTCAGTTCTAGGAAATTACACAGTGAATTATTCTTGCCTTTCATCCACAAGTTCTTCCCCAACCTTTACTGCATACAAGCCACTGCTGTCCTTTCCAAGTAATCTTACAAAATCAACCCAGTGCCACCCAAGGTCACTGTAAATAAGACCATCTCTGATTACATACTCAACACACACTGAAGGCCATTACAAACCACAGTCTTTAGTGGTTTTGTATAGGTGTGTGTACAGTCAAAATACATGGTCAGCTGGTTGTAGTTGGTTGTTTGAACATATTAGTATGGCCTGCAATGTATCAATGGGAGGTCTACCTTACCCTGCAATCTTGGTGGTGTGACAGTGCACAAAAGGGTGGCATTAATCTTTCTTAGAAATAAGTTTGTCTAAGGTAGTGTCATTTTTAAGAAAAGTGAAAAATTTAGGAAAGATATCTCTTTGCTAAATTCCACATTAGAATGAGTACAACAAATTTGAATACATTTTCAATATTTTCATGTGAACGAAATAGTTTATTAAGCTGAAACTTTTACAGTATCGTTGTTGAATCTATGTCTTTATTCAAAGAGAGTTAGCATACTAACACTACCAATGCTGTACCTTCCCTTCAATGTGTATTTTGATTCCAAGAGAGTAAGCATACTCATAGAAGCAGTTTTGCCAACATTACCAATTTTGTACCTTCCATTTAAATGAACTACCTCCTTGTTATTTCCTTGGAATATTAACAATTCCTTAATTATATCGCCTCTCAAATCTTTTATGTTATATAGGAAGATTCTCCAGATTTTCTGTCCGATGATGGCAGTCTTGAAAATGTAAGATACCATTATATTTTTACTCAAACAAACTGTAGCCTAAATCAGGCGCGGATCCAGGAATTTTTTAGACGGGGGGCACACCCAACACGAACATTTTTTTTCCTATGCTAACATTGTATATTGTTTGTAATCATGTTTTTTCCCTAAGTTTTCGCGCCTTAAGCGCCCAGCAGGGTGGATATGTACGCGCTACAAATCATTATCATTATTATTATTATTATTATTATTATTAAATGCGAGCGCGAAGCCCTTACGGCGTTGGGTCCGGGGCCCACTTAAGGGCCCCGGAAAATTCTGGATGCTCTGTGGTGCAATCTGAGGCGATTCCTGGCCAGTTTCACGTGACTTTTTTTGCAAAAGTTTTCAAGATTATATGGAGAAAATATATATATATATAATGATATATATATATATATATATAGGCCTATATATATATATATATATATATATATATATATATATATATATATATATATATATATATATATATATATATCATTATTTTAGCCATTATTTTAGCGATGTCATGACTACAACAATATAAGTTTCTCCCTTCCCGATTTTTGGCATTTAATTTGCAGTTTTTGACTTCAGTTTTAATTTATCCGGAATTTTTCTTGGTTTTAATTCAGTCCAGTTGAAATTTTCAAGAAAAGGGCTTGATTTCACCTTGGATGGTGGCTTTATTTTTTACTCTGCACCCTTAATTTTTAATCCTTTTTTATCAACCTTTTATGAGACACATCCTTGGATATTTTTATCACCGAAGCGTCTGTGGAAAATCAAATATAATATAAAAGAAACTGCAATCAATTAATTGCCATAATGAGGCTGTGTTACACTTTATGAAGTCATCTCCATTAACTAAATTCGTGGAGGAAAATTGTCTTCAAGAATGGGTTGACTAAAATAAATAAATCAGTTCCTCAGAAGATTGCTAAGGGCTAACCGAGACTGGCCTGAAAGTCCATCGAAGACAAATTATACTTCACACTGGTTAGACCACATCTTTGATATGGGAGCACTGCTTGGAAACCCCATATCACCAAAAATATCTCTTCGCTTCAAAGAGTCCAGAGACGAGCCGGCGTTCAGAGCGGCAAGACCTGCCTGTCGAACTTACGGCAGAAGTCAGTTGCTTTAAACGTCGACTTTCTGCCGTGTCTAATTCAAATAATGTAAATTTTTGGGTCATTATTTGAATTAGATACGGCAAAAGTTCAACGTTTGAAGCAGGCCTATAAACAAAACTTACTAACTAGTAACTAACGGAGAGATGATACGACCATAATTTTGTTGAGATGCATCACAGCCTTGCATTCAAGGCTATATTCACTGCAAAGGAATTTTGGCAAGTAGCCCAGATAATTAAGCTGCTCAAACGAAGTATACTACGTGATGTACTTTGGTCAAAGAACGTTCGTGGTTTTTGGGTACAAATACAACTTTATCATGATGAGACGATTTTCTCTTTTAAAAGCCAAGGTCTATTTGTTTGTGGCACCAATTTCAACGATCAAAAAAATAATACATGGTTTCATTACTGGACATGATGGCACTGGATATTTTATTAATTGAAAAGAATGTGTGCGTTTAGGCCACTCAAAAAGGATTTTGGCAATAATGACTAGCAAATCATTCAGTCAAGTGATCAATTGTTTCCTGCTGGCTGTGGCCATTTAACCAGTAATAAACTCCCCAAGAGGATTAGATGTTGAGATGGAGAGAGTTGAAACCCGAGCTCCAGGAAATACTTGGTTTTCTCTCAAAAGAGGGTGTCAGTTCCATGGCATGATTGATAACCTTTTTTTCTTGTTGCATTTTTCAGTATTTATTTTATGCCAAAAGTAGACACAGCAGATGTTTAATATTGTCGCCGGTATTTTTTGTTAGGCTACTCCTCCTTTTCTCTGACCTCCCCCTCTTCCCCCCCCCCTTTTTTTCCTTTTTGAAAATGTTTTACTCAATTTACCCGGGGGGCACGTGCCCCCGCGGCCCCCCCCCTCCCCCTGGATCCGCGCCTGTAAATATGTACTCCGTCTCTGTATTCACTGAAATAGAGTCCAATAAAGCAGCAGGTCAGTCGCCGCACAGAAAACATCTTTTGTGAAATTGTTTAAATCTTACCTGTGTAGGGAGGCTGAAACACAGTACTAAACTTCCATGAACAACTAGAATGACAAGCACTACGGTTCAAATTTAAAAATATAATTTTTACAAATTCATTTTATTGGAAGAAAATCTAGATTTAACATTGAAGAAATCCTACAGTTTTGATGGTTGTGCATCACTTCATAGTCCATTTTATAGTGTACGCACGTGTAGCGACAAAACAGCTGTGTATGTGCGGTACGCGTAAGATATTCAATGCAGCAGGTTTTATGTGTGCTCGTTACGCTCGTAGTCGTATATACGCCGACGCACCTGTGCCGATACTGGCATATGTTTTGTCGTAACGCTCAAGTGATGAACAGTCATAAATCATGGGATTATTTCATTAAAAACACTTAGTAAAAATAATATTTTGAAATTCAAACTTCACTGAGATGCATTACATTTGGTCATGGGTTTCTACTGCCGAGCATGAATACAAATAAATCAATACATTTCCACTATTTTCTCATTGTTAATGACACAATGAAATAAGCTGAACCACATAATGGTGTCTATACATATCTCTTGATTCTTATAAAGTATGGATGCATTTATACCAATGGTGTACAGTCTCTTTAAAAAAGGCTTATAAAAGTGGAAAAGGAAAAACACAGACTTAATGAAAGAGTTGTATTCATATAACAGTTCAGCTTGTTAGTTGTTACAAGAATTAAAATACAATTCCTAAAATCATCCAAACTTCAGCTGTAAGCAGTGGTGGACAGTCTTTATAGTTAATTTTAATCATTTGTTATTATGCAGGAATCTGATGGACAACAGGAACAAACTGTTACTCATGCTCTTTTACAGATTGTAAGTGTACAACTCCTGTACGAATTGAATACAACAAATCTGAATGCATTTTCACTATTTTCTTGCTAACGACACAACGTAATAAGCTGAAACTTTCACAAGTTGGTTGTTTAATTGACCCTCCTACACATAGAGGCCACTCCAAGCCACTGAATGTCCAATGTGTTGTGCACACAGTGTTTGTGCATATAAGCCACGCTGCCCCTTTGAAGTAATCTTCAATGTACATACATGCACACAAAGACACATGTACACCACAGTTGACCTTGTTCACTGATATCCTATATGTTTGTGTACAATACTTATGCTGGATGGACTGTTTGTACTTGGTTGCTGAGGGGACTGCCTGTATGTGTTGTGCACAATACTTAGTTGTTGGAGGGAATGCCTATGTGTTGTGTACAATACTTAGTTGCTGGAATACATTTTTTTGGTGGACTCAGATGTACATTTAACCATCATTGACAATGAGGTCTTTCTCTCTGGTATTTTTCCATCATCACTGTCCTTTTTTTCCTTTTTTTTCCCCTTTTCTTTTCTTTTCAATATGGAATATTTTGTTGTTGGTTACTTTCTTTTTCGTTGAATTCTTTTGGGTTATTCACCATGATAACTTTTTTTATTCAACTTTTTTTGCTTTTTTCATTGAATTCTTTTGGGGATTTTTTCTTTTATTTCCTTTTATTTATTGGGTTGGTACATCCCTGGCTTCTTGTTTCTGGTGAGAAGAGAGTTTGGCTAGTCTGGCGATCTGATGGAGAGGACTTTGCTGGTCGGGGAGGACTTGTCTGTCTATGGGTTCACATCCACACCCTCTGCAGAATGGAAGGCAATAAAGCAGTGGCCCTTGCAGAGATGTATATTGCAGGACATGCATCCATACCTGGTGATCTTGTTCTTGCCGGGCGTTTTAATGCCCAGCCGGTGGCAGTGGATGCACATCCTGCCATATAGACTTGGCATTCGAACCAGTTGATGTTTTGGTCCATTCTGCAGTGGCACAGGTTGTGACAGGGGCTGGTAGGCTGGTGTTCCTTCGGCAAATCCAGCAATAAGTGCGTTGGCCACCTCAACTACAAACATCCTGTGACAGAGTTGTCTGCCAGACTCTGCCGAGTTGTTTTTGTAGCAGAGCCAGGCATTTACTCGGCTGACATCAATGAGAAAGTATAGAAGTTTCCGCCACCACTTCATGGACTGCCTGCTGCAAGATTGGTATGATCGATATTGGTCATGCCGATCAACGCCTCCCATGTGTTTTGTGTATGCTACAGCTTGAGGGGGGGCTCGGATGTACTTCTTTGTGGCCCTCCTCTCTCCCTGTCCCTTGACGTTTCTTTGAAGGAAGTCGGATGTTTTATCCCTGTAGCCTTGGTGACAGGAAGAGAGGAGGGACACCACCTTTGTATCTTTCCACAAGACGGCAGTGACTTTCTCTTTTTGTCTTGTGTACATGGTTCCTCTAGGGGCCTTCCTGAGTTCCAGCACTTTTTTGTATGACGTGGGGTTGATCCTTGGGTTGACACTAAAGTCATCAGGAAGGCCCTTAGAGGATCGCTTGACTGCTGCACATAGGTACGTCTTTCTCTCTAGGAGTTCTGTGGCCAGCGCAACTGAGGTGTTAAGCTTGTCGCAATACAAATCATGATAGCAGTCAAGAAAGGGCTGCATCATCTTCATTGAGATTGCTTTCATTTTCTCCCCGGACTCAGAATGCACCATCATATTCAGCAAATAACCAGAAGCAGACTCACATACGGCATAAATTGTGAAACCCATTTTAATAGGTTTCAGTGGCATAAAGAATCGCTTCACCTTTGCCTTGCTGCCCTTGTATTTGACCATGGCTTCATCGAGTGCAAGCTGTTTTGCTGGATTCCAGTTAGCGAGGCAGTTTGCAAGTACAGTGTCCCAGACAACCTGGAGTGGATACAGTGGATTAGTTCGCATGTACTCCCAGCGTTGTTGGTGGCTTTTTATGCGATGGGGGCCTTTGGTTGGATTTGAGCAGGACAGGAGTTCAGCAAGTAAGGTAAACCTCCCCCTTGTCATGGTGGCAGCTACTCTTGGGTTCCTCAGAGATGGGTCAGTTGACCAGTCATCTTCGTAGTTGCTGTTTCGATGGACACCCTGTACCATCCTGATGCCTACCCAGGCCCTAATTTCTTCTGCTGTTGTTGGCTTGGTAAACCGAGGATTGCCTCTCCCAGCAATGTTAGTGTACCTTGCAATCTTCCGAAACAGCATCAGTGGAAAAAATGCCAAGAAGTACATGAGTGGCATGTTGTTCAGGGGAGGATCCATTGTCGGCCCTTCAGGTGTTTTCCCCCGGAATTTATGGACGTGAGATTTCTTTAGATTTCGGGACCACCCAAACCTGTCGGCTGGATAGATTGGTTCATCTCGGGATGGTGGGTCTGGATCATCATCCGTTCCAGGCTGAACAGTGCTCCGACGACGCCCTCTGGTTGGTTGGGATGGGAGCTCCTCGGATTCAGACTCATCAGATTCAGAAAAGAAAATATCAGACGGAGAGGCTGAAGAACTTGATGAGAGCATCTCATCATCATCATCTTCGGTGACATGTGACCGGGCCGATGAGAGCTGATATAAGGTGTCATCATTGCTGTCATTGTCATCGTCATCGAGGACATCATCATCGTCAACATCCTGTTCCTCCTCCCATCTCTGCTTTCTCCATCTGCTTCTCTTATCCATCCACTACTTCTCCCTCCGTCTCTCCTCCCCCTCCTCCTGCTGACGTTTCTCCAACTGTCTTCTCTCCTCCTCTTCACGCCGTCTTCTGTCCTGCCTGTCTCAGCTTTTCTTCTTCTTGTCTTCTTTTTCTTTCCTCGAGCCGAGCTGTCTTTAATCTTTGCTCTTCCTCCAGTTTTCTTTTTTTCTGCAACTTTCTTCTCTGCTTTTCCTCTCGTCTTTTCTGATCTTCTCGTAGCTGTCTTTTCTCTGCTTTTTTTTCTTCTTTTCTCTTCTTGTCTCTCCTCTTCTTCTCTCTGCTCCTGCTTTCTCTTCTGCCGTCTCCTCTTTTTTTCTCGTTTCTTCTCTCTTTTCTCTTCCTCCTCACTGTCCTTTCTCCCCTCATCACACTTGTCTTCCTCCACATCCACTCTATCCTTGCCATCATCCTCTGCCTCCTGTAGCCCTTCTACTGCCACCTCATCGTCTCCTTCTTCATCACCGTCCTCTGCTTCCACTTGCCCCTCTACTGCCACCTCATCGTCTCCCTCTTCATCACCGTCCTCTGCCTGCTCTAGCCCCTCTACTGCCACCTCATCGTCTCCCTCTTCATCACCGTCCTCTGCCTGCTCTAGCCCCTCTACTGCCACCTCATCGTCTCCCTCTTCAACACCGTCCTCTGCTTCCACTAGCCCCTCTACTGCCTCTTCCTCCACTCCTTTCTCATTCACTTCCATTTTCTCACCCTTATTTTCCTCCTCTACTTCCTCCAGCCTGCTAAAATAATTATAAAAAGAAAAGGTAGGGTTCTATAACAACAACATAATAAGTTTGTGATAATAACTTTGTAACATTCAATCCTTATCAAAATTAAAACATTTTAATTATAAAAGTGTGCTTAAAATATTTACCTTTCGTCTCTCATAACTAGCTGAACAATTTCCAGCTCGTCCTCCTTCAAATTGAACTGCAGAGACTGAACTTCACGACTACTCATAGTGCTTTAGAATTAACTCGACTTACAAACTTTTTCTTCGGGGGGTACTGCTTAAAGCAATGGGCTGTGAAGCTGTCTTGAAGGCCTTATATACCTTTGCTTTCCTTTGTAAAATACTGGCCATTGTATGATTTCATACCTTTACGTAATATTATATAACCAATATTTAAATAATATAATAATTTTAATATGAATACATACACAACTTATGATGCCATTTATGGATATTGCCATATGAAGCTCCTCCCCTTTTAAAAATCATACGATACTCATTGAAATAAAGCAAACCAGTAGACTTAAGTTTTGGGTTTTTTTAATATAAAAACTACCTATAAAAGTACCTAAAAATTACATGTTAATTCAAGTTTTAGTATTGAAAAGTATGTAATGTTGTAATGGCAGACAATAAAATTCCCCTGTAAATATTGAATACATGTAGCTAACAACTGGTTACAATCATATGAAAGCTTATCAGCAGGTTATACTGTACACAAACTCCCAATAATAAATCACCATCAGCCACTGAGACCAATAAACCATTCCAAGCCTCCAGCATCCATTGGGATTTTCTGCAGTTATTTTGTAAACACAGACTCTCCATAGTAACCTACCACCAGCCACTAAGTCTGGAACAAATTATTATGCCCAGCAATATGTCAATCACAAACCAATGAAACCATCAGACTTTTGAGGCATTATGTTACTATACAGATTAACTATGAGGAGCCACTGCCTACCAAAGCAATGGCTTGGAGTGGCCTGAATGTGTTGTTGGAAAAATTGCACTGATTGTAGGAGGGTTTGCCAACATTACCAATGTGGTACATTTCCTTTAATTAGAAAAAAATTGCTTCTTTCTAGATGGAACATCGCTATGGGAGTTTGCCCACTATGACTGGGGAACCGGATACGGAAGAGGTAATTAAGTGTTTCAACCACATTGCATCACATTGGGCATAATATTATATGTTCCCTGTGCAGACCCAATCTGCCAGAAGTTCATAACGCATAATGCACCTATCAATTAATTACCTTGTCGCACGTAAACTCACCATATCCCTATACATACAGGGCACAGGCCCCCACCTTGGAGTGGCCATTGGCCTTGTGTAGGGCGAATTGCGTAAAAAAAAAAAAAAAAAATTAAATTTAAAAAAACATCTCAACCAGTAACACCTGAGCATCAAGTTCACCATGGAAACAGAAGAAGACGACAAGATCACGTTCCTTGATGTTGGCATTTCCAGAAAACTATTATCTTTACTGAAACTTTTATTACTTATTTACATAACTAAAGGTCACTTGTGACACCCTTGATGATCGCACATCACTCACCCTTGACCAAATTTATGATGTGCTACTAACGTGTTTCTTCAAGTTGTTTTCAGTCTAGCTTACCGGACTCAAGTTCTGGTGTTCGCAGCAGAATGTGGGTTCGAATCCTGGACTAGTTTTACCCCTCCCAGTCCTATTCGCACCGTGAAGAGGCTGGTTATTAACTTGTCTTGTTTCGGTGCGAGGGGCTGGTTTCTTCAGTGTGGAGTCGTAACAACTCAATGACTTAGTAGCCCCCACCTTGGAGTGGCCATTGGCCTTGTGTGGGGCGAATTGCGTTATAAAAAAATGTAAAAAAATAAAAAACATCTCAACCAGCAACACCCGAGCATCAAGTTCACCATGGAAACAGAAGAAGACGACAAGGTCACGTTCCTTGATGTTGGCATTTCCAGAAAACTATTATCTTTACTGAAACTTTTATTACTTATTTACATAACTAAAGGTCACTTGTGACACCCTTGATGATCGCACATCACTCACCCTTGACCAAATTTATGATGTGCTACTAACGTGTTTCTTCAAATTGTTTTCAGTCTAGCTTACCGGACTCAAGTTCTGGTGTTCGCAGCAGAATGTGGGTTCGAATCCTGGACTAGTTTTACCCCTCCCAGTCCTATTCGCACCGTGAAGAGGCTGGTTATTAACTTGTCTTGTTTCGGTGCGAGGGGCTGGTTTCTTCAGTGTGGAGTCGTAACAACTCAATGACTTAGTAGCCCCCACCTTGGAGTGGCCATTGGCCTTGTGTGGGGCGAATTGTGTAAAAAAAAAAATTAAAAAAATAAAAAACATCTCAACCAGCAACACCCGAGCATCAAGTTCACCATGGAAACAGAAGAAGACGACAAGATCACGTTCCTTGATGTTGGCATTTCCAGAAAACTATTATCTTTACTGAAACTTTTATTACTTATTTACATAACTAAAGGTCACTTGTGACACCCTTGATGATCGCACATCACTCACCCCTGACCAAATTTATGATGTGCTACTAACGTGTTTCTTCAAGTTGTTTTTAGTCTAGCTTACCGGACTCAAGTTCTGGTGTTCGCAGCAGAATGTGGGTTCGAATCCTGGACTAGTTTTACCCCTCCCAGTCCTATTCGCACCGTGAAGAGGCTGGTTATTAACTTGTCTTGTTTCGGTGCGAGGGGCTGGTTTCTTCAGTGTGGAGTCGTTGTAACAACTCAATGACTTAGTAGCCCCCACCTTGGAGTGGCCATCGTTGGAGTACGAGTTGGTTGGGGTACTAGTTGACTCAAATTCACCCTAACCACCCCAAATCCATAAAAATCCTCAAAGGGCACTTTCTTTTAAAAAAAATCAGCACTGTTGAAAAATGGGATCTTTATACTGGAGTTTATCAGATACTTAAAAGTAATACTTGTAATTGTATGTAGTTGCACAAACTTTGTACATGGGCCAAGAATGTTCAACCTTTGGCGGTGTGAATATGCATGGAAATGATGCTTATTCAGCTGAACTAAAGTTTTGGGGAACTTAAGTTAATTTTTCATACAATGAAGATGGATGCTGACCTATTTATTTTTTATTTTACATGTATGTATGAATGGATGAATAGCCGGCATTCCTAAAATTAATTAACATTTGATTTACAGATTTATGGGTACCACTCTGAGTGGAACAAATGCTTCCATACCATTTGCAGGGCTGAGAAAAGAAATGAGAAGAAACAGAAACATCAAGGTAGGCAAATATTGAAAAATTCAATAAAGTTTCAAGTATGCAGTAGGCTTGGGCGATATCGATTTTTTTTTTTTTAGGCAAATATTGAAAAATTCAATAAAGTTTCAAGTATGCAGTAGGCTTGGGCGATATCGATTTTTTTTTCATCCACGATATTTCAGCAAACATATATCGCGATCTTCGATAATATCACAATTCTTTTTTTCATTCATGCATTAGAACTGATAATCACAGGTATGTAGTATGTACCCCTCTACAAGTGTCACAATAAATTGCAAATTCATTTGCAGAGCGTGTATGTACTTCTGAAGTAGTTTGCTTTTGTTTATCATTTCTAAAAGCTCAAGACTGTTCTGATTTTGTTTCCATGGAATTTCTGACTTGACTCACAATGTCAATTTATTTTTTATCGTGATGTATTTTATTAGCGATTCGCCGATATGCCGATAACTTAAAAAGGTTCTCGATATAGTATGCAGTAAAATTGTTTCTAGTTATGTTGCTTTTTCGTTTCTTTCTATCTGTTTACCTTGTCTTGTGTGTACTTTTGTTAAATTTACCTCTTTCTGTCTACAATGCCCATTCCCCTATTTCTATTAAATATTTATCATTCTTTCTTCATACATATTCAGGTCAAGATGACGTTGAGCAGTGAGAATGGAGCAGTGAGAATGCAGCACTGAACCCCAGAGAAGAAAACCATGGTCTTCATCAGAGTTCTTTCCTGACAAACCAAGAAAAATTGAGGAGAAAAAACTGTGATAAGTATTCACAGTGTAAGTGTACACAGCTACTGATCACTTGATAGGCGGACACATTCTCTCGGCATGGAATGAGCTTGATACTTGTCTTTAATATAGTTGTCATATCATAGCCGTGAGATCTGGCAAGAATGTACAGCGAATAAAGACTTATAAATACATGAACATTCTGAACTGAGTATTTGACAATACGGTACGCAGTAAGTAAGTGAACTTAAACCAACGTTGACGTGTGAAGCATAAATTATTCCAGTACCAATTAATAACGTTACATGTACTTGTAAACTGACTTCATTATTTAACTAGAGAAGGCTCGACTTAAAACGTCTCCAGAAACTATATACGAAGCAATAATAACACTGTTTAATAAAATATCAACTCTACAAATGTTACCTTGTGGGCCTGCAGTAGGGTGTACACTTAACGTTAGTATTTATCTTGATACTTAGGGTATTTTGGAAAATTAGACGACAAAGTTAACGTTGATGAGGCCAAAAACATGGTGTCGAAAAAACGTGCAGTCGCAAGGCATTATGGGTAACCTAGAAAAACCTTAAGAAATCACTAGGGAGACAATCTAAATACCAGTGTTGTAACCAAGTCATTTTTTCTCAAGTCACAAGTCAAATTTTCTCAAGTCAAGTCAAGTCACAAGTCATTTTTTTGTCAAGTCAAGTCAAGTCACAAGTCATTTATCGTCCCCAATGAAAGTCAACTTTCAATAAATATTTGGACAAACTTGAAGTACATATCCACAATCTGTTAACAGCCAAGTGATATTCAGTTAATCAATCAAAGCTCAGTCACTTTGTTGTTTGAAAAAAATTCACAATTTTCAGAAAAAGGAAGTTAAATTAATTAAATGCCAAACCTGGAATACAAGCATATATCTACACACGTACGGAAAGTTACGTACATATGTTTAGCAGTATTCTAATAACAAAAGAGAGCTCCCACTCAAATATGTAATGTAGGAGTAATCATTAAACTTAAATGTGAGTAACAGCACTGTTTGTGTACCTAATTTGATTCTACATATACGTAACATGTACATGTACCCGACTTCTACACATTATGTTTAGCTTGACAAACCGTTGCACTTAAGAAATATCAAGTTTGACAACATTTTGTCACTGAGTCGAGCACGGTGAGGGCGCATGATGATTCCGCCATGACTAAAGTCACGCTCAACTGGTGAACTGGATGCTGGAACAAACAAAATAAAAATTATTATTATTTACAAACTAATATAAATTTTATGTCATTCAACTTGCAGTTGTATACAACTATTACAAGTTCTGACTTGGGAAAAGTTGTGTAAATGTTTTTTTAAATTTACATGTTCTCAAAGAACACCATCTTTATAGTAGGCTACATTACCATTAGTACTAGTAGCCCCACCAGTGTGGCACGGACCTGTATCCTTAGCCACACGTTGGTCTCATTGCAGCTAACGGCGGGGTTTTCTAGGAATTTTCTAAATTCCAGGCGCTGAAATTGACGATATTTACAACTATTTTGACAGGCTAGATATGTTCGTTACATGTTGAACTATCTAGGCGCCCCCCAAAAAATGGTTATTTTACTTACATTTCGTCTCATATAGGGCCCGAAAAAATTACAAGACGATCGGCATTGTGTTTCAACGAGGACGGCCATTTTGAATGTATGATATGAAGATGTGTGAATGGGAAAACAACTTTACGACGGCTGTTTTATGTGTGCACATACTTGCTCATATTTTAGCGTGCGAAGTATTCCGTTTCGGGGTTGCACGTGTTGTCGGTAGTCAGAGCATTTTTATGTGCTAAAATGTGATATAAAATGTGATATAACTAATATAGGCCTGTGTATAATTAAAATTAAATATTAATAAATAAATAAAACATGCCCAGTTCCTGGATTCAATTATTTACTTTTACTACAATAAGTAGGGCATATATTTACCATATATCGCAGAACCCGCTGCTATGAGGATTCTAGCCAGCCAATCACCATCGGGCAAGCTCGGTGGTCGAGAGGTTAAGACGTCTGCACTAGTAAGCAGGATGTTGCCGGTTCGAATCCCGCCCGAGTCCTGCCTGTGTAGTTTTTCACAGAGACTCGGAAAGCACTGAGTATACATGTACAGTGCTATACACATGACGGTGTTTGGGCAAAATTAAATCAATTGTATATTTACCTTATTAATTTTATTTTGTTTGTGTCCACAATATAATTCAGCAAAAGAAAAATGTTTAAAACACCGTTCAGTGACAGGCAATAATGATCAAATCAATGAAGTGTTTCATGTTTGAGGATATCGCTGATACTAGATAGCATATTGTTGTTTAACAAAATAATAATAGTAATAATATTATCAGTATTATTGATAATGATGGATAGCCAAAATGTTAATAATTGGGCCCATTCCCTGTAGCCCAGGAATTTTATTAAGAAATTCACGCCCCCAAATAGACCCAAACCCCGCTTGAACCATCTTTGCAATTTGTCTGTGCACACATAAAACAGCCGTCGTAAAGTTGTTTTCCCATTCACACTCTTCATTCAAAATGGCCGTCCTCGTTGAAACACAATGCCGATCGTCTTGTAATCTTTTCGGGCCTATATCATGAGTATATGAGACGAAATGTAAGTAAAATAACCATTTTTTGGGGGGCGCCTAAATAGTTCAACATCTAAGTTACGTATCTAGCCTGTCAAAATAGTTGCAAATATCGTAAATTTCAGCGCCTGGAATTTAGAAAATTCCTAGAAAACCCCGCCGTTGGCGGCAATGAGACCAACGTGTGGCTAAGGATACAGTCCGTGCCACACTGGTGGGGCTATACCATTAGGTGCCCAGAGATGGTTTGAAAATGTGCTGTTTTTGTACTGTATTGTACTATTTTTGGACATATAAAATCTCCAGTGAAAGGCGAAAAACAACCATCCAGCATTCCCCATAGCGCCATTCTAGGGCCAATACATTGGACTCCCTCCGTAGGTATCGCATAAGTTATAACGGAACAGAGTTTCTTCAAACGAGTGTACATGTGCTGCATTTATTTCATGAGAAAAAAAATCAAGTGTACAAACTTACTTTTTAGGATGCGTTTTCAGATGGCGAACGAAATTTGATGTCGTCGCAGGTCCATCAACCACCTTTGCTTCACATGTTCTGCAGACAGCGCTTCTCATTTTTAGCGAACTTTCGTAACTTAACGTTACACGTGTAGAACAGAGAAATAGCAACAAGCTTGTGTGTGTATTACCATAGCGTCGAGCACGCGCGCTGAGATAAACAACTTGCCCAATGAATTGTATCGGTTATGTAAGGAGAATTT
Organism: Zoroaster sp. YZ-2022; assembly: GCA_029582265.1. NCBI lineage: Eukaryota > Metazoa > Echinodermata > Asteroidea > Forcipulatida > Zoroasteridae > Zoroaster > Zoroaster sp. YZ-2022. The sequence continues at coordinate 13,641,560 of CM055820.1, forward strand.
TAACATTACGTGCGTGAAATGTTTAAAAATTCTCTTTTTATGGAGTAAACCATTAAAAAACATGTACCTATAATGTTTACACTAACAAATCAATAAAATATGAGTCAAAATAGTTATTCGGTTTTGTTTACGGTACATTTGCGATAATTTGTTCAACACTTTTCAAATTCTTAAAACAATTAACAATGTCACTATAACCTCGTTTCCAGCTGTCTGTATAAATTACTTTGAATATTAATGCACAGCTTTTAAAAGTAATACTAGCCCACAGCTTCCACTACGACAGATTGTGTGGAAGACTAGACATGTCGCCACACATAGCATGTACATGTACATGTACAGTATACATGCAATAATGTACAGATTCGTGACGGCAATTACTTTTTTTGCCATCACAAAAATATTAAGTTATAAAACGTTAACGATCATGTGACCAAAACAAAGATGGCAGCCTCCATCAAAACACATGAAATACAAGTGAATGTCAAAGGTCAACTATGGAATACGAAACCGGACGATCTGTGAATAATGGCAGCTGCGTGAGATTAGAACAAATGCAAACCTGAACGGGCCCCAAGAGGGGGCAATTACAAACAACGCACGGCCAAAGAGAGAGAGCAATTTGAGCTCGCGCGCACAGGGCGTCCGCTACACACAGTGCCAAACCTTGATTACATGCCAACTGTTTGAAGCAGCCCAACAGAAGGATGAGAGGTTACTTTTGCAAATCGAAGATAAAGATCTTGTGGGTTTAGAAGTTTGCTATTATTGTCTTTGCTATAATGAGTATGTACCCAATTCTTGACGAGGCCAGATCCATCAGATGAAATACCTATTTGGTACAATAATGCATAAATAAAATTCTGTGAAGAAGTCATCCAGAAGAGAATAATAAAAACAATGAAATTCATTGCATCGTAACTTCATCAAGTGCGTACAAGAAGTGGAGGGAGTTGACTGCAGTAAGTACAGGTCCCACAATCTGAAAACACGTCTGAAAAGTACATTTCCTACGCTGGTAATTCATAGATCATTTACTAAGAATACAATTGACTTGGTGTACAGCCAATCTCTTACTGCAAAAGAACTGGTAGACTGCAGTTGGCTCAGATACATTATGTACTGATACTGATATAGACAGCAGTGAAGGTGCTGGAGAGGCACAGAGATTTTCACATGGAAGTGCATATCTTCACACACTCTTCAATGCATCAGCTGTACTTGCACTTATAATGAAATAAAATCACAAGGCATTACTGCTGCCCTGGCCATCAATTATCCTTGCAGACTGCTTAACAAATGAGCCAGTAATTTTCAATCACCCACTTTGTTCATCTTAACACTAGGACACTGATTCCATCATGACCCGTTGAAAGTCTACTCTGATTGAGATAATGTTGCCCCTTTAACCATTATCTTTAATTAAAAAATTATGTTGACTTTCTTTTTATGCAGCAGTAAAAGGTATTTATTTTTAAGTGCTAAAGATTTAACAATACGAGCCAAAACCAAATAATGCCAGGGACTACAGGTTCACTTATTGGAATATTTTGTATTTCAGAAAAACAAAATTCTTTTCATTGCAAATTAGACCTAGAAGTTTGGATAACCTTTATCCTGTATGAAATGGATTATTATTGATGGATGGAAAAGGAGTATCATGACCATGACAAAATAAAGCAGAAGTGTCATTCGAAAGATAATGTTTCGCATTTCCTTTATTTAAATATCTTATTAATTTTGTGTATTAACGAAGAATTTGTTTTATCAATTTAAATATTTACACAAAACGTTGACAATTAATAACCAATAATTTACTTTTTAAAGATGAGAAAAGATTCACAAATTGGTCTTTGATGTAGTCAGGGTTAGATCCAGGGTTGCCTAAAGAGGGTGGAGCTCAAGGTAAGGAGATGGGGGATGGGAAATGAAACCCCAAAATATTGAAATGTATGGACAATTTAGAAGTTTTTCCACATGATGAATTAAATTGGAATACTACCCCACGACACCATAGATCCTACCCTGGGAGTAAGGGGTTGAGGACTGGGGGAGACCTTTTATTCAAGGCAATATTTTTTTAAACTGGTTCATTTCTTTACAATGACATCAAATATTTCCCAAATATGGAATCCCTTTCCAAACTTTTCCCTACCTCACTGGACCGATTTGACAGATTAGGGTAGGGGAAACAAAAAACCCAGCCCGTGTGAACTATTCAATTATACAAAAATCCCCATTGGAATGTACAGTTCTCTAAGAATGTCCGAAAGAGGGCGCTATTTTCATGTCATAGTTCAAATGCAAATATCTGCCAGACTGGCAAGTTTTGTGAGTGCATTTATATATTAGAATTTACATGTAATTATCTATTAAACTGTTTCTGCGCTCATGCCTGATATGCGTCACGAAACTCGATTTCTGAATGCATTTTCATTGCACGCTCCGTAGTCTGAAGTCAAGTCACATGCTGAACTTAACTCCATAGCCGTAGTCTCTTGTCAAGTCGCACTTGGCACCACGGATGCGAGTTTTGTCATGAAACTTTTCTGAAGAGAAAACCATATTTACCAAGTTCAGACTTAATTAATGTATTTTTAAACAACTTTAGGTGATGACGTCATAACATCATGAACAACCAAACACCGTGAAAATTCTACTCACTAGACTAACATGCTTGTGGAAGTTGTTGGTGAATTAACTAAGAACCTTTGTAACATTAGAATTTTATGGGAATTTGTAAGTGAATGAGGAATTGTACCGCAGAAAAATAGCTGCCTGGCTTGGCTCGTACCTGCAATGTCTCCCCATTTTAGCTGTAATAATGGGCGTTCTATTAAGGATTAGATTTCTTAAATGTTTTGTTCATCAAAACTGGGAGAAAGACAAATAATCTGATAATCAAAAGCTCTTTAATTCATAGTACACTTAAAATAGGCTCTTTATTTCTGCAATTACTATTAAATACAAACTTATACAATGTTCATAACTTAACATTTTGGATTCATTTTGCATTTTTAAACAACTTTAGGTGATGACGCCATAACATGATAAATAACCAAACACCTTGAGTTTGTTTTTTTACAAACTCTAGTTTTATTTATTTTATTATTACTTACTAACAGTGACATTTCACAATTAACAGTGTTAATTAATTTTGTTGAGGCAAAATCCCAAAATATGAGGACCTCGAAACTACGGTACGTTAGGTGAGTATGGTGTATTTGAATATGTGTGGTTTGTATAAGAACCGTTAACGTTTCGAGCAGTGTACTTCATCCGACTTCTGGACTCACCACCATCGGTTCTTATCAGAACTACACATAGGCCTACATCTTCACAGAAGATATTATTTCACATGGTGTAACCAGCAATTATCATTAATAGTCATTATCCATCACACCATGCATTCCATGCAAAGCTTCAAATCATACTGGCAAGACAATATCCTTCTCATTTTTCTACTCTTAATTCCTGGGAATATTAATACCTTCATCATATTTTGAATTAACTATTTTATTCTTCTTATTTTTAATTCTAAAAACCCTTGTGCTAGAAAAACAACATGATAATTCTAATAACTATCTCGCACATGCTGTTGTTGCTAATTTGGGAAATATTGTTAATTAAGCTATAGCATGTTTTAAAATTTCATTTGATTTAACACGTTTTTATAATTTTGTTTTACATTGTTAATAACGCTTTATTTACTTCAAGTTTATTCAGTTACTGTTGAGACAATAAAACGTCATTTTCCCTTGGCTGATGAATGCGGAGTCTGCACTTCTGCATTTGATAAATGTAGAAGATCCAATAATGGCATTCTCAAATAACACTGCAGAGAGGATCGAAACAGACTTTTTGTTTATTGTTCGGTGACCACGATGTGCCTGGATCCAATTTAAAAAGGCAACAATGTCTCTCCATTTTAATAATTTCTTACCAGAGCTAATATTAATCTCTGAAAACAATAAACAAACAAATTAATTTCAAAATGAAGTCTGTCCCAAGGGTAAGCCATATTGTTCAATTTCTTGAACTTGGGCAAATGTTAATAAATGTTAGTACCAGCCAAGTTGATGATGGACCTGCTGTATTGGATCTTCTACATTTATCAAGTGTAGACTCCGCACTCATCAGCCAAGGGAAAATGACGTTTTATTGTCTCAACAGTAACTGAATAAACTTGAAGTAAATAAAGCGTTATTAACAATGTAAAACAAAATTACAAAAACGTGTTAAATCAAATGAAATGTTAAAACATGCTCTAGCTTAATTAACAATATTTCCCAAATTAGCAACAACAGCATGTGCGAGATAGTTATTAGAATTATCATGTTGTTTTTCTAGCACAAGGGTTTTTAGAATTAAAAATAAGAGGAATAAAATTGTTAATTCAAAAAATGATGAAGGTATTAATATTCCCAGGAATTAAGAGTAGAAAAATGAGGATATTGTCTTGTCAGTATGATTTGAAGCTTTGCATGGAATGCATGGTGTGATGGATAATGATGACTAAAATTGCTGGTTACACCATGTGAAATAATATCTTCTGTGAAGATGTAGGCCTATGTGTAGTTCTGATAAGAACTGATGGTGGTGAGTCCAGAAGTCGGATGAAGTACGCTGCTCGAAACGTTAACGGTTCTTATACAAACCACACATATTCAAATACACCATACTCACCTAACGTACCGTAGTTTCGAGGTCCTCATATTTTGGGATTTTGCCTCAACAAAATTAATTAACACTGTTAATTGTGAAATGTCACTATTAGTAAGTAATACAAAAATTAATTAAAAAATCACCCATTGAAATATAAACCCCAAAAATATCCGGTTTCTGGTAATCACCGGCTTCAAAAGTGGTGCGGTGATGCGTTCGTTTTTCTTTTTGGCCAACAGGGAAAAACATGATTGGTATAGACTTTCTCTATATCTTGTTTTCTTCAGACATGGAAATAAACCTCTTTTTGACAATTGTGGTTGTCCTGAAAAGGACCGTTGGGTTTTGTTGTATGTTGATGGTCTTGGCTCAGCACTGCATGGGTACTCGTTGCCGCTAAATGTCATGGCTTGACTTCATGCAGTATTCAGCTTGATTTAGGTAGACAATAGCTTGAAATGACTTGACTGGATTTGGGAATGGGTTCTGCTTTATTGAGAGTTTGCTTGGGAACAGCTTGACCTGGGTGAAAGTTGGCTTGAGAGCGCTTGGGGTGTGACTTGAACCAATTTCTTGTACGTTCAGTTGGGCTTGAACAGAAACCTGTAAGATAAAACCTTTAAGAGAATTAATGCAAATAAATTAATGTTAAATTGTGTAGATTTATACAACGTTATCAGGCACCTTTTTATATAAACTATTCGGATTTACATATGAAAGACTGTAGCGATGCGTGGTGCGCATACAGCTGGAGAAAAATGTATCAAAAATCACCACTACACGTCATCAGATCGATTTGGATTTCAGAAGTGAAGATTCCCACAAACCTGAAGATTCCCACAAACGGACTGATCCAAATTAAGACAACAAATATTTAAACAAGTTATTAATTTAATACTTGTGAATTGTGCAGAAATGTTTGACGCGGAGTGTTTGTATTTTTAATAGTTTAGTGAAAACCCCGATCGATTCAGTTTGTGACAGTAACGTACATTATGTTGCGCATACGGCTTGGGAACGTTATCAAATCACCACTACACGAAATCGGATCGATTGGATTTCGAGTCTTTGAAGGCTTCAACTAACAGATTTATCCAAATTAAGTCAACATATCTATTAACAAGTTGTTAATTTAATACTTGTGAATTTGTCAGAAATATTTGACAAGTTTGTTTATTTTTAATATTTTAGTGAAAACCCTGATCGATTTAGTTTGATTATGGCTGTGAGGATCTACCCGTGCCGCCGCTTTGCAGTACATGTACATGTACATCATGCGCATTATCATGGAATTACAGAAGCCATGGCTCGGCGCGGTGAAAATAGGCAACGTTCATTCTCACGTTCTCTCAGGTTATCGCGATAAAGTTATCGCGATAAGGCAATATTTATTGCGTGGAGTTTAGCGCGACAGTCTACTTTATTTCGATCGCAACTGTAATAATGTTTTAATTAGAAAAAAATTGTCTCTTTCTAGATGGAAGTTGACAATGAGAGTTTGACCACTGGTGAACTGGATACGGAAGAGGTAATTAAGTGTTTCCGTCATCTTGCATTACATTGGTTATAATATTATATGTTTGTAGTGTTTTCTTCCATGTAAACATAGAAACATTTGTAATTCTAATCCATTGGAGTGTCGTGGCCGAGCGGTCTAGCGCACCGAACTCAAGTTCTGGTGTTGCCAGCAGCAGGGTGTGGGTTCGAGCCCCGGTCGTGACACTTGTGTCCTTGAGCAAGGTACTTAACCATAATTGCTTCGTCCTTCGGATGGGACGTAAAGCCGTAGGTCCCGTGTGTTGTATAATGCACGTAAAGTGGATTGTCGTGCGGTCTAGCGCACTGAACTCAAGTTCTGGTGTTGCCAGCAGTAGAGTGTGGGTTCGAGCCCCGGCCGTGACACCTGTGTCCTTGAGCAAGACACTTAACCATAATTGCTTCTCTCCACCCAGGGGTTAAATGGGTACCTGTGAAGGCAGAGATGGTTTGCTCTGTATGCGCTAGAAATGGCAGCAATTGAGCTGTATACTCCCCAGGGAGCTGAGATGGTTTCAGGAATGATTTATGAGCCTTATGAGCCTTATGAGCAGGGATAATAATATAATGCGCCTTGAGCGCCACTTAGTTGGTGGATACGTGCGCTATATAAATCTATACATCATCATCATCATCATCATTGTATGCTTTCCCATACAGTATTCTCAGTGTTTGTTGTACTATTTGACCTTGCATTGCCAAGCTTAGTAATTGATGACCACTTCAAGGTCCACTTTATTACCTTCACCACATGTCATCACCTCACTTAAAGCTTTGCTCTCAGACTTCTTGTCTATAATTTTATTACTTTGGGGGATAGTCAGCCCTACAACTATCCTTACCATATGTCAAGTTAGACCATTCTGTTTTCAAACACACAGCAAACAACAACTCCACAAACGCTCTCTCCTTATTTACCATGTAAAAGTTCATATGTATTACTGTTAATCTCCAGTCAGAATAAAGGTTTATCTCCGAACACAAAAAATAGTGTGACTTGTTTTTCTTCATTCAAACACACTAAATTGGTGACCCAGACGTGATTCGAAGATGCCTGACAACATAGACAGTAAGATTGTGGCCCCAGTCAAGCTGAAGCTACCACCATACTGGCCAGCGGAGCCACATGTATGGTTTGCTCAAGTGGAAGCCCAGTTTGCCACAAGTGGCATCACCACGGAGAAAACCAAATATGATTACATCATCGCGGCCCTCAGCCCTGCAATTGCACAAGAAGTGAGGGGCCTTCTCCTCGACCCACCAAAAGACAACCCATACAAAACACTGCGTGCGGAGCTTATTAGAAGAACCACGGCGACTGAACAGAAACGGCTGCAGCAACTCCTTCTGGGAGACCGTAAACCGACACAGTTGTTGCGACATATGCGCCAACTCCTCGGCGACCGGGCGTTAGAGGACTCTATCCTGCGCCAGTTATTTCTCCAACGCCTGCCGGCAAATGTTCAACTAGTCATAACGACTGCCGGAGACTCCCTGAAGAATGGAACAACTGGCGGAGCTCGCCGACAAAGTCATGGATGTTGCAGTACAATCCCGATTAGTCAATTCTATGACACCCATGACCACAACAGCAGCGAGTTCGGCCCAACCTACGAACCTGCAGAATGAAGTGGGGCGCCTTCGCGGGGAATTAAATCGCCTCACAGTACAACTACAGAATCTATCAACCCGTCCTCAACGCTCCCGTTCGCGTGCAAGGAATCGCTCGCCCCAGCAGCCTCGCTCCAGCACTCCAGCTCCAGACACTGATGACGCCGGCATGTGCTGGTATCACGCCAATTTCGGTGACAATGCCCGTAAGTGCAAAAAACCGTGCTCGTTCTCGGGAAACGACAGTGCCAGCCACTAGCGGCGACAAGTTCTGCTGGCCCATCACAAAGTCGCCTTTTCTACGTGACAGACCGCTCCACAAAGCAGCGTTTCCTCATTGACACCGGGGCCGAAGTAAGCGTTCTTCCACCCACGCGGTTGGATCGATCACGGCCATACCATGGTTTTCAACTACAGGCAGCAAATAAATCCGCAATTGCCACTTTCGGTGAACGGTCACTCACACTGGATGTAGGACTGCGACGGACGTTGTTCGCAGGTCCTTCAACCGCTCACCGATCTGCTAACTAACGCAAAAAACAAATCTGCACCTCTCCCTTGGAATAACACTGCTACAGCTTCATTTCACGCTATCAAAGCGGCTCTCGCTAATGCCACTCTCCTCGCTCATCCAAAGCCCGACGCGCCTCTGTGCGTCATGACAGATGCTTCGGATGTTGCCGTGGGAGCTGTTCTTCAACAACGAGTTGCCAATGCATGGCAACCACTCGCATTTTTCTCCAAGAGACTTCAACCAGCAGAGACACGTTACAGCACATTTGATCGTGAACTTTTAGCCATATACCTCGCCATCTGCCATTTTCATCACTCACTCGAGGGTCATCATTTTCATGTGCTAACGGACCACAAACCGCTCACATATGCTCTCGGCACCACAACGGACCGTCACTCCCCTCGCCAAATTCGCCACCTCGATTTTGTTTCACAGTTTACCTGCGATATCAGACACGTTAAAGGTGGAGATAACCCCGCAGCGGACGCCCTATCTCGTGTTGAACTTAACACCCTGCGCACGGATCATTCTTCCCTCATCGATTTCCGCAAAATGGCGGAATTATAGAAAGCCAGTGAGGAACTTACGCAACTGCGCACATCATCACCCTCGCTCAATTTCAGGGAAGTTCCTCTCCCGTCATGTGACACAACATTAATTTGTGACGTTTCTACTGGAAACCCACGTCCGTTCGTTCCAGTTGAGTTACGCCGCACGGTATTTGACGGGCTGCATTCCCTGTCACACCCTGGAGTTCGTGCTACGCAACGCCTCCTCACGGATCGCTATGTTTGGCCAGGTATTAATCGTGAGGTGAGACAATGGACGAAATCGTGCATACCATGTCAGCGATCAAAGGTCCACCGCCACCCTTTCTCAGTTCTCCACCCCGGAGGCCCAATTTTCACACGTTCACATTGACCTTGTTGGCCCATTACCATCATCCAATGGACATACATACATGCTGACCTGCATCGATCGTTTCACACGTTGGCCAGAAGCCATTCCCTTGCCTGACATCACAGCCGAAACGGTTGCTCGTGCGTTTGTAACGCGATGGGTCGCCACATTCGGCGTTCCATCGATTATCACCACCGATCGTGGAGCCCAGTTTGAATCCGCGCTTTTCCGCGTCCTGGCTAACCTACTTGGTACACAGCGCATTCGTACCACTGCTTACCACCACATCACCAACGGCCTGGTGGAACGTTTCCACCGACAACTCAAAGCATCCCTTAAAGCACAAGTTGACCCATCCAACTGGACAGAGACTTTACCGCTCGTTCTGCTTGGAATTCGCACCGCAGTCAAGTCAGATTTTGGTCACAGTGTCGCTGAGCGTGTGTATGGTACCACCCTTCGCTTGCCAGGAGAATTGTTTGATACGACCTCCGATATTTCTACTTTGGACCCAGCTGCCTATGTTCATCGTCTACAATGCGCAATGCAATGTCTCCGACCGCCTACGAGTCGTTCTCAACAACGAACTAACATTCATGTTCCTTGTGATTTGCAAACATGCACCCATGTTTTTGTCCGCCGTGACGCGGTACGGAAACCCCTTCAACCACCCTATGATGGCCCTTTCAAAGTACTCAGTCGCTCAGCCAAGCATTTTGTACTTGAACTGCCCAACCGCAAGCCTTAGGACACAATTAGCATCGATCGCCTCAAATTGCCCATTTGGATATTGCTATGGACACACATCCTGTTCCCCTAACACCCGAACAGCCTGCCCCAGCAGTTAAACCCCCTGCCCGCGTAACTACTGAACAGAATTCCCCATCATCGGACAGTCCACCCATTCGTACGTCCCGTTCAGGCCGCGCACTGTTCATTGGCCCAAACGCTATATCACAATCGTTCGTTCTTAGTTTATTATCATTCTAATTATTATTTTTTTATCAGCCACTCACTGGAAGGGGGCTCCTGTAGTGTTTTCTTCCATGTAAACATAGAAACATTTGTAATTCTAATCCATTGTATACTTTCCCATACATTATTCTCAGTGTTTGTTGTACTATTTGACCCTGTATTGCCAAGCTAATAGTAATTGATGACCACTTCAAGGTCCACTTTATTACTTTGACCACCTTATTCACCACATGTCATCACCTCACTTAAAGCTTTGCTCTCAGACTTCTTGTCTATAATTTTATTACTTTGGGGGATAGTCAGCCCTACAACTATCCTTACCATATGTCAAGTTAGACCATTCTGTTTTCAAACACACAGCAAACAACAACTCCACAAACGCTCTCTCCTTATTTACCATGTAAAAGTTCATATGTATTACTGTTAATCTCCAGTCAGAATAAAGGTTTATCTCCGAACACAAAAAATAGTGTGACTTGTTTTTCTTCATTCAAACACACTAAATGTTCCCTGTGCTGACCCAATCAGCTAGAAGTTCATAACGCATAATTCACCTGTAAATTAAAAAGGTAATAATGTGATTGTTTTTTGAGGTAAAAAAGAAACAATTTATTTTAGGATGGTGAAGCACTGTAAGTGCATACCAGACCAGAGAAAATCTTCAATCTTGTATAAAAGAATTCATTGGTACACCAGGGTTTGCCCTTAACTTATGTTTCACTAGACAGCTGTACCAGTCAGTTTGACGTTTCAGTAGTCCGCTAGACGTTCCTCTAGTTAACTAGTTTTTCATGTAGATAATGTTTCATTAAATGATAATTTCTTTCATAAATGTTTGGCATTTGGCATTTTGGGGAATTGGGACCCGAAAGACTCCCAGAAAAGGCTTTTATTATTATTAGTTTATAACTCAAGATTTCTTCAGTCCACAAGCCACAGAAGAAGTATCTGGATCTGTACTGTACTGGTACGTACGTGATATAGTCTTTAAAGCTAAAATACATGATTGATAATTAGCCAAATAGTTGATTTTTTAAGTATAAAACTTACTTGTTGTAAAGTTAATGATGGTATGAATTTTCCTTAGAAATATCTTTGTCTAAGGTACTGTAATTTTTAAGACAGGTGAAAAATTTAGGAAGATATCTCTTCCACATTAGGAGTGCAAAAAATCTGAATGCATTTTCAATATTTTCTTGTGAACAAAATAACTTAATAAGCTGATACTTGTTGAATGTATATCTTGATTCAAAGAGAGGAAGCATACTCATAGAAGCAGTTTTGTCACATTACGAATGTTGTACATGTACCTTCCCTTCAATGTATATCTTGATTCAAAGAGAGTAAGCATACTCATAGAAGCAGTTTTGCCAACATTACCAATGATGTCCCTTCCCATCAATGTATATCTTGATTCAAAGAGAGTATACTCATAGAAGCAGTTTTGCCAACATTACCAATGTTGTACCTTCCCTTTAATGTATATCTTGATTCAAAGAGAGTAAGCATACTCATAGAAGCAGTTTTGCCAACATTACCAATGATGTCCCTAATTCCCATCAATGTGTATCTTGATTCAAAGAGAGTAAGCATACTCATAGAAGAAGTTTTTCCAACATTACCAATGTTGTACCATCCATTTAAAGGAACTACCTCCTTGTTATTTCCTTGGAATATTAACAATTTCTCAATTATATCGCTTCGCAAATCTTTTATGTTATATAGGAAGATGAAATCAACCCTATTGCCCGGCCTACTCCAGATTTTCCGTACGATGATGGCAGTCTTGAAAATGTAAGATACCATTATATTTTTACTCAAACAAACTGTAGCCTAAATATGGACTCCGTCTCTGTACACACTGAAACAGAGTCCATTCAGCCAGCAGGTCAGTCGCCGCACAGAAAACATCTTTTGTGAAATAGTTTAAATCTTACCTGTGTAGGGAGGCTGAAACTCGGTACTAAACTTCCATGAACTATACTAACAAGCGCTAAGTTTTGATGGTTGTTCATCATTTCATAGTCCATTTCGCGTAATCGCGTGTAGCGACAAAACAGCTGCATTTGTGTGGTACACATAAAATATTCCATGTAGCAGATTTTATGTGTGCTCGTCATGCTCGTATGTACGCCGACGCACCCAAGCTGACCCTAGCATATTTTTTGTCGTAACACTCAAGTGACGAACAGCCATGAAAAGTAAAGGAATTCTTTAACGTTAAATCTTGGGATTATTTCATTAAAAACACTTAGTAAAAATGATATGAAATTCAAACCTTGCTGAGATGCATTGTATTTGGTCGTGGGATTCTGCTGTCGAGTATCAGCAGCTTCACACAGGTAAAAATATAGCAATGAATTTACACAAAATATATTTTTTTTTATATTAGCAAAATTTTGGTTAAATTTGTAGTCACCGTAGTACACAAAGGTGAAAGTCTATTTTTTGGTTAAATCCGTAGTCACCGTAGTACACAAAGGTGAAAGTCTATTTTTGGTTAAATCCGTAGTCACCATAGTACACAAAGGTGAAAGTCTATTTTTGGTTAAATCCGTAGTCACCGTAGTACACAAAGGTGAAAGTCTATTTTTGGTTAAATCCGTAGTCACCATAGTACACAAAGGTGAAAGTCTATTTTTGGTTAAATCCGTAGTCACCGTAGTACACAAAGTCTATCCTAGGCTAACACATGTATATATATATATACATGTATACGCATTCAAACCAAGGACTTATAACAAAAGAGACAATAGATCCTCGGTTGCTATCACAATGGAGAACAATATGGTCCTCAGTTGTTGGGATAATGGGCTAGAACATTTCTTTATGTACTACCAGTTTAATGGATTCCATGGGTTCCATGGCTTTAAAATACTGGCCCAAAATGTTCTGGATGTTATTTAATTCATAAACTGAAAGAGGACAGCGTCAGAGTATTCCATTTTTTAATTTATTCGTTGAAGTTTTCTTTTTGTACATAGTTAATTTCTTGTTTCTCACACCCCCCCCCCCCCATAAATGGATCATGCCAACTTGCACTTTAACAATAACCCGAAGATGTCTTTAGAAAGTGTGGTCTGATCTTTGGTACACCCAATGTACACCCCTATTTCCTTTGTCAAAAAGCACCTAGTAGCAAGATGCAACCCCAACCTTTGGTCATGGTAATTTAGCAATTGTACTATTTCAGTAGCCTTTTTGTTGGTAGACAAATCCACTTAGGTTCTTGCAAGTTAGTTAAGTTTGTTTTGTGTGCGAGTTGTGAGGACAGAATCATTCTGAGATTCAGAGAGACAGGACGCATGTTTGTCCGTTGTTTGAATTTGTGTGTGGAGTTGCCACCCAACCAACAGGCGAGTGGATACAGCCCTCGTAGGTACTGGGCTGGTCAACTCAAAGTTTGGCCGAGAGCCAACAATACCCATCCAGTTTTTGACCAGACTTCACAAGAGGCAACGGCCTGAAGCTCTATATACGCGGTGAAATTACCGTAAGTACAGTATTGTCGCATATTTTGTTATTTTACTGAACTGAAAGTTATTCTAAAAATAATGTCATTGAAACCTGGAGTTTTCACTTTAAAATATTTGATTAGGCTATTGCCGTTATCATAGTGTCGAATGATTTGTGTATTAATTAATCACTGCTGGGATTAATGGCTGGAATATTATGTTGAAACAAAATGTTGGTTGAGTTTTGGAAATTCTTTAATTTTAGATGACCAGTTACCCCCGGGAACACAACCCCATTAAAGACAAGAATCCTGACCCGTGAGGCCGAGTCCAGATATGACGGCAGGGACCAGTAGGGTCAAGACCAGGCGACAGAGTCGTCCAGATCACGTCGATCATCCGCCCGCCTAATCTTGTTGTGGGGAAGGTGGTGCAGAAATCTAATTTGAGAAATTCATTTCATCTATTTTGTTTCAAGTTCAGCATGTAACGTTCAGTTGAAGATGTTTTCGTTTGAGAGTTGATTTTCTTTAATTGAGTTGATTGACTAAAATTGATTTAGATTGAAGAAGTTATTAATCCATGTGGTTGAGTTTATTTGCTTGGGCCATTTCATAAGTTTGATTACGTTTTCTATCAAACTTGCTATATCATAATTGTTGTATTAATTGCTGATTTAATTTCAGTTTTATCAAATTAATATGTCCTTACGCTTTCAATCAGTGTACTAAGCAGAAGTTTGAGCTTAAATTGAGTTTATATAAATTTAAGTTAATTCATTGAGGAAAGCGACCTCACCATTCATTTCATTTGATTAATTGTAAATATTGTAAATCTTAATTTTTTATAATTTTGAATAATACTCTTGAATTTAATGTTCGTTGGTGTCTTAGTGAGTTATTGTGGTCTGTCCCGTGATAACATACGTATTGTCCCTAAGTTAAAAGGAACGAGGTGACAGACAGTCTCCATTTCATGTACATTAGAAAAAACCTAATAACTATTATGTTATGAAGGTCTTTTGCTCTGTGGTCTTTCTTTTGGATTTATTATTAAAATGGATTAACTTCAGACACAAGACAGTGGAACGGACTGACTAATGATTTGAACAAGACAAACGAGTACATGTAAATGATTAAAAAGTACACTCAAATTTCGTCTGTAATTTCCTTTTTTCCCCCTAATTTTTCCAGTCACTGACCTGACTCAACTCCGCACTGGTTATTAAAACACCCTGTAGATTGCAGCCGCCTAAGCACTATTCTAGCAAAACACATGTTAATTACGCCAACCAACAACTAACATCTTGCTTGTTAGGCCCTGTACGTATGTGTGGCGGGAAAATGCACGTGTTACACACATGCACACAGTACATCCAGACAATGGATGCCGGGCGACTCTGATCAGTGACTGTGCCACTGGGCTGCTATTTCTGGCAAAACCCTAAACTTAGACCCAACTTTTTGGAGTGACCTCCCAAATTTATCATGAGAATTAACAATGTTCTCAACAACGTTTCAGGGTTTTTCTTTTTCCATCAAAATCTAGAGAAAATGCTCTGTATGATTGACATGCATAGTATTAGCCAGAGGGGTGTCTGGGTGTCTTTTGGACACCCATTTTCATCTGCCATTTACATGTGAAATTATTGTGAGTGAACAATTTAGACACCCTGTTTTGAAATTTCCAGCAAATTTGGACACCTAAGTTCTAAATCCTGGCTAACCCCTTGGTGACATGAAAATCTCAAACTGGTCCCTGGGTATGGGGTCAGTTTTTGACCTTTTCATGGTTGTTACACATATATGGTAAATGCCAAGAAGCTTTGGGTTTTGCCAGAGCGGGTCACATATGTATAAACCAAGCATTTATTTAATTGGAGCTTGTCCTGATGATTTTGTTTAATCTATTTGATAAACTTTTAAGGTTGTAAATCCTGAATTACGTCGGCCTCCAATGGGACCATATGAACCACCAAGCCAGGACAACATAGAACTGCAGGTCAGTAAGCATTATTATATCAGCTCAGCTAAAGCTTCCTAATATTGTATATTACTATATTTGCTCCTAGCAGAGTTCTTATTGCGCATGCTATGAACGTGTTATACAAAATAATAATATATATATATAAAAGCAGAAGTCTATTACCTGCATTAAGTGTGTCAGTCGTGTTATAACCTAGTCCACAGCATTGTACGCATTCATGGTACATTCATGACGTATTCTTCCACAGACTGACTTACAATGTCTCAAAAAGAAGCACTGCAGATGGTATAACCCGGTGTGTGTGAGAACAGTATCTGCAGGCCTGTGATTCCTCAGGATTTTTTGTACAAATCTCCCTTTGCCTCAATATTTTCTTGAAAGAAGAGAAGTAGCCTGTGTTGTGTCCAAACCTCTAGCTTCCTCCGAAATTAAACATCCAGGACCACAGGGAGACCCAGGCCCGCTACCCATTTTTCGTGATGTGCTTACTGTTATCAAATCACACCCTTGTATCTGGCGCGCTAATTACTGTACTCGTATTTAACACACGCCATGCGCTATAATGTGTGCCGATGATGTGCAAATTATGTTGCACTGTATGCATTTAGGGAATGTGTCTGTAATGATATGTAAAGATGCATGCATTGATGTAACAACACAAATATTGTATGCCGCCCTCTATTGACGAAGATCCAACAATGACCGCCATCTTGGAATACACATGTTCATGTCTCCTTGTGTCACTTATTACTAGCTGTGCAACAAACAAGTATTACATGGTGTCAGAAGTGGGATTGTCTAGTTTAATATTGTGTCTAGTTCTAGGAACTACCTTCCCATATAGGGCACCTTATCACATAATGCCGTACAGCAGGCCATGCAGTGTAGCAGGGTAATAGACTTGCATTATAAGACACAAACGCCCTTCCAATAAATATAACTGCACTATAGCAATTATATATAAAGAAACCTGCAATTTGTTTTTGCAACATCATCCAGTCTTTCATGAACTGTATTTACCCAAGAATTGAATTTCAAGAAGATAGAATGCATCGAGGAAGCATTGATTGTATTTACCAATACGTATGAGTTGGTGTTGATTTTGTTAATGTTGTTGATTTTGATTTTGTTTATTTGTTTTGTTTATCACACAAACTCAATTCCTTTATGTTCCATCAGGATGAGGATGAGACCAACATGGATGAATCCTCGGAGGTGATCATCATGTCAGACAACACAGCAAGCCAGTCTACTTTTGGTTGAAAATGAAGAAGAAGATGGAGGATTTGAGGAGGAAAATGTAATTCTCTAAGATCAGATCAGGCTAGAAATAAAGATGACACCCAAATGATATATTGTAATGGACATAAGATATTTGACATTCCAGTTTCTTGGTCCCTTGGATGAAGGAATGTAGCTATAATATTGGTATTGTTAAGTAGTGTAATGGACATAAGATATTTGACATTGCAGTTTCCTGGTTTCTTGGATAAAGGAATGTAGTTATTTGTGTTAATCTCTCACAGACTAATTAATTAGCTTTATTTGCTTATAGCTAGTTCTCCTGGCTGCTTGATTGATATATGTGTGCTAAACGTTGTAAACTTTGTTAACATAAGAAAGAAATAAAACCATTGGGTTTGAGGGCTCGGTGTCGCAGTCTGGACCTGTAGCTGGGGACGGACGGCTGTATTTATTTTGTATAAAGTTTAGTTATGGCAAAGGATTGCCAGTATTTTATGTTGTATAATTTCAGCCTGTCAATGAGAGCTGCCAACTTACTTCGATTCTGCGAAGACTCGGCAGATATTGACGGTATTTCACTTACTGAGGCAAGGAGGCCTCTCCTTTTGGTGCCAAAGGAGGCCTCCGGCATATATTTTAAGTGCAAGTAAATCATCAACACAAGTCTTCCGCAGAATCCGGAAGAGTTGGCAGCTATGCTGTCGTCCAACCACTGTTAAGGTAATATTATTTCATTTACTTATATTGGTTTAGGAGTGCCCCGAATTGTTTCTTTGCTTTGCCAGTCTTTATATTATCTGTTTATTCTTGAGCGGCAAAAAGCCTGTATGAATTGTAATTACGTTGCCCCCCCCCCCCCCTTGGAGAGAGAATACATTATGAACACCAGCATTCAGTTTCGTTTTGTTCCACTTATTTCTGTTCTTGACTAATTGTTTCTCCCCTACTGGTGGATTAAGTCATATCCGTGTGTAGAGATCTTTAACCCTAACCACCCCAAACCCATCAAACTCCAACAGGTGGTTGTGTACTGCATTTTGATGGACTCTGTAGGCCCATGCATGGTATCAGATTTTGGTGGATTCAGGAAGGTTGCTAGCTAAAACAATTAGGGGGTTAGGGTTAAAGTTTTGTCTAGTCGACAGCTGTTGCATCTGTCTTATTGTATGTACTTAACTACTGATGTTAATTTCCTTATTATGATGCTGACATGAAATGTTTTGTTACCATTGTTAAGTACATAAAGTAGACAGTGAATATTTGTCACCTGTTGTTTCATTTCTGATAAAGGTTTCTCCATAGCAGGTGTTTAAACACTGACCCACCCACACAAGGTTACTGGACACTATTACATCATGATGATGATGAAGAACTTAAAAAAAACTCATCAGGGCCTCACTCTAATTGAATTTGGTAGTGTATAAGAAAATTTTATTAGTAGTACGTGTATTACTAATGGCCAAGTGCTCTTAATTGTACAATCTACATTAAATAGAAGGTTCACCATTTGTAAGGTTGGCAAACCTACTTTAAATCAAGATGTACATTAACCAACAAGTAGTGAAAGTTACAACATTGTGTCGTTAATTTGTTTAATTACAAGTCCAAGATAAACATGGATTAAAACCTCTTTATTTACTCAGCATTTAGTGTTTAAAGCAAACATTAGTCATTAGTTTAGTAACTCTAATTATATTTGAGATTAAGTTGAAATAGACAAGTACTCGGATAAAAGTAATTATTAATTATTATCTATAATCATTTTTATGGTTTATTCATTTGGAATCATAGTAGTCAAGAGAAATTCTAATTTGAAAAGTTACATATTGTTCAGAACTTAGGAGTCACTACTTTCTCTTTCTTTTGTGTTTATGCTAACCTTGGGAATTTACATATGCAATCGAGGTATGTATGATAGAACTTGAGGTTAATTTAAATGAGAATAGTTGGGTGCTGGTTAATGTGTTGGACGGCTTCGATAAAATGTCATTAAGTATTGTGCACAGTTTACATATGCTGCCTACGGAAGCAGTGCTGAATGATGCACTGAGGCTGAATGATAACACACACTGTCCAATCGGACTACACTGAAAAACCAAAACCAGGATATCATGAATATGTATGAGTGCATACCTGCCAACTATTACGATTTTGGCGTAATTATTACGAAAATATGTGGTGTATTCCGAAATACGATTTTGCCTCATGTTATTACGAATTTCCAGAAAGTTGTCTGTGTTTTCTATTAAATACGTTATTTTAATAAATGTTGTACTGTGTTGTGTGTCATTTTATTTATTGGTATAAAGTAAGCCTGGGCGAATAGTAAAATAAATTTGGTATTCGGGTAACTCCGCCAGCCAATATTTTTATCATGAATTATATATCGTTTATGAAGCCAGTACTCAGTAGTCGGTACTCACATTAGCTTGTTCCAAAACTGCAATATAAATAGGAACCAACTCCCCCAAAACATAATCAACGAACGTATAAATGCTTTTATTATATTGTAAAGCGTATATGTAGTGAGCGGACCTCGATACACACAGATTATTCAAAACTTCTGAAAAAACCGTTGCACGTTTAGCGCCAGCGACATCGGAATCCACGACGTAGATCGTAGTCTATGCCATGCATGTGCCAGAGAGCCAATGGGAAAATTCGTTATATCATAGGCTATGGAAGGAGCCAATAGGAAAATTCGTTACACGTGGCAGGCGAGAGTCATCGTTTCGTTGGTTGCCGTTGTAGTGATTACATGTACGTTGTGCAGAAAAAGCAGGCAACCAGCGGGACTACGTTCGACATTCCCGAATGCCGTAAATAGTGATACGGGAACGGAACAGCAAAATAAAAATGTCGCAGAAAGCTGCGGTGCAGAAATTTCGAGATAAATACTCAAAAAGCTACCCAGTTATTGCTGCCTCCAAATTTGGGGATCTTCACGCATTTTGTAAAATATTGTGACGAGATAGGGGTGGACCGACCCAGGTCTAGTCTCCCCATATTATGTTGTTAAGGTCTTTGAACTTCAGTGCAGAAGTAGGTCGGACAAGCTACCGTGCATGTGGCGAGGCAGCCAATTGGCGCGCAGTTAGGCATGCGGCAACCAATTGAGGGTTGCAGTTCTTGTCGCTGGGCAGAGGTAGTGAGGCGGCGGCCAATCATGTTGTGGTTGGGCGGGGTCTCGCTGCTGTGTCGCAGCATGGGTTTTTGTAGTACGTAGACAGCTAGCTACAGAGCTAGAGAGCCGGGCGGGCAGCGCGGCAATTTGGCAGTTGCCTATCAGAACTCTTGGTAGACGATTGCAGTCAGCACTTAGGTGAGTTGCTTGCTTGTATTGTATGCAGGATAGCCGTCAATGTCCGATCTGACTTCACGGGTAGTGAAGTAGCGACCGAGCAGGGCAGATCGTACGGTGATCAGTGTTGTATCGGTACGGGCGATTGTGTAGCATTAAGTTTGCATTAGAGATTGATTGCAGTGACTTTGGTTAGTGTGGAACCTGGGTTGATTTAGTATAAGGCTGTAGAATCGTTGTCTCGATTTCACAGGGGAGTCGAACAACGTTAGAATCGATCACAGTAGAGGTCGATGTAGATGGCCTTGGAGAAATACTAAATTAGTTCCAACCAGTAGGAAAGTCAAGAATACTGCACTCATTTATGCGAGCTCGTGCTATATTTGTGGAGTGTCACTGAATCATCTGCGGTATACGGTTTTGGTGAGGTCCTCCCTTGGAATTAAAGTAGGTCAAAGGTAAATAAAGGATAATAAGCAGGGTTGTTAAAGGTTTCCCAAGTCCCTTTCAGAGTTCTCTTTCCCCAATAAAACTTCCGTCTATTTCTTCTCAGAATAGAACTGCGTGTTGCCGTCTCTTCTTTACTGATTTCTCTCTCTCTTTATCGTCGGTCTGTTTGTCCGTCTGTTAAGTTGTGTCTAGGGCCAAGTAAAATTCAGCAACCAACCGGGCGGTATATTTCCTCCAAACGAGCTCGCATCCCTGGGCCTGGAGACTGCTCGAAGATTTCCACGGTCTTAGGCCAAAGATAGGTTTCGGGAACTCTCGCCGTGAGTCGGCGACTGTTTCTCTGAACCTCCGAGTTTATTTGACCTCGGGAGATTACGCCACAAATGGTGTCAGAAGTGGGATTGGTTGGTGCTGAATAGTTGAGGTTGCCCTGAAGAGAAATTTGTGTTTTAGTAGTAGAGAGAAAAGTTACAAGTTCTGTGGTTGAGAGAGCAATCACAGGAAAGAGCAGAAATGAGTCAAGAAAACACTTTGAGTGTTGAGAGCGAACTGCAGAGGCTAAGATTACAGCTAGGCCCAATTTCTGCAGTGGGACAGAGAACTCATGGCTAAGAAATTAGAGGCAGCCATGAAAGAGAATTCTGAGAAATCTCCCCAAAGAGGTGGTGAAGATATGGTAAGTGTGAAAGAGCCAGTAAGGGTCGATTCAGAAATCGAGTTCCGCTTACCGTTAGAGAGTTCTGGTTATTTTTCCCAAGGGGAAACAAGTTCCTCGGTGTTCGCATGGACACCTGAGCTTGGCCCACAGGCGGGGAAAAGAGTGAAGTTTGGGGAAAGTACGCCCATGAAGAGTAGAGGTACTGGTATTCCGCGGTCAGAGAATTTACCAGAGAATAGTGCCATAGACGAGGTTGAGTCTTTCCTGTCGGGCAAGAGTGGCGCTGCAGAGATTAGTGACAGAGCGGGAAAGGAGGCAGGATCTCCCAAAAGAGTGCATAGCGAACTGTTGAGTTTCGCCACAAGTGGAGTGGATACTCACACCAACAGTTCAGCAGAGAGTCCAAAGAGTTCAACAGGGCCCTGGCCGCTGAAAAGAGAACAAAGAGTTATTGTAAAAAATGAGAAACAACTTGGGAAGGATTTGGTGCAGTCTAATCGACGCCCAAATATTACTCCCGACAGATACAGTGGAAAAGTGTTGTGGAACGAGTATTTCCGACACTTTGAGTCATGTCGTATAGTGAACCAGTGGAACGAAGAGCAAGCCGTTAGCTATTTGGCAGCGAGTTTGCAGGGGAATGCCCTCAGATTGTTAGGGGATGTTCCTACTGGTCAGGCACATACATATAGTGGGCTAGCTGAAGTTACTAGAGAGGCGATTTGGCCCAGGTCGCCAGAGTGAAAATTATTTGGTCGAGCTAAGGCATCGCCAACAAGGACCAAAAGAGACTATACAAGAGTTGGGCCAAGCCATAGAAGAGTTAACGGTCAAAGCGTACCCTGACATACAGGAAGAGTCGCAGGATCGTTTGGCAAAGAACCATTTTCTAGATGCGGTAGAAAATCGATCCGTTCGGGAGGGCATAAACAGGGCCCGACCGAACAATTTAGATGAGGCCATTTGTGCTGCATTGGAAACAGAGAACTTCGAGAAAGTGGAACAACAGAGAAATCTGGACGGAAAGCCAGCAAAATTGGCTAGAGTGCTAGATACAGGAATGGAACAGAGGTTTCATGAAATAGAGAAAGAAATGAAGAGTGTGGTGGGATTGTTAACAGAGTTAACAAAACAAGTGCAGGGGAAGAGTGCCCCAGTGGAGAGACCTACTGAGAAGAAACAGATAACACCAGAGACGAAGCAAAGTGTTAAGAAGTGCTTTAATTGTGAAGAGCAAGGACACTTTGCGAGAGAGTGTAAGAAACCAAAGAGGGGTAACCTAAAGCATGATGGCTGGAAGTGCTTCAACTGTGGAAAGCCAGGCCATATCGTTAAAGAGTGTAGGGAACCCAAAAGAGAAAATAGAAGGCAGGAAAACGAGAACCAGCCGCTCGAAGGGCCCGCGGGCAGGCTGGATATGTAAGAGGGCCAATAAGACGCCATAGTGAAAACAAAGAAGTCATGAAAGAAAAGCGGCAGAAATCTGAGGTGGAAAAGGTACTTACACTACCCAACCCAAGCCTTAGTCCCCGCTATGGCTTATTTGTGGATGGCGTGATAAGGAAAACAAAGTGTCATTTTTTGATTGACACTGGTGCAACTGATACGCTTGTCAGTAGTAAAGTGTATTACGAGATACCTAGAGAACAGAGACCCGTCTTAGAGACGGATAAAGTGCGAGTTAGACAAGTGGATGGAAGTCCTCTGCCAGTACTGGGGAGCGCATGGGTTGATGTTCAGGTTGGACGAACAACGCACCCAGTTAGAGTGATTTTTGCGGAGATGAAGTACTCCGGAATTTTAGGGATGGATTTCATTTTGCCCACAGGGGGTAATTTGGATTTCCAGATAAAAGAGTGGAGAATAAATGGTGAGAGAATAAAGTGCACAAGTAGTGCTGGAGAGCCATTTATAGGGAGGGTTGTGGTTGCAGAGACAACCATAATTCCTTCGGGGCATGAGGCAGTAGTGCCAGGCATTATTGCTAGAAGAGATGAAGAGTTTGCTGGGCCAGCCATAGTTGAGCCTATAGAGGGAGGCGGAGACTTAGCCCAGAAAGGCTTGGTTTTAGCTAGGTCGCTAGTGGAGTCAGGGAACCAAGTTGATCCCTTGCGGGTGTTTAACCCAGGAAAAGAGAAAAGAGTGGCTCGTAAGGGGATCACCGTGGGATTAATTTCCACCGTGGAACCTGAGGCAATTAGAGATGAGGCCAACGAGTCTAGTGAGGCAAAACAGGGTTTGCCTAAGCATCTACGAGACTTGTACGCAAGAAGTACAGATAAAGTAGAAGACGAGTACCATGGTCGAGTAAGGAAGTGCTTGGTAGAGTTCCAAGACGTTTTCTCCAGTGGTGATGAAGATATTGGTAGGACGGATGTGGTGAAACATCACATATCCACTGGAGATGCAAGACCGGTAAAAGAGAGACCACGAAGGCACCCTGAGAGTGTGCAAAGAGAGATACAGAGATAGGTCATTGACCTAGAGAAACGAGGAGTGATAGAACCTTCAGATAGTCCGTGGGCAGCCAATGTTGTGCTGGTAGGCAAGAAAGACGGGACCAGACGTTTCTGTGTAGATTACAGAAAGTTAAACGCGGTCACTATAAAAGATGCCTACCCGGTCCCTCGCATTGATGAGACATTCGATGCATTAAATGGCGCCAAGTGGTTCTCAACACTCGATTTGTCTTCAGGATACTGGCAGGTCGCCTTAGATGATGACGCCAGTCAGAAGTCATCATTTGTTGTGAGAAATGGACTGTACAGATGGAAATGTATGCCATTGGGCTCTGTAATGCCCCGGCTACATTTGAGAGACTTATGGAGAAGGTCATGTCAGGGTTACAGTAGGAAATCCTGTTGATCTATTTAGACGATATAATTGTCTTTGGTAAGACAGTTACAGAGATGATAGAGAGGCTGAAAGTGGTGTTCAGTAGACTTAGGCAGGCAGGGTTTAAAGGGGGACTGACATCCTTTATTGTGTGTGTACTTAAGGCGTTTTGTAATAAAATATTGTTTTTGAGACCCACCTGTGTCTATTTAATCATTGATTTCTGAGTACAAGTATTTTAAAACAATGTTTGAAGTGTTTGGGGGAGGCAACCCCGCCCATGGTGGAAGTTTCATTTGCATAAGATATGTGACGTAAGGTCGGGAAGATCCGATGTGTACATGATGTACATGTACATACAAACGTTTCACACACGTAGCGTCGATTTCATTTCTTCCGTGATTTTTGTTTCCGGAACTAATAAAATGCCGGGAAGATGTGTTTCTGCAGGATGCAACAACACCACCAAAGACGGTGTTAGCCTTCATCTGTTCGCAAGTGACCCAAAAATCGCCGTATTTGGACGAGCAAAGTTCGACTGACAAGAGTAAAGTGGTCAGGTCCATCGGCTCACATAGTTTTGTGCAGCGATCATTTTGAGCCGAGTTTTGAGCCGAATTTCTCTTCCCGACATGACGTCACGAACAGCTCCTCCGTAAAAGTGGGGGGCATTTTTACAATGGTAAAATAACACTCTCAAAAACAATAAAAACACAAAACAAAAATTGTATTGATCTTTTACTGATATAAAAGAATACAACGATCACATATTTAACTGTTTGATTTAAATCCATGTCAGTCCCCCTTTAAGTTAAAGCCAAGTAAGTGCCATTTGTTTAAAGAGTCGGTGACCTATTTGGGACACATAGTGACGGCAGAGGGCATAGCCACCGATCCGAAGAAGATACAGGCAATACCAGATTGGCCTGTTCCAAAGAGTGTGAGGGACGTAAGAAGTTTTCTTGGCCTTGCGTCCTATTACCGAAAGTTTATACAGGGTTTTGCAGAGATAGCTAGTCCTTTGCATGCCCTTACAGAGAAGTCAAGAGTGTTTGAGTGGAGTGAGTCATGCCAGAACGCATTTGACGAACTGAAGAGTAGACTGCAGACAACCCCGATATTGTCTTACCCCATGCCGGAGGGAGACTTTATCCTAGACACCGATGCAAGTGGTGACGGCATTGGGGCGGTGTTGTCTCAAATGCAAGAGGGTGAAGAGAGAGTTTTGGCTTATGCTAGCCGCAAGCTTAGCAAGCCAGAGAGAAACTATTGTGTCACCCGCAGAGAGTTGTTGGCTGTAGTCGTGTATACTTGAAGAGTTTCAAACAGTACTTATACGG
The DNA here is from genome assembly GCA_029582265.1 of Zoroaster sp. YZ-2022. Classification (NCBI taxonomy): domain Eukaryota; kingdom Metazoa; phylum Echinodermata; class Asteroidea; order Forcipulatida; family Zoroasteridae; genus Zoroaster; species Zoroaster sp. YZ-2022. The sequence goes on from CM055820.1 coordinate 13,667,031, forward strand.
CAGGAAGGTCACAATTAGAACTGACCATAGTGCCTTGAGATGGATTCTTAATTTTAAGAACCCGGAAGGACAGATGGCGCGTTGGCTCGAAGTAATTTCTGAGTACGACATAGAAATTCGGCACAGAGCTGGAAAGAAACACGGCAACGCTGACGGGTTGTCAAGGCGACCCTGCAAGCAGTGTGGCCGGGAAGAAACGGTAGAAGTGGAAAGGTTAGAGGAGACGTTAGAGAAGACGTCGGAGAGAAAAGAGGAAAAAAAGGATAAACTGTTGGTTAGGGGCATAGCGGCCCAACCAAGTATCCCGGTGGAGGCTCTCAGAAAAGCCCAAGTGGAGGATGAGACCATAAGTTGGGTCTTAAGTGCCAAGGAGGAGGGCAAGGACCGTCCGGAGTGGAGGGAGATTTCCCACTTGACGACGGCTCATAAGACATATTGGTCTTATTGGGACCAATTATGTGTGAGAGATGAGTTGGTTCATAAGAGATGGGAGTCAGACGATGGCAAAGTAGTAAGATGGCTACTAGTGGTGCCTCAGAATTTAAGGAAGGAGATACTGGGAGAAGTGCACGGTGGACAGCTCAGTGGTCACTTGGGCATAAAGAAAACCTTGGCGAAGATGAAGTTTAGATACTTCTGGCCGGGTATGTCCGCAGACGTACGCTCCTTCATAAGGGGTTGTGACCTGTGTGCGAGAAGAAAGTCCCCTGCGAAGAAAGGTATCGCTCCCTTGCAGCAGTATCTGGTAGGAGTTCCCATGGAGAGAGTAGCAATAGATTTGCTTGGGCCACTACCCAAGACAGAGAATGGGAACCAGTGGATCCTAGTCATAGGAGATTACTGTACAAAATGGATGGAAGCGTTTCCATTGCCAGATGCAACAGCGAGTTCAGTAGCACTCAAGCTAGTGCAGGAATTTGTGTGTAGGTTCGGAGTTCCGCAAGAGCTTCATTCCGACCAAGGCACCAATTTTGAGTCAGAAGTGTTCAGAGAGATGTGCCAAGTACTAGGAGTGACAAAAACCAGGACAACCGCCTATAATCCCAAGTCAGACGGGATGGTGGAGCGGTTTAACAAGACACTAGTGAACATGGTGGCAGCTCTCATTAGTCCGCATGGGAAGCAGGACTGGGATAAATTCCTCCCCTATGCGACTTTTGCCTACAGGTGCACCCCACAGGACTCCACATGATGATGTTGGGAAGAGAGGTTAGTATACCGGTGGACTTGACAACAGGTTGTCCAGAGGCCGAGGTTGAAACTAACACTGACTTTGCAGAAGAGCTGCGAAGTAATATGGAGAACGCCCATCAGAGGGCTAGAGAGTGTCTCGGGAAGAGCGCTCGGAGACAAAAGAGAAATTATAACAGGAGAGCGACCCAGAAAGGTCTTAAAGAGGGAGAGTTTGCCTGGTTGCATAACCTGGCTAAAAAGAAGCAGATGTCCCCCAAGTTACAGTTAAGATGGGAGGGACCGTGGCTAGTAGTCAAGAGATTGTCAGATGTAACCTTCCGGATACAGTTACGGAATGGTGGCGGAGTGAAAGTTGTACATTCTGACAGACTTAAGCCGTACCAGGGTGAGAAGTTGGTACCCTGGACTTACTCTCCAAGGGAATGTTTGGAAGAACAAAATCCACAGGCAGAAGAAATGGAAGCGAGTCCTCAGGTTGAGGAAAGAGGGGAAAGACAGGAGGATGAAATAGTAGAAGAGATGGTTGAAGAGCAACCGGAAGTAGAGTCGGGTGTGAAGATGGGGAATAAGCAGAGTGAGGTTGACCCCAAGGTAGATGAAGAGCCAGAGAGATTACTTCGCAGATACCCGAGGAGGGAACATAAGTTACCAGTAAGATACAGGTAGAGTTCCAGAGATTTTATTGAGATATCAAAGATAATTAATTGGTTTCGTTTGTTATATTATTTCAGAGATACGACAAGATGTCAGAGAGAAAGAGAAAGGCGAAAGAGTACAAGTGTAGAGAGTGCAGAGAGACGTTAGGGCAAGGTGATTCCCTTTGGGACCACATCTGAAGTGCGCATGGGCCGGTAGAATATCTACACTGTATGCAGTGCCGCTACCGAGCGACAGCTCGGCAGACGCTCCAGAAGCACTACAAAAAGTTACACCCAGAGAAAACAGAGGAGGTGGGAGAGATCACACCTAGAGTAGATGGAACAGAAAATGGTCCGCAGGTACTGCGAGTGGATGCAGTGGACCAGAGTGCATCACTGGCGCCATCTCCAGTGATGCAAGATGACGGAGGGGCAGCAGTGCTGTCTTTGTCCCCCTGTCCCATCTCCCCGCTGTTAGCACGGCCAGAGTCTGAAGATGCGGTGGCCCCGTTAAAGGTGTCTCTACCAGTCAGTGGGAAACCCCGTGGCATGTTAGCCATGCGTCTGGCCGCACCCCCCTCTCCAGTCCAGTCTCAGTCATCCATGCCATCCTTGGAACCGGACACCCCATCTGGATCCCCCACCAGAAGTGACCCATCCCCTCCCCCAGCGAAGATGAGAAGACTCGTGACGGTGCGAGTAACCACCACTACCGAGATGATCTACCGAGACCGAGTAGTGAACCGAAGTCAGCAGACTGCAGAGCGATTCGAGATGGCCGAGCTAGAGCCAGCCCTTGATGACCCCCAGGAGGAGATGACCCGTCTCGCGAGTCGCTAGATATTTTCTTTTGTTTAAAAAGTTGCATAAGTATGTTTCAGGGCCTGATTAGGAGCATTTCTTGTAAATTTGTAAATCAAAGTTTTCTACTGTATAAAGAGATATAAAATCTGTAAATATTTAATTTTAAGTGATTCATGTTTGATTCTGTATAAAATTATTTACCTTTGATTTTGTATAAAGAGAAGGAAAAAAAAGACGAGAGGAGAACGTTGTTAAATTACTTAAGTTCCAGCTAAAGTCAAACTTAAGTTAAGTTTAGTTAAAAAGAGAGAGAACTAGTTGCAAACTTAAGATTCAAAATTTATTTTGTATAAGAGCGATACACATTTATTTTTGTATAAAAGTGGACGTTTTTGCTAAACGAAAATGTAGGGTCTTTATTTTTCTTAAAAACTTAAAGAAAACTAAAGTTTAGCTGTTTAAAGAAACACTTGTTTTTTTTATTGCCCATGTATAAAGTTTAAAAACTCTGTGAATATTTAATGAGTTAAAAATTCACGTTGTGTTGAGTAGACTTGTGCCGGTCACACGTCTCGTTTGGTCATAGGTTTTAGCTGGTTGGACTGGGGCCGGGGACAGTCCAAGCTAAGCTTGGGCCTGTGTGACGAGACTAGATAGGGGTGGACCGACACAGAACGGTCTAGTCTCCCCTTATTATGTTGTTAAGGTCTTTGAACTTCAGTGCAGAAGTAGGTCGGACAAGCTACCGTGCATGTGGCGAGGCAGCCAATTGGCGCACAGTTAGGCATGCGGCAACCAATTGAGGGTTGCAGTTCTTGTCGCTGGGCAGAGGTAGTGAGGCCGCGGCCAATCATGTTGTGGTTGGGCGGGGTCTCGCTGCTGTGTCGCGCGCGCGCAGCGTGGGTTTTTGTAGCAAGCTAAGATAAGACAGAGGGCCGGGCGCGCGGCGGCGCAGCGCGGTAATTTGGCAGTTGCCGCCTATCAGAACTCTTGGGAGGCAGTTGGTTGCCAGCACTCCAGGCAGTTGCTTATCAGAACTCTTGGTAGACGATTGCAGTCAGCGCTTAGGTGAGTTGCTTGCTTGTATTGTATGCAGGATAGCCGTCAATGTCCGACCTGACTTCACGGGTAGTGAAGTAGCGACCGAGCAGGGCAGATCGTACGGTGATCAGTGTTGTATCGGTACGGGCGATTGTGTAGCATTAAGTTTGCATTAGAGATTGATTGCAGTGACTTTGGTTAGTGTGGAACTTGAGTTAATTTAGTATAAGGCTGTAGAATCGTTGTCTCGATTTCACAGGGGAGTCGAACAACGTTAGAATCGATCACAGAGGTCGATGTAGATGGCCTTGGAGAAATACTAAATTAGTTCCAACCAGTAGGAAAGTCAAGAATACTGCACTCATTTATGCGAGCTTGTGCTACATTGGTGGAGTTTCACTGAATCATCTGCGGTATGTTTTGGTGAGGTCCTCCCTTGGAATTAAAGTAGGTCAAAGGTAAATAAAGGATAATAAGCAGGGTTGTTAAAGGTTTCCCAAGTCCCTTTCAGAGTTCTCTTTCCCCAATAAAACTTCCGTCTATTTCTTCTCAGAATAGAACTGCGTGTTGCCGTCTCTTCTTTACTGTTTTCTCTCTCTCTCTCTCTCGTAAAATGTGCCAAACTTGACTATTAGTATTACGAATTTTCACTTGGCAAGGTTGGCAGGTCTGTCAGAGTGGTACTGCAGAAGCTTGTAGACCCCCGTTGTGAAGACAATTAACACTCGGATAAGTTCCTATAGTATACTGGCTTAGGAAAGGTGATAATTGGCTCTCCATCAGTGTAGTGAAGAACTAGAACAGTCGGTGGCATAGAATAGTTAGTATTTTTCTGTGGGGCAGAGACAAGCAATATATCCGACTTAAAAAAGTTCAAACCAAAATAAAAGGTAAACACTTATTGCCGTTAATGATGCAGTGTTGTTTGTTTGGTATGATTTTTATGGTTTCCTATTCATTTTCAAATTCTCAAAGGAGTGGTTAAGTTTCTGTTAAATGAAGGAACAACATTGGCGTTTGATAACGTATATTAATTTAAATTCTCTGGTTCCAAATAAATATATCACAAAACTAAACCGTGCAATCACGGGAATCACGATTTTTAATATAAAAAAAAGACAAAAAGTGATGAAAACATTTTCCTTTTTCTATTCTGACAATTTTATTTTAACATTTTTATTAACAAACAAAACGAATCGACTGCAACATTTTCCACATAGGCTATATATGCTCTTTTTCTTAAGCTCCTTTGGGTTGCTCATGAAGAAAAGTGCCCGTATGAGGCTGTATGCCATCGCCATTTTCCAAATACCTGGCCATCATTTGTCGGGGAAGCTCTTGCCTGCGAACTATTCAAATTAAAACGCACAACGCAGCTCAAAGCCAAGTTATCAATAAAAATGGCGTCATAATGTTTCTGCACCCTACAGTTCAGTCATTATAGTGCATAATTTAATGTTTTGGATGATTATTGTAAGGGGAAATTTAGGTCTGCAATTCAATTTGCCTGCCCATCAGGCTCACATGGACCTCAAGATTAAGTACTCGCATTAATACAAGTTTCACCGAAATCCAAACACCATAAGCTGCTGGAATCAGTATGAGCTGGCGGACGGATTGGTTTTTGAATAACTTAGGAGGGTTTTTCAAATGGTGTATTTAACTTTATTAGTTGGGTCGAATTATCTAACTAAACCATAAGCATCCATCTTACCCATTCTGGATATTCTGTTTGAGCATTTCTATTGGGAAATAATAGGATGAAGCTGTGAGAGTCTGATAAGTTGGCTTCCCGGTTATTGTCAGAAACATCTTGAATAAAAGGCCTATCAGTTTTTTGCATTGTTTGTCCGACTCAGGAAAATGTTTATTGGACAGTCGGAATATTACTACTCTATTTAAGTGGTATTAATTTTCCGTACAGGAAATTCTTTAATTCCAAAATTTATGTCAAAAGTGGCCTTGGGGCCGTGATCTCCACCCCCATCAGCTAAAAAATGTTCGATAAATTTGGCTGTATCTAGCGAATTTAAATTCTGTTGGAGTTGTCAACAAAAAAACTCGCACCCTTATATTCAGACTCGCTCTCTTATAGGCCTACTTAAAACAAACAAATCAGTCTCATCATAGCGAGAATAAAACCATTGTAAATCTCGCACTCTTATATTCAGACTCGCTCTCTTATACTTGAAACAAAAAAATCGGTCTCATCATAGCGAGAATAAAGGCATTGTAAATCTCGCACTCTTATATTCAGTCTCGCTCTCTTATACTTAAAACAAAAAAATCGGTCTTATCATAGCGAGAATAAAGGCATTGTAAATCTTGCACTCTTATATTTAGATTCGCTCTCTCCTATACTTAAATACAAAAAATCAGTCTTATAGCGAGAATAATACCATTGTAAATCTCGCAGCCTTATATTCAGACTCGCTCTCTTATACTTAAAATAAAATCAGTCTTATAAGGAGAATAAAACCATTGTAAATCTCGCACTCTTATATTCAGACTCGCTCTCTTATACTTAAAACAAAAAATCAGTCTCATAGCGAGAATAAAGGCATTGTAAATCTCGCACCCTTACATTCAGACTCGCTCTCTTATATTAGGCCTAAACCAAAAAATCAGTCTTATCATAGCGAGAACAACGCGTATGCTATGGGAGTATTCTTGGATTTATCGAAAGCATTCGACCATTAACCATGACATTTTACTGCATAAGCTTGACTATTATGGGATCCGTGGCATAGCTCATGATTGGTTCGAAAGCTACATTAGAAACCGCTCCCAGTGTGTTAAATACAATCACTCTCTGTCTGGTTTCAATGAAATTACACACGGAGTCCCGCAAGGATCACTCTTAGGACCATTACTTTTTATTATTTACATCAATGATATTTCTGTTACATCTGACTTATTTTCATTCATCCTATATGCAGATGACACTAATATTTTACTTTCGGATAAACACCTTCCTACTCTATTTGAAAATGTCAATCAGCATTTGATGTATGTATGTGAATGGTTGAAAGCAAACCGACTTTCTCTCAATATCAAAAAATGCAACTATATGATTTTTAACAGTAAAAACAAACATTATAATAATACCACTCATGATCTTAAACTGTCAAATGAATCGATCCAAAGAGTTGATACTACAAAGTTTCTTGGTGTACTGATCGACAGTAATTTGACATTTAAATACCACATAGATCAGATTGCAAATAAAGTAGCAAAGTCTATTGGCATCATGAACAGATTAAAACACATAATCCGCAGTACTCCGTACACTCTATTGTTCGTTAATACTCCCATACTTGACGTATTGTAACATTGTGTTGGGAAACACATTTCGTATACACTAACAAACTGCTCACGCTCCAAAAGAAAGCCATTCGGTTAATTTCTAAATCCCACTTCATTGCCCACACAGATCCCCTCTTCAAAAACTTGAAACTGCTCAACCTTGACAACATCAATAAATATCAACAAAACGTGTTTATGTATAAATACGCCAACAAACAATTACCTAGCAAATTCCAAGCATTATTCACATTTAATTATAATGTTCATAATTACAACACTAGAACATCAACAAACATACATCTTCCAATCCATAGAACTCGACTTTTTCAACATACCATTCGATACACTGGTGCCATAAATTGGAACACACTACCCCAACTTATTAGACATTCCCCTTCTCTCGGTTTATTCAAGCGTAATATAAAACGGTATCTTTTAAATTGTTCCCTGTAATTTATTGATGTTATATTGCTTAAACTAATATTATTTTTCATTATTTTGTCTCATGTATGGTATATAATGTACTTATACATTCCATCCCTAAACTTGGATAGGCTATCGTCACAACCCTTTATGTGACATCTGTTTATATGCTTTCGCTAGGGTTAATCTATGTTTTGTCTGTCTGTCCCTTTTTGTCCTATGTCTGTTTGTCTGTCTGTCTGTCTGTCTGTCTGTCTTGTCTAAGGCATCCCCAACACAAGCAATGCTTCTCGGGATATGCCTCCATTTCACTATTTGTTGCTATGCTACTTTATGTAATTCTCCTACTCACTTTATTTATTTTGTAGTTTGTATTATTGTTTTACACTGCAATCTGTAAAGTGAATATCTGTAAAGTGAAATGGAAATAAATGTGATTGTGATGATTAGAATAAAACCATTGTAAATCTCGCACCCTTATATTCAGACTCGCTCTCTTATACTTAAAACAAAAAAATCAGTCTTATCATAACGAGAATAAAACCATTGTAAATCTCGCACCCTTATATTCAGACTCGCTCTCTTATACATAAAATAGAAAGGCGGAGCCATGGCTCACTGCTGGATGCTTATGAAACCCATTTTTTTAATTTGACATCAGCAAAGTACAACTGGGGCAGCTTAATAATGCTTTAATAATAAATTTTTAGCAACAAGCTAAATATAGCATGTTCTTTTTCTATGTGTCGTGGCCGAGCGGTCTAGCGCACCGAAATCAAGTTCTGGTGTTGCCAGCAGCAGGGTGTGGGTTCGAGCCCCGGTCGCGTATTTTTTTTTTACACCGCAGCGACGGGTTTTGTACGCATTTCGCCCTTGTGTCAAGACTATGAACCCATTCAGCACGCATGCGCGCGAAGGGAATTTCGACACGCAAAAAAAACCTACCATCAACGGAGAGGGAATGGCTCCATGAGTTCCACTGCATGCAGAGCGCCATGGTCGACTGCAACTTGGAGTTTTCTATCGTCGCGCGCCCCCCTATAGGGTTTCGTAGTCTCTCTCTCAAGACCGGAATTGGCACTTTTACTGCACAAAACCCGTCGCTGCGGTGTAAAAAAAAATACGCTGGCCGTGACACATGTGTCCTTGAGCAAGGTACTTAACCATAGTTGCTTCGTCCTTCGGATGGGACGTAAAGCCGTAGGTCCCGTGTGTTGTGTAATGCACGTAAACTTTTTTTTTTAAATGCGCCTTGAGCACCACTTAGTTGGTGGATACGTGCGCTATATAAGTCCACACATTATTATTCTGGTGTTAGCAGCAGAATGTGGGTTCGAATCCCGGCCGTGACACTTGTGTCCTTGAGCAAGACACTTAACCATAATTGCTTCTCTCCACCCAGGGGTTAAATGGGTACCTGTGAGGGCAGAGTTGGTTGATTAGCACTATATGCGCTGTAATGGCAGCAATTGAGCTGTATACTCCCCAGGGAGCTGAGATGGTTTCAGGAATGATTTATGAGCCTTATGAGCAGGGGTAATAATATGCGCCTTGAGCACCACTCAGTTGGTGGATACGTGCGCTATATAAGTCCACACATTATTATTATTATTATTATTACCAACGTCATTTGTTACTAAGAAGGCACCTGATCAATACTTTCGTATTTATAGTCAATAAGGGAAATTGCTGACATTGGAAGGGTGAAGCACAGATTCAGGGTGGGGAAGGGGTTACTGGGCTCCAGAAATACATGTATGTGTGCATCGGTTTACTGTACAAAGATTTGTTAATAGGGGCAGGGGCTTAGGTCGGGGTGAGGGTGGGGCATGATGTTTGTGAGGGGGACCGTGGTCATTAATATGATTAAATTGTTCAAGACATTGAGATAGCTGTAAATAATTAGAAAGGCTTTCCTATAACAGCATAACTTGAACCAAATTGGGCTGTCATATCTCCAAAATATCTCAATACAAAAGATGGCATTTTGTCCTTAAAGATTTTAAAACTACCATTGCGTAAGGATCAGGGTGACAACATTTCATCAAGGATATAGTTTTTTTTTTTTACAACTTTATTATTTTTTAACAATAAAAAATAATTTACGTTGTGTACGCGGGGAACAAATTTCACATATAACATAAAACACAATAAAGGGCTAGGGGGCCACTTTGCATCCGTCACGTTAGCAGTTTTTCTAATGGTTGTTATTTATTTTTAAGTACCTGAAACCGACCAAAAAGTGTTTCAACATGTGAATGGACATGCAGGTTTATACTAGAACTAATTTGAGTTGATTTTTTTTTTTTTTTAATTTTTTTTTTACCCTCAAATTTCCATAAAAATTGGACGGAAAAAGTTACCGCACTTTTCCGTCCATTTGTTGATGGAAATTTTAGGGTAATTAAAAAAATAATAGTAATAATCAACTCAAATTATCTTTAGGATAAGCATGCATGTCTATTCAAATGTTGAAATTCTTTGTTGGTGGTTTCAGATATTTAAAAAAAATTACAACCATTAGAAAAACTGCTAACGTGACGGTAGGAAAGTGGCCCCCTTTATTGTGTTTTATGTCATATACAATGTATGGTGGCTAAGAGAGGCCTCACAAATTGGGAAAACGTTCATACTCCTGTGTGAAAAAGTCGTTTAAAGCACAGCACAGCAGAATTCCAATCGATCCAACAATTTTGGAGTCATCTAATGGACTATTTTTATAAATAATCTACAAGCATATTTTACTGTTATATGCTACAATATATGTCACAACTACCCCTTATGTGACTGAAAGACACAATAGAAAACCTATAATAATCGTTCACAAAGTCAAAGTAGAAAGCTATTTGGAACACCCTGGCACTCACTTAGTCGGACAGATACGATAAAAAGTGTCATTAATTTCCAAATACCATTGTTGTTATGTTTGTCCCTGTAAATGTGAAATTTTACTGTGCTCTTTCTTTCCCTTTTCCCGTTTTTCCTGTTTATTTACTTCTAGGAGATATGAATTTCATTCTTCGTTGTACCGACAGACAGCTTGTTGCAACTCCTTAATCTAAAAAGTGGATCCTGGTTATCACCTTTTCAAAAATACCGGTCCAAAACCACCCAACGATAGGGGGCGCTATCGACCCCATGGTGATTCGTTCGAGATCTGCCCAAAAATACAAGAGCTGGATTTATTGTGATTAATTATCAGTTAAATTATAATCAAAGCCACAGTACAATGCGGGTCACTTCCCTCTATCCCCTCGATCACCCCCTCCTTGTAACTGACCAGTCGGCGCTATAGTCGACTGTCTTTGTGACTGACTTGGCTAAGCAGATAAAATTGCTTACAAGAATAAATTGCTTAGCACATTTCTTTGCTTACCAGGCAAGCTTTTATACAAAATGTATGCATTTTGGCTGGTAGTCTGTTTTATATTGCTTAGCAATTAATATTTGCTTAGCAAAATTCTCTGCTTATAGCAGCTCTGATCTATGAAATTGGGCCCTGGGGCCGGGTGTCTCGCGCCGGCGGCACCGCGCGTACCATGTGCGCGTGCGCGTTCATAGCACAATCAACATGGCGAAGTTTAAAGCGTGTAGCGATTCAAGTTTATCTGAAGAACAGACGGATAAGCTCTTGGTGAGTAACGTTAGCTTTATGGTTGAAGTGTACATAATTAATTTACTACAGGTTGTACAGTTAACGGTGACGTCTGGGATATAACAAAATATGTGCCTATACAGAAAAATAGACTTTAAATGAATGAATTGTAAAATTGCAAAATAATTGTCGTATTGACCTTACGAGTTACGGTTACGTTTCGAACCATGACGTTCATGACGTTAGTAATTTGTACCATGCCATGGAGGTCTAATTCTACCTCCATGGTTGTACTTTGTAAATTGTAGTAACGTTAACGTTACCGGGCGTTAGTAGGTTCTTTCTCAAAGGCAAAGTGAGACGTGGTAGGCCTAAGCCTATAATTATAAAGTAGGCCTATAAATTAAACAACGTACGTACACATAATAAGACCATGGAGCTGATAAGACTAAGGCCAAGAGAATGAAAGTCATATATTTGCGTCCGGGAAATTTCGAAAACACATGAGGCCTTTTTTCATTATTCATTATTTCCATTGATCATTAATAACAGCGCAATCACGCTGTTTCTTCTATTGTGTACGTACGTACATCATTATACGTGCGGGCCGCTCACACAGGCGTACTACTAGTACTAGGCTCAACAGCGAACGTGTTGTGCATGTGAAGGCAGTACAGTTGCAGGTGCGGATCGGATATCGGACGGAGTTTACCATACAGTTTTAGCGCGATGCGACCTTTTTTGTGAACTACGTATGCGGGACGAAGACTGTAAGAGAACATGTGCTAATGATTATACTATAGCGCACATACTGGTGGAAATTTGGTAAAAACTTCGTTTTACTGACGTAGATGATTTGGAACTAAATTTGTTTGGTGGAAATACCTTTTTTGTGAAAATAATGATTTTTTTGGCAAATAATGAAAAAATTAGGCGGTAGCTTTTGGGACATGCGGGCGGTGGACGCAAATCTATGACTTTCATTCTCATGGCCTAAGAGTAAGAAGAGGTTAGTCAGGTGTGAAATGAACACAAAAAACTAAGTGGGAAAGAATGTCATATTCGACCGCCACTTTTTAAGGGTTTTGGGGAATTTTTTATTTTATTTTTGGGGGTACAGAAAGTGAAAACTATCATCTTTTATGATGGTTTTCGGACTTTATTTTCCTTCTAAAAAATCTTCCCCTTCAGAAAATAGAAGGATCATATTAGTATTATTAACTTAGTTATAGTTACCACTGCGCATGTACAATGACTGTGTTGGTCATTAATGGGGGAGTTGACAAGATCAGACTGACATGACTGAGGAAGTCATCGTATACCAAAAATGCCTGATTTTTCATGAAATAGGCCTAAATATCCTGGAATAATTTGAAGTAGATGTCCATCATCATCCCTATGTTCTCCACCTTACTAGGTAGGTAAGATTACGTTATTGGTTATGAGAAAAAGTGGCGGTTGAATACGACATTCTAACCACTTATATTTTTTTACGATGAACTAACCGTGGCTAAGTTTGAAAAATTAGCCACCTTACTAGGTAGGTAAGATTACATTATTGGTTATATTGAATGAGAAGAGGTGGCAGTCGGATACGACATTCTACCCAAATAAACAAGCAAAACAAATGTAAAATAAATGTAAAAATGTCCGTGGAGAAAGAATAAAGGGAAATTAGTCATTCCCTTCCTGTAAGTCAAGACCATGGGGATGAATGGTGTGGATACGCCTGATCCACATCTTTTCTCTGCCGAGACGGACCGATTCAATGTAAAATTTTTACCATCCAGTGAGATGTTGGCCATTTTGTCATCTGTGGCGGTTGGGTTCAACATTCTTTCCCAATTCTTGAAACAATTGATGTGCAATTTATTATTTGCCGTGTCACAGTGAATAATCTGGCAAAGCTTTCCAAAGAAAACGTTTAAATTAAGTTTCCAGCATAAACTAAGATGATCTTTGTTTAGTAATTGGTTGATTGCATTATAAAGCATAATTTACAGTAGATATCGGACTAACCCTAACCCCCTACAGGCATTTCGCAGGCACTCTGCTGAACAACAAAAAAGTGTGCAGGCTGCTCAATGCAACAAGATCCAGTCAGCTAGAACAATGGTTCTTTTTGTTCTCTGCTGAGGGCAACAAGATGCAACAACTTGTTACATTTGTTGCATCTTGTTGTATTGGGCATGGTTAATAATAATAATAATAATGTGTGGATTTATATAGCGCACGTATCCACCAACTAAGTGGTGCTCAAGGCGCATTATATTATTATCCCTGCTCATAAGGCTCATAAATCATTCCTGAAACCATCTCAGCTCCCTGGGGAGTATACAGCTCAATTGCTGCCATTTCTAGCGCATATAGAGCAAACCAACTCTGCCTTCACAGGTACCCATTTAACCCCTGGGTGGAGAGAAGCAATTATGATTAAGTGTCTTGCTCAAGGACACAAGTGTCACGGCCGTGATTCGAACCCACATTATGTTGCTAACACCAGAACTTGAATCCGGTAAGCTAGACCGCTCGGCCACGACACCCGCACCTAATAAATAACAAAACAAAGAGGTTCTAGGCCTAAATGTCCCTCTAATGTATTTCACATGCCTGTGATTTATCAGGATTTTTCCTGATTTCAGGATTTTTTTTTTTACAAATCTCCCTTTGTCTCAAAATTTTCTTGAAAGAAGAGAAATTGCCAGTATTGTGTCAAAACCTCTAGTTTCTTGTTTGTGGGGATGTGGAGTCTGTAAATCCTCCGAAATTAAACATCCAGGATGTTCCAGGGAGACCCAGGCCCACTACCCATTTTTCAGGATTTTTTACTATTGTCAAATCACACCCTTGATTTCATGACTTTTTCATTTTGCTTTCTAGAAAAACCTTCCTTTGGGCTTTAATTACTGCATTTGTGAGTATGAAGAACAAGAAACTACAAATGGCTTCTACGTAACACTTGGAGCAAACATAAAAACAGAGGGTGATGCTAAAACATGGTTACAGCAATTTCAGGAGAAGTCTATGACAACGATGCGAGTCAATAAAACTTACCCAGCATCTGGTTTGACGAATATCTTTAAGGTAAGAGAAAAGAAAAATTTAAATGATTTTTTTTTTTTTTCAACTTTAAATTTTATATTTTGACTGCTTTAATTTTTTTTTTTTAAATAAAAGCCATATAATAATAGCTTATCACTCTTAGGACCCCGTCCCCCCCCCCCCCAAAAAAATAAATAAATAAAAATTGCAATCGACCCAGTAATTTTGGCTACAATTGAACATTGTTTCTTAGCAAAAAAAACGAAAATTAAAAATGCTGATGCATGGCTTTGGGCGATGCGCGCAGACATCAGAAACCGTAATTTTTGTTTGTCTTTGCCTTAATATTCTTGGTACTATTGGCATGATAACTGCATGTTTCTATGTCATAAATGGTTCTTTCCTTGCCTTGTACCTCTGTAGCTGTGGACCTGGATCAAATTCCAATCTGACTCCTAAAGAGTGCAGTGGGTTAGCTGTTTTGACTCTTGAGCCAAATGTGCACACAGGCATTTTTTACTGGTCATTTTGACCACTCTCAGTAATACAAGACAATGCTTTTACCAGTCAAAGCCAGTCAACTTATTTTGACCTGTTAACCCTAACCTTCCCAAATTCTCTTTGCTAAAGTGAAGGATTTTGAAGGATTGAGATTACATGCTACATACTCTTTGCTAAAGTGAAGTATTTTGAAGGATTGAGGTTATTAGGTATACTTGCATTTGCATGGAAGTACATCCATATTTGTTGTAGTGATTGCAAGGTCAGTGTTTGGGTCAGTGGACACTGTTTATTGCTCCATGCATGCAGGGAGGGAGTGTGCATTACATGTCATGTGCTTGCTTTACCACTGAATGATTTTGGAGGATTCAGGTTATGTGTAAGCAAATGGGCCTAGGGAGTTAATGTACATTGTACTTACTACACATAAGTAGGGCCAATGATTTTCCGCGATCGCGGAAAACGGACGGAATTCACGGAATTTGCTCCTCGAAACGGAAAACGGGATTTGAATCTGAAGGAAATAACTTCTGCAATTTTATTGATAAAAAACATAATTTTGTAAAATTTATTGGTCCAAAACGAATTGTTGATGATTAATTCAACCAGATTCAACAGATGAGCCACATAACAAATGCGCGTTGGCAAGATTAGAGCAACAAATCATGTTACAATTTACGAATCACCATTAGCGAGCGTGACAGACATGGGGGAGACCCGACATGTACGCCGTAGCTTTCGGTCAGCGCACAGGTGAAAATCATCACACTTACGGTACGCTCTCGCAGGTGTCTTTTGCAACATCGGCAGGTTTATTTTTCTCCGTTCAATCATCAACCATTCTTTTATGTATCTAACTTTGGCTCTAGTGAAATGTATGTTGTGCTTATTCACTTATACAGGTCCAAAAACCTACAGTACCGTAAACTATCCTATTTTGACACTAGTTAACGTGAAAAAAATGGCTGACATAAATTTCGCTTCGGCTACAACAATCATGTGATGTGTGTGTGACATTGTGGCGTATACGGCTGTTGCATGTTTCTTATGTGTGTGTGGTGGCGGTGGCGGTGCAGTATTAATGACTGAGGAAGTTAAATACTACGTCTGTAAATAGATCGGCCGTTGATAAACAACTGGCAACAAGACAAATTTCCAGCATAAAACAACCGTGACCCTTTGCTAGTTAATTATTAAACAATGCATTATCCTTTCACATTTACAATTTTACATGTATGTACTGTCTGTGTACAGAGTGTATGTTTAAATGCACTTTTATGTATTGAAAAAATGTGAAACGGAATTTTTCAGCCTGAAACGGAATTTAAGATTTTTGAAAACGGAATTTGCACTTTTCTGAAACGGAAAATCATTGGCTCTACATAAGGTTTGACAGTGTTTGACTTTTAAGTGCACTAGATATATACCTTGGCAAGTATATCAACATTTTGACTGATTTTGACCCTTGCAGTCATAGGGTTAAAACTTGACATTACATGTACTTCAGTGTCTTCTCTTAAATTCAAATAATAGCAATAATAATTCCTTATTCATCATGTATTTATCATGCATCAATAAAAAGATGGCTACTACTTGTTTTTAATAGGTAAGTTACAGATGCCAGCATCGCACAAGGTCATCATTGACATCCAGTCAGAAGTATTCATGCAAAAATACTAACTGCCCGGCTTCCTTGTTGCTTACAGTAAAGAGAAGTGACGGCAGAATTAGAAGGTTAGTAAATTCCACTGTTCATGTTACAGGAAAGGTACAAAATTGGTAGTTGTATTGACGTCTGGTTTTCAAGAAATATATAATAAAAACGAACTTGTGAAAGTCTTGTGACGTATTTGATAAAACAATAAAATATTGTAAAATAAATGTTATTGGCCTTACATGTCGAACCTAGTAGGTTCTTTCTCAAAGCAAGAACCTGTTAGGTTTGAAACATCATGTTTATGTTTTTGTAAAAATCAACACAACAAATCCTGTTTTCTCTAAGATAAAATCCAAATATTTTCTCCGGATGATTGATACTTTACCAACTTTACACTAGTTTTCAAGAAATATATCATAAAACTAACCATTGAAAGGTTCATTATAGCAGGTGCTCTCGTCTTGGAGAAAACGTTTTATGTTTTTATGTTTTACAAGTTTGTTTTTATTAATTTTATTAAGTTGTACTTATTTTTATGTGCGTGCATTCCTTAGGCCAAAAAATGTCTCCAGTTTCTGATCTCTGTGCGTGTGTCGCCTCAGACCCGCGCGTCAGCATTTATAATTTTCTATTTTTTTGCTATGAAACGATGTCCAATTGCAGCCAAAATTGCTGGATCGATTGGAATTCTGCCATACTGTGCTTTAAACAACTTTTTCACATAGGGGTATGAAGGTTTGCCCAATTTGTGAGGCCACTTTTAGCCCCATACTTTGTATATGGGAAATTTGGTCACCACGTATACACTGTATTATGTATTTCCCTGTTGGCAAAAGAAAAGATAGCCGAAAAAAAGCTGCGTCACTGCACCAATTTTGAAGCCGGCCGATGACCAGAAACCAGAGACTTTTTTTTTTGGCCTCATAAAACTGTTTTCATTATTTTCCAGGAAAAACATTGAGCACTCCCTTGAATTTCCGACCATTGTGAAGTTACGGTTTTTCCACAATCACCCCATACAATGTGCAGACGCCCTGCGTCATCGTGATGTGTGTCGGGATATTAAACATAAATTCAAAAAGCTGTATAAAGCCGGTCACAGTCCATCCTCAGCATTGGAGACTCACAAATATGATCTGCAATGTAAAGAGGGAGATAACTACATATATATGGCTGCAGACCGTGCTTTGCTTCCAGATATCCAATGGTGCTACAGGTAATTGACTCTTTTTTTTATGCATATGATGTCACAAGCTGAAGTGTGACCATCAAGGAGGAAAGATACCAAACTGAATTTTCTTATATGGATTGGATACAATATTTTAAGATGTAAAAGTTTCAGTTACATGGGTAGTGGCCCACCTTGTCAACCATCCATTAAGAGGTATTTTTATTTGAAATTTTTGGCTGCAAACCAGCCAAACCTCCAATGAAGGCATGATTGGTCCATCCTTGTTTGGGGGCAGACATAAGCCCTTTTCACACGAGGGAAATAAGCAGGGGGTCCATGGTCCTAAGAACACAACGTTGTCAAATACACTTCGTGTGAAATGTACCTCTGCTCTGCACAAACACAGGTCCGTAGTCTTTTCCTGACCACGGTCGAGACCAGCAACAAAAAAACACACCGTTGTGAAAGTTCACCATGATAGGCCGTGTGAATGAACAAACCGCACAGAGACCAAGGACCATTGTTTCGCGAGAGCTACCACGCATGCGCGCAAGAAGAAAATTTGCCAGGATGCCTTTAAATCAAGATGGCGACGCCCGAACAGTTAATGATGATGCTTTTGTTGCTAAGTTTAATGTGTAGAAAACGTCAAAACAACAACGTTGAAAAATATGAACGACTTCCTGCCCCGTCCACTTTTGTCATTCTTTTTCTTCACCTCTCGGTATTTTCTTTTTAAGTAATTCCACTTGTCGTGGCACTTTTCAGCCGAGTGTGTCATTCCCATTTCCCCCGCCACGTCTTTCCACACTTTGTGGTTGTGGACGAGACCATCCAGCATTTTTTGGACTTCAGTGGAGCCTACCACCGTAATCAGCTGGATGGTCTCGTAAAGACGTCCATGTGCTCCGCTTTTGGTTTTTTTCTTCGATGAAGTTTTGGACATTTGCTCAAAAATTACCGATTCTATATCGTTTTTCGCCATGTTTTGCACTGAGCTGTGAGAGTGGTAGAGAGACAGACGACGGACGCTAACAATAAACATACAATACAATAGCGCGGGAAAATGAATGGTAATCAATACATGCAATAGCGATTCCACGCTAGCTGTGCGGATACCAGTTAACTGCACTATAAACAATGTTGACCTTTGACACCCCAAAAGACGAAGGCTATGTGACACGGGACGTTGGTTTCTTCGCCGTGTGAAAGGTCGTATCCGAGTTTGACCAACGTCCGTGGTCAATACAACTGGCGCCCGAGACCAAGGACCCTAGTTTGCGTTTGTCGTGTGAAAAGGGCTTTAGGCACTTAGTTTGTATGCATATGTAATATACAAACAATCTGACCACTCATGTGATCACCAGAGGGGCCCAAAAATGGCAAAAAGTAACCTTCCATTTCCAAGGTAAATCTAAAAGCCTTGTTCAGTTTCATTTGTGTCATTGAGTGGGGAAACTGACATATGTATATAACCAAATAAGATCCGAGGACTATGGGATTAGGGAACAGGAATTAACTCTTTCATTACCGATTTGTTTCAACAGGATGTCCCACTGGTTACCGAATTGTTTGCCCAGTCATGCATGAATTCACACATTATTGCACAACAGTATGCATCCATATACAGGCACTTTTTCTAAACTCGTTTTTCTTCATGAAGAATTTGTTGGAGAAAGATACATTCAATGAAATGATTGTTGCTTATGAAATTCCCTTTCATATGATACCAAAATTATTGGCATTGCATATAAAATGATTAGGTTATTTATTTTACTTCCCCTAACTTTGTTTCACAAACGGGTCATTCCGTGTCAATTCAACACGCTTTTGGACTTGACCGTCACAGATTGAAATGAAATTCGGTGTGCTGATTGGACTCCTTGAGAAACACCCAGAACCGAAATTTTATGTCATTCGGTTAATTAGTTTTTGAGATAGGGCTTAACGAACTTTTGACTAATTAGCATGACCTACTGTGTTTGGACAGCCATATCTCCAAAAGTAAAGCACCTACAGAGATAAACTTTACATCATTTTAAAGCACTTGAAATGGCCTTCATTTCATAAAATAAAATCAAAATTATACCACGTACCACACAAAAAATTCGTAAATATATGACCTTTGACCTTGATTTGCGAAAATGCGTAATTTTTTTTTTATTGTTAGCTTAAGATGTAAGCAACATTTCCAGAAAGATTTGGGATGGGCGCTCTTACAGTTTTTGAGTTATGATTATTTGAACACTGGCTAGTAAGGACAAAAACTGAAAATGTATATATGCATTGTACATAATGTACATGTACAGTGTAATGTATAGTACTATGTACATTTTTTTTAACGCAAATTCGCCCCACACAAGGCCAATGGCCACTCCAAGGTGGGGGGGGGCTACTAAGTCATTGAGTTGGTACAACGACTCCACACTGAAGAAACCAGCCCCTCGTACCGAAACAAGACAAGTTAATAACCAGCCTCTTCACGGTGCAAACAGGACTGGGAGGGGTAACTAGTCCAGAACAAGGCAGTTGTTAAACTGCCTCTGCCCCTATAAGCAATTATGGCTAAGTGTCTTACTCAAGGACACAAGTGTCACGGCCGGGATTCGAACCCACATTCTGCTGCTAACACCAGAACTTGAGTCCGATAAGCTAGACCGCTAGGCCACGACACTCCACATTAAAAACCATGTTACCCTGGTAGTGCAAGGTAATCCCTTTCACCCCCTCATTGGATTTTCAAAATTTGCTGAACTTCGGCCAAAGCAGTGCATCCTTGCCAGATCTAGTGAAACACATTCTGTATGTGTTTGTACTACACATCAAAATGTGAAACTCATGTTAAGTGGGCCAAAATTGGAAAGTGTGACAAATGGAGAGATAACACACTACCCTGACTGCCTTGCTTCCATGCAATGTAACCTACCACGCATTGAATGTTTCATAAATAAATGTGATGAATGTCCAGGAACAAGTATCCTACGAGATAAGCTTGATAATTATATGGAGGACAACATGATTGACCAGATTGAATATAAGCATTGGACAACAACTGACCGCTCAACACTTGAAACCAAGATTCAGACGGTGGATGACTTCTTGGATTCTTTTATGGCTGGTCTCACTAAATTATTATGTCATAACTTCATTGCCAAACAGCAGAGCCATTTTCTTCAACACACTAGGGACAAATTGGAACCTGGTGTGAGATCTTGGTAGTTGCAGATTTTGCAGAAAACTACACTTTTGTTGTACAGGATGCTGCCCAATCATTTCACTGGAACAACCTGCAGGCTACAATTCACCCATTTGTGTGCTACTTCAGACAGGGAGGTAATGTTGAACACCTGAGCTTTGTTGTCATTTCTGACTAATACTCATGATAGTGTGGCAGTGCATCTGTTCCAAAAATTGCTCATTCAGTTCGAGAAGATTGAAAGTCTCCAGAAGATTTTGTACTTTTCAGATGGTTGTGCTACTCAGTACAAAAACCTCGAGAACTTCATCAACTTTTGTCATCATGAAGAGGACTTTGGCATCCCTGCAGAGAGGCACTTTTTTGCTACCTCTCATGGAAAAGGACCATCTGATGGAGTTGGAGGAACTGTTAAATGCCTTGCAGCTAGAGCTAGTCTTCAGCATCCTTTGGATAAGCAGATAATGACCATAATCATAATCAAATAATCATAACTCAAGAACTGTAAGAGCCCCCATCCCAAATCTTTCTGAAAATGTTGTTTACATCTTAAGCTAACAAAAAAAAATTACGCATTTTCGCAAATCAAGGTCAAACGTCATATATTTACGTAATTTTTTTGTGGTACGTGGTATAATTTTGATTTTATTTTATGAAATGAAGGCCATTTCAAGAGCTTTAAAATGATGTAAAGTTTATCTCAGTAGGTGCTTTACTTTTGGAGATATGGCTGTCCAAACATAGCAGGTCATGCTAATTAGTCAAAAGTTCGTTAACCCCTATCTCAAAAACGAATTAATCGAATGACATAAAATTTTGGTTCTGGGGGTTTCTCAAGGAGTCCAATCAGCACACCGAATTTCGTTTCAATCTCTGACGGTCAGGTCCAAAAGTGTGTTGAATTGACACGGAATGACCCAAACACAGACCATTTTGTACACGAGTGTATGGCGTTCCATAGCACAAATGGCCATTGAAAGGATTGACTTGTATTATGTCTGATTTCTATAATAGCAACATGTAGGTTGGGCTATACCATTAGAAAGATAAGGTATCAGTCATCTCAAGCATATATAGCATAGGTATGGACTGTGAAGAAGGGAAAAAATACAGCCATTTTAAAAGCTGGTCATGATACTCCCAATTAACCCTAACTCCCTAGACAACAAAGGCAGTTGGAGGATTTTGAAGGATTTTTATTGTTCACTAACAATGCTAATAGGGAGTTAGGGTTAAGTGCTGTGTGTGTGGTGACCTTGGTCGACGAAAGTCACCAATGGTAAGCAACAGGGGGTATGTGTGTTGTTGACTAAAGTTGCCAATGGTAAGCAACGGGGATATGTGTGTTGTCGACTAAAGTCGCCAATGGTAAGCAACAGGGGGTATGTGTGTTGTCGACTAAAGTCGCCAATGGTAAGCAACAGGGGGTATGTGTGTTGTCGTCGTCGACTAAAGTCACCAATGGTAGTGAAAGGGTTAATAGGCTTCATTGACCCTCGGTCCATTTTGCCATTGGGTTGATAGATCCACCAAAACCCTTCATCTCAGTTTAACTGTGTAGGTACATATTACCATGTACAGTGTAGATGCATTACCACTGGAAACCACAGCGCTGGCAAGTACTTTTTACCTTTCAAAATCTTTTGAAGGGTTTTGAGGGATCAAATTATATAAGGGTTAACTAACTATAAAGAACATTGTATTTTTATTTTCGTTACTGATAGGTTGTACCACAAAATCTTCCATAAGGCCTACAGATGTAAAGAAGGAGAACAACTGATATCTGATTTGGAGTCCTTGGTAAAAAAGTACAATGAGAAAAAAGAGCGAACTGACATCAAGATGAAAGTTACCGCTGATAACCAGCTTGTTGTAGCTATTTCATCACCATTAATGCGCAGGGTTTCATCAGAATTTCTACAGAGCGGTGAAATGGTGTTTGTAGATTCGTCTGGGAATATGGGTAGACGTTATGTTTTTGTTTTCTTACTTATGATTCATACTTGCGCCGGGGGTCTCCCTGTCGGTTGTCTAATCACCACGAGTGAATCAACAGAGACAATTGTAGAGGCACTGGAGTTATACAAATCTTTGTTAACCGAGAAGGCATTTAATGGTCGTGGATCTCAAGGGCCATTGATCTTTATGGCCAATGACAGCGAGACAGAAAGTAGTGCTCTCAAGAGAGCCTTTCCTGACTCAGAACTCATCCTTTGTGCATTCCATGTGTTGCAAACTGTCTGGAGATGGGTCTGGGATGCGAAACAGGTAATACCAAAGGCTGAGAGACAACACCTCTTTGCTCTTGTGAAAGCGTTGCTGTATGCAGAATCTACCCCGATGTTGGAACAGTACTTCCAAAGAGCCCTGCAAGATGAAACTACCAAAAAATACAAGAAATTCCAAGACCAATTGAAGAGGATCTATGAAAGGCGATGTGTTTGGGCACTTTGTTACAGGTCGTCTGTGCCTGTATGTGGAAACAACACAAATAACTTTTGTGAGGCAGCCATGAGGGTCTTTAAGGATAAATTCCTCATGCGCACAAAGTCATTCAATGTGGTTCAGTTGTTTGGCTTCCTTGTCACCAGAATGGAATCCTACTATGAAAGAAAGATCATTGATGTTGCTAACAATAGACTGGACATTTTGAAAATGTCAAAGTTTATGCCCTGTGACCCTGCCATTTCCTTAGAGGAAATTGTCCAGTTGACAGCCACGGAATTTGAGGTACCAAGTGCAACCAAACAAGGTGACAAATACACTGTGAATATGGATGTGGCCATGTGCAATTGTACCGTTGGACTTACTGGCTCTCCTTGCCAACACCAAGCTGCTGTTGTCAAGAAGTTTAATCTACCTTCCTTGAACTTTCTACCAATCCGTAACCCAGTGGATATCAAGAAACTTCATTATATCAGCACTGGTCAGCAGCTAACGCAGACATGGTTTTCTTCTTTAGGTGATGGACCAACTCAGTCAAATGATGCTCAGTTCATCCAAGCTTCAAGTGCCCATACATTCCAAGGTAACCGACAAAATGTTGAGAGTGGTGCCACGCCAGATCCAGAAACTGTATCATCTCGGGGTCAGTCATCAGTAAATGCAGATCCAGATCTTGAGAAAATGTCATCTGTGTTTGATAGCTTGAAGCAAACAATCTCAGAAAAAATGCAAACAGATGCTGCACTCATCTATCGTCCAGCATTGAGAGCTTTCTTAAGAAGTGCTGAAACCTTGACAACGGACTCATCATTGGTAACAGCCTTGATGACTTTTGGAAATGACTCTGCAGGTTGTTTGCAAAAGAAGAGGCAAAAGAAAAGACAGCCAACTGATGTTGCCAAACGGAAGAAAGTGCCTGTTGAAGGCCAAAAATCTGATGAAATGAGTAGGCCTACAAAGTGTTCCCGTTCAGCTGAACATAGCTTTTCATAAACATCAGACCGATTGGAATGTTTTAGTATGTAAGTCCACAGGTAAAACCACTTTGGAGTTACATTTTGTACGTACTGAAACAAGGTATTTTCTTCTGTTTGGTAACAGCATAGGCTGTATGCTGTGGGTGGTTCTAGCGGGTACCTGATTCTACCCGATTCCAAATTGAGAATCGGAACCGCGGTTCCACTCTTTTAAAGAATTGGGTACCCGCAAAGCCGAGAGCTTTAAATACCCGATTCCCAGAGCCGAGGCTCTAGTAAAATACCCGATTCTGAGGACCAACTCCCGGCTTCAGTCAAAATACTTGAGTCTCTTTGATGAGCCACCGACAAAAGGCAACACACTCAACTGATGCAAACTGCAATGTCTGTGTTTATAAATTGGCCCCATAACATGGATACTTTAGTCATGGGATAAGTAAGACTAATTGCGGTGACACCATGTGAAAATCTCAGTTCTGAAAAGAACTGGAGGTTTCAGAACTAATTACTACTCAATTGAGATTTTCACATGGTGTCACCGCAATTAGTCTTACTTATCCTCCCCACCATGCAAAGCTACAAGTTTTAGTCATGGGATGTTGTTAAAAATGTTGACAGTATGTGTCTTGTGAAGTGGAGTGATCAAAGTGGCCCTGTAATATGGATAAACTTGTGACAAAGTCATGTTGCTAGTGTTCTTAATGTACTTAAAGTAGTAGTACTTTCAATTCGGCATGATGGTAGTACGGTACCTTGTGTATAGGGGGTGGTACAATTGCTTAATTGCTCCAACCCCTGAAGCATGTGCAAAGCTTCTGGATTTCCACAGGCATTGCGGTGACAGTGAATCCTTGCAGACAGTGGGAAAACAAAGTTGTATGCACGGCATATATAGCACGGCTTGTAAAGTTACAAGCTAATGGTAGGATAATGGAAACAAATCTCTAACTTAAACTGATTATTAACGTTTCCATAAAGTTTCCTTAAAGTTTCTTAAACATATATTAAATTAAACATTATTATCATCACTGCATTTGCGGTTGAAACTTGAAACTCGAAACTCCTTTGCATCAGGGCTCAACGAAGTTTGGAGGAATGTCTTCCTCAATGAATAGACCGTATGTTCTTTGAATCTCTTGGAACCAGTTCCGACTCGGAACCAATTTTTTTTTTTTTTTTTTTGGAACCAAACCGGCTCCAGAAATTGTGGAACCGCCCAAGCCTGTACACCTATGGGTCATTCCACCAACTTTTTGATAAGAGTCCCTTGTCACGTGGGTAAGTGTACCATTTATTATCATTTATTATGACTCCAAATTAACATTATTGCAACTTCGTATTTAAGGCACTGAGATTGATTTCATTCTAATTTGAAGAACAAATGCACTCATAATAAGGATAATGAATGGTACATCTTCCTACGTAACAAGGACACCATGTCACAAAGCTTGCCCCAACCTGGTGGAATGAGCCAAGAATGTGCACTCATAATAAGGATAATGAATGGTACATCTACCTACATGTACGTAACAAGGACACCATGTCACAAAGCTTGCCCCAACCTGGTGGAGTGACCCCTATCTTACTA
Source organism: Zoroaster sp. YZ-2022 (assembly GCA_029582265.1). NCBI lineage: Eukaryota > Metazoa > Echinodermata > Asteroidea > Forcipulatida > Zoroasteridae > Zoroaster > Zoroaster sp. YZ-2022. The sequence continues at coordinate 13,692,609 of CM055820.1, forward strand.
TTACCATTATTAGTAATCGGTCTGTTTTTAACCCTATCCAACCTGGGCTTAATTTTGCATTCTCAGGCCTGAGGGGCACATTGTGCACCCTACATATTTTGTTTAATCTTCAGCTGCTGATTTCCATGAAACTTTGTAGGAATGTTCATGATTTTCATGAAATTTTGTAGGAATATTTAGTACTTAAGTTGAGTTCAACAAGATCTACATAAGCTTGGGCGATGTATCGTCAAACATATACATAACAGCAAAAGAAACGTCACCCCTAAAAATATTTATTATTTTCATTTTATAATTAATATAATTTGTTTAATGAAGAATATTATGAGTATGGAGTGTAACACGAACACAATGTGGCAAATTTGGTTGACCTCAAAATTCGCCATGCATGACGTCTGAGGACACATAAGCTAAACACGTTCTCAGACTTATCAAAATTTAGGGGATGGCGTTTCTTTTGCTGTTATGTATATATTGCGATTTTCGAAAGTATCGCGATTATTTTTGTCATTAACTCATGATTGCTTTAGAGCCAATAACCACAAGTACATGTACCCCGTCACAATAAATCGCCAGTGCTTAATAGCTGAGAGACATATGCAATCACACCATTCACGTGTGCACCATGGACATTGTTCAATCCAATAACTCATTCAATTCCCAACACTTAATCTGTCCGAATAGATGGATTAAGAGAAACGACAGAGTGCTGGGTCTGGACCCTCTATGGTGGCTGCTTTGTGATCAGACAGTCGCTAAAGTAGTTCGCTTTTGTTTCTTACTTCTGAAAGCTGAAAAGACTGGCCTAATTTTGTTTCTGTGGAATTTTGACTCCACTCAAATTGCGATTTTTATCGCGATATATTTTTTTAATCGCAATATCTCGATAACCTGAAAACGTTTGCGATATCGTAATCGAATAAAAAAAAATTCTCGCAATATTCGATATTATCGTGTTATTGCCCAAGCTTAGATCTACACATGTAGAGGTTGTACAAATTTTCATAGGTCAACTTTAGGCAGCACCATACCCTTGTTTTGAATTTGCTTTGTCAAAAACGGTATTTTCCCAATATTCCCTATGATTGCTTTAGAGCCGATAACCACAGGTATGTACCCCTCTACAAGTGTCACAATAAATCGCAAATTTGTTTGCATAGCCTGCATAGTATTAGCCAGAGGGGTGTCTGGGTGTCTTTTTGACACCCTGTTTCAACTTTGGACACCCTATTTCATCTGTCATTTACATGTTAAAGTATTGAAAGTGAACAATTTGGACACCCTGTTTTGAAATTTCCAGCAAATTCGAACACCCCATTTCTAAATCCTGGCTAATACCTTGGTAGTCTGTATGTACTTCTGAAGTACTTCGCTTTTGTTTGTCACCAAAAGCTGAAAAGACTGTCCTAAATTTTATTCCATGGAATTTCTGGCTTGGCTCAAAATGGCGATTTGTTTTTATCACAATGTTTTTTTTTTAAATCAAGATTTGCCGATATCTTGATAACTTGAAAAGGTATCGCGATATTCGATATTATTGTGTTATCGCCAGAGCATGGAATTCAACAGAGCATAGAATCGGTGTCCTAGTTTAAAATGAACAGTAAACACAGTGACTGAAAATTACTTATTCATTTATGCAGCAGCAACGGTAATATCACCTTATTATATGGGTATTATTTTTAGTCACCTAGCTAATCTAAAACTAACACTCCGATTCCATGGCCTGTTGATGATATTATCCCAGTAATGTGATGATGTTGAATAAAATACATGTCCCTTAGGCCCAAAAAAAGTTTTCTGGTCATAGGTTAGGTTCAAAATTGTTGCGGTGACATGTTTTTTTTCTTTTTTTTTCTCGTTTTTTTTCATTACAGGAAAATACATGATATGTTACACGTGGGGACCAAATTTCCCATATACAAAGTATGTAGTGGCTAAGAGAGGCCTCACAAATCGGGCAAATGTTCATACCCCTATAGTGAAAAGTCATTAACATGTAAAACACAGCATGACAGAATTCCAATCGATCCAGCAATTTTGGCTGCAATTGAACATTGTTTTATAGCAAAAAAAAAAAAAAAAATTAAAACTGCTGACATGCACAGAAACCGGAGACATTTTTTTGGCCTTACATCTTTCAGTCTGATTAGGGGCTGTCATTTCATGGAAGTATATTCACTGTATTTTATCACACATTGTATTAGGCCACTCACATTTAATTGTGAGTTTCCTGTTTAAGGTTTAAAAAAATGGACGAGGTCACTTTTAATTATTAATTATTTTCAGGCGGTTAACTTTTTGTGGCGGCTGCCATTTATATCGCGATACTTTGGGGTTTTGACTGGCACAAGCAGGTTACTATTGCATTTTAACACCATACTGTAGTGTTCTCTTACATGGCACAGGCTTCATACTTAATAAAGGACTAGTAATTTTGTAATCATAATTTTTATGTGTGAAATAAATATTTCTTAGTACATGTATTTGTATGTTTTTCATGTGTGACTTACCGATATTAACACAATTTGCTCCTTTACATTTACAATAATTATGCAGCAGCAGCAGGGGTGGCGAACTTGCACCTAGGAGTTAATATCGTTTTGATCACTACAATTTAAATTTAGGGGTTGTTGAAGGATCAAATGAACCCATTGCTTCTATTGTTTTGAAATTCACATTTATGAATTTGATGTTTTGACCCTTTTAAAAAAAAACTATCACTACCACTGCGCATCAGAGCATGTGAATATAATTACTAAGAACAATAGTCCAGCGAAAGTTAAGAGGTACTGTTGGAATAATCAAATCAAAAAATTGATACGAAGGCCCACCCCCCCATCAGATAAAAAATCTTGGTGCCCCTCTCGATACCCCTCCGCAATTGGGTCCAACAGCAAAATATTGATATGTGAGCTACCCCCCCTCAGCCCCCCACCCCCATCAGATAAAACAATCTTGATGCCCTCTCGATACCCCCCCGCAATCAGGTCCAAAAAAAAAATATTTATATGTTGGCCTACCTCCCCCCCCAGCCCCCCCCCCCCCCCATCAGATAAAAAAAATCTTGATGCCCCTCTTGATACCCCACTACTTGCAGCACTAGCGTAGTGAGGCAGTGATCGGATTGCAAGAATACAATAGCCAAATACAGGCTGAAAAGAACGAGCAGATATGAGCAGCGTGTACACACTAGTCTCGGTTCAAGACGATGTTGATGCAAATTGGACAGACGATCGATCATACCTGCATATGTCGCAAGGTATACGATCGGCGTCTATCAATATACAACAACATCGTCTTGAACCAAGACTACTGTACACTAGTACCCAAACATATCGATAGCTATAAAACGTACACGTATATACCCCAACGCGCTGGGTACCAGTACAACATTTACTGTACAAGATGTCGGCTCAACCACCCGACATGCGTGGTGCCGAATACAATGTACGACGTACGTAAATGTACGTCGGAACCGAAGTAGATTTGAAAGTGCAAGTATTTAAATTAATATGGCAGAAACACAAACAAGGACGAACAAGAAACTTCCGAAACTTCTTACAGAATACACAGTAAATACTGAAGTTCTTATTTTAATTTTATGTATAGCCATTTTTACGTGCGAGGCGGCCAAATATGTTGCTGGAAAAACTGCCAGGCAGCCCATTCAAATCAGTGAGGCCGCAAAACGAAAACTACCCTGTGTTAAACCATATGGAGGTGGTAAACGCTGCCGCTCCCAAACTGCTCGTTCATTTCCCCTGTTTAATCATTTGTTTTGTTACTATCTCAAGCTCGTGACTGTTTAAGAAACAGGATACTAAATTATTTTCAAATACTTACTCAAGTTCTGGATCCGCTGAAGGGTGATGCAAAATGTTCAATGCGACGTGGACACAACTGTACTAGCCCGGCGCGGCCCGTACATACACTAGATCCCAGAATGTCCGGCCATGTGCGCCGCCCGCCCGGCCCGCATGCATGGCACGACGGCACGTCAGATTTTGAGATTTTGCGTGCATAGTCTCTGCTCAAGACGGCATCACACTCGGAGCGTGCGTTGTAGATTGATGATGTACATGTACGTAATACATGTACATATGTCTTGCTACACGACATACGCTTTCATTCAATTATACGAGCGCTTTTTATTCAACTGCGACAGTTGTGGTATGTAAAAGAGACTACATTTTCAAGCAGATCTAACTTGGAAAACACGGACCGTGAATATCAGGTATAAATATCGCAAAATTTTGTGATGAAAGTCAGTTTTCAAAGGCGAAATTGTAGAATAATTAAATCAAATTAAATAATTAAATATTTGACGCGGTGCCAATTTCGGACGCGCGCGGCAACAGGAAACTCACAATCAATTGTGAAAGGCCTTATCAACATTTATATACTTAGTGTGGAGTTCAGTCATTCTAAGAAATTTGTTTGAGTTTAATAATAATAATAATAATAATGAAACTTATAAAGCGCCATCTATCTAGAAACCTAATCCGAGGCGCTGGTGATAATGAAAAAGACACAAAGATATGGAACATTGGATAAACAAAGATAAATACATGAAACAAAATGCACAAAATTAACATTCATTATAAGCTTGCACAAAAAGGTGAGTTTTCAAAAGTTTTTTGAAAGAATTAAAATTGTAAAACATTCTTAAACTTTGTGGAAGCATATTCCAAAGGGAAGGGGCTGCAACAGAAAAAGCCCAATCCCCAAAAGTTTTAGTTGCTGTAAAATATACTACTCAAAACAATTTGGGGAACACCGGAATAATCTCAGTTAAAGCAAGATCATTTATTTCAGATAAACACAATGTTTCACAGAATTGATGAGAAACAACTGCACAATGAAACAGATGATAAAGGATGCATGTAGTGATTACACATTTCATGACATGACTACTGAAAGAGAGGGGGTTGCAAATGAAAATCCCGGTTCATGGAACATTTCAAACCTATTTGATGTTAAAAATCCGGTGTTCCCTAAATTGTTTTGAGGAGTATATAAAAACATGTAACATTTTGTCTTTGTTTTCTCACAACTGTTAGCACCAATTTTGATGAACATCCACAGGTTATTTTAATGGTATATTTCCTGAAAAGTCAAGGGTTGAAATTAATTAAAGTACATTACCAAATAGCAATGTTGCACATCTTCCCTTTGAATGTTATTTGATTCTGAACCATTTCTGATGTACGGTCAAAGGAAGGGATTATCTAATTTCCAATTTCAGTTACCATCACTGAACTTCACCCCATCCACGCCCCCTCTTCCTTCCCTCTCCTACAGAGTAAATTAGGTGTTGTACATTTTGAAAATGTGGTACATTTTAAAAATAATTAGAGGAATTTTTTTTGGAATTTAGGAATACAGAATCATACAGTTTTTTGGGGACCAAAAATGTGAGTCCCTCATGGTCACCTGGGGCTAGTTTCATAGAGCTGCTAAGCAGAGAATTATGCTAAGCAATATAAAACAGACTACCAGCCAAAATGCATACATTTTGTATGAAAGTTTGGCTGATAACCAAAGAAATTTGCTAAGCAATTTTTTCTGGTAAGCAATATTATCTGCTTAGTAGCTCTATGACATAGGCCCCAGGTGGGTAAATATTCCCCATGGTCAATTGGTGGGTTAATATACAAAATATCCCCGACCCCCTCCCATTTCTCTCATGCTTCGCTCTTACCCATGCTTGACTGTTGCAAAGAAAAGCATGTATTCAGTTTTCAACGGCTTTATTCTTAACATATTTAACAACCTCATCCCCAGGGCTATCGAGCGGTTTCTGTTCACCTCATACCCACTGCTCTCTCGCCCTGAACTGGACGATTTCAATTTCGAAAAATCATGGATATACAAATTAGGTTCTAGTCTGATATCATTACTAATAATAGCGTGTGATGCGGTGGGGAGGCCGGAACTAGGCCATCCAATTTTTTTAAAATCATAATTTTGGTTAAATCACTCATTCAAATAATAATAAAAGCTTTATTTACAGATGGTAACCATGTCACTTATTAGATGATTTTCAATGAACCATTATTTACAAAATAAAATATACAATCAGTATTGTGAAAAGACAAAAAGTGTTAAAGGGACAATATCACGATCAACAGGGCATGGAATCGGACTGATGGTTTTAGATTAACTCAGTGACTGAAAATAATACCCCACATGATAAGGCCATATTACCGTTGCTGCTGCATAAGTGAACCAGTAATTTTTAGTCACTGTGTTCATCTTGAACTAGGACACCGATTCCATGCCCTGTTGAAAGTCGGCTCTAATCATGATATTGTCCCTTTAAAAAAAATATTTAAAAAAGGCCCTAACACTGAAGAACCCCCACCCCCGAATGTGGATTAGATAATGATCAAGAGAAACACTGGGAGCATAACAAATTGGTAGTACATAGACAGACAGACAGGTAGACCAACGAACAGAAATGTGGTAAAGACAAACAAAAAGACCAGACAATGGGACACACACAAACAGCAATAGCAATAGTGACAGGCAAAAATATAACACTGGTATCGTAAAACCAACCGTGTAGAAAATACTCTAATAAAACTATCCCAAATAATATCATTGACTTAAAACATTCTACATTGGATGTGTTAAACAAAAACATATAGGCATTATAGTATTTTTTTTAAATATATGGTTTCCTAAAATACTTTTTAAACAGCCTTTGCGTAATTTTTATAGTAACCAGTCGGCGTTATGGAAAGCACTTTTCAATTCAAACCAGGGTCTTGTGAGAAAGAGTTAAAATTTGGAGGCGAGGTTGCATTTTACCAATGTGTTGTAATGTACGTAAACGAAATATAGAGGGCGTACTTCGAAACAGGGCGCAGTTTCTGTAAACGTCTTGAATTCAGTGCTTCCACTTTCAAGGAAATTTCCTTATTTTAAGGAAATTTTGAAATGTTTTGACGCTCTAAGGAAATTTCTGAGGAAATAAGGAAATCTAAGGAAATGCCGTAAATTCTAAGGAAATTCTAAGGAATGTTCGTAAATATTCGATATTTTTTTACGAAATAATGTTGCATAAAAATTAACACTTATTATACCCTCGGTCAGTTTGCGCGCTGTATAGCATTGACGCAGATTTGACTAGGCACACGGCACACGGCACAAACAGCCTAGTTGCCGGCCGCATGCATGTTAGGCACAGCCATGGGCTAGTCTAAGCATGACGCGTCATATTTTTATTTTATTTATTTTATTTATTTATTTATTTGGACTTACACTTTTACAACAGTGGCACTCGGCCAAAAGGCGGTGCGTCCGACACACATACACATAAATAATACAAAACACATTTAAAAGCAAATTAACAAGATACAAAAATGTGTGATGATACACTCTCAGCTTTGACGTCGTAGGTGTTGTCCAGAACAAGGGATGCACGCGCGACACCAAATCTGAGGGTGTACCATCAATCATATAGCTATCAATGACCATTGGAACCCAAGTTGATTTAAAATGAGTTCTAGAAAATATAGTAAAAATATAAAACAAATATAAACAAAATTACAGCAACGAAGTATGCAAGAAGAGATTATTTACATTGTAGTCCGAATAATATCGGATCTCAATTTCCACGCACGTTTAACATATGATTTACAGAAAGTATCAAATAATGAATAAATTATATCGGCATTTTCTATATTACATAATATACTTGAGGTGCTCCCAAGTGTGAGATGATATTTAACATCTAAGCTGCCGGATATAAAAAGCTCCCATATATCATAATATTCATTTGACATAAGATAGTTTCTAACTTTGTATATTCTTCGGATCTAATATTATTAAGAGCATGACATGTAAACAAGTGTCTAACATCTTCCAATACCTGAGTTACATAGGTTGCATGTACCGTCATTATCTGCCGTCCAATTTCTAATTCTGCGATTGGTGGAAGAGTGTTGGAGCAGGTTTAAATTTGAGACTGACGCCATGGAGTCAGTTTTTATCAAAAAGATAACTTTCTAAACATGGGCGATCTTTGATGGTTACATAATCAGTTAGTGAAGATTTGGAGCAAGCTTCTTCCAACCAATCATTATCTTAAATATCCATAAGTACGCGCTTAATCAGTTGTTTAGCCAAGTGCTGCGGATCGAAAAGGGCTCCCCAGTTTTCGCACAGTCAAAATTGTATTCAAGTCGCAGCTGGTAAGGATATTTGAGCGCGCTATTTAAAAATTTGAAGCGCAACTGATTAAATTCGCAATAGCCAAGGCTAAGCATAGTAAGTAAGAGGAGCTTGGGCCAGCGATGCATTTCCATATTAATAACTCTAGAGGTATTTCGCCCTCGCGATATTATGAAATGTGGAAAGAGGCGACCAGCCGAGATCGCCGTAGAGTGCAACACGCGGCGTATTGCGTGGAGCCTTCAGAATATGTCGCGCCATTTGCGATTGCAAGTTTTCAATTCTGTCAAGATATGACTGGCTACAGGACCATACAGCACATGCATAATTGATCGACGGTAGCGCAATCGTCCTCCATAGTATATCCCCATAATAAACGCGATTATAGTCGTCAAAGTTGGCGATAATAGACTTTATGTAAGCAATCAGTCTACTCCCTTTTTTAACAACTTCATCAATATGTGCATGATCCGATAGATTGCGAGATATATTAACACCCAAGTACTTATAAGAATCGACTTCGAAATCAATCTATCACCAAGTTTCCATAATTTGTCTTTATTAACCTTTGACCTGTAATTAAGACATTGGACTTATCGTCATTAAAACTCAGTCTCCCTCATTGCAAAATCGGCAGCTAGGTTTAACATACTGTTAGTTCATTCTCGTCATTAGCCAGTAAGACAACATCGTCTGCCCAAAGGGCTTCCACACAAACATCGTGAATTCTTACCCCTAAATCATGAGCCTTGAGTAATTTAGTGAATTCGTTGATAAAAATAGAAAATAAAACCGGAGACAGGACACAGCCCTGTTTTACCCCTTCAGTCACTTCGAAAAATTCCGTATTAATATTCCCAAATTTAACCCGAGCCTGGACATTATCGTAGAGTGCATCGATTAATCTCAAAATTCTACCCCTTAACCCTGTATTCTACGCTGCCATAAGAAGACCATCTCGATCTCCAGACCATCTCTTCATGCGTATGTCTGGTAAGTGACCACCGCGGGCTCGCATTTAAAGAATTAACGTTACACTAGGCTGCAGGGCACCAACTTAGTTGCCAAAAGAATGCTTATTTTCCCATGAATTGACTTTCCATTTTGAAAGGTTTTGCGCTTTTTTTCAACAGCATGCACTTCTTATGGCCTACTGCAACTTTCACATATGCAAACTGTGTATGCATACAGGGGCTAATACACTTTTGATGATTTAAGTAAAACTAAGGAACATCGGGGAAAAAATCTAAGGAAATGTTTCTGTAAATCTAAGGAAATGTAGATTTGAAAAGTGGAAGCACAGGTCTTGATGGCAAATTCGTCTCTATGGTCGAGCTTGCTTAGGCAAGAGAGGCGTGGGGTCGACGATGCATGAGGACGAAGTTGCTCAGAATTTGGCCATAATATTCGTTATGACATTATTGCATTAACTCTGGCTGTAACCGAAATCAATGATGGTTTTTGTTTCGGCTATGTCTAGATCACAGTTTCTTCCTATACTTACGGTTGCCGCTGCAGCCAATAACCATAGCCGTAGCCATTAATTCGGACATGTCCTAACCAGATAGGAACGAAGCAGTGGCGTAACTAGGGTCCAATTTTCAGAGGTACTAGGGGGTGCACCACTTTTTCTAGGGGGAATGTCAATACTTGAATCCTGCAGTCTCAACTAGGGACCTATTTTTTTCAAAATGGGGGGGGGGGGAGCACCCGGGGGAACGGACCTCGGCTGGGGGAGGGGGACGTGCCCCCCGTTCCCCCCCCCCATAGTTACGCCACTGGAAAGAAGGCCGTATCCGAAATTACGGCTATGGCTATGGCTATGGCTAGATCACTGTTTCTTCCCATACTTCAGCATTGCCGCTGCAGCCAATAGCCATAGCCGGAGCCAAAAACACTTAATTCGGCCCGGACGCAGCCTCTTTTAGGCCAAAAAAGTATCCGGTTTTTTATCATAGGTCGGCTTCAAAATTGGTGCGATTTAAAAAAAATAATTTAAAAAAAAGCGACGCGCGCGCAGACCACAAACCGGAGACTTTTTTGGCCTTAGGTCATGTTGTGTTTAATGTTTTACTGGGAACAAAAATTGTGCCGGGCCAAAGTTGCTCAATCACCGATGTTGGCATATCCATCGGAAGTAGTAGTACAGGGAGACAATTAGGCCCTCACCGCCCAGAGAAAAAACGTGACGTGTCTATGAAAATACCGGTGTAGACATAATGTTAGCCTTTATTTTGATCATAATTCGGGTGCCAGCCAAAGTTTCCACACAAAAAATAATTATAATATCTGGGGATCTGCATGGATATGTTTGGCCCATAGGCAACTTCTGATTGGCCCATTTCTTTCTCGAAGGGGTCATTTCTGTAGAGTCCCGATGGTTCCGAACTCATTTTTTTGTTGGGGGGAGGGGGGAAAATAAGACCAAAATATAACCCAACCAGTTTAAATTCTGTGCCCTAAATAACAAAAAGGGACGAGAATTCGCCACGTGTACGTTCCCCGCCCCACCTACTGGGGCAAATTTCGCTAGAGCTCAGTGCTAAGCACTCAGTGATATCAAAAAGTAGTTACCTGCCAAAGTGTCACGTAATGTATATTCCTTCTGGCAGGTTCTAATGTTTCAAAATGTTTTTTTTAGCTGAGGAGCTAACTCTTGAAATGTTGGTTCTTAGACACGACTCCGTCAAACCATGGAGGAAGGAAATCCTTCCTCTATGATCGAACTATGGTGTTCTAAAAAGGACACATGCACATTGCAAGAAGAGTGTTGTCGCGTCGCACTAGAAGTGTAGTCGCGTCGCACTAGAAGTGTAGTCGCGTCGCACTAGAAGTGTGTGGCGTCGCGCTAGAAGTGTGTCGCGTCGCACTAGAAGTGTGTCGCGTCGCACTAGAAGTGTTGTCGCGTCGCACTAGAAGTGTTGTCGCGTCGCACTAGAAGTGTAGTCGCGTCGCACTAGAAGTGTTGTCGCGTCGCACTAGAAGTGTTGTCGCGTCGCACTAGAAGTGTGTCGCGTCGCACTAGAAGTATAGTCGCGTCGCACTAGAAGTGTTGTCGCGTCGCACTAGAAGTGTTCACCATTGCAGTTTTTTCTCGTATGAAGAGCCGTATGTGACTAAATTTCGACTAATTAAATATATACGACAAAAATAAATGTAAATCCATATAATTATTTACTAGAAAAACCAGTTATACAAAAGCGGCAACCAGACTGGTTGGCAGCTAGCATGCATACAGATTTATATTCCTTTAAAAAAGTCCTCCACAGCCCATACATTATTGTTTTACAGAAAGGTTTTGTTTATGAATTAGTGTTGTAGTTAACAAAAATGTTGCTAATCCTGTTACAAATATTTACAACCTAAACCTAGTCTCGATCCCAACTCATGACCTACATGGAAGGTGAGAATTCTAAACCACAAGACTACCATGCCAGTCGAATTTGGCGGTGAATTAAGTACAGAAGAACCTTTGTAAAATTGTATTTATAAAATAATATAAATTGTTCAGAAAAATATTGCGCAGGCCTACAGCTAGGGTTCACTCGCCCCCACCGCCCAGGGCCGTAGCGAGCGGGGTCAGGGGGTATGGGGTGTGACACCCCAATAATTGTTCTCAGTCGGCAAATCAAAGGTACTAGAGCAAGAGTTGGTCCAAAATAACTTTCCAGTCAGCAACATTTGTATGTTTTATATACTATATGCCTCTTTTCACAACAAACTATTTTAAAGCAGAACCTTACCCTAAATTCATGGTCACACAATAATGTAATTATATGGGGGCTAGAGCAGTGACAGATAATTAAAAGCAAAAAGGACACAAACAGATGATTTTATTTTTATAAAAACTTGTTTTCAATCATCAACCATTCAATATTGTGTACATGTGCAACCCTGTCCCAAATAATTATGTCCCACAAGTTGCATTTTGAGATAATCAAATTTGTTACACAACTAACTGTATTAACTATCGGCAGGAACACATTTATGTATGTTATGGAATACATCATTCAATGTTTCTTTTGAAGCCTTTTTGTCTATAATTTCAGTATAACTATTTTTTCAAAATGATTTTTTAAAGTTCATGAGACAAACATTTCACATAATAAACAACCTGAATGTATTTTCACTATTGCTAAAGCTTTCATATAGGCGGGAGTTATGCATCAACAAATCCTTACAGAAAAGAAATATATTTTCCAAAAAAAAACTTTCTTAGTGGGTAGACATTCACAGGTCAGTAAGTGTGACCAAGTTCCAATTTTTCAGTGTAACTTTGACTTGTGTCACCATAAAATGCCACAGACTCATGAAAGTTATGAAAGTTTAATACATACTTAATACAAAGTTGATGACCAGTTGTAACAGTTGTACTTAAAGAATTGCCAATCACGAAAAATTGTTTTGACATTTATTAATATTTCATTAATAGTGTTACTTTCCTTCTGTTTCTCTGATTTTGGATGTTACGAACCTAGAATAGTGACTGGATTATTTTAATTTCTGATTATTACTTAATTGCTATTATTTTACTTTATTGCATTTTCCACTTTTTTATTGTTGGTGATTCCTCAGTTAAATCAAATTGCTTACACTTTTATTGTAATCTACTGAATGACAGGTTTTATAATTCATCTCGTTTCCACTTATCATTTTGTTGTAAACCTTGTAAAAAATTAACGTTTCCGAGTTATTTGTAAATTTATAGCCTACCATTGTTCAGTCACTCTGAGAATTAGAAACCCTAAATTCACTGTATTACTGGTTGCAGGTATTCCAGATGAAGACCATCTGGACTTATGCCTCCAGTTTTGCAATTTTCTTGGTTTCCATATTAATTGTGTTAGTACCGGTCGTTATATTATTAAATTCACTATCGAATTCTTCGATACAAACGAACATTGTGTATATGTGACCCGCTCTGCGAAAAAGGGTATTAAGGGACGCTATGCCGGCTATTACCCGTAAAGAGCTGTTCTATGTGGAGAGGGTGAAAAAAAATTCACAACGTGATTTTTTTATTTTTTGGTTTATTGGCTTCTATTATATCAATACTTTCATAATTTATTTACAAAAATATTATTATTGATGAGTAAAGATGAAAAAAAAAACGTTTAAATTTTATACATTATGCAAATTAGCAAAAATATTTGAAAAAATACTTCAAGATGCTTGATATTGATAATTCAAATTTATATTGCACAAGCATTCCTAAAGGAGCTCAAAAGGAACATAACTGTTGCAATGGGCATTCAAGAGAGTTTCTTCTTAGCTCATTTCTTTTTCCACTTGCTGTGTTTAAAGGGCTGTATCTCTGAAGGCACTTCCGTTAATTTGTACAATATGAATATGCAAAAATCAGTATATCTCCAGAATGCAAAATGCCACAGGATTCAAACCTACACCAAATTAAAGCTTATAATGTAACCAATTCAGCTATGTATGTAACTAAAATTTTTAATTTTGTCCCATAATACCCATTTTTGTGGAGCCGGTCACATATTGTCTATTCATGCCATAGTACAGCGTCACTTCTTATCATCAGCCAAGGTATGGCCTTGGGTGGGTTTGTTTACATTCTGGCAGAGACCTTTGGTCTGCCTAGGGACTTTGGTTTGGTATGGTAGGTCATTAATATGTTAGGGCTAGCTTAAGTGTTTTGGGACTGATGGAATAAGCCATGAATATGTATAAAACATATCACTGGCTGAAATATCGCGGGATGGTAATTTTAGTTGGCAGAAAGAAATCGCCCACCCCGCTTGCTGAGGACCTGGTTGGTGGGGACGAGGGAATTTGATTTAACTGAGGAATCACCAACAATAAAAACGTGGAAAATGCAATAATAGCAATTAAGTAATAATCAGAAATTTAAATAATCCAGTCACTATTCTAGGTTCGTAACATCCAAAAATCAGAGAAACAGAAAGTAACACTACTGATGAAATATTAATAAATGTCAAAACAATTTTTCATGATTGGCAATTCTTTAATTACAACTGTTACAAGTGGTCATCAACTTTGTATTAAGTATGTATTAAACTTTCATAGCAGACACGTATTCCTCAAACCTTGAGTCTGTGTCATTTTATGGTGACACAAGTCAAAGTTACACTGAAAAATTGGAACTTGGTCAGACTTACTGACCTGTGAATGTCTACCCACTAAGAAAGTTTTTTTTAGTAAAATATATTTCTTTTCTGTAAATGTATTATTTTGTTGATACATAACTCCAGCCTATGAAAGCTTCAGCAATAGTGAAAATACATTCAGGTTGTTTATTATGTGAAATGTTTGTCTCATGAACTTTAAAAAATAATTTTGAAAAAATAGTTATACTGAAATTATAGACAAAAAGGCTTCAAAAGAAACATTGAATGATGTATTCCATAACATATATAAATGTGTTTCTGCCTAGAGTTAATACATTCCTAGAGTTAGTTGTATCACAAATTTGATTATCTCAAAATGCAACTTGTGGGACACAGTGATGCACATGTACACAATATTCCTTTAAATTAACAGTAGGCCTATATAATGGTTGATGATTGAAAACAAGTTTTTATAAAAATAAAATCATCTGTTTGTGTCCTTTTTGCTTTTAATTATCTGTCATCTAGCCCCCCATATAATTACATTATTGTGTGACCATGAATTTAGGGTAAGGTTCTGCTTTAAAATAGTTTGTTGTGAAAAGAAGCATCGGTATATAAAACATACAAATGTTGCTGACTGAAAATTTATTTTGGACAAACTCTTGCTCTAGTACCTTTGATTTGCCGACTGAGAACAATTATTGGGGTGTCACACCCCATACCCCCTGACCCCGCTCGCTACGGCCCTGGGTGGTGGAGACAAGTGAACCCTAGCTGTAGGCCTGCGCAATATTTTTCTGAACAATTTATATTATTTTATAAATACGATTTTACAAAGGTTCTTCTGTACTTAATTCACCGCCAAATTCGAGTGGCATGGTCGTCTTGTGGTTTAGAATTCTCACCTTCCATGTAGGTAGTTGGGATCGAGACTAGGTTTAGGTTGTAAATATTTGTAACAGGATTAGCAACATTTCTAGTGCGACGCGACAACACTTCTAATGCGACGCGACACACTTCTAGTGCGACGCGACAACACTTCTAGTGCGACGCGACACACTTCTAGTGCGACGCGACAACACTCTTCTTGCAATGTGCATGTGTCCTTTTTAGAACACCATATCGAACAGACTAGCTACGGTCTACGGGGTTCACACAAATCTAGTCCGAGTGTCTTACAGCGGCGTAGCCACAGGCACACATTTCCAGTGCCCCCTTAATTGAACAAGGATGGTTGCAGTCTTACATACCCACGTAAAAATATAAAAAATATAAAATTAATAAAAATAAAAAATTAGGTAAAACTTGTAGCTTTGCATGGTGATGATGATAAGTAAGACTAATTGCGGTGACACCATGTGGAATCTCAATTGAGTAGTAATTAGTTCTGAAAAGAACTGGTGGTACAACTCGACGTTTCGATCAGTATGCTCTGATCTCTCCTGAGGACGATCAGAGCATACTGATCGAAACGTCGAGTTGTACCACCAGTTCTTTTCAGAACTAATTACTACTCAATTGAGATTCCACATGGTGTCACCGCAATTAGTCTTACTTAATAAAAAATTAAGTAAATAAATAAATTAATTTAAAAAAAAATACAAAATTATTAAATAGAAAAATTAATTATTAAATTAAAATATAAATATTATCCACTAAATTTCTGTAAACGTTTTTACCCTCATGTTTAAACCAGTGCTATTAATAATAGAACGTCATATTCATAATAGGTAGGGATGTCCAAAATCTAAACCTTAGAGCTTCGGAGCCCTTGGGTGGGACCATCGGACCCCACACGCCGTAATGGCGTTACGCTGTTTACTCGTCAAATTTCAACCCCTACCCCACACACACGCACACCCAACCCACAAAACTCAGCCCATGTAATTGAAAACCAAAACATTCTTGTATTATTCTCCTTTTCAAGGCCGAATTTGAATACTGCTTGAAAAGATGAAAAGAAATATGACGGACTGGAGACCAGACTTAAATTTATTTTCCTAGGACACAAACGGCAGTGGGATCACTCCATTAGTATTGCCGGAAGAAAAAAAATACAGGTAGGACAGTCATTTTGACTGGCCTGTGCAAATTTTCGCTGGTGTCTGAATGATAAATTTATACAAGATTTCATATGTACAAAGCACCAGTGGATGACCCTTCGCTCCCAGCTGTTTGACCCCTACATACCGTAACTACTTTCAAAGCCAACATTTTGTGTCGACGAAATTGAATTTTAAATATTACTACGAGTTTTCATAAACATGAGACATTATATGAGTAATTGAGTTTTAAATTGGTTAATTTTTATTCATTTCAGGATTATGATAAACACTGTCCAACTCTGTAGGTTGAAAGTGTTGTATTTGTGTTGTAAAGAAGATATTAAAGATCTATATAAGGGTCGCTCTTGTACAGAACCGCAAGGCGTAAAAAGGCCCTACGTGCAAAATGTGTGTTATGTATTTTGTAGAAGCAGCGCAGGCTGCTGTACATGTAAACGAAGTCTGCTGCATGTTTAGGAAGGCTAAACCATTTCCCATAGAGTTACGTTACGGTTTTTCGAATATTGTCAACTACCGAGAAAAATTACTGGAAACTTCACTTTTTGACTTGCAAACACTCCATACTTTTGGCGTGGTCGATGGCAGATAATGATTGAGCCGGAGCCGTTTATTCCACCACCGGAGGCTCCAGTGTTTGAGCCAACGGAGGAGGAATTTGCCGACCCACTCGGCTACATCGCTAAGATTCGTCCTATTGCCGAGAAGAGTGGCATTTGTAAAATAAGACCTCCTTCGGTGAGACCCTATTTTTATGGTATTTTTTCCCCAAAAAATTATATTGTTATCGCATCCACCTCTTGCACATTTGTCCGCGTTTTCCTGCTCTGGGGTGTCATGTTGTTTCTGTTGTCGTCTCTGTTTTGAATTGTCAGAAATGAGAAAATATGTGAAAATTTGACGGCGAGGATATTAACATTTCCTGACAAAAACACCGTCATGACCGTGGTTCATGTGGTTTGTGACGTTGTGGCATGACATTTTCATTGTGTTTTGCGTTGACTTGAAAGTATAGGCGTGTACTTCGCATACATGTATATTCGTTCTGTAACAAAAGACAGTCCCAATTTTTGTTCAATTTAAATCAAATATGTGACAGTTGGAAATTAATTTTAATTAACAGTTACAGTTGGAAAATCTTACAGTTATTATAACAAGTAAATTTAAATGCCTGTGAAAAAAGTTGTAATATTTTTAGTTTATAATCCAAAAAATTTGATCTGTTGATTTGAAGATTGATTTTTCCTGCTTTAATATAGCAAAATGAAAGTTGACCAGACATTCCAGACCCATTTTCTGAATAAGCTAAAACTAATCCCAAAATGAGGGAAAATGTCAAATTCAGTCATTTCGCTTTATTCATGGTGTTTCCCCAAAAGAGGAAAATGCTGTAAAGTGGGTGTAGTCCTTTGCCCTTGAATCCACAAGCAGAATTTCTTTCCAAGACTGTTTCGATGTGTTGTGCCTTACCCAAATTATCTGTCCATTAACATCTTTTGTTCAATAATTTTTCTTTCCTTTAATTTTTATTGATTGGGTTTAGGGGTACGGATAGTACGCTATACAGTTCATCACAAAAGAACGGTAATATTGGATAAATCCGTTTCTCATTTTTTCGTATTTAAGTGAATGATTTTGTATGTATTGCATAGCAAAAATCTACACAAATGTCAATATTTTCTAATAAAAATTCAAGATTTGCTATTAAAACTGAGCATAACATACAATGTATAAAGACAAATATTTTTGTGCTAAAAACTTTCTATACAACATTTTTGAACGTAATTGTTCAGTTATTTTAGTGCATTACAATAATTGTTTATGTTAAAAGTTAAAGCAAATTCAATTAATTCCACTGAAATTTTCTAAATTTAATTTTCTCAAATTTGTTATTCATTTGCAGTAGGAAAAAAAATAATGTAGAGACTTATGTGAACTATTTGCGTATATATATCAAAATTCAAGATTGCCCATACATGTATAATTAGTATTACATACACTCTCAAATACTTCTGCCTAAAAAGCACAATTTTTGAATGGAATCATTTCCTTGGATATGGGGAATTGTTCACAAAAGGATATATTTGTCCGAATGTTACGGCTTTTGGGTTTCTCCTTTGTTTTGGTTTTCTTAGATGTACAAAATCCTTAGAAAATTAGTTGTTGTCTATAGTAGTTGTTTCAAAGTAGACTATCTCATCCCAAATATCTGCCTGCCCTAAGGACATTAAACAGTAAATAAGTCAAATGTGCACTTGGATTAGAATCTTTGAAAAAAATAAATTTTTCCCGTGGGACATTCAAGGATGGGAATGATCTCCCACCTAGAATCGTCGAGTCACATTCTAAATTTTAGATTATATACTAAACACCATTTTTTGTTGAAAAAATAGATCATTTATGCACTATGCTAAATGTGATGCTTCGCTGACTAATTTCCGATTCATAATGCTACATATACTGTACTATACAGTTTGCCTAAAAGGCTTAACCCAGGTGAAGTTAATGTAATTTGGATGGTAAAGGCTTGGCCATTTAGTGCCTTGGTAAAGGGTATAGCACATAGGGCTTGTGTCAGAATGTGGGTTCAAATCCGGACCATGACCGTGGCACTTGTGTCCTTGAGCAAGACACTTCAACGTACTTGCTTCTCTTCACCCAGGAGTAAAAATGTTCCTGTGACTCTCACAGGTACCCATTTTTACTTGGTTGGTGTGTTTGGTTGTAGTCTACAGTTTGGCAGCTGTGCACTCCTTGGGGAGCTGATAATGTTTAACGATTTATATTGCAAAATAGTAGTTATTGCCCTTACGTTTCGAACCTAGCAGGTTCTTTCTCAAAGGCAAAATTGGTTTGATTTATATTGGTTGAATTACCAGTAAATATTAATTTAAAGCGCTTAAAAGTATCACGTCATGATAGATCTTGTGCTGTATAAGACTCCGTTATTATTAGGGGTGTGCGTTTTCGGATATTTTTGGAACCGGATTACCTAAATCAGGAAACTTCGGATACCCGGATACCCGTTTTCATTTTTGTTGAAAACATTCCTCCAGTGGTGTACAAATACATGTACTGTAAATGGTAACAAATTGACTATAATACAGAGGATACCATATTTAATCGATCTTTTCTTTATTGGAGTGCAATCTCTTGAATTTAAAGATAATTGTCTGTAAAAGTGTAAACATTACATTGTTCAAGAGTCACAGATTTCTGTTCGCACCGCTCAAATGTTAAGTCCGAATTTTAAAAAGTCGTTTATGGGTAATTGGAACCGAAAAATGGAACCGGGTAATGACCGTTTCGGTAGGATACCCGGATATTCGGCACAGCCCTAGTTATTAAAATCATCAAATATAAGGTCTATTATTTCATTCAACCTTTTTATTATTATTCTTTTTCATGTACCATCTTAAATATCATCTAATAAAAATTTATTCAAATTGTTGAAGAACATATGTAATAGCTGTAAAAATTTATAGAAAGATAATGGCAGACAACTGCATCAATTTCAGTAATTGCATTTGGAGGGAAAAACAAGCAAGGCCCTTGACGAAATATATGCTTGTGTGTAGTTCATATTATGAATGCAATATGCACTGAATCGTAGAATGGCATACAAGCAGACTTGGACTTATTTTGCACAATCATAAATATAATGTAAGGTGTTATGTGTGTAGTAAAATTGTGTTGGGTTGAGCGTGGCATATGGTAACACTAACAGACTTGCTTGAATTAATGACTTGTTTAATATTAACCAGTTAACCCTCCTACTGTTTGACCATTTGAAACTATTCAAAATTTCCACTTACCAAAATGGCCATTGGTTTTGTACACACATGGTGATACCATTTGAAAAGTGTTGGTAGCAAGCTTTACTACTATTCAAATCCATTCAAATGGTTTTTGAATGGTGGATACAATACACCTTGGTGTGTTTCCATAGCCGAATGGTTTCAAATGGTGAATGTACTACACAGGCTTATAAATCATTCAAATGGTTTTGAATGGTGGATACACTACACCTTGTTGTGTTTCACAAAACGAATGGTTTCAAATGGTGCATCAACTTGTCTGAAAAAGGCACCAGAACTAGGAGAGTTAAAGGGACAGTATCGCCATGATGAGAGCTGACTTTCAACGGGGCATGGAATTGGTGGCCTAGTTTAAGATGAACACGGTTTCATTTTATGCAGCAGCAATGGTAATATGACCTTATCGTGCGGGTATTATTTTCAGTCACTGAGTTAATCTAGAACTAGCATTCCGATTCCATGCCTCATTTTTCATGAAGATATTGTCCCTTGAATGAAGAGGGTTAGGTTTAATTACAATTTGCAGTGCTCCTACTTTGAAGTTTGGTGCTACCAAAATATTATGTCTTTAAAGTCGAGTATGAAAACATGACAAGGCCCATCATAATTTAATTTGTTAACTTTATTTTTGTAAAAATATGCCTTCGAGAATTTGATTGTGAAATTTATCATTTTAAATTATTTTTTTGCCTTTCTACAAGGAAAATAATAATTTGCAGATAAAACAAATATTATTGGCCTGCTGGTGAAATAGCATGGGTGATGCATTCTGAACATCTGACATTATGCAGCAAGGCTTTCTAAAGACGCTTTCTTAAGATGGCCACTTAATTGGTTGACTGAGTATTGTTAATATGCGCAGCTACATGTATGCAAGGCATGGGTAGTACGTGTATCAGCTATGTGCTAGTAGTTATACATTTACAGCAAACGTACATCACGCCTACAACAATCAAATAATTCCAGCATGTGCCTAGTACAAATCCTGACTTTGTTCTAAATAAATAAAGGACTGGGTCCAGTCTAGTAAATTGTAGCTGTGCATCTGGTTTCAGTAAATGTTATCTGATGTATGCAAGGTTTACACATTCCTACAATTAACCAATGCTCTAATGCTACCACAAAACAAAACACTTGGGGCAAGGCATTTTCTCCTTGTTATGAAGGGGCACTTCCATTAAGAAAACCAAATGTCTATGGGAACATTTTAAGGTCTGCCTTTTAAAAGAAGGCCCCCCCTCCCCCCCCCCCCCAAAAGTCTCCTGTTTCTGGGCTCCGCGTGCGTTGCCTCAAACCCGAGCGTCAACATTTTTAGTTTTCTTTTGTTTTGCTATGAAACAATGTGCAATTGCAGACAAAATCACTGGATCGATTGGAATTCTGCCATGCTATGTTTTAAATGACTTTTTCACATAGTGGTATGAACGTTTGCCTGATTTGTTCGGCCTCTCTTGTAGTTGACATACTTTGTGTATGGGAAATTTGGTCTGGTTCCAATAACCGCGTTTACATGTATCCTGTATTTCAATGGTTGGCAAAAAGAAAGGTATCACCACACTGATTTTGAAGCTGACCTACATGTATGATCAGAATCCAGAGACTTTGTTTTGGCCTAAGATGAGAAAAGCCCTTTATTATTTTTTCCATTGAAATAAAAATCATGAATGCCCCCCTCCCCCCAATATCTATCTGTACCATGGGTTTTCCTTCCTCGATGCTTGTACTATGCTTGTACAGTGTAACTGTGATGATTTACGTATTTTGGTTGAGCATTTTGAAAATAAGTTAACTTGATCTATTCTGACAAACAGAATTGGATGATGGATCTCACTTTTTAAAACCACATTGAAATTTATAAAGCACAATGGCAATTTACAGGTTATATGAAGTATCAGATCTACATAGAGGATCTACAGTGAGGATCCTTATTTCATGGACCATAGAGGGCCGTTCAATCAGCTCTTCAGTGTTTGTGTGCTAAGGAAATGAAGTAATTATAAGTGTCGGAAATAGAAGCATTATCAATTACTTGTGCGTATTAGGTTGTCTTACCTGCATATTTGATTGGAAACCTGCGCTTGTTATTTTAGGATAAAGACATGCTGTGTCTTAGACACATGCTGGCTTTTCATTGGTTAGAGTAGGGTGGTGCACATATGCTGTAAATGTATCACTACGATTCACTAGTTTGTATACATGTAGATGTTACAGGTGGACGGGTGTGCATGGCATGCATACATGTAGCAATGCATAGTACCAGGTCCTTGCTTTATATATGGTAGTACTGTGTATTTGACCTGAGTTAACAGTTACCAATAGAATATTGCTGGAATCGGGCATCTTACATGAGCCTCGCTGTGTGATGTCTTATTTTGGGCTACATGCTTTCACTTGCTTAACCCTCTTACAATCGGTGCAATTTTTGAAACAACCCATTCAGGCCACTCCAAGCCATTAGCTGTTGCCAGTGGCCTCCTATGGTTACCCTTCTGTGCACTGTCACACCACTGAGATTGTAGGGTAAAGTGGTCTCCCATCGATACATTGCGGGCCATACTAACATTTACAGTGGCCTTGGGTGGCACACAGTTGATTTTGTAAGATTACTTGGAAAGGACAGCAGGCTTGTATGTACTAAAGGTTGGTGAAGAACATATTGAAAATTTAGTGGATCGGAGTGGCCTCCATGTGTAGTAGGGTTAACTCATGTTCAACATGTTCAACTAGATTCAACAACAAATCTGTTGCATTTCATTGCCCTCATTAGAGAACAATAGAACCATTGTTGCAGCAGGCTGCACACTTCTCTGTTGTTGCATTGTGTTGTAATCAGCAGGGACAGGTGTCTGTGAAATGCTTGTCTGTGAAATGCTTGTAGGGAGTAGGGTTAAATGTTGTGTTTTCAGCACCAGGGCATTAATGACAGACACAACTGTCCAAAGTCAATCTGAACATTGTTATTCGCTCAGTGCACATCGTAGCCCTCTGTTACTAATTCCGCGCGTACACACACCAACTGCAAAATTTGCCAAACACGACGCACTATCACTGCCCTTTCGACCATAGTGGTCTAACAACATGTGCCCTCAACAGCTCATGCACGGTGCATATTGTATTTAGAGGCTTGGATACCATAAGCATTATTTCCTGGGCCCAATTTCATAGAGCCACTAAGCAGCTGATTTTTTGCTTACTTACGTTTTTCATAATAATAATAATAATAATAATAATAATAATGTGTGGACTTATATAGCGCACGTATCCACCAACTAAGTGGTACTCAAGGCGCATTATATCATTACCCCTGCTCATAAGGCTCATAAATCATTCCTGAAACCATCTCAGCTCCCTGGGGAGTATACAGCTCAATTGCTGCCATTACAGCGCATATAGGGCTAATCAACCAACTCTGCCCTCACAGGTACCCATTTAACCCCTGGGTGGAGAGAAGCAATTATGGTTAAGTGTCTTGCTCAAGGACACAAGTGTCACGGCCGGGATTCGAACCCACATTCTGCTGCTAACACCAGAACTTGAGTCTGGTAAGCTAGACCGCTCGGCCATGACACTCCACGACACTCATTTCATTGCACTGCTAACTGTTAATCATAGAGAAAGGCATGCTTACTTGTTGGCCGTTATTGCTAGCAAATGAGTGAAGCAACAACACAACTCCATGGTGAATACACACGCACTGCTCAGAATTTTCTGGCTAACCTGTGAAATAAGCCTATACATGTAGATGCATAAGCAACTTTTTCTGCTATAGTTAGCATGAACATTTGCTTACTGGTCAGTGGCGCTATGAAATTGTGCCCTTACCATATTGCGGTTTCTTTACCTTGGTTCATATACTTACACACGTATAAGTTGACAGCATAAAGATAAGCACATCTAACATCTGTGATGTTCAGACTGAGTCAGTCATATTCATAGTATTGTAACCAGGCGAGAAATAAAACAGGCTTGGAAACGGATTTTGCAGGTCTGATCTCTGTAAAGTTGGCAATTTATTTGGACATCAAAATATATATATATATATATATATATATATATATATATATATATATATATATATACGAGGACGCACTAAGATCCAGCGGATACACGGAAGGCCTCACCTACATCGATAGCCAACCTACTAAGGAAAAACGGAACAGGCAGCGCAACGTCATCTGGTTCAACCCTCCATTCAGCAAAAACGTGACAACAAACATTGGCGGTATATTCCTAAAACTCATCGGCAAGCACTTCCCGAGGAACTCCAAACTGAACAAGATATTCAATAGGAACACGGTCAAGATCAGTTACAGCTGCATGCCCAACATCGCCAGTATCATCAAGGCACACAACAAACAAGTCTCATCGTGACAAAGGGACCGACCGTAAGGACTGCAACTGCCGCAAGAAAGACCTATGCCCTCTACAAGGAAAGTGCCAGGCCAGCAACATCATCTACAATGCCGAAGTTAAGCAACCAAACAACTCTCATCTGTACATAGGTCTCACCGCGCCTCCATTCAAGCTAAGATACGGCAACCACACACAGTCTTTCAGGCATGAGAAGTACCAGAACAGCACGGAACTCTCCAAGCACATTTGGCAATTGAAAAGGAACAAGAAACCATTCACCATCAACTCGTCGGTAGCCTGTAGATCTCAAGCATACAACAGCGAATCGAAACGGTGCAACCTTTGCCTCACAGAGAAGCTCTCCATCATAAACGCCGACAAGAGGATACTTCTGAACAAACGACCCGAACTCATATCAAAATGCCGCCATGAAAACAAGTTCTACCTTTGCAACTTCAAAAGCGATGACACGTGACGAGGAACAGTACCCTGTCAACAAACCACAAACCGCCAACAAACAAGCTTACACACAAGGCCCGCAAACAATAGGTAATTACCACGCATCATTGAGCGAGTAACCTGTACGTGCGCGTGTAGGCCTATATATAGGAGTAATCACTTGGTGACTATCAGTTGTCTGATGATCGCATAACGCGTGAAACTCGGAGTTACAACTACCAGCGTTCCACTAGTTTTACTACAAGTATATATATATATATATATATATATATATATATATATATATATATATATATATATATAAATTAAATCGGGAGGGTGGCCTTAGCTTTCGATCCAATCCGGACCTTCATCAGAGGCTTTGACAAAGTACAACATAAAAACACATCCATTTATAGGGAAAAGGGAAAGCAAAGGATCATGGGGCGGGATCCAAAAAAGGCGGTAGGGAATAAAATGGATAAGAGACAAACAAATAAACAAAAACAAGTAACTCAAGGGGATCACCACGGAGGGATACAACAACAGTAAATAGTGACTTATTCGACAAAGGTATTAATTAGGTTACATGAATTGGCTCAAACCCATGTCTTAAGGATACCAAAAATTTAGGTTATATTGTAAAGTCCTGAATCGGCTTATATCCAAAATAAAGGCTACCAGACAATAAGGGAAGTCTGTAAAAAGATAAAATATAAGGAAAATATCAATTACATTATTTAATACAGAATTTGGTAACTAATCAACCAGTAAAAGTGTAGGTTATTTGTCACATGAATTAACACTACAGGTACTATAATTTTCGCACTTGGCTAGATGGCTACTATTCTTGGGAAAATTACCCAAGAGTGATTGATCTCATCTTATAATTTCCCAAGTCAAAACCATAAGTTAATAATCCCAAGTCTACATTTTTTAGAGGTCGTGCAACGCAGATTTATGTGACTTCAAATAAATCACTGACTAGTATTCCAACTTAATGCAAAATGATGTCATACATTTTTCTCCCAGATACAACAGTCCAATTTGTGTTGTGAGAAATGTACGTGTGTTGCTAATACAGAATGTGGGTTTGAATCCCGACTGCGACCGTGGTACTTGTGTCCTTGAGCAAGACACTTTACCATAATTGCTTCTCTCCACCCAGGGGTAAATGGGTACCTGTGAGGGCAGTGTTGGTGGTTGTGTTTGATTAGCCCATATGCGCTGTAATGGCAGCAATTGAGCTGTATACTCCCCAGGGAGCTGAGATGGTTTCAGGAATGATTTATGAGCCTGATGAGCAGGGGTAATAATGTAATGTGCCTTGAGCACCAGTTTGGTGGATACGTGCGCTATATATGTCCACATTATTACATGTGTTATTATTTTTATTATTATCAGCATGTGTTTCCAGCTATACATCTATATTACAGCAGATGTACATAACACATATTTTTATTATGAGGACTTTCACGTGTTCATGCAAGATGGTCGGCCGATCAGGTCGGCAGATTAATCTTTACTGATCAACTGAGAGGAACTGAGAGAAGGGTATTTACCATCGTTCTCCATTCAATAATTTGATTCCTTTTTGTATGTTGAAATGCAGGATTGGCAACCCCCATTCGCTGTGGATGTAGACAACTTCAAGTTCACCCCAAGAATCCAGAGATTGAATGAACTTGAGGTATGGGCAACCC
Source organism: Zoroaster sp. YZ-2022 (assembly GCA_029582265.1). NCBI lineage: Eukaryota > Metazoa > Echinodermata > Asteroidea > Forcipulatida > Zoroasteridae > Zoroaster > Zoroaster sp. YZ-2022. The sequence continues at coordinate 13,719,260 of CM055820.1, forward strand.
TTATTTTTATATTACAGGCATTCATAAAACACAGGTATTCATTAGGCCAAAAATAAAGTCCGATTCCTGGTCTCCACACGCATCGCCTCAGACCTGCGCATCGGCATTTTTAATTTCCTTTTTTTGCTATGAAACAATTTCCAATTGCAGCCAAAATTGCTGGATCGATTGGAATTCTGGGGTATGAATGTTTGCCCTATTTGTGAGGCCTCTCTTAGCCACCATACTTTGTGTATGGGAAATTTGGTCCAGGGCGTGTACACATGTATCATGTATTTCACGTATTTCCAAAAAAATCACCAACAAAAAAAGCCGCACCAATTTTGAAGCCAACCTATGACTAGAAACCGGACACTTTTTTTTTGGGCCTTAGTAGCTATTGTCAGAGGGGCTCTAAGGTCAAATTTAGTTTTGTGATTTTCCAATAACTAGAGTCCTTAAGTAAGATTAATTGCGGTGACACCATGTGGAATCTCAATTGAGTAGTAATAGTTCTGAAAAGAACTGGAGGTACAACTCGACGTTTCGATCAGTATGCTCTGATCGTCCTCATTCTCCTGAGGACGATCAGAGCATACTGATCGAAACTAGGCCTGGGCAAATAGTAAAAATTTACTATTCGATTAATCGCGCGCAACTTTTCGCGAATAATCGACTATTCGCGAATAGTTGGCCATTTTTTCCCGCGGTTTATAAAAGTACTAAAACATTAAAAACAATTGCTTTGACAGTAATTTCTGGCCTATTTGTAACATTCAGACAATAAACAAACACATACATTAAGCTCTTTCATGCCTGTTGTTGTTTTTTCTTTATTTCTTGCAAAATTGTACGCGATTGGATTTCTTGCAAAATCCAATCGCCGTTGAGTTATTACTCTGGCAGCGTGGGAAACTTCCAGCACAAATTAGCATTAACAGTGCACATTGAGCACATGCTAAGTCACGCGCAGTTACGTTCATCCCATGTTAACAGAGGGAAGTCCACCTAAACCCCATAAAATGAACGCATTGAATAGATCTTGTTTATATTTAAGTCGCTGTTAAGAAATACCAATAAGTTGACGGTCACCCCTGTTATTTCAAATCGATTAGCCTAGTCCTATACACAAAATAAATAACCATGCAAGCAGTACGTGTTTATGCTCATGCAGGGGCCACTTTTTAGACGTGTTCGTTGTTTACGTCCAAAGCTAGCTTCCGCAGTGTGCCCCGCACTATGCTTAAAAACCTTTGGTTCAGGCACGCACGTGGTGAGTGTACCCTGAACTGATTTTGTACGACGGCCTATGCGTTTTGTGATTGACTTGTGCTCACCGCAAATTATGTATCATTATTGGACAAACTTTTCTTGGGAACCAAATGGGGCGTGGCAAACAATTACGTCATGCAATAAGTGGATCGGTGGGATTTATCATTACTCATCAGTAGACCTACGTTACCTGCAAGTGCAAAGGCAATTACACCAGCAATGTTTATGAAAATAAATTGACATTTTCAAACAAATCGATGTGTAATAAATAAACAACGTGAAACACTCACCGTGCCCAGAACCAACCTTGCAAATTCCTTTGGCTGCAAAGGTTTCTTTGCTGCTGCACCTTTTCTCTGGAATGGACTTCCTCGGGAACTTCGGCAGGCCCCTACTCTGAAACAATTCAAGTCGGCCCTCAAAACCCACCTTTTCCAATAATCCTCCTTTTCTTTCTAAGCGCTGTGGGACCCTGTGGATGCCTTGTGCATTTCATTTACACCTGTGTAAAGAACGCTATATAAATGTTCAGATTATTATTATTATTATAAACATTAATCGCAGTTGTTTAATCATTAATTCAACATCTCCAGCTTTTCTTCAAAAACAAAAACGTTACATGATTTTGTAGTGTTCAAATTTAATTAGTAATTACCTTCAGTTTATGCTACGTTTAAGTTTATGCTACTTTTACAGTCAATGCAGTCACAGCCATCCAGGCTGCCCTGTCGGCTCCCTCAAAGGCACTACTCGTGAGTACTATTCGCGAATACTACAATGCGTACAACTACCAGCAGTGCCTGGACAGAACAGTACAATTGGCAGCATTGCTCGCGAATAGTATTCGCGAATAGTTAACGAACAGTTCACGACCGCAATTTTTATGTTGTGTAAAGGCAATGCATTATTGCAGGTAACAGTCGCTGCAGTCACAGCCAGCCAGCCTGCCTGACTTGTCGGCTTCCTCAAAGGCATTACTAGTTACAAACACTACAATGCTTACTCCCATGACTAGACAAAACTGTAATTGCCAGCTTAATAGGATTACTCACAAATAGTGGTTGCGAATAGTTAGCAAACACTTCACGACCACAAGTTATGGATGGTTTGGAAGGCAATTGATCATTATTCGCGAATAGTTGCCAGGTATTCGCGCCTGCGCGATTAATCGAATAATTCGAATACGAGTACGATTAGCAACAACTATTCGCGAATATTCGAATAATCGAATTATTCGCACAGGCCTAATCGAAACGTCGAGTTGTACCTCCAGTTCTTTTCAGAACTATTACTACTCAATTGAGATTCCACATGGTGTCACCGCAATTAGTCTTACTTATCATCCTCACCATGCAAAGCTACAAGTTTTAACTAGAGTCCTTATTAAAGTGTGAAAAAATTACAAAAAAATTAGTCTCTAACCTCATGTTAAAGTGATGAAAAATGTCATTTTATTTGATAACCTTCCTGTATGAAATTTGTTAACATCCAAAGACAACAGTGATGTCACATTTCACATAAATGGATCTCTACATTTTTGTACGGTGAATTTGCAGTTCATTCCTGAATCTCCACAATATTTGATCAAATCGGCGTTGAAATTGACTTTTTGACAAACGAAATATTCCTGTATGGAATGTGACAAACTCATTTACCGTAAGAAAATAGTGACGTCATGTTTCAAATATCACTCTGAAAGGGTATCAAATAAAATGATATGTTACACCACTTTAAAGTGAAGTTAGAGACTTGTAATTTTTTTCACACTTTAATAAGGACTCTATCTATTGGAAAATGAGTGCATCACAAAACTGAATTTGACCTTAGAGTGCCTCTTTAAACAGTTTTAATACCAATATCTCAATCTTCAGTATCTCAAGCTCGTACGCGCCACAGAATTGCACCGATCAGAATAACAAAGTTTTTTACATGTCATTCTGACTCACACAATTAATAAGTGAAATCAGAAGTCTATTACCTACATGAAGTGTGCCAGCCTGCTGTCCATACCACGGCATTGTACTCCAAATGAGCGCACGCACAACAAGCTTGGTTACAAGTTTTGCAACACAGCCCTGACTCCCGTGGGGCATCATGGGATGAACCATCTGTGGGACGAATGCACTAAATACTAAGGTGCGCGCATGAGATACAGTTCTCTCACACGCCGGTAAGTCTTCCAGACTGCACTGCTTCTTTTTGAGACCTTGCGCATCAGTCTGTGGAACAATACATCACATATGGCCCAGATCCATTATTCTTGGAGTACTATGCCGTGGACTAGGTTAGTACACGAGTGGCACACCTCATGTAGGTAATAGACTTCTGGTGTTAAGTGTATCCTCAAAATGTGAATTTGTCCATTTCTAAGAAATTGTCAGTTATTATATTTTTATGAAATGGGCATTTATAAATTCTGACAATAAAAGTTGGATGATTGGTCTTTACCGTAGGATAATGACAGATTTTGGGTGTGGCCACAGGTGATAAATGACAAACTTTTAGTCTTTAACCCTAACTCCCTAGGCCCATTTGCTTACACATAACCTGAATCCTCCAAAATCCTTCAGTAGTAAAGCAAGCACATGACATGTATGCACACATGTGTTTCTAATCTGTGATACATGTACATGGCCAAGGACCCTCCCTGCATGCATGGAGCAATAAACAGTGTCCACTGGCCCAAGCACTGACCTTGCAATCACTACAACAAACATGGATGCACATGTACCATGGAAAGGCAAGTATGCCTAATAATCCTCCAAAATCCTTCACTTTAGCAAAGAGCATGTAGCATATAACCTCAATCCTTCAAAATCCTTCACTTTAGCAAAGAGGATTTTAGAGGATTTGGGAAGGTTAGGGTTAAATACGAAAATACCACATGATTTTGGGTAAATCTATTCATATGCATGTCACTCATTAGTTGAATTCTTGCAATTCTTTTCTTTTATTGAAATTATGCTAACTGAAATTTTTGGGTTTTACAGTTTTTTTTATTGCAGATTTTACACATGTTATGTATTTTTTATGAGAAAAATTAAGAAATGTTGGTTTATTTTCTATCTTCAGGCCAAGACTCGTATCAAGCTGAACTTTCTTGACCAGATCGCCAAATATTGGGAACTTCAGGTTTGTTATTCTTATACCTTTCGTGGTCATATTTTTTGGAATATATATGTATAAGGCAAAAGAAAAAGACTCCTGTGTAATTTTAAAATATATTTTATTAATTTGTTTAAATTTTAAAAACTCGTTTCAGAATAAAGAGCTGTTATCCTTTGGCATTGCTTTAAATTATTGTTACATGATGTGCTTTTGTCACTTTTTACTTTTTGTAAATTTGCTCATTTGTTTTGAGAAAGGTAGACTTGCATACATGTACAGTTGTACAATAAACAAAAATTATGATAAAAGCCAATTTGCCACACCACTTTTGAAGCAGAGCTCTGCCAGGATACCTTGTTTTATTAAATGTGTTTTATTTATTTTTGTATTCCTGACCCCCCCCCCCCTTTCCATTATTTAAAGAAAACAAATTTAGCCATTATGTTTTTCTCCCACAGGGTTGTCGTTTAAGAATCCCTAGCTGCTATGGCAAGTCTCTGGATTTGTACAACTTGTTTAAGGTAAGGAACAAATTAATTAATTGTTGGGGCTGTTAAAAGATGGACAAATCTTTCATGAGTGCATATTAAAAAAATATCGCCGATATCAAATTTATATTGCTCTTTTTAGTTAAAAATGTCTCTAAATTTAATGTCATTATACGGTGAAATCATCGAAGTTGTGGTACCGTGAAGAGCTAAAAAAAACAACAGTATTTGCGTGTGTGTTTTTTTCCCTGCGTTGTGCTAGCTACTGGTTGCTGCATGGCCCTTAACCCTAACTCCCTAGGCATTGTACTAAAACAATAAAAAATCCTTCAAAATCCTCCAACTGGCTTTGTTGTCTAGGGAGTTAGGGTTAACTAAAGGCTAGTCCCAGGATCATGTGGTACACTCTCCTGGAACAACCGTGCTTGTGCGGTTGTTCACATTCAGCAGATGTCGCATACAAGGATAAAAGCGTGGATGATGAAACTGAACTGAAGCTGAACTGTGTGTGCGCAAACGATCAATGGCCTGTTGCTTCTCAGCTCTAGGGGGGGGGGGGAGGAGGGGAGGGGGGGCTGGGAGGGGGGGCGGGGAGGGGGGAGGGGGGAGGGGAGGGGCTGTAGGCATTTATAAACCACGGGTTTGTTTATGGACGTCACAGTGAGTTTTTTTTATGAAATGTTTGTCGCACCGAGTGCCTAAAAATCTACGAATTCGGCTCGATTTGGAGCGACTGTTTATTACCCAGGCAACTTCCCTATAGAACCCATGTAGAAGTAGTTATTTTGGTGTCCAATGTCATTAATGTACGATACATACATTTTTTTCATGTATTTAAAAAATCCACGTATTGAGATGATATTGTATATCGCTGATATCATGGCCGTCGATAATAAAATTTAAAAAATATTGTTACCCCTACCGTGCACTCTACAGATTTACCTCTTAATAATCCCAAAGGATGTCAGTTTTATATATTTTTTATAATCAAGTCATGACAAATATCAGGCTGTTGGCAGAAATCTGATCTGATTTTGTAATGTTTAAGATGCACTGGGTTGTCATGAGCTTTTATAGTGTGTATATTTTAACCAAAATTATGTTCTGTGTGAAACACTATTGTCATGTGTGCAATCAACATTGGCATGCCTGACTTGAATGCGAGATTCTCTGACAGTAAGAGAAACTGTTGTGATTGCACGCAAGAACATCTAACTCATGCTTTGTGATTTTAAATTTTCAAATTGTGATTTTTAGATTAAAGGCATATTCCTTATTTCTTGTTACTTTCATCCCGTTAATTGTATGTTATCTTGCCAATTTGTTACTTGAACTGGTCCGTTATTTGAATTGATAAATGCCTCATCAGGATGTTGTGGTTTCTATGGTAACTTGCAGGTTGTCCATGATGAGGGTGGCTTTGAGATGTGCGTCCGGGAAAGAAAATGGAGTAAAGTGGCTGTCAAGGTTTGTTCAGTTAACATTACAGTACCGGCTGGAAGTAATTCCAAATCCCTGCGGGTAACACGCAGGGGCTTCCGAGTACGTGCCGGGGATCCCCGCAAAATACCCGCGAGTGTGCGGGGAGCCACGAGAAAAGTACCGTGCCGGGAAGAAGACTTATAGACCGCAAATGCCCCGCACAATCTGCACGTTAGCCCGTGGGCTGTTACGGGGCTTTGTTGTCAATCATTGAGCGTAAAACTGGCTTGTTGAGTTTTAAATGCTTAAAATTACAGTATGTAGTGTGCATAGGTAAAGGTTTTTTTCAGGCTTTACTGTCGTTTGGTTCATAATTATGAATGTCCAAATTTTACCAGAAATAATAATTTTAGTGTCTGGAAATTGAGCCACAGGTGGTAAAAAACTCACGTGTAACTGTTATTTCGCCAAATTGCAGTCATTCATGAAAGTTGATCCTAGTCCATTTTCTTGTTTTGTTTACATTGTTATCGATCACTAAAACAGAGGCAATATCCGAAACAAATTACCGACTGCGACATGTTCGGGTGCTTTTCAAAGTGAATTTGCGAGTGTAACGTTACTTTGTGGTATGATCAAGCTTGATTTTGATTATTAAAAATTCGTCAGGAAAATGAGTGGTTGAAAACGCAATCATATTGTGTGCGAAATGATTCTAAATCTCACCACTACATATATAAATGAATGCACATTTTGTTAATTTTCAAAACTTTTGTTATAAAAGCGAAGTTACGGTAACGTTTCTAGAGTTTGTTGAATACGGCCGTAGTGATCGGTATGAAAGCGCACATGTCAACTGAACACGGTACTATTGTGTATGGGTGGCTCAATTGCTCAATGTTCCAACCCCAAACTCAGGAGAAGACAAAATAAACACGTCTGACTAAAAACAAAACTAGGGCGGTTGTTGCGTGTTTTCCATTTCGAATTTCGTCGTAGTTAATTAATCAGCAGAAAAATATATGCATGCACATAGAATTTTAGGCATTGCGGAAAAACCTTACGGATTGCTGGAAAATAAAGTTGTGTTTACTGTTGCATCAACACCGTCGGCGTCGGCGTGAAGTCATCGTTGAACACAAGTATGTGCGTCGTCTGGACACCGGAAACAAACCCAGTCGGGACGGATAGCTTGATATTTTTGGTCGGAAATATACATGTAAGCGTTATTTCGGAAAGGTTTGTGAATATGATTTCAAAAATGTTTATAAATCTGTGAAATTTGTATTGCAAAATCTGCGATGCATTGTTTGAAATTCCGCCATAGATTGCCCAAATTACATCGCATGTTGCGATGCGATACAGAAATTGTTCACGTTTAAAAATTTAGAAAGATGAGTCTGCGGACTCCGCTGAGTCAGTGAACCCCGCAAGGGCTCAATGAAATAAGGAGCGATAATTTTCAGCTCCGCAAGGACGACTAGATGATCAGGCAATTGTTATTTTCCCTATGGTTTGAAATCCATGATATTGCCATGGCGGCAATGTTACCAGGGTTGCACCAAAACAATAAGTGCCTCGTTAGATAAGTTAACGATGCCGACCGAGTATTTGAAGAATTTTAATATATTTATCGGGCTCATACATCACCGAATGAGAAAAATGTCCAATCAGTTAACAAGATAGTAGATGGGCGAGTATCTGTAAATATGATTGGTTGTTCCATGAGTCAAAGTCCTCATAATACGCCCACTTTTTTCAGGTGTCCAAATTTTCCCAGTTTTTTTTGTCCCAGGTGCGGTGCCGACATTTCCAGAAATCAGAACATCCAGGTCTTTGGAACACTGCCAAGAAGAGTTGACACTACTGAAACTCATTGACTATTTACTGCTGTACACATTTTATATGGAAATGGAAACCCTGGGTACTGGTCACCCCGAAAATAATAAATACATGTACATGTACATGTACATGTACATGTACTAGTGTCCTCAATTTGTGTGTATGTACAACAGCGGCGTAGCCAGGACTTTTTCAGTGCGGGGGAACAGGGGCATTGCTTTTCAGTGGGGGGCCTAGGGGTTATGGGTTTTCCTTTTCTTGTTTTTGTTTTTTGGGGCACTATGAGGATTTTCGTGGGGGGCACCTGGGGGCACTGGAAATTTGTGGGGGCACGTGCCCCAGGCCCCGATGGCTTCGCCGCTGATGTACAAGCAGAAGTGGTCAGACCTATAACAAATTAAAAGGAAGGATTTTGAAGCATTTTATGTTCAGACATAATTCCACCCAAATAGTTTTGACACACTTTAGAATACTCCTTTTCTCAGAGTAGTTAAATATTTATCTTCAAGCGAATTCCTCCTCCAAGCTGCTGGAAATGTAGTTGTAATATCGTTCATGATACTCAATAAAGTAAAGGAGGCCCAGGGATTTACCAATGGTGGGACAACAACTATGTTTTAAAAACTAAAATTACATGTACCCATTATTAAATATATTCTGATGGACGGGGACAAAAATAATAATAATAAAGCATTATCATTAGCGTCCCAACAAAAACATTATTCAGGTTTCACTTTTATACTTGCAGACTGGGGCTTTCCCCGCGCAGATAAATTCCCTATCCCTGTTGCCTGAAGAAAAAAACCTGCAAAGAACACACAAATATGAGCTTTTATTGGCGTAGTGCTTCTTCAGATTTGTCTAAAATCAAAAGAAATATTTTTGTATTCTTTTAAATATACCCGGTGTATATTCCCCTACAATAAATTCTTGCATATAAATTCTCGAGTATACACGTATTTCCTTGCGTCACCGTCCGCACCGATTTTGAAGCCAACCGATGACCAGAAGCGGGAGATTTTGTTTTTTGGCCTGATGCATTTAACATTTTTGTTAACGTGTATTAAAATTTACCTGCATGACGAATCCTCTGCATCACCGGCGTCATGGCTGATCCATTAACAACCTCAGTCATTTATTTAGTACATTCACATCATGTCCTTAAGTTTTAATATTTAGTTTATTAAACCAACAATTTATTTTTATTCAGTAAAATATGTTGTGAATATTTTGTTAAATTATATTTTGATTGTTAGCCACTATAATTTCCATTGGCCTTAAACCTTCAATATGCCCTAAACCTTCAATATGCCTGGAGAATAAATAAGTTCATTCCAAGGAGAATGATTGACAGTTCTACTGATAGTACATTAACTTTCGCCTAGTTCATAAACCATCAAAAGGATTCTTGCTGAAAACCGCCAGAATTGTTGATGAAAATAATGTGATAACGACACTGAAGATATCTGTGGACAGAACTTAAATAGAAAAACAGTTTAATACAGAAATAGAGGACAACACAGTTCATTAACGGTTTAGCATCGTCAATGTAAGTTGTGCTAGCGAACTTAAGTAATGGCCGGTCCGTGATCTAAAAACAAACACAGACTCAATTTGGGGGAAAATGCGGAAAAGCAAGCAGCTGCCAATTGTGCGCCGGAGTTAATTCCCTAAAGTTAATTCCAGCCACCGTGATCGGCCGAAAAATCAGACGCAGTGGGTCATGGCGGGAAGTTGCATTTTCAGACGAACCGGGACGTTTGAAGTCTCAAAGAGCACCGATAATCACGAAATGAAAAAGGTTGGATTTGTTAAAAGTTCGATATTACCAAAGGTATAAATGGCCGCCGAATGCACGAAAATAATACAGGAAGTTGATCAAGCGTTTTCAGGCACGCTCAAGAAAACCTCAACAAAAGCATGAGCGAAGTCTGCCGTTCTTTTACTCGGGATGCGCCAGGTGATCATAGAAGGTATTCATGTTCACCCAAAGCGTAAAGTTGTGCTTGGTTCTGTTGCGGGGCCTTCGTGGGGCCCATAAAAGCTTGTCCACGACACGGACGCGCGTGCGAGGCCCTCGCTGTGTCCACGCAAAATCCCCGCGGGGACGTGGGGCCCCGTACCCGCCACGCAGTTTACTCGCGGGGCCCCGTTTCGTACTCGCAGGGATTTGGAATTACTTGCAGCCGGTACTGTATTTCAGTGAACCAGTAGTGCCTTTCAAATTCTTTACATAATTCATTACGTCACTGCAGTTACCAGTGCCAAAAAACGGTAATATGTTTGCATGCACTATGTCCTGTTCTTGTTGAATGTAAGTTGACTTACTAAATTGAACTGCTTTCATAGCAAACATGTCTTGAATACAAAATTTAATTACATTAAATGTAAATATGTAGTTAGAAAGTATAACATTTAATAAAAAAAATACGCTGAACGTTTTTGGTAGTTATGTCATCAACCATAAAAAAAAGAGCTTAACTCTACCTGTGCTAAATCTGTTTCATCTTGTTGCATTGAACAAAAGAACCATTGTCACAACTGTCAGGCTTCACACTTTACGTCTGAATTATTTTGTCAAAAGTTGGTAGTGGATTGTCAGTAGGGATAAGGGTTAATGTAACATCCTTATAATGATTTGTACAGATGGGCTTTGCGACCAAGGCAGTAGGATCTCAACTAATGAGGCATTATGAGCGTATTCTGTGGCCGTATGACATCTTCCAAGCCGGTGCTACCCTTGATGCTCCTGTGGTAAGCGCTCTCTTTGTGTTCTGAGTTTGTTCTAATAAAGAAGAAAATGAGAAGACATTCATGTGATACGGGAAACGCAATTAGGGTATTTGTTTCGGATGCAAACAGGAATTACCAGTCTCCTGAAAAAATTCCTGATTTCAAAATAAACCCTGGAATTAAGTTCAAATCCTAGAAAATTTAATTGTCATTAAGTTTCCAGTACTGCAATCTTAATTTTTGTTTTATATTGGTGTATTTTTTTTGGGGGGGGGGGGGAGTGAAGTTGTTAGCCAGGATTTAGAAATAGGGTATCCAAATTTGCTGGATATTTCAAAACGGGGTGTCCAAAAGACACCCAGACACCCCTCTGGCTTATACTAGGGGGGTGAGACTAAACTATTTGAGACTAAACTGAAGAAAAGAAAATTGGAACGTGTTTGACGCCAAGGGGCAGTGAATACAGTTACCAATGTTGCCTTCGTGAAGGAAATAATTACCTCCAAATCAACAATGTGATGTCAGTCATTCATGAATCCCAAGGATGTTCTGTTTGAATGGATTTATCCTGATATTAGGTCGTATGAATAAAAAGGTCAAAGTTTGAATCTTTTACTCCCACCATTATGAATAATAATGAAGCAAAATCTAATTGCCTGAAATACTTGCAAGAATAATTAGCAGTTGATTCATTCTGTATTGAATAAAAAGTAGTAAATTATGCAAATTGTAAGTGTTACGATCCGAAAATCTTCAAACTATCCGTGAATGCAAATTACTCAAAAAGCCTGAATTTTCTCAGATGCAACAAAGAAATCAAACAAGGTCACACTGATATAAAGAACACAAAAACAAACTGATTTAATAATGAAAATATCAACCGCTTCAATGATTAGCGTACAATGATTAGGGTAAACAAGAGTACATTAAGAAAAGATCTATACTAAATAAGAAAATCTTACGGGCGAGGACTGAGCAGGCTCCAGCGAAAATGACACAAAAACATAGCTGCCAACTATTACGAAAAAATAGTAATTATTACGAATTAATGAAAAAAATACGAATTTACTCTTGAAAGTTACGATTTTAAAATGTTCCGCCCCAAACTTTGCTTTGACAACCAAATTCACGGAATTCGGATTCAGATCGATTCTTTTTTCTCATGTACTTACGTTGATTTCATTGCAAACAAAACCGAAACACCCAAAATCGTTTAGTAGTATCGATGTTATTGCAGGGCACCAGCCAGTTCGTAGATTACATGTGTGAAAACGACTTGGAACCAGCATGCTTGTCGTACAATCGCTTTTCGGTTAGTGTAGTATCGATATTATTGCAGGGTACCAGCCAGTTCGTGGATTATATGTGTAAAAAACGACTGGGAACCAGCGTGTGATAGCTATTCAAAATGGCGCCCGAAACATTGCCATGTGAATTTCGAAGTTCGTAGTTTTCACGAAACGTTTTTTTCAAACTTAAGTTTTTGTGAGCGATATCATCATGACTTCCAAGGCAACCAAAAAGGGACAGTTTTACAGTGAAAAATACGGAAAGGAATTTGAGTTCATCACAACGTCAAGAGAAGACAAACCGCATGCATTTTGTATACATTATACATGTACATGTACGTACCTACGTAATATGCGCGGGTTGATTACGAATTGGAATTTTGAAATGTTGGCAGCTATGCAAAAACAGTTCTCTGACACAGTGTAAATAGAGCTGGACGTGGGGCGAATTCACCTCCAACAAACGGCAGGAAATAGACGAAACCACGGGGACGCAAGCCGACTCCCGTCACAACAATATGGGAAAGAAGAAATCCCAAAAATACTGAACTGTAGATTTAGTTCACAAAATGTCTCTTCCGGAATTAAATTCAGCTCTCAGACACTTCACTCGGTCAAGACGAACTGTTTCAAAACACTCCACAGACGAGTAAGCGACATCACAGGTCCTAGCTGGTGTACACTGAAGTCTCGATATAGTCTCATCAAGTCCTGTTTACCGAAGTCTTGATGGTTTGCTCAAGTCCTGTTTAAAATCCTCTACCAGCCCGTATTTATAGTTTTTAATCCCTTCTAGAAAATACTAGAGATTTCTTCTTTACTTCACTTCTAGAGATTTCTGAAAATTACATCATTTTCCATAAAGAAACTTCCAGAACGTTCTAGTCATAACCCGTAAACATAATCCCGCCCCCTTTGGGGTCAACACGCGGTTTGTGTGTGTATGTAACATAAGCAAGTGCTGTTAATGTGGAAAGGTAGCTTCAGATGTTGCTAAAACTCGAGTCCATAGAGATCTAACTGATAAAATGGTTTCAAATATGAGCTAAGAACAGTGTTAGGTTGACAAAAAAATTAATTGATAACGAAAATGTGGTTTGGAAGGCAAAACGATAATCGGTAAATTTCAGTGGGGGCACGGATGGCACATGGCTATTATACATTTACTTGGAACTTTGAAGGTTCTTGTTCTGTGAGGAGTGTTGTGTATGCATGTGAGACTTGTCAGTGTTCGAACAAAGAACACATGTGTAATGTAATACTCCAAGTTCACTTGCATTTAATAATAAATAATAATAATAATGTGTGGACTTATATAGCGCACGTATCCACCAACTGAGTGGTGCTCAAGGCGCATTATATTATTACCCCTGCTCATAAGGCTCATAAATCATTCCTGAAACCATCTCAGCTCCCTGGGGAGTATACAGCTCAATTGCTGCCATTACAGCGCATATAGGGCTAATCAACCAACTCTGCCCTCACAGGTACCCATTTAACCCCTGGGGGGAGAGAAGCAATTATGGTTAAGTGTCTTGCTCAAGGACACAAGTGTCACGGCCGGGATTCGAACCCACATTCTGCTGCTAACACCAGAACTTGAGTCCGGTAAGCTAGACCGCTCGGCCACGACACTCCATTTGATATTCACTTGTCAGCAAATGCTTTCCACTAAAAATTACAAGATCATTCATTAATTGATGAAATTCTTGTTTGGATGATAAACAATTGATCAGTCATTCAGAATTTAGCAAACGTACTTGATATTTTGCTGGGAAGGAAATGCTTTTGCTGAGCGCTGCTTGAATTGTGTGTCAGTGTTGTGTGTTTGAGAGAGCACTCGAACAAAGACAATCATATTATGTAATACTGATATTGCAGTAGCATTAACTAACTATGTAGTGGTCGCTTTGCTGTAAAAGAATAAGATTACTCATACAGTATTCAGCAGATATGTTACATTGTATCTTATTACTTTTGCAATGGTTAATTCTCTATTCACTTAATACTTTTGCTCAGAGTACATGTATGTAGTTCCTAGCATTTGCTAGTTTTTATTCATACGACCAGGGCCCAATTTCATTGCGCTGCTTACCACAGAATTCTGCGCTTACAACGCCATAAAAAGCGTGTGATTCTATGCGCCGTAAGCGCAGAATTCCGCAGTAAGCAGTGCCATAAAATTGGGCCCTGAAGTCTATTATTTACACAGTGTGTCAGTCGTAGAGTAAACTGGTCCACCGCATTGTACTCCTAAGAACATTTTGGCTATTCATGACATTGTATTTGGCTATTCGGTGACGAGCAGTCTAGTCGAAACATTGAGTAGACGAGTATGGTTCTTATCGGAACCACAATTTCACTAAGCATAATTTGATATACCCATATGGTGCAAATGCAGTGTAAATTCATACTGTGCTGTAGATAAGGTATGTTGTAGGTCTGCTGTAGCCCAGTAGCATTTAATACACGTCCTGTTTAGATTTGGAACTAGTATTTGGTGTCAAGCACTTCTCCCATGATGCTCTCAAGCAGGGTAGCCAAACTCATTACCATACTCGTTACCGTATCGTTACCATATTGTTACCATACTCATTACCATACTCATAACCATACCATTACCATACCCCATTACCAACTCATTACCATATCATTACCATACTCATTACCATACTCATTTGGAGTACAATGCCATGGACTGGGTCGTAGCAGGCTAGCGCACTTAGTGTAGGTTCTAGACTTCTGATACGACCCATTGTCTCTGAAGGCACTCCCTGAGGGTGACTCCAAGGATAAAGACTATGTCCCCCACGGTATCGTTTCCCGTCAGGCCATTAAGCCAATTGGAGGAGGCGGCTACAGTAGAAGAGTCAAACGCCAGGCACCTGAAGTAAGTAACTCCGATGTAAGTATGGTCACACTGTGTTGTGTTTTTTTGGTTAAGCATTGTTCATTTTTTAATCACAGCATTAATCAAAGGAGGAAGTACACGTGGAAGAGATGTTTGAGTTTGTATGAATGTACTAACAGTATCGTGCACTCCACTTTTTCTTTTAACTTGACATTATGAAGGTGCCCATCATTGGGTGTGTACACATTTTTCTCAGGAACAGCTCACTAATCGATGCTTTATTATTTTTAGTACTAATATTTTAATAATTTGCATGAAAGTTTTGTAAATTTAACCATTTTGGCTTTTAGCCACCTTGTGCAATTTTGAATAAACTAGAAATAAGTAAATACAAAATAAGATAATACTGATTCAGTATGTACACAAACATGGGAGCCTTGCTTTTTCTGTTTGATTTTATTTACATATTTTGTTTGCACAGTGTGAGGTAAATTCCTTACTTGTTTGTTCAATATATATGGTTACCAGTGCTTTAAATCCCCATTGGACTGCTCGACCAAGTCCGGTGCTTTAAGTGTCGCTCTAGCGTATTTTATGACCGAACTAAACCAGCAGTCGAGTATTGTTTCCTTACACTGATGTTTAAAAAATGCTCAAATCCGGTCTTGTCAAATAATTGAGTTATTGGGCCTTTTGTCAAGTAGTTTTCCTCCTGAAAATACTAGTTTTTACTTTTCCATTGTTCAGCAAGCAACAGAAGCATTGTCAAAGCAAACAATTGGCATATGTTCGTGCCAGGAAAGTATGGGATTCCTATATACAAATACTGAAACAATCTCTCAAAGAAAGAATTTCTTGAATTTCCATGTTGTTCTTTTCATCCATTTTTATTTATGAATAAATTCTTTATGCAGGATCCTCTAAACATAGACTTCAGCAATAATCCCGAGTTGAAGAAACTTCAGCTGTATGGTCCTGGTCCAAAGTTCCAAGGGTTAGGTCTGGTGGCAGGATGTGATAAAAAACAAGGTGAGTAAATCATAATGGGGTAGTTTTGAGACGCACAGTGGCTATTCACCAGTCCTTTACCATTGCTCTTGATATCATGTGCATAATCAGAATTACATGGTCAATGTAAAAGGACTGCAGGCCTCCCAGCGAAACCTATAAAAACCTATATTTCAAAATGGGAACCTTTATTTCCCCCCAAGAAACCTATATTAACCTATAAATACCTAGATTTTTAATCTCCTGTAACACATTTTCAACTTCGTCATAAAATCCTCATGGCTTTGAAGAAAAATTACTTCCTAAGTATAAAGAGGTGAAACCAAAACAGTAGCCAAACTGTAACATGTGTACCACTCTTGGATTTTGTTACAAAAAGTACTCAGAAGGTAGGCAATTTACCAAAAACTTGTTACTTAACACTGCATAATCACAGGAAATAACCTATAAAAGCCTATATTTTGGCATTTGGTAAACCTATGATCATGAAATATTTTTGAAAGGTTGTTGTGTACCAAAACAAAGTTCTGAATTTCTTACATTGTTCTTCCATTTCTTAAGATTGCATCATTAAAGAAGACGACAAAACCAAGCCAACGAAAGAAGAAGTCAAAGAAGATGAAAGCAAATTCAAGAGATCTTCCCCAAGGAAACATGAAGAGAAAACAACTGGATCATCAATGACGATGAGAGATCGCTCTAACGTACTCAGTGCAAGCTTTGTAAGTTGGCACTTTTAAATTCCCCTACACATAATTGGTAATCTGAAAAAGAGTTCTTTCGGGTGCACCATGTAATGATCTCTTCTTGGAAGAAGTGATGGCTCTGAGAAGAGCCGATTGGTTTGTTCTCAAACAAACCAATCAGCTCTTCTCAGAGCCATCACTTCTTCCAAGAAGAGATCATTGCACGGTGTACCCGAAAGAATTCAATAACAGCTATCTCCACCATGCAAAGCCTCAAATCCTAGATCACAGAGTTACATGAGAATTACTTGCCGATTGGGAATTTCTTGCCGATACTGAAACAATCTCTCAAAGAAAAAATTTCTTGAATTTCCATGTTGTTCTTTTCATCCATTTTTATTTATGAATAAATTCTTTTCGCAGGATCCTCTAAACATAGACTTCAGCAATAATCCTGAGTTGAAGAAACTCAATTGTTTATCTCCCGACGCAAGAATTTCACCAATCTATTTACTTGCCGATGATGATATAAAATATCACTTGAAATATTTCTGTCCGAGGTGCTATCATTTTAGTTCAAATTATTTTGCAAATAAGTTTCCGCTTTCTGGAGCTGCAAATTCCATGAATATGAACAGTCAGAATGTATTTTCACTAAGGGCAATTTGGCTATCGACTGATTCAAGCTTTGCATTAAAGTGCTTCATCAAGGTACGGAATTTGACAAAAAGCCCATATTCAGTTCATGGTAGTTCAACATTTCTCATAGTTGTGTATTAAAATATTTGGTCATCATTGCCAGTAACGATGACTGATTTTTCATTGTGTTATGTCAATTAAAACCTATCTATAAACCTTAACAGTTAATCTTTAATCCTAACCTTCCCAAATCCTCCAATATCCTCTTTGCATAACTGAAGGATTTAGAAGGATTGAGGGCAAATGTGATTATTTGCTTGGTGGATAATGGAGAATCGAGGTGATCGGGCTATATTTGACATTAGATGAAAATGGAGGATTGAGGTTACATTGTACATTGATTGAGGTTACATTGTCCAAAATATGATTCTGGAGGATTGAGGTTATTAGGCCTACTTGCCTTTTAGTACATGCACATCCAGGTTTATTGTAGGTATTGCAAGGTCAGTGCTTGGGTCAGTGGTAGCAGGGGTATCCCTTAACTTTTTTCACTCGCCGGCTGGGCTAGTGAACCAGTTTTTTCACTAGCCCGCAAGCTTTTTTACTAGCCCCTCTGTTTTGCAGGATTTTTGGTATTGTTTTTTAAATCAAATAAGTAAGACTAATTGCGGTGACACCATGTGGAATCTCATTTGAGTAGTAATTAGTTCTGAAAAGAACTGGAGGTACAACTTGACGTTTCGATCAGTGTGCTCTGATCGTCCTCAGGACAATGCCGGACTCTGGGGAATGCTGCTGCTTAAGAAGGCTGCTGGAGGATTACGCGATGACAGGATGCTGGTGGATTGGTGCGTTGATGCGTGCAGGCAGGAACTGTGGATCCTAGGGGTAGGGGAAGGAGTGTGTGCTCACTGAAGTGAATCAGCTGTAGACAAGCACTAGGGGAAGGAGGGTGGTTGACTTAGGATATAGGAGATCCCTCAGTCTGGGGTGGGTTGTGGACTTTGGATATAGAGGATCCTTCAGTCTGTAGTATTGGTCGCCAAATGTCGCTGATGTGGAAGCCGATGTCCTGTGGCACGGTGTCGTGTTTGATGATCTCGATGGCCTCTCTGATGCGTCTGGGGTGCCATGTGTCGATGGGTGTGATGAGTTGGGCTGCCTGCCAGTCGATTTGGTGGTCCTTGATGTGCGAGTGCTTGACGATGGCGGACTTCTCGAAAGCTCCTCTGCGGCCGTGTGCTCGGTGTTCCTTCAATCTGATGGGGAGGTTGCGTCCTGTTTCGATGTACACCTTACCGCACTCACAGGGGATCCGGTAGACTCCCACTCTGTTGTTTGGGTCCGGTTTGTCCTTGTGGGTGTGTAGAAGTCCTTGGAGTTTGATGGGGGCTGAGTGGAACACATCGATGCCTGCTCATCGGGAGATGTGTTGTAGTTTGTGAGACGTCGAACCTAGATAGGGGAGACAAGCAGAAAGGGTTAGATTACTTACCTTGCTTTCGGGGTTTGGAACCGGCTTTGCTGTGCTGATCTTTCTGGGATTGTAACCGTTGCGTTTGAGGGTGGTTCGGATGTGCTGTAGTTCCTTGGGAAGGCTGTCCTTGTCACAAATGTTGTAGGCGCGTTGTATGAGGGTACGGTTGACCGATGACTTGATGCTTGGGTGATGGAAGGAGCGCTGGTTCAGATACCAATCTGTGTGCGTGGGCTTTCTGTAAACGTTGTGGTGTAGGGAGCCGTCTGGGTTTCTGGAAATGCCAACATCAAGGAACGCGATCTTGCCATCTTCTTCTGTTTCCATGGTGAACTTGATGCTCGGGTGTTGCTGGTTGAGATGTTGTAGAAAATCCTGGAGTGTGTCTCTGCCATGTGGCCAAACCACAAAGGTGTCATCCATGTATCAGAGCCACAGCTTCGGTTGGAGGTCGGCGGTGTTGGGAAAATATCAGCAAGGACCGGGGATAGAGGAGATCCCATGGAGGTCCCAGCTGTCTGCTCGTAGAACTTGCCCTGAAACTGAAAACAACGTGAGGAGACACATGTTAGTAGCAAATCATGAATTTGGTCAGGGGTGAGTGATGTGCGATCATCAAGGGAAAGATCTTGTACGAGTCTGTCCTTCACCAGGAGGCATGTCTCTGTAGCTGGGACATTGGTGAATAGGGAGACAACATCAAAGCTAACCAAGATGTCGCTGTGTTGAAGGGTGAGGCCCCAGGTGATCTCAACGAACTGGCCGGAGTTGGATACATGGTGCTGAGTGAGACCCACCAAGGGTCGGAGGATCTTAGCTAGATGACGGGCTGTGTTGTACGTAGGTGAACCTCTGGAGGCGACGATAGGGTGGAGAGGAACATCAGGTTTGTGAATCTTCGGCTGGCCAAAGAACCTAGGGCAGGATGAGCTGGATGGTCTGAGATGTCGGTAGAGTTGGGTGGAGAGGGCACCGGCATGGTGGAGGGCAAGGAGTTTGCTAGCGACTCTTTTCTCTATGGATGGGATGGGGTTCTTCTTGAGGGGGCGGTATGAATCAGATAATAAAATGTGACTTACCTTGTCGGTGTATTGTGATCGGTCCATGATGACTGTAGCGTTGCCATTGTCTGCAGTGAGGATGTGGATGGAGCTGTCCCGTCAGATGTCCCGTAAAGCAGAAAGCTCTCCCTTGGAGAGAGGTTGGGCTTGGCTGGCTTGGCTTTACGCAAAACATCACTCATCTGTAGTCAGACGTCATCAGCTTCTGTTTTGTTGAGTCGTCGCAGGGCTGGCTCAACTGACGGGATGATTGGAGTGAGATATAGAAGATCTCCAAGACTCCGAGTCGGAAGGTTGTGGGGATACACGGGATCCCTTAGACCGGGTGAACGCACGGGGGAATAGGGATATAGAAGATCCCGTATCCAGTCTACTAGAAGCGCGGTTGGAGTGAGATATAGGAGATCTCCAGGACTCCGAGTCGGATGGTCGTGGGGATATAGAGGATCCCTTAGACCGGGTGAACGCGCGGGGGAATACGGATGTAGAAGATCCCGTCTCTAGTCGTTGAAGTCGCGAAAACTTGCTCATCTGCTTCCGGCGGGTGGTGGTGACTTTCTCGAAGTCCTCGGGGTGGAACGTGTCGCGAAATCAAGTTTTATTAATAAAAAATGCATCAGACAGAATGTGTTGGCCTTAAACAAGTGTTAAAAGCATTAGTGCACATATTAAGTTTAAGGCGATGACAATGCTTCAAAGTCTGACAAAAAATTATAAGTAAGGCCCTTCCCAAAAAAAAAAGAAGTTCTGCTTCCTTTTTCCCGACTGACCCTAACTTTACGGCCCAACCCTTACATTTTTCGGGGGTGTTTTTTATTTTATTTTATTTTTTTAACGCGCCCGCCGGGCTACTGAAGGAAGGGTTCTGAATTGCCCGCCGAGGTTTTCACTCGCATTTGGCGACTGGGCGACTGCTGAGTTCGAACCCTGGGTAGGCTTGGGCGATAACACGATAATATCAAATATCGCGATACCTTTTTTTATTCGATTACGATATCGAGAACCTTCTTAAGTTATTGAGATATCTGCAAATCGCGATTAAAAAAATATACCGCGATTAAAAAAATATATCACGATTAAAAAAAATTGCCATTGTGAGTCAAGTCAGAAATTCCATTGAAACAAAATTATGACAGTCTTTTCAGCTTTTGGAAGTGAGAAACAAAAGCGAACTACCGTAATTTCCTGCGTATAAGACGCTCGGTGTATAAGGCGCATTACCCCAGAATCGGGGGAATGTGATTAAAGTGTCAACGTACAAGGCGCACCGCCGTATAAGGCGCACCATGACCGCTGACACAGAGGCCAGCTGGGTGCCACTCATTGTCGGTACATCGCCACAAAGGGATCATTGTGTTGCGCCACTCCCTGAACTGATGGTCTGTGTGCCACAATAAAAACTATTCAATTGGACGAAGGCCGAGTTTAGTGTTTAGCAGAAAATGTTCCCAGAAAAATGTAGCCCTGTCGATCCAATTGTATTGATTTTTTAATCGGTTAGCTAACATGCGTGGGGCTAGAGATCGGATTGGTTTCAGAAGTATAATTCTCAATATAGTTTGTTTCAAATGAACTATAGCCATCAACAAACACAAATTCGTATAATTATCGTGGTCATGTGCAATGCATCGAAACGATGTTATTGGTATACACGTTAAATTATTTGCTTACCTCCATGCTTGCATAAACAAGCCATTTTCGCGACGTGATCCCGCGAGTCGCATCCTGCTCATTTCATTCATAAAAAGTGGCAACCATAAATTGTCCAATAAGCATGCACACGTGACGCGTGCGTGCTTCTCTCCATTGCTCAGCCCGGGATTCCTTAATATGCAACTTTCCCAACAAACCTTGTTCCCAACGTTTACCTGAAGGTCTCGAATGTGATTCAAGACCCATGGGGACGAGCTTGGTCATGACCTGCAGGGACACGTGGACGATGATGACATCATAATTCCAGTGCGGTCCAATCAGGTGCCGGAAAGACTGGCCACACACTGCCCGATGGCTTATTTTTTCCGTACCACCACGCTGGCTATGGAGTCAACAGTAAAGGGATAGGAAGACACTCTGTCCCTTAACTGTTGACTCCATAGCCAGCGTGTCTGAAAAAAAATAAATCCTGCTGCCCGATGTGATGGCACTTTCCGAATTAAAACACACTGAACAGATCTCGAAGACATCGTGAATTTGTATTCACGGTTTGGGTATTAAATTGTTTTTCAACTATTTTGCTGTTGTTTGAAAATGAATAAAACATGGCTTCTTCCTTTTCCCCATATATTAAAATCAATTTATTTTCATTCCCGGTTTAAAAAGTTTTTGTTTAGATATCGCTTGTGCTTTTTTGATTTTTTTTTGTTTTAAGATTATTACTTAATAAAATGTCGGTAAGCACGGCCACACAGTAAGGTGAGTTGAATGCATGATAAGTGTGTGCCAACAACAGTTGTGGTACGCCTTTGTCGGTAAGCACGGCCACGCAGTAAGGTGAATTGTATGCATGATACATGTGCGCCAACAAAGGTTGTTATGGGCATTGTCGGAAACCACAGCACGGCCGTAAAGGTGAATGAATGCATGAAAATCTTGCGCTAACGACCTTCATTGGAAAACACAGCCGCTTTGTTAGGTTGAGGTCCACCGAAAGTTACACAAGCGGTAATCATCACTTTGATCTCAAGCGACACCAGATAAGGCGCACCGTTAGATAAGACGCAGTGACGTTTTCGTACCTTTGAAAGTCAGATAAGCCGCGTCTTATACGCAGGAAATTACGGTACTTCAGAAGTACATACACGCTATGGAAATGAATTTGCGATTTTTTTTGTGACGCTTGTAACCTGTGGTTATCGGCTCTAAAGCAATCATGCATGAATGAAAAAAATAATCGCGATACTATCGAAAATCGCGATATATATTTGCCGATATATCGTGGATGAAAAAAATCAATATCGCCGAAGCTAGTCAGTGGACACTGTTTATTGCTCCATGCATGCAGGGAGGGTCCCTGGCCCTGGGCCATGTACATGTATCACAGATTAGAAACACATTTGTGCATACATGTCATCTGCATACCAATGGTAGTGGTCATTGTGCTTGCCTTACTACTGAAGGGTATTAGAGGATTGAGGTTGTGTGTGGGCCTAGGGAGTTAGGGTTAACCTTAATCTACAAGAATGTTAATTTCTTGGTACAGATTGAGAACTACGTTTGTCGTGGTTGTGGGCGTGGTGATGCAGAGGAAAGCCTGTTACTCTGTGATGGATGTGATGATAGTTTCCATACGTTCTGTCTCATCCCGCCTCTCTTTGAAGTACCCAAAGGAGATTGGAGATGCCCAAGATGCCTAGTGCAGGTTTGTCAATCTCCATGGAAACAAACGATGGCTTTTTAATTAATTATTTATTTGTCTTTATCACGGTTATGTTAATCCCGGTTCATTCTTGAAGAATGTGGATGTCATATATCCACAGTGAATGTGTTCAACTTGTGCAAATCATTTGAGTGAATCTCATGTTTTGATGTCTCAGTTTAAGATTATCAAATATTTTTTGGGAATAGAACCAAGTTAAAATTTTTTTTAGAAAAACCTTTGTTATTTTTGTTTTTATTAATGTTTTTTGTATTTTCGGATATTTACCTTTGACCAATTAAATGAAAAATTATGTTTTTTGCTGATGGATCGTGTTAAACTCGGCAGACTTCATACTTCAACAACTGATGGATGTTTTTGCATTGAGCACGTTGTCTAGCCAGTTAAGCAAGGAAAAACAATGCCGCAGAAATAAATCCATTGACATATTTGATTCCAGGAATGTAAAAAGCCCACAGAGACCTTTGGCTTTGAGTCAGCCCAGAAGCAGTACACATTACAGTCCTTTGGAGAGATGGCAGACCAGTTCAAAAGGGATTACTTCTCTATGCCTGTACATGTGAGTTATTATGTCATTTTTTTTTTTTTCTCCAAAAATAACTTATTAGGTTGAATGTTAATAACTGTTGAGGGCACTACAACCTCGTTATTCATAATCTATGGTCAATCACAGTACATCACATTACCACCCAAATCTAAGACGAATCATGGGAAATGCCCAAATATGTGTTGTGTGTGTAGTAAAGTCCATCCCGAGCCACATTGGCTCATCAGGCCGGTGTTTATCTCCGGTTTCGTTGGCATGAAACGACTGAGAATATTTCTATTCCCCCTGGATGGGATGCCAGTCCATTGCAGGTTACTTCCCTAGCTATTGCCAGGTACCCATTTATACTCCTGGGTGAAGAGAAGCAATTATTCTCCCTGGATGGGATGCCAGTCTATCACAGGTTACTTCCCTAGCTATTGCCATTTATACTCCTGGGTAAAGAGAAGCAATTACGGTAAAGTGTCTTGCTCAAGGACACAAGCACCATGGTTGCAGTGAGGATTCAAAGTCCGATGTGTTAAACTGCTTGACACCCAATTGTGTGTGTCCAAGTCGTGTTAACTGTGTGTGTACAACTTGTGTTAATTGTGTGGCAAAGTCACAAACGGCGATAAAAAACTTAAATTTCTTCCCTTATTTGCTACAGATGGTACCTCCTGAAACCATTGAGAAGGAGTTTTGGAGGTTAGTGACGGCTATTGATGAAGATGTGAAGGTAGCATACGGTGCTGATATCCACTCATTAGAGCATGGAAGCGCCTTCCCTAACAAGAGAAGCAAATCCATCGGAGAAGAAGACATGGTAAGAATTCAACATCTGGAAAACCTTGGAAAACCAGGCCATAGAGTTTTAATTTCTGGGGCCAATTTCTTAGAGCTGCTGAGAAGAAAATTGTGCTAAGCAAATATTTTTGGTAAGCATTATTTAACAGACTACCAGCTAAAGTAAACTCATTTTGTGTGAAGGTTTGGCTGGTAACCAACAAAACCTGCTAAGCAAATATTTCTGATAAGCATTTTTTTCTGATAAGCAGCTCTCTGAAATTGGCCACTAATAAATAGTCACAGGGTCGTTGGTCTGATGTGTCACCCGATACTCCAACTTTGTGTCAGTAGATAACGTCTCAAAAGGATCAATTTCATCTTGCTATTAACAAGCACAAATTATAATCTGGTTGTCTGGATTACAATTGGTGTCGTTAAAGTCAGTCAGTCGTTATAATGTGGGAGGCACATGCATAATCGCATAATCGCAATCGTTAAATATTTTCGTCGTTAACATTTAATTTAAAGAAGAACATAAAATAGTTATAGCCTAATTAGAACATTGCTACGACTGTTAGACGATGTATACAGAATCAATTTGATTATTCATGAAACGATCGACTACCGTGTGAATTAAGCGTGCCATTGCTGCATGCTATGCGATATGCATGTGCCACTCACTTAAAACGACACCAATTGTAATCCAGACTACCAGATTATAATCTGTGCTTGTTAATAGCAAGATGAAATTGATCCTTTTGAGACGTTATCTACTGACACAAATTTGGAGTATCGGGTGGATGTGTTAGCGTTTAGATAATGGCTAATGGTACCTATCTTATATGGTCACACCTATGAAACCTCATGGGAGGTACTCTTACCAAGGAGAAAATTCCTTGCCCTTTCAAACCTGTAGTTCAGGGCCTGTAATCCTATGAAATATGACTTAATAAATTGGTCTGATACATTATACATTGATTGTTTATGTCTGAAACTTAAAGGGACAGTATCGTCACGATCAAAGCTTTCAACAGGGCATGGAATCGGTGTCCTAGTTTAAGATGAACACAGTGACTCAAAATTACTGGCTCATTTATGCAGCAGCTACGGTAATATGACCTTATCACGTGGGGTATTATTTTCAGTCACTGCGTTTATCTAAAACCAACACTCCGATTCCATGCCCTGTGGATCGTGATGATACTGCCCCTTTAAAAAAAAAAAACCAGGAACCTCCGAGCGCTTGGAAGCTCCAACACACTGGGACAGTATCTTAAGATTTTTAACTTTGTTCAATTACGCCATTGACGTTCCTACTTCCTGCCTGTCTACTCAGGAATACGTGAACTCTGGTTGGAACCTGAATAACCTACCAATCCTTGATGGGTCTGTGTTGAGCCATATCAATGCAGATATCTCGGGGATGAAGGTACCGTGGATGTACGTCGGTATGTGTTTCTCTTCTTTCTGTTGGCATAACGAGGATCATTGGAGTTATTCCATCAACTACTTGCATTGGTAAGCTCACAAACATTACATTCGATAAATATATATGAACTTAGCCCAATTCCATAAAGGTTGATTAGCAGATAAAATTGCTTACCAGAAATATTACTAAGCAGATTTCTTTGATTACCAGCCATACAAAATGTATTAATTTTGACTGGTAATGTGTTGCTTATAAAAAATACTTGCTTAGCAAAATTCTCACCTTAACACAGGCATGATATTCTTCCTACTTTTGTAGGAAATCCTACCTTTTGATTTTGACAATCCTACCATGAAACCGGGTTCCGACTAACTTCAGACCATGGAAACTTTCCTTGTATCATTTTATTGTAAATACTGAGATAAAAAACAGTTTCCTTGCTATACATGGCTATAGAGGTAAACTGCTATAGGCTAGTATATGACATAAAACACAATAAAGGGGGCCACTTTGCATCCGTCACGTTAGCAGTTTTTCCAATGGTTGTTATTTATTTTTAAGTACCTGAAACCGACTAAAAAGTGTTTCAACATGTGAATGGACATGCAGGCTTATACTAGAACTAATTTGAGTTGATTTATTTGATTTAAAAAAAAATTTATTGATTTTTTTACCCTCAAATTTCCATAAAAATTGGACGGAAAAAGTTACCTCACTTTTCCGTCCATTTGTTGATGGAAATTTTAGGGTAATTAAAAAAATAATAGTAATAATCAACTCAAATTATCTTTAGGATAAGCATGCATGTCTACTCAAATGTTGAAATTCTTTTTGGGTGGTTTCAGATATTAAATTTTTTTTTTACAACCATGAGAAAAACTGCTAACGTGACGGTAGGAAAGTGGCCCCCTTTATTGTGTTTTATGTCATATGCCAAATGATAATGGCAAACATTTTTCCTACCTTTTCATTTTCGCACAGTATCACTCCTGTTAACAGCTTGATGAAACTGGCCCCTGCTAAGCAGAAAATGTGGTTTAGAAAATGTGTCTGCTAAGCATAACTTTACTCTGCTCAGTATCTTTGTGTGCTTAGTAGTTGTATGAAAGCAGCCCCCATGTCGGAATACACCAATACAGATTTGGCCATAGTCATAGTGAATTGTGATGTCTCAGATGACTATTTCTTTATCTCTTTTACAGTCTCATAATAATTCATGATTGTATCGCACCTGGTTACTCACGTTACATTTTGGAGGTATTGGGTCCACTCCTAATGCCATAATTTCCTTACTTATATATTTCACTCATCAGTTTGTTCACAGTAGTTGCATTATATCCAGACCTTACTCAGCAGGAAGAAATAATTTCAGAGAAACATAAGAGAAACATTCTGGTTACTCACGTTACATTTTTCAGACATGCATAAAACGTATTGCGATTCTCCCTAAAAAATCATGTCATATCACCCCCATCCTGAAAGATCTGCATTGGCTGCCAATATATCGCATTATTTATAAAATATTGCTTATCGTTTTCAAATCTTTGAATGATTGTGCACCATTATATATATATCTGACTTGTTGAAATGTTATGCCCCTGTCGCAAGTTAGGTTCCAGTGCAAAAATTTTTGCTGGCTGAACAAAAGTCAAAACATTCTTGGGGTGACAGATCTTTTGTTTAGTATTATATTGCATTTGCTATTGTATTGTTATGCTATTGTATGATTATCTTGTTTACTGTAAAGCGCCTTGAGCACTTCTTGGTGGATATGTGCGCATTATAAATCTTTATTATTATTATTATTATTATTATTATTATTATTATTATTATTATTATTATTATTATTATTATTATTATTATTATTATTATTATTATTATTATTATTATTATTATTATTATTATTATTATTATTATTATTATTATTATTATTATTATTATTATTATTATTATTATTATTATTATTATTATTATTATTATTATTATTATTATTATTATTATTATTATTATTATTATTATTATTATTATTATTATTATTATTATTATTATTATTATTATTATTAGTTAGCACAACATGAAATAATCCTCTGCAAGCTTTCATATCATTCTCATGCCCTGTTTTTTTTTTTTTGCTCAGGGGTGAGCCTAAGACATGGTATGGGGTACCAGGCACTTCTGCAGATCACTTTGAGCAGGTGATGAGAGAGCAGGCACCTGAGCTCTTTATAGCTCAGCCAGATCTACTTCAACAACTTGTCACCATCTTGTCTCCAACTATTCTCATGAAGAACAATGTACCGGTGAGTTATGCTAGATGAAAAAGGCAATCTTATTTTGCCTAGATTTACATATATAGCAGGCGGGTCATTTGTCCGGATTTTTCTGGATTTTATGATTTTTACAAATCGCAATGTTGTGATCCTCCAGATTTTAAAGATTTAAGCAATAAAGGAAAGCAAAGCAAATGTTCAGAACTATAGATTTCATCCCAGCACTGCTCACAACAGCGGCCCCAATACCCCTAGCAAAATTTACGTGGATTTTTCCAAACTGCCCACTCACACCCCTGATATAGTTTGTATTGCCAATTGCACTATTGGTGAATGTGTTAATACCTTTCATTAGCTTCATCATTAACCCTAACTACCCCAAATCCTCCAAAATCCTTCTCCTGGGTTTGCCCGAAGTTGATGGATTCAGTACTCCACTGTAGCCATGTGTACTAAATCCATCAAACTCCACCGGCTGCTTTTGTTGGAGTGATTTTGTCCACTAAAGGGGTGACATTGCAAGGAAGGCAATTTTTAAACGTAAGATGACCATTTTTTATCTCCTGGTGGGCTTTTCTGAGTTCCAGACAAGGGATTTGGAGAAAGTAACTGTTTACAATATTTTACTTTGAGATTAGATAATCAACATTATGTTATTTAGTTTCCTAATGACAAAATCTCTCTTATAATAGGGAAAGTTATTAAATTGCTTAGAGAACCACTTTGACATTACTGTTTAAACAAAAATTTGACTCCTGTTTCTCTGATTTTGTTCTGTAGCTTGTGAGAACTAACCAATGTGCAGGTGAATTTGTAATCACTTTCCCACGGGCCTATCATGCCGGGTTCAATCAGGGATACAACTTTGCAGAAGCTGTAAATTTCTGCCCGACTGACTGGGTAAGTAGTACCAATTTGACCAATATAAGTTTTCAAAACGCCTTGTATTCTGTTTTTTGTTGTATCTTTTTAATGGTTAACGACCAGTTTTGGGTGTGGTCATGAGCGATAAGGACTGAGCCGAAGTCCTTATTGCCTGTGACCATGCACAAAACCGGTTGTTATCCTGCGGTAATGACCAAGTGTCAAACTTTTATTCCCATTCATAAATGCCCGTATCGATTTTGTTTTCAAAATGTAAAAAAAATGTAATTTTGGTTGAATAAAGCCAAATAGAAATGGGCAAATTCACGTTTTGGGGACACACAAAACACTTCCAAAGTACATGAGTCAGGTGCGTGATGCCAATCTTCGTCACTTTGATTGGTTGAAAGATCAAATGTGTTCAACAGCTTCAAAATCGTGCTGCAAAATTTATTTTCATGGCTAAAAAGTATGACCATGTCTCCCCTCTCCTACGACAGTTTCACTGGCTTCCCATTCGAGACCGGATTGATTTCAAAACATTAACTATTGCCTATAAATGTGTTACTGACTCTGCGACATCCTATCTCTGTGAGCTTATTATACCATACCAACCTAACCACAGTGGACTCCATTCAAATTCTGATTCCCGGATCTTCAAAAAGCCAACCACATTTAACTGTGGCTAACAAGGGTTTCTATACTGCTGCACCCAGCATTTGGAAGGAACTACCATCTGGTATCCGTCTTGCTTCTTCATTGAGTCATTTTAAAACATCTCTCAAGACTCATTTATTTTAGACACTGTGTATTTTTAAATTGTACTTGCATCTCATTGTAAAGCGCTGTGATAACGTTTGTGTAAGAGCGCTATATAAATGCCTTCATTGTATTGTTATTGTATTGTTGAAATCCATGTCGCTCCGTCGCACAAAACAGCTGGCACATACGCGCTGTTTTGATCAGCCAGTCTATACCATCCGTTAATAAATTGTCTAAACTGTCATGGGCATTTATGAATAAAGAGTAAAAGCTAAGGGTGGAGGGGGTAAATTGCTGTTTTGCTTACATTGTTTCTATTATCAATCATTTAAATGGAATGGAATTCTCTTTGAATCAAGATTTAGATTAAACAGCTGACCTGAGAAAGTTACAGCTTATAAAATTGTGTTAACCCTAACTCCCTAGGCATTGTATTAAAACAATAAAAATCCTTCAAAATCCTCCAACTGGCTTTGTTGTCTAGGGAGTTAGGGTTAATGAGAAAATTGTGAAAATGCATTCTTTCTAACAAAATTATTGGTAACAATTTCACTTTTCTTAAAAATAACTGCACCTCACACAAAAAAATGGTTATTTTTGAACTACCAATTCTGTTTATCTTTAACCCGAGACTTGGACAACTGTCAATATTATCTTGTTTGAATTTTCTAGAAAATAGCAGAATTTGAGGATAAAAGTTGTAAGCATTTCAATTCGGGGAACAATTTTGTAAAAAAAAAAAGATTAAAAAAAATTGCAAAGCAAAATTTTTAATATAAAAAGTTTAAATATAAAATCTTCAGTTTTTATTATTGTGAATTTTGAATTTTGTGAAGATCTATTCTATGCGATACAAGTGGAATCATTCACTGAATCAATGTGATTTTTGTTGATTTTGAACCCATTCAGCTTCCCAGTGGTCGTGCCTGCATTGAGCATTATCGTAGGCTGTGTAGATTCTGTGTATTCTCCCATGAGGAGCTGGTTTGTAAGATGGCTGCTGACCCAGACAGTCTGGACCTGAATCTGGCTGCAGCAGTCCACAAGGAGATGTTGGTCATGGTGGAACAGGAGAAGAAATTACGGAAGCAGTTACTGGAGAGGGTAAGAATTCTAAAACTACTTGGTTCTGGGGGTACATCAAATTAACCCTTCTGTGACTGCAAGGGTAAAAATCAGTCAAAATGTTGATATACTTGCCAAGGTATATCTAGTGCACTTAAAAGTCAAACAATGACAAACCTTATGTGTAGTAAGTACATTTACAGGTCAAAATGGGTGGACCGTACAACCTTGATAATGTTGGAAAAATTGTATATGTATAATTACTGTTTTTTATGTTTTCATCAATTAGTTTTTTTTAATGCATTCTAATGTGGAATTTTGGAAAGAGAACTCTTTCCTAAATTCAAACTGGAAATTATTTTACTTTTCATAAAAAGTGACAGAACCTCAGACAAAAATATTTCGAGGAAAGATTGATACTATCATCAGTTTTACACCAAGTAAGTTTCACATTATAATTTTGTTATTTTTTAATTATTAATCCTATACTTTAACACCATTTCTTTTGTTTCTTCATCATCTACAAGGGTACAGCAGAAGCAGAGAGGGAAGCATTTGAACTACTACCTGACG
The DNA here is from genome assembly GCA_029582265.1 of Zoroaster sp. YZ-2022. Lineage (NCBI taxonomy): Eukaryota > Metazoa > Echinodermata > Asteroidea > Forcipulatida > Zoroasteridae > Zoroaster > Zoroaster sp. YZ-2022. The sequence goes on from CM055820.1 coordinate 13,750,769, forward strand.
ACGAGAGGCAGTGTGACTCCTGCAAGACAACTTGTTTCCTGTCCGGTGTCACATGTCCTTGTACCCCTAACAAGCTAGTGTGTATCTACCACACTGAGAATCTCTGCTCATGCCATCCCTCTAAGCATTGCCTTAGGTGAGTTTGGCTAGAGTTGACAACAAGTCGCTGAACTAATTATGATTGTGTCACAGATATAGAGAGTCATTCGTGACAAAAAGCTTCTCAAAGTACCAAAGTCAATGGGTACATAACCTATTGATTCCTGGGTGGAGTGAAATAATTAAGTGTCTTGATCAAGGAAACAAGCACCATGACCAGCCTGGCCGGGATTTGAATCCACATTCTACCCTCTCGGGTATCAGAACCCAAGTCTGATGTGCTAGACCTCTCAAGCATGGCAACTCTTATTAGTCAGAACCATCAAACTTCTTCCGAGAAAAAACCAAGAAAAAACCACACGGTTTAAACTCATACTGAATGCCATTGTCTTACCTGATAATTTGTATTCTTTTCCTTCTCAGATATCGATACACCCTTGATGAGTTACCAGCTATGCTTCATCGTCTGAAGGTTAGAGCGGAATCCTTTGATAACTGGGCTAATAAGGTTAAGAATGCTTTGAATGCATCTCAAGACTCCAAATTAGGTAAGGCATATACGGCATTAGCAAGGATAATGTTCACTTCAGTTTAATAGACCCTTCCCATCAAACACCACTGGTTGGCAAACTCAAAAGCGGGATCGTCACGCAATGCGTAGCGCTATAGCGTGTGCTAGGCCATTGATCTCCATTATATTGACTGAATTTAGCGTGCGCTAGGCGTTGCATTATGATCCCGCTTTTGAGTTTGCCAATCAGTGGTGCTTGAGCGCATGTGCGAATGTAATTAGCATATTTCATGGGAAGGGTCTATTTCCACTATTCACAAACAATGATAATCACAGGAATAGTATGGCAAAGGTGATTAAGTGGTGGTCTCCAAAAAATCAATCTTGTTGAGAAGAGACCCCAAACCCTTTTTTGAAGAAATATACATATTTTTATATGAACTTATTTTTTCTACAACACACAAAGAAAAATACAAAGTTACACATTCAAAGACAAGGAGCGACAGTAACAAGACAATACACAGGAACTTTGGATTGCGCACCAGCAATGTACTTACAACAAAAGAGAATTCTATTAATGAAATGTATGTAAATCATGTTTATTAATTTATTTTTTACTTTTTATTTAAATACAGTTTACCTACCCTCCTTTAATTTGAGTTAAAAACTTGTGTATTTCTGCGTAATATTTTTCAAATGCTACAAAATGTGTTAACCAGTTGACGTCGGGAATATATATTTTTTTTCCGGTCCCCGTGCGGGTTTATTTTCAGTGAAAAATATGAAAAAATTTCTAGCCATTAATATTTTTTTTTTGTCAATGAAACTAAGTTCGGACAACCAAATAAACACCTTTACTCATTGACATTTCGAGAATTAAATGGCTAGTTTTTTAATTACGGTTGTGTTTGTTCAGCACAATTAGACCATTGGCAAGCTCCGATGCCACGGCCTATTAGCGACCAGCGCCCGGTCGAAAAGATGGCATACCTGGAGAGAGATCGAATGCCTCGTAAACAATGGATATAAATCCGTCTTTACAAATGCTTGGCTGGTACGTCAAAGGAACAGGTCTTGGATAAAGGATTAGGCAAAAATCAACAAAAAGAGTGAACTCGTTCAGTATTTGCAGTGCATTTTGTCCGGGGCCACAGAACCGTGATCCCATGGACTCCGAGAAACGATTGCGTGTATACACGTCAGCCGCCACGACGGCACGCCACATGTGGCGTGTTGACAAGTCTCCCGGTGACACACACAAAAATCGGAATGCGTGTTTAGACGCTCTCCGATCCGCTGTACAAAAAAAAAATTCGTGTATACACGGCATCCGAAGCGAACTGGTTAATAAGAATTATAAAATTACTGGATTCGTATTTCTTTTATTTAAAAAAATACTTGATTAATCTTGGCAGTTGTCAGTGTTGACTCATTGATATTTTTAATGTTGCCCCTCAAAAGTTTAATCTTGCAAACTTGGATGGTATTTTATTATCATAAGGAGCCTTTTTAATACTCTGTTTGAATATTTAGAGCGGACGTTACATTAAGCATTTACCTTGTCTGACCCCTAGATGTGACCCAACTTAAGGAGATGATTGTGGAAGCAGATGAGAAACGTTTCCCAGACAATGAGCTTCTTCAGCAGATAGTGTCAGCCGTCACAGAGGCAGAACGCTGTGCTAACCTGGCTACACAACTTGTCAGTAAGAAACACAGGACAAGGTATGTATATACTGTAACTGTCAGTTGGACATGGCGGGGTAAATACATTTTAATTCAGTCCCAGGTACCTGCCTCTGCCTGTTGTAGGGTACAACACCTGACTACTCTTGTGTATGTGTATATATGTGTATGTTTATTTCGTTCATTTTGCCTTTGAGAAAGAACCTGCTAGGTTCGAAACGTAAGGCCAGTAACTACTATTTTACATTTAAATTCAATTTAATACAATGATTGAATTCATATTTCAAGAGTGAACAAAGACATATTTACTAAGACAGGACTTGTTACCTGCGACCTTGGGATGTTTGCTACCTTGTTTCAATGTATTACTCCAGAACATTGAGTTAAATGTACACTAAATAAATTAATTTTCACCAATTTAATTAAATTTCAATTAAGGTAATTGAGGGACAATATCGTCATGATCAACAGGGCATGAAATCGGAGTGCTAGTTTTAGATTAACTCAGTGACTGAAAATTATACCCCACATGATAAGATCATATTGCCATTGTTGCTGCATAAATGAGTCGGCGCATTTCACATAATTTCTCAATGCGCTTTACATATAACCCCTGGTCATTGGGCCAATATCATTCCTGTAATCTTTCTCTGCTCCCTGGGGAGTATACAGCCCGAGCTACTGTAGTGCTTCAGCAGCTTTTTTCAAACACAAACTAGGACACCGATTCCATGCCCTGTTGAAAGTCTGCTCTGATCGTGACGATAGTGTCCCTTTAAATTTCACTAAATGGTTTAAATTTCAATAAATGAATTGAATTTCACCAGACAAACTAGTTCTTACCGTATGACTGAGCTTTCCTTCGTGTTTGTGAGTAGACAAAGACAACAAGGGGATTCCAAGTATGTGAACCGGCTCACTCTTGATGAACTGAAGGACTTTATGGCTCAGGTCGAGAGCTTGCCATGTGAAATACGAGAAGCTGAACTTGTCCAGGTAATTGTCTTGGTTACCAATAGGGATTGTACCACCACAGGGGATGATAAAGCCACTGTACAGTATAACTGCCAACTATTACGAATTTTTCGTAATTATTACAAAAATTTTTCAGGAATAATAATAATAATAATAATAATGTGTGGACTTATATAGCGCACGTATCCACCAACTGAGTGGTGCTCAAGGCGCATTATATTATTACCCCTGCTCATAAGGCTCATAAATCATTCCTGAAACCATCTCAGCTCCCTGGGGAGTATACAGCTCAATTGCTGCCATTACAGCGCATATAGGGCTAATCAACCAACTCTGCCCTCACAGGTACCCATTTAACCCCTGGGTGGAGAGAAGCAATTATGGTTAAGTGTCTTGCTCAAGGACACAAGTGTCACGGCCGGGATTTGAACCCACATTCTGCTGCTAACACCAGAACCTGAGTCCGGTAAGCTAGACCGCTCGGCCACGACACTCCACTTACAAAATTGCAAATTGATTTACGTACATATATGTAGTAGGTTTTTGTTTGATTTATTTGCAGTTGGTCATCTTGACCATCATTTTAGTTTTAATACAAATTGTTATGTCTTGGTCGGTTTCATTACGAATTGGAATTTTGAAATGTTGGCAGCTATGCTATTGGTATAAGTTTTGAGGCTTTGCATGGTGGAATATCGATATCGTTTCGGTTTGCGGTAACACCATGTGTTTATCTCAACTAACGTGAAGCTGAGGTACAGGTTCTGAAAAGAACCGTATCGTACAACTCATATCTCAACCTTCGTTAAGTGAGAAAGGTTCAAGGGAGAACCAATTTGGCAACTTCGTTTTTCTCTACTGTCGCTAAGTGAGAAATATGGTTCAGGGAGAACCATGGGGACTTCACGGGTTAATATGGTTCAGGGAGAACCATGGGGACTTCACGGGTTATTCTCAACGTTTCGATTAGCCTGCTCTAATCTTCAGGAGATACGAGTTGTACGATACGGTTCTTTTCAGAACCTGTACCTCAGCTTCACGTTAGTTGAGATAAACACATGGTGTTACCGCAAACCGAAACGATATGCTATTGGTATTTTCGAAAAGCATAAATGAGCACAGATTTACATGAAACGTATTTGTGTAATGTCGATGGTGTCAAACATCCCTTGAAACATTTCTGTCCGAGGGGATATCATTTTAGTGCTACAGTTTTTAAAATTATTTCCACAAGTGAATTTTCGTCTTCCTTAGATGTAAATTCCACGTATAAATGAATACAAACAATCTGAATGATTTTTCACTTTTTTTCTTATAACTAACATTAAATAAGCTGAAACTTTCATAGGTTGGTTTTTACACATGGTCAATTCCATAGAAAGGTTCCACATGCCCCAAATTTTTAAAACAAATTAATCCTCTAATGCTTCTGATCCCTAACAATATACATATCAGACTATCCAAAAACACTTTTTTGTCATCAAATACCTCGGCACTACCATCACACATGATTTAGATGATGCCATGGAGATTCGCTGTCGTATTGCGATCGCCAAAGAAACTCTGAACCGCTGCACATACCTCAAATCCACCCGCATCAACATCACTACCAAGCTCCACCTCATCAAGGCCCTTGTGGCCTCACGCCTAACGTATGGCTGCTGCACGTGGATAGTGAAGACTGCTGAAGCCAAACGCCTAGATGCATTCGGTCGTGAGATATGGAGGCGCCTTCTCGGTCTCTCTTGGCAAGACATGGTGTCAAATGAGGAGCTGGAAAGACGCATTGGAGGTCGCTGGACTTTTTCTACTGACACAGTGTATGCACGAAAAGCAAGCTGGTGCGGTCATGCAGTGCGAAGTGGTGGTCTGTCAGCTGCTGTGATCGCGGGGTTTCCAGCACATACAAGGAGAGGACTTGGACGACCTCGTGCCAGATGGGTGGACAACTTGACACAGTGGAGCGGTCTTTCAGTTGTGGAACTGAAGGACGCTGGGCTGCACAGAACTGAAATCGAGAAACTTTCAGTGCAACCAGTTCGTAGAAGTGGGCGTCTACGGGCCAGACAACGGCTCTTGGCGTCGTGATGATGATGTAGGATGTCTATGCACAAAATTATCACACATTGAACACGGAATTCTGTTTTTGTGTATTTTTGTTGTCATTTTTCATGAAAACTTAAAGATTCAAATAAATAATTAGAATAACTGAAATATATTAATTTATATTGTTTTCTGAACAATTAGTAATATGTTAAACAATAAAATAATTTGTTTGTACATATATTTAACACACTGCTAATATTATGAGCATTGATGTATGACCCCCCCTCACAATGTCCCGTGAGTCATGAAAAAATGGTAAAAGTGGATTCTCAAAAAGATGGGCAATGGGGTTATCATTTTTTTTTCTTTGCTATCTCCTAGAGACTTCATCTCAATCAGGCACCATACTGCTTAGATTTTTTTATTACTATTTAAGAAAGTATGAGTATCCAAAATATGTCCCGTGAGTCACGATGTCCCGTGAGTCACGAAAAAATGGTAAAAGTGGATTCTCATAAAGATGGGCAATGGGGTTACCATTTTTTTTCTTGGCTATCTCCTAGAGACTTCATCTCAATCAGGCACCATACTGCTTAGATTTTTTTATTACTATTTTACAAAGTATGAGTGTCCAAAATATGTCCTGTGAGTCACGATGTCCCGTGAGTCACGATGTCCCGTGAGTCACAATGTTGCATGATTCACAATATCAGGCCAATCTCTGTTATTTGAAATGGTCACTTCAATGGAAATTTGTCTCCACATAAAACAGATATTGAAGCAACAACATGTACTCAAGCTAAATGGTCTATAACCCCTCACCCTTCCCTATTTAACACCATGGAAATCCTGAATAGTCCAGGAAGTTTGATGGATTTTTTTTCTCATGGATTTTCTGACAAGATATAATGATGCTTAATTTCAATCAATTACAATTTCTTTCTACTGTACTGTTTTCATTAAAGACCCATATCTCTTGTGCACAAGAGAATTCCACATCCCAGGATACCTAATTCTGTATTTGTCAATGCTCCATACATAATCCATTCAGATAACCAGTAATGCAGATTTCTGACATAATTGGCGTGGGAGAAAAGGGCCTTTGAGCTTTTAAAATCCCAAACATTAATGAGCCAGACAAGCTAACCACTGTAAACAATCAAAACATTTCATGGAATTTTCCACATGTGGTTCATGGAATTTTATAAGTGCAAAGGTCAATGAACTGCATACATGCACTGATTGGATTTGGAGATCTCATTCTGAATTGTTCTAACAACAATGTATGTGTTCTAACAACAATAGTGTGTGGAGGTATGACTGATCAGTGTGTTTGCTAATGAACTTTGTGACAGTATGGCTAAGACTAATGCCGAGAGACAACGTAATAGGAGAGAAAGACTCAAAACAGAGGGCAACTTTGAACTGTATAAAAATTATCTTTTTAATTCTTGTTAATTTCTAGTTTTTACAACTTTAACCCTAACCCTACAATTATCAATTTCTCTAACCCTTGAATGTTATAGTTTTATGAGATATTTTATTCATCAAGGGGTTAAACCAATGTCAAGGTGCACAGGAGCACTAATTCTAAGCTCAAAAAATGCAACAAAACTCTTAACACATTATATGTGTATCTGCTCATAAATAATGTCCCGTGAGTCATGCTCCCATGTCCCGTGAGTCACGTTACTTCATTTAGCAAAACTTGGATATGGCGGAAGATTTGGTTTTTTTTGCTATTGTATATTGTAAAGGATACAGTCGTGCAAATATTTCAATATAGTAATGGATATTAAGGGTATCAGAACAGATAAATTTTTGCGAACTTTATTTAGAACATGGAAATCACTGCCCTTTTTTGTCCCGTGAGTCACGCTAACCTTTTCCTTAGTTCCACACAAAAATATATGGATGAATTTCTGAATACTTTCTACTATATTAATATCATCATTAGTACTTTTTAATTGAATGAAGTTTCAGTAGTTACTCTGCTTCTATATTTTTGTCAGTCAGTTAAAAGATTCAAGTTTGCCATCTTTTGTCCCGTGAGTCACGCTGGAATTGGCCACATATAACTTGATTCTTGTAAAGTATGAATGCTTTTACAGATATTTTACCAAATATGAAGTATTTTGGGTGAGAATAAATAATAATAATAATGTGTGGACATATATAGCGCACGTATCCACCAACTGAGTGGTGCTCAAGGTGCATTATATTTTTACCCCTGCTCATAAGGCTCATAAGGCTCATAAGGCTCATAAATCATTCCTGAAACCATCTCGGCTCCCTGGGGAGTATACAGCTCAATTGCTGCCATTACAGCGCATATAGGGCTAATCAACCAACTCTGCCCTCACAGGTACCCATTTAACCCTTGGGTGGAGAGAAGCAATTATGGTTAAGTGTCTTACTCAAGGACACAAGTGTCACGGTCGAGAATCATCATATATCTGAGAAAGCATATAATCTGGCCTTACAACATGAGTGGAAAGACGTCAGGTGTAATTAACTAATAGAGTTACTAGTCACTTAACTTAGTATTGGCTGTAATGCTTTTATTTGATTCTATTTTTTAAGGACCTGATGACGAAAGTAGAAGGTTTTCAGGCAGAGGCTCAAGATGCTCTCTGTGACGTTATTCCTGATTCAGAGAAACTTAAGAGACTCCTAGAGAGTGGTAAAGGGATAGACATAGAACTGCCAGAAATACCCAAACTCAAACAGGTCAGTCAAACTATCCAAACACTATTATTCCAAGCGGTTATGGGCAGTTCTGAAGAGAATTAAGTTTCAACGCCTTATATGGGATGTCACAAATCCATTTATTCCCAGAAATATGCTACAAGCACTGCAACTTTATTAGTCCCACTTAGAAAATAAAATTTTCATCAGACCAACAAATTTTTTTTTAAAGGTAAATATTTTGTGATGTTGGTCTCTGTCCTATTCAAATCAAAATAGTTCTTTTGAAAGACATCATTTTGCAAAGTTATCTTAACAAGTCACTCCATGAAGTGAAAATGAATAAATGTAAATTTTATTAAACCAAAAGAAAAAGATTATCTAAAATCAGATCTGCTATGACAATTTCTGTAGGTCTTTTGAAATCCTATAAACATTTTCCCATTTCTCTGCTAGGAGTTATCACAGGCACATTGGCTGGACGAGGTGCGTGCCACTCTACAGATCCCCAACAGTGTCACTCTGGATACACTTCGTAAACTCATTGATTCCGGTGTTAGCCTGGTACCTCACCCAGCTGTGGAGAAAGCAATGGCAGAACTACAGGAGCTCCTCACAGTCAGTGAAAGATGGGAGGAAAAGGCTAAGATTTGCCTCCAGGCCAAGTAAGAAACTTAAACAATATTCATCTGGGGCTGGTTAGAGATGTCACACTCCATCTTGACATACACATTTGGGGGTGTTTTTTAAAAGCTGATTCATTTTTTGTGTCTACATAGTTTTGAGTTGATATTTGCATTGTCGTTGCTTGTAAAGAACGTAAACCCTTTAGGGAGAATGGTGCATCACGTTAGGGAAATATAATCTGAGGGGCTTTTAAATATCTACTTCATGTGCTAATAAACATTTAGTAAGCTTAAACATGATTCTGGAAGTGTGGAATATTTTAAGAAACATTAGCTTTTGATTTGTTGTTTCTAAACACACATCAATCATTTTCATCTTTGCAGGTTTTCCCTTCTTTTTTTCATACTAAAATTCTGGAATTTTGTTTCAGGAACATTAATTTTTGATTACATAAAAAACTAAGAATTTTAAAAGTGAAAGTCATGTTCATCTTTTCATGTTTTCCCTTCTTTCATACTAAAAGTCTGGAATTTTGTTTAAAGGGACAGTATCGTCAAGATCAACAGGGTATGGAATCAAAGTGCTAGTTTAAGTGACTGAAATAATACCCCACATGATAAGGTTATATTACCGTTGCTGTTGCATAAATGAGCCAGTAATTTTGAGTCACTGCGTTGATCTTAAAACTAGGACACCGATTCCATGCCCTGTTGATAATCTGCTCTGATCTTGATGTTATTGTCCCTTTAAGGAACATTAATTTCTGATTTTAAAAGTGAATCCAATGTAACTTTGATTTCCTGTAGACCGCGCCATGCCATGGCCACTCTAGAAACCATAGTTAACGAAGCCAGAAACATACCAGCATTCCTTCCTAACACAACAGCTTTGAACGAGGCTCTAAAAAGAGCCAAAGATTGGACCAGGAAGATTGAGGAAATACAGGTATGTCACGGAATGAAATCTTTAGCGGCGAGCTCAACGAAGCGCAGGAGAAGAGTGGGGAGAAGAGTGCACTATCAATGCTTTTTATCATCTTTGCCTAGGGAGCATAGTGTCTCAAACATCTTCTTTTCCATCCAGGCCAGTTCGGGACTGTCTATACAATTAAGTCAAGACTGTCTATACAATTAAGTCAAGACTGTTTGCGGTGACACTGTGTCAATTGAGTAGTAAATTAATTGATTTAATTTTGCCCTACACCGACGTGTGTATAGCTCTGTAAACTCAGTGCTTTCCGAGTGTCTGGGAAAAAACTTCACAGGCGACTCGGGTGGGATTCGAACCCAAGACCTGCTTACTAGTGCAGAGTAGTAAATTAGTAAAATCGTCTTCAGGAGAATTGTCCTCAATTAAGAATTTCACATGGTGTCACCGCAAACAGTCTTTACTTATCCTTTTCACTGTGCAAAGCTACAAATATTACTTGTATACACAATTGAGTAGTTTCAAAGTGGAAAAGGGGTAGTGGGTGGTTGGCGGGATAATCCTGGTGACATGGGTTACTTTACCTTCAAGCTTTGTATATTTGTATTTTTCCGTTTTTTTTTTAGCAATTTGGTTTTCTTATTAGTGTGAAACATTTGATGAGTCTTAAAGCTTATGGACAGTTCAAACATATTTTGAAAACCTTTGTGTTGAAAGATTTATTGTTAAAATTACACATTATATTTGTTTGGATGATACTGGCTGCCCATTCCCCCCCCCCCCCCCCAGATTGAGATGTACATGGCTAAAAAGATGGTCTAAAACTAGTATATAACATACAAACACCTGTAAACAAATTGTTACGTTTCCGTAATGGTTAAGAGAAAACTGCTACATGTGTTTTCTTAGCAAATATGCTAACTTACATTTTCAACCATGTTTAATTAGTATTTGAGTAATTTCAAATAAATGATACATTATCAGACATGTATTAGTGGTTGCATGTAGCGGTTGTTGCGAGTAGTGTCCACATTGTCTGACGACATTTATACATTTCCCTCTTAGAATGGTGAACACTTTCCCTACCTGGATGTGTTAGAGAGCATGGTGATGAGCGGGCGTCCTGTCCCTGTCCGTCTAGAACAACTACCCCAGGTGGAGTCTCAGGTATCGGCAGCCAGGGCATGGAGGGAAAGAACGGCTCGGACATTCCTGAAGAAGAACTCTCCATATTCTTTGGTTGAGGTGAGTCACACCATTGAAAAATACTACTTGGGTTGAACCGTGAGGTTAACTTTGCATTTATAATATGTGACCCGCTCTATCGTAATGAGGAATGTCCCCCAAGGGACCGTTTCACATAAACAAGCTCTGAAGTTCACATAACGTAAAAAATCGCATTGAAATCGATTTTGAGATTTTTGTGTACTAAGGAACATTAAATATCAAAGTTTGTGTGTGTTATTTTACTTTTTGAGAAAAATATCAATAAAGTAGAAAATAAAGACCTTTTCTCAAGCGTGTCTGTGTCCATTTTTGTTGCAAATCGTCCTCGTTAGCTCCAAAAAGACGAGTTTGAACTCCTTTTGTAAGCGCCGTATCGAGCCGCGCCATTATCATTTAACATGCATGTTTGGTACTGTTAGAAAGGTCATGATGTGACCTCTGTAACTGTAGCAATGACATCACTGTCTGAATACTGAATAATAAGATAAGCGCCCAAAAACTTAATACAGAAAGTCTCCTTGTTGCTAAGTCTAAGCCTACGTCGTAGGGTTCCAGCGAGCTGATTGGACGAAAGTGCGTCAACGGGTTACTGAGCTTGCGCAGTTTGGATGTTTACCTCGAATGGACGTAGACAAGCGCCAAAGTGGGCGGTTTAAGCGCAGCCTGCCGGCCTGATTGTACTGTGTGCTTTCACGTGTACGTCAGCGTACATGTACATGTGAACGGCACATGCACTGGGCATGGGATCGTAGCGACCGCGACCGGTCATGCATTTTATAGAAGTATACGTTACGTTCTTCATGTACACACATGATCGTTGATTGACGGTGTTTGTTTATCAAACATTCAGAGACCCAGAACTACTAAACTAATTTGAGCATTGACGTTAAACTTTCACAGAGTATTCTTAAAGACATGGTTCATACGCTTGTTAAATTTTGTGATTCTAACCTTTCAGAAAGATTACTATTGCCACGGTAAGTTATTTCGTTCAAGTTCAGATACTATGTACAGCGCGCCCCATATGTAATACACGCAGCGGGTAAGTTCAAACATTTGTTTTTGTTTGCAGCGCGTACTTTTTAAAAACCCGTTTTTCTCATAAAACATTTCTGTAACAATCCCACCAGTATCTCAACTTCTTTGTTTAATAACTTTGGAACAGAAAAAGGAACACATTTATGTTTGGCTTCATTGGAAAGCCCATTCAATGCTCGTTATGATGTATGCATATCTCCATTTTTCATATTTGGGGGACATTCCTCATTACGATAGAGCGAGTCACATATAGGCCCTTGTGGTTTGTAAGCAGTGTACAACAACTAATTCCTTATTTTAAACCTCTGTAAATTGATAACTAAAACTTGAAGTTGACAAATGTTGCTAACAATTAGGTTATGTTCACATACTTTTAAGTCTTGCTTTTTTCAAACCTTGTTCATATTTTGTAAGTATTTAATCAAGTTTTAGTTCTTTATTTGTTGTGTGTGGTTTTTATACATATTAAATTTATACTGTGTTTTTAAACTGAAATACAACTAATTTTCCATTTTATGCTATGAACGTGGACAAATAACAATAAATTGAAAAAATGAAATTGAAATTTAGATGCAATTTCCAAGGTTCCATTTTATGTTACTGTGTATTTCATAATCCAGTGATTTCATATTTTTCGTCTTTTAAAACTATGTGTTGAGTGGGGTCAAGCTGTGGACAAAACTAATATCGGTTTTCATTGAGAAATTAGACTAATGATGTTGCCTTATATATTAAAATTCATTTAAATTTACACAAATTTCTTTAATTGGAATAAATTGATAAGGAGAGGGTTTACAAGAAAATTTCTGGGAATCACTGGTGAAAAAGCGAAGAGAAAAAAACACAGGAAATGCATCTTTAACTGAAGTAACGCAGTCAATCAGCCAAAGTCTGACCATTTAGGAAAATAATTTAGGCAAATGTTTCTGATTTTGTTTGTGCTTAGTAGCTTTGTGAAATTAGCCCATTATCCTGTCTTGTTGTTCAGGTTCTGTCATCAAGAAGGGATATTGGCATCTACCAGTCCAGTAAAGCACGCAGAAAGAAACAGAAAGATCTTGAGAGACTCCGTGAGATTGAGAAAGAATACGCCATCGACGTTGACCCAAATGAGGCTAGAGACCCTGCAGCTTTTGTGAGTAGGGTTTATCATCAAGTGAAACAATAATTCTGGTTCATATTGATACAGAGAAGATGGTACCACTTCTCACACTTGTCGCACTGCACCCAACTGATGTCATCTCCAGTGGGTTGAAGGCAGTGTTTAGCTGAACACTGCTCATCATCCTCGTCTCCATCCACGTTGACAAACTCGAATGCGATAAAAATAGTGTCGCCAAAAGCTGATGTTTGCCTGGGAATTTTGCGGATTTCCCAGCGAACACTTGAATGAAATGAGCTTCGCTGTTGCATTCACTATGAAGTATGAAATGGCTTTTTGGCAGTGTATTTAGAAAGAAATTAAAAGAAAAATTTAATTTTCAGTACTTGAGAAACGGAATTATTTTGAATTCATATATTGATTAATTTAATAACTTGTAAAAGGAAAAACTTAGATTTATAAATAAATTTGTGAAGGTAACAAGTTGACAAATGTTAATTGCTTATTTTTATTGTTTTATTTAATGTTTTTGTCATTAGGTGGCATTATACAAAGATAACGAGGTCAGAGAGATTGATTTGATGCGTCTATTGCGAGACAAGAACCGTCGCAAACAACAGATGGAAGAAGAGGGAACTGAGCAGGGCAAGTACTGCGTCTGCCGCAAAGGGGTCGGTGGCTTCATGCTCCAATGTGAACTCTGCAAAGACTGGTTCCACAGCACCTGCGTTCCCCTGCCCAAACCCAACGCCAACAAGAGCAAGTTCCTGACACCCTTAGGCAGCAGCGCATCAGCGGCAACTGTGCAGCAGCAACAGCAGCCACAAGTGAGGGACATGAAGTTCTTGTGCCCGATGTGCTTGAGGTCACGCCGACCACGCTTAGAGACCATCCTGTCGTTGCTGGTGTCGCTTCAGAAACTACCCGTGCGGCTACCTGAAGGAGAGGCTCTGCAGTGTTTAACTGAGCGTGGAATGAGCTGGCAGGATCGCGCTCGTCAGGCCCTGGCCACCGAGGAGTTGGCATCAGCATTAGCTAAGCTCTCTGTGCTCAGTCAGCGCATCGTTGAGCAAGCCGCTAAAGAGAAAGAAGCGCAGATCATCTCAGCGGACGTCAAGAAAGCTGCCAGTAATCCAGAGATTCAGGAACATGTGCAAGGCATCCCACAATGTGTATTCGGCAGGGATTCGCCAACTCTGACTGATCAACCTGACGTCCACTCATCATCAATTCTCCATGGCATGCCACCCGTTCCCACCCAGCATGCTCAAGTAGCAGTAGACAATGACGGGCCTCACCCTTACGACAACACCACACCATATGCCATGGACACTGCAGCTTCTCACTCTATAAACACAGGCACTCCATACATGATGGGTCTCGAGGAGACGATCCAAGACTCGTCGACTGAGCAAGAGGATAACTACCCTCCCCCTGATGTCTCTGACTCTGACATCCCCACAACTGAGGTCTTAGACTCCGAACATACCTACAGTGTAGCTTCCAACTCGGAGCACGCCTACAGTGCAGTCCCAAAGCAAGCTCAGGCACCAGTACAACGCAAGCATGCTCGGAAGACACCACTTGTTCCAAGACCCTTGGAGTCTCCTGTACTTGAATTATCAGCTATGGTCAAGGCTCAGTTAGAAGATCTTATGATGGAGGGTGATCTCTTGGAGGTGTCACTTGATGAGACGCAGCATATTTGGCGTATCCTTCAGGCATGCCAGCCAGTACGTGAAGAACGCTTCATGGAACACTTTGTACAGGTACTTATTATTTGTTGTGCATATTGATTTACCGTAACTTAGGAAGCAAAATGCAGATCTTACATTTTGTAAAAGATAAAAATTACCTTCCGGAACTTCAAAAAGCATTGGATTATGTAAAAGAAGTGGTTTCATCTCTCTCTGTTTGTTCTAATTCACAGAAGAAAGATATTTCTCAATTTATATGCTCAGAAATACCTGTAAATTCTCAACATTTTCAACCTCAAAAATCAACCAAAATGCCCTTAAATCACATTGTTAAAGAGCACATTGGTCTAAATAAAATATAATTGTGACAAATTGTGGAATTCAACAATTATCAAAATACGGAAGAAAACCAATGTAAAGAATGTGAATACATTTTCATAGTGATTTTCAACCTTTCCATCCTCAGCAACTTAAAGAGGAAACCATAAGCGAGAAAGTCCTTGTGAGACCCAAGACCTTAGATAGGGAGAAGAAGAAGCTGAAACGCAAACGAGAGAATGAGGGGAATGACGACGATGCCTTCCGAGCTGCCATGCTGGAAGAGGCCCACAGACTGGAGAAGAGAATGAAGAAGAAGAAGAACAAGGAGAAAGATCGAGTCGTCAAGAAAGACAATGGAGAAAAGATCAAGAAAGAAGGCAAAGAGAATAAGATGAAGGAGGAACATAAGAAAATTAAGAAGAAGAAAGGTAGGTTGGATATACTGAGACAAGGACACTGATTTCAATAAAGACGTACTTCTCCAAGATTGATAGAATGTCAAAGAGAGTATTTGTTTTGCAGTCAGATCTCGCTATATACCTGAAATATATTGAACTCGGTACATTTTTGAAATGTGTTTTTCCCTATATTTTTTTTCCAGTGTTTAGTTTTGACCTTAGCAAAACAAAATCTTCCTGGTTCTTGGTGAATTGGCTAGGTATTGCTGCAAAGTAGATTCCCACCCCAGCACCCCTGAAATATTTATTTTCTGTAATCCATGCTGATGATTTCAAGGAAATGCCAAGTAAATCACTGAAGGATCTTGTTATAATGTTATTAACGTAAATCACCACAGGTGACCTCAACATATCAAGTCTGATTTCTAGTTCATGCAAACATAAATGCCAAGCAAAGTTTTACATCACAAACTAAGTGTGTGGCTAATATATCGCAAATGTTGAACACATTTCAACTTATGCAAATCAACTTATGCAAATCAACAAACCTTTGCACACCTTGGCACTTCAGATCATAACCCTGTGCTAGTACAGCTACAGGTTCCAGTCTTCCGGGACAAGCCGTACAGAAGGAAAGTTTGGAGCTATGATCGAGCAAACTTCTGGGATATGCGAGGACATCTTTCATCTGTCAACTGGTCGGGAATACTCAACAATAACGCCCCTGACGAGGCATGTACCAAAGTTACACAGGCCATTCGTGAGGCCATGGACATGTACATTCCTAGCAAAACAGTTACTAAGAAGACTGGTGATGAAGCTTGGTTTGATGACAAGTGCAGACATGCTGCAAAAAGAAAGCGTTGCCTCTACCGTCAGTTAAAGAAGCGCAACACCCCTGCAAATACAAAGAAGTTTACATTAGCAAGACGGAAATACAATCAAGCGGAGAGTCAAGCCAAAATAAACTACAACATCAAGTTAAGGCAAGATCTAACTG
Source organism: Zoroaster sp. YZ-2022 (assembly GCA_029582265.1). Classification (NCBI taxonomy): domain Eukaryota; kingdom Metazoa; phylum Echinodermata; class Asteroidea; order Forcipulatida; family Zoroasteridae; genus Zoroaster; species Zoroaster sp. YZ-2022. The sequence goes on from CM055820.1 coordinate 13,767,111, forward strand.
GCAATGATCTCAGCAGCAAGAAGTGGTGGAGTATAGTAAACTCTCTTTCTGGAAGACCAGGCCACTCTGATATTCCCATCATTGAACACAATGGAGTTGCATACTCAACAGCTAGAGACAAGGCTGATGTTTTCTGCCAGGCATTTGCAGAAAAGTGTCGTCTATCAAATGCTGATGACCAACCTCCAGGGGTCAAGCAGTTTTCTACCACCAAGCTTGAAAAAATAATCTTCAAGCCCAAGGACATCCGGAGCATAATGCAGAAACTCGAGCCTGACAAAGCATCTGGTCCTGACCAGATTTCAACTAGGGTACTGAAGGAATGCAACGCAGAACTTGCTGGTCCTCTGTGCCGTCTCTTTCACTTGTGCTATTCGTGTGGTGTATTCCCAAACCAGTGGAAGACAGCCTCAGTGACACCGGTACACAAGAGAGACTCCAGAGCTGATCCTTCTAAGTACCGCCCAATATCCCTGCTAAGCGTCGTCAGCAAGGTAATGGAAGCAGCAGTCCAGTAACAACTCCAAAAATTACCTAATTCGCAACCACCTTTTTTCAAGCGGGCAGTTTGGCTTCCGACCAGACCATAGCACAGCAGACCTTCTTACCATCCTTTCCCAGACATGGAACACCTACTTGGATAAGAACGGTGAGGTTATGTGTCATTGCCCTAGACATCAAAGGAGCATTTGATAAAGTCTGGCATAATGGACTCTGTGCCAAGCTGAAATCCAAGGGGATAACTGCAAAGCTGCTAACCTGGCTACAAAGCTACCTTCATGGAAGATCGATTAAGGTTGTTCTCTCTGGTCAATCTTCTAACTCATCATCCATCAATGCATCAGTCCCGCAAGGCTCAATACTTGGTCCACTTTTGTTCTCCATCTTTATTGATGATCTTGTTGATGTGTGTAAGAATGAGATGTACCTTTATGCTGATGACTGCACGCTCTTTGCACCAATAAGATCACCAAGTGAGAGTAACCTAGTGGCAGCCAGCCTGAACAGAGACCTGGAAAGGATCAAAGCATGGGCAGCTGACTGGATGGTAACATTCGAGCCAACAAAGTGTAAAGCAATGATGATATCTAGAAAGAGGAGTCCATCTACACTTGATTTGTACTTTGGAAATAGCAAACTGGCAGTGAAGAAAGAAATTGAGATCCTTGGGGTTACCATTGACAGTAAGCTTGCATGGGCAAAAAACATCTCCACCATTTCCAAGAAAGCTGCTCAAAGGCTTGGAGCAATGCGGAAAGTCGCAAACAAATTGGACATCAAGGGTAGGGCCACTGTCTATAAAGCGCAGGTGCGTAGTGTCATGGAGTATGCCTGTTTATCCTGGATGAATGCTTCACAGACCATCCTCAGTCAACTTGACTCCATTCAAAGAAAGGCTCTCAAAATTATTGGTGTTGATGAAGCCATTGCTCTTGAGAAGTTGGCTATTACCAGTCGACATCACAGGAGACAGGTTGCTGCAGCTACATTGTTGTACAAAATGCACACCAGCCATAGCCCTTCAGATCTTTGAGCTATGCTACCACCTCCTTATGATAGGCGGCGTGTAACACGATCTAGCACATCCATTCCGGCTCATGCCCTGTCCTTGCCTAATGCCAAAACTTACACCCTGGATAGAAGCTTCCTGCACACAGCAATCAGAACTTGGAACAACCTTCCAGAAGCTGTAGTTGGGAAAATTTCTGACAGTGGCGTCCAATCTTTCAAGACTCAAGTTCATAAGCATCTCCTGTCTCTTGCCTCCTTGATGTATACAGAGTGCAATGCCTATCAAGGCATGGCTGGTTAGAACATGTAGGCTAGTTCCCTGTCCTACTAGAGCACTTGTGAATACTGTTCCGGCTGGACTTGTTCCTTAAACTGCGGGAGAACAGTGCAGTAGGATCAGGTTTTGCAATTAGGTGGGATTAGTTTGTAGGGCTCCCCTCCATGCCTTGCCAGGTGTCATTTCTCTAATTAGTTTAGTTCAATTGAGTTCATTCATGTATTCATGTATGTCACCTTTGCATAATATGTTTATATATATATATATATACATTTTTTTTTTTTCTCTTTTTCTCTTTTTTTCACTCTGATCTGCAGTGAACCATTTGATTGGCCTATCAGATGACCTCTTTAGTCATTTACTGATGTGGCTATTGTTCACAGTTGCTTTTATATATAAAAAAAAATAACTTATGAAAATCAACTTATGCAATTCAACTTATGCAAATATTTTTGATTTGCTCACAAGAGAAACTTTGCTTATTCTTTGTTTTCTCCAGAGATTCGCTCTTACTAGTCTTAAGTTATTTTAAGATACAGTTTGGTTTCTTAAACATCTAGTAACCAAGAAATGTTTGTCATCAATTGTTTGTTCTTTTTGTATTCAGGGAAGGATGAGAAGGACAAGGGCAAGAAAGCGGAATCCGAGCCGTTCGTCAATGTGGATGGAGACGAGGATGATGAGCAGTGTTCAGCTAAACACTGCCTTCAACCCACTGGAGATGACATCAGTTGGGTGCAGTGCGACAAGTGTGAGAAGTGGTATCATCTTCTCTGTATCGGTGAGTTTGTAAGACAATGTCAGTGAAGCTGTCTAAACATTCAACCCTCGGCTATGAATTGATTGATTCTGTGCTTTTGAATAAGAATGTCAAACAATCTGCCGAGTTTAAAATTGTAAACATTAAGAACTCATAGACACGTGGTGTCCCATCAATTAAAGTACAACTTATTTGATGTAGATGTGCATACACAACCGACTGAAACAGTTCTAAACTACAAACGGGATTAATATAATGCCACAGCTGTTGACCCAGATACGTTAGCATAAAGTAATAGCCAGATGGAATATTTATACTGCACTGTCCTTGGGCTAATTTCACAGCTCTGCTAAGCAGATAATATTGCCTACTAGAAAAATTTGCTTAGCGGATTTCTTTGGTTACCAGCAAACTTTCATAAAAAATGTATGCATTTTGGCTGGTAGTCTGTTTTATATTGCTTAGCAAAATTCTCTGCTTAGCAGCTCTATGAAATCAGCCCAGGTGTGTTCCTAGAATATATTTGCATTTCATTGAAAACTTGTGTAGAGAGTTGAAGAACGGAAACCTTCAGGAAGTTGCCTCTAGTGGTTAAAACCCAAAATCTGTTTTCTGTCTTCCATCGTCAATGAGATTTCGTAATGAATTCATTCATCTTTGACACAGGTATGACCCAAGAACCAGGCGATGATGAGGAATTTGTCTGCCGTCCCTGCATCAAAAGGCAACGCCAGTCTGCAGCAGCCAAAGCACGCCATGCAGCCCAGAGAGCTGCCGAAGCAAGGAGAAACAGCGGTGTAACAACCCCCTCCCCACCAACAACACCGCAAGAAGTCCAGATCAAAATTGAACTCGACGAAATGACGTCCGAACAGGATTTATCGATGGAAGGGATGGTCGATGATACAACTTCGGCTAGTACGGATAAATTAAATTGCCTCTCGGATGATCACACTGTTAACAAACAGCAGTCTCAAAAGACAGCAATGGAAACTGATCTTATCATGGACTTGTCCCAAGAGGTCCTCGAATCCACCCCGACCTCAACTGAGTTGCCAAGTGACCCTGGTGTAAACGTTCCTCAGCAAGAAGTGGAAAGTGAACAAACGGGCGAGACAGTGGCTATGGACACAACAGAGGAAATCATCTCTGTGGTGTCAACCCCTGTAGCTAATTCACCTGTAGCTAATTCACCTGTCGCTAATTCACCTGTAGCTAATTCACCTGTAGCTAATTCACCTGTTACAGTAGCAACAAGTGATGAACCCATGGATATCCAGGGGCCAGATACTACGAAGTCGGATCCTGCTTTAAAAATGGACAGAACTTTAGATACCAAGTTACTTGAATCAACACAAGCTACAGTGGAGCATATCAGTGAAACTCTTGTTGATAGATCCCCTACACCACCACAAGCATTTTCTCCTGAACTGCGTACATTACAAGAAGTACCTAGCTTGGCCCCAGAAGAGCCTAGTGAAGCCCAGTCACAGCCCACTTTCTCCCTTTCCTCAGCACCTCTAGAACCTAGTACAACCTCGGCAGAGCCCAGTGTTACCCATCCAGAATCCACTCCATGCCTACCTTCAGACACATCAGAACCTAGTGCTACCCAGGAGGAATCGTATGTCGCCCAGGCACAGTCGGGCAATATTGAAGATATCTCAGTAGCCCAAGAGACAATTATACCAGAAAATGGGTTGCCTTGCAACGTTAGTGCTTATAAGGAACACTGAATCCAGCTCTGAATCCAGTTGTATCTGTTTGTGGGAAAAGCATTCTTCAACCTATCCGCATGTCGCATTAAAATAGCATTCTTGAAATGACATTCTTGAAATGACAACTTTCAATTGACAACATAAATGTAAGACCAGGGCCCAATTTCATGGTGCTGCTTACCGGTAAGCAAATTTTCATGCTAACTAGAGCAGAAAAAATTGCTTAAAGGGGGACTGACATGGATTTAAATCAAACAGTTAAATATGTGATCGTTTTATTCTTTTATATCAGTAAAAGATCAATAAAATTTTTGTTTTGTGTTTTTATTGTTTTGAGAGTGTTATTTTACCATTGTAAAAATGCCCCCCACTTTTACGCCCTGCACGGAGGAGCTGTTCGTGACGTCATGTCGGGAAGAGAAATTCGGCTCAAAACTCGGCTCAAAATGATCGCTGCACAAAACTGTGTGAGCCGATGGACCTGACCACTTTACTCTTGTCAGTCGAACTTTGCTCGTCCAAATACGGCGATTTTTGGGTCACTTGGGAACAGATGAAGGCTAACACCGTCTTTGGTGGTGTTGCTGCATCCTGCAGAAACACATCTTCCAGGCATTTTATGAGTTCCGGAAACAAAAATCACGGAAGAAATGAAATCGATGCTACGTGTGTGAAACATTTGTATGTACATGTACATCATGTACACATCGGATCTTCCCGACCTTACGTCACATATCTTATGCAAATGAAGCTTCCACCATGGGGCGGGGTTGCCTCCCCCAAACACTTCAAACATTGTTTTAAAATACTTGTACTCAGAAATCAATGATTAAATAGACACAGGTGGGTCTCAAAAACAATATTTTATTACAAAACACACACAATAAAGGATGTCAGTCCCCCTTTAAGCAAAAGCGCATTTCACAGGTTAGCAAGGAAATTCAGAGCAGCATGTTCACCATGGATTTGTATTGTTGCGTCACTCATTTGCCAGCAATAACAGCTGGCAAGTTAGCATGCCTTTCTCTATGCTTAACGGTTGGCAGCGCTATGAAATGAGTAACATACAGTAAGCCAAAAATCGGCTGTTACGTGGCTCTATGAAATTGGGCACAGATAAAAGAACTGTACAAAAGGAAATTGGCTTATGACTTGAGTTATTTGTTGAGCACTATCTAAAACATTGTAGTTAAATGTACAGTAAGTACTATATACAAATTAAGATGATTATAAGCAAATCTTAGGAAGAGGGTAAAATAACAAAACACAAGGTTTGCATATATAAAAAAAAAAATTGTTTTAATAAAGTGTAAAGTTTCCACCGCTCCCCCTAAATAACATTAAATTTTTTAAGTTTCACTGTAAATCTGAATACGTTTTCTACCTGAGTTTAAATCATATTTGGTTTGATTTGAAGTAATTAATTGAATTAATAGAAAGGGTAATGGTAAGGCTTGTCTACAGTTCTCAGTGACAGATTCTTGTATTTCTTTCAAGTACAAATTTATTTGCAAAATTTCTTTTGTTTGATTTTGTTCTTGCAAATAAGTGGAAATATTAACCTCACGATGAACAATCTAAGTGGTTAATTTAGCATGCCGTCACACAATAAGTGCCTACACATTCTATTCCGTAGGCACGCAAAGATAAATCTGTTGACCTTTAGTGCGAACGAATTGCCCACGCATATTTCTTTAATTTTTAGTGCAATTTTCCTACAGGCAGATGAAGTAAAGTAGTTGCAATAATAATTGTTGCTGTCACTGGGCCTTTATTTGCTTGCATTAGAAACTATACCGGTATGCACTTATTGTTTCATTTTCAATTAGTGTGTCAACATTTTGGATTCTGTTAGCCCAAGTGGAACTTATTATTATTGAATCTTTGTATTTATTATTTTTTGTTGGTTTATTCAATTTAATAATTTTATTTTATTATTTAAATTAGTACTTGGTTTCTTTGTAGATGATTTCTACCTCAAGCAAGTTATGTTAATGAAAAAGGTGGATGTGTTGCAAAATTGTGGCTGAGGAAACTGTAAAAATTACTCTTTGCAATATATGTAGCATACCAATAGATCAAATGGTTCTTTGCCGTTTTAATTTGTTATTGCTTCATGCAAGTATGAATTAAAATCTTGGAGAAAGGTGAAGTATTGCAAGATTTCTTCCCAATATATCAAAAGACAGAATTACATGCCCTAACTCAGAATTCTGTGCTTTCAATTACCAGTTTCTGCTTACAGGGTTAGTGCAGAAATGTTAGCATTAGCCATGTAAGTTTCCTATGCATGGAGCACAAGCATATATTCCTTGCTAAACCCATGACATATGCTTACGTTAAGCTCATAGTAAGCACTGATGTTTGGCATACAGTAAGCAGAGCCATGAAATTGGCTTCTGGGGCCAATTACATAGAACTGCTAAACGGAGAATTTTGCTAAGCAATATAAAACACTACCAGCCAAAATGCATATGTTTTGTATGAAAAATTGGCTGGTAACCAACGAAATCCACTGAGCAAATTTTTTTCTGGTGACCAATTTTTTCTGCTTTAATAGCAACTCTATTAAATCGGCACCTGGTCTGTTTTGGAAAAACATTTCTGGTCTTATTTTAATCTTGATTTCCCTCAAGAAATATAATATAATGAAATATAATGACACATTCACGTTGTGATGCAGCTGTTAGATTCTAGGGCAACGTACTCATAGGCAACATGATGAACATTACCTTAATTAAAAAAGCATTTACTTTGATCAATCAGTTGTGCTACATTATCAATGTAAAGACAGTGTACACTATTGGTAAATTACCTGTAAATGCATTCATAAAACCAAGAGATATGTTCAGAAACCAACCTGGCAAAGTTTCATCTAATTTCAAAATAATGAAAATGCGTTCACTATTTGATTCGCATTTGTGTGAAGTTTGAACCAGACTGAAAATTGCATTTTGAACAAATAGAAAATATTTCACATTTGCTGGAAGCAAATACAGTTACTAATCAATGATTGAGGTGTAGGATTGGCCCATGTAATGAGCACACTGCTGGATTTGTGATCAAGAATTGACTAAATACTTGGGTAACAGAATGTAGAAAGACATCACAAAGCTGTTTGGGTCAAAGTTCATTTCATAGGTCAAAGTTATATATACAGTATATGGGTCAAAGTTCATTTTAGTTAGTCTCATTTTCCACCAGTATTTTCCACCAGTGCTCTGTAGCGCAGGAGGTTAACAGTGAAAAGTATCAGCAAATATTGAGTGGATTAAGGATTAACAGCAGAGATAACGGGGGTAAAAAGTACCATGCTTGGTCCAAGGTGTATGATATTAGCATGAGATTTTGTTTGCATGATGCAGAGTGCTTAGTGTTTGAGCATATTCCAATGAGTGTGTCACCGAGTCTTGACATCTATGTTAGGGTGATTTATCAACAGATGCTGATCAATTATCAACATTATTACTCTCAAGAGAATTTTCACATGGTGTCACCGCAAACAGGTTTAACTTAACATTTTATTTCACGACTTTGCATGATCCAACACCATTGATCTATCGCTGTTTGCCACTTAGCCATGCTCCTAAGACAACTCGTATGTGAACAACATGGGCATATTTTAAACAATGCATATTTTGAATAAAACAAGCATAGCTACATGTACAGTTGTCTAAGATTTCTAAGACAACTTTTTACATGTAAATGTGTGGTGTTGACCGTATACACTCAACCGATATGTACTAGGCGCTGTGATTGATCACCATTATATGAACGTCACTTGTATGAAATACATGGGTTGTTTTTCAGAGTTAGAAAGGTTCAGAGAATTGAAGGCAGTTTTGGTAAAATGAATGTAGATGCATCCATACTCATGTACATACAGAAACCAACCTCTGGAGATTTTTGTAGTCATTAACCCTCCTATGCCCAGGCTGAAATTTGGCCCAGTCAGCACGGCACTCACAGACAGTCACTTGAGTATTTTTGGGTGCATTGCCAATTAGGTCAAACCACAGAGTCACACAGAGCTGTGTATGTACTGTTGAGTGGTTTTGGTTTTACCTCCTAGCCACATGTCCTTGCATTTATTTGAGTGCACTGCACAAAATCAATGGGTTGGGAGTTACATACAAATTTTGAGTGTATTTGAGTGCACTGCACAAAGTCAATGGGTTGGGAGTTGCATACAAATTTTGAGTGTATTTGAGTGCACTGCACAAAGTCAATGGGTTAAGAGAGACATAAAAATTTTGAGTGTTAAACCTATAGGAGGGTTAATACCAAAATCAAAGTACATTCAAATCTGTTGTATTCATTATAATCTGAAAATGGAACATTAGCTGATGATCCATTTCAGATTTAAATTTGTCTATATTCTTAAAAACGACAAGTTATGCTGGTAAAACTGCTTCTTAAAGAATACTTTCTTTGAATCAAGATATACATTTAACAACCAACCTGTGAAAGTTTCAGCTTATTACATTGTTATTAAGAATATTGAAATGCATTTAGATTATTTCCATATTATAATCTTGAATTTTTGACAAAAAATTAAGTTTGGAAAAAAGAAAAAAAAATATACCAGAAAGATTTCAAGTGATGTTTGATACCATCATCAACTTGACAACAAATTCATTACAGAGATTACTAATAGCGGCTTTAAACTGATGATGCATTTCTGATGTCTTGGGTTTCCGTGCATTTTGGCATTTTAGGAAAAGGCATAGATTAGACAGCGTTTCATTTGCCGTGTTTATGTGATTCTATCACGATTGGTCAATTGATTTCAAATCTTAATTGTTGTTTCAAAACAATTGTATTTCATTGTTAATAATTACAATAAAGGGTATTGTCAAACCAAATGCATTGATGTAGACGAATAAAACTTGTTCTCTTCTGCTATCCACTACCTGTAGATGATTTTTTTAACATCTTTTGATTTATGAAGTCAAACTTCTAAACATCCATGCATTGATAACAACTTTAAAAGTTGTAGGATTTCAGGCTTCGCATGGTGAAGATAGATATTATTGAGTTCTTTCAGGTACACCATGTATTAATCTCTTCTTGGAAGAAGTGATGGCTCTGAGAAGAGCTGGTTGGTTGATTCTCAACGTTTCGACTAGTCTACTCTAGCTGTCGTCGGGAGATGGACTAGAGCACACGAGTCGAAACGTTGAGAATAAACCATCCGGCTCTTCTCAGAGCCATCACCTCTTCCAAGAAGAGACTATTTACATGGTGTACCCAAAAGAACTCGGTAATAACTTTAAAAGTACTACATTGTATATTGGTTAATTTCTCTCACTTGAATTAGTAACTTTATCCCGACTTGTTCTTCTTTTTGATCCATGGTGCCCGTTGTGTATATACATTTAACAAAAATTCTTTGAGAGTAAGTAACCGAGTTGGAGAGCTCATGTTTTTTCAAAGTAAAAAACAAAAATACTTGAAGTAGGTCCTTTGTTGTAAATAATTTCCGATTTAATTTTTTTCTTGATGAAAAAGTTTAATTTTTCTCTTTGTTTTGATTAATTTAATTTTAGATTAATTAAGAGCCTGTGGCAAAATATTGCTTTATTTAAAGTATCCACATTAAAATTTATATGATTTTTATGGATTCACTTTACTTGATGTCACCATAAGAAGTAATTGAACCAAAAGATAAGGGAAAGTACAAGTAAATTCCCCTAAATAGTAAAAAACAAAAACGAATAAGTGCAAGCAACTGCAGATCAAAATCACAATAGCTGTGTTATTTTGTCTACTAGTAAATCTGGAATGTTCCAATTATGCTTACCTGTGCTAGGTAATGCATTTAAAGGGACACTATTTTCATGATCAACAGGGCATGGAATCAGAGTGCTAGTTTTAGATTAACTCGGTGATTGAAAATAATACCCCACATGATGAGCCAGTAGTTTTCAGTCACTGTGTTCATCTTAAACTAGGACACCGATTCCATGCCCTGTAGAAAGTCTGCTCTGATTGTGACGATAGTGTTCCTTGAAGGAAGGTACAATTTTGGTTGTTACCAGATTTATAAAATTAACAAATTATCATCAAAAACTTACTTGGTGTAAAGTTGGTATCATACAGAGAAATGATTTTATGTGAGAGTAAAGAGGAATTGTTATATTAAATTTCCAAACGTTTTTTTAAAACATGAGAATAAGACAAAATGTTTTTTTTTTCCTCTAAAAAGTGTGAGCACTTATTGTGATGAAATGTTCACAGGTGAGTTTATGATAGGTTAGTTTATGATATATATATTTCTGGAAAGTAGATGGTTAAAATAAATGTATGTTACTAAATACCAATGTTGTACCTTCCCTTTTAAGCAAATGAGTTCATTGGTAACTTTTTGAATCATCGTTTCTGTCAAAAATTGAGATTATGCATCACGAAGAGATTATGTAGTAGCGCTCGCAGACTGAATCTGCAATATCTGAACTTTTTTGTTTGTAATTGGTCAGTTGTATGCCCAAGATGTTGAACCAGACTTGAATGACGAAATCAACTCTTAAGTAACGTGCATATTTACAAGTGTTTCACTGTAAATAACCTAAATATTATTTCTAATTGCATGAAGTATTAAACCATGTAATGAAAGGTTTACAAATCGTGAAACGACACCTGCATAATCTCACGTTTGTTGAACACTTTTGATGAGCACACAAACAGCTATTGCTTATAATGGAACTTTGGTTAACTCACTTAGGAAAATAGGAGAAGAGCTTAGTAAAAAAAACACTTGTTTTGCTTATGCGTTATTGTTATTATTTAAAAGAAAGATATTTCGTAAAGGATACAAGATGTCAACTATTTTACCATTCTTCATCACGTTGAAAGTTGATTTGATTAAAACCGCATTTGAAAGTGCAGTCTTAAAACATGTTATGATTGAATATGCTGAGATTTATGTGTTGAAAGGATTCCAACCCCCCCCCCCCCCCCCCAAAGGACAGATACAGGAAGGCCAAAGCATCCCCTCCCCAACAAAAAATAAATTAAAAAATTGAGAAATTGGGTTACTTGGGTTACACATTAGAGTGCATCTAGAAATGAAAACAGTTTTAAGTTGAATCTTTTGTTCTAGATTTACCCTTGACCCCCAGGGCTGATCCCCCTCCCCGATCAAAAAATAAAAATTTCAAAATAACCAGTTTGGGGAGGGGATTTTCCCAAATTGAAAGAATAGATACTGATATATAAACAAAAAACTGCAATTAGTATTGTAAAACATTTTTCTAAATCCGTGTACTTTGTTCAGTTTTGTTTTGTTGTTGTTGTTGTTGATGGTTTTTTTGTTTTTGTTTTTTGGGGGGGTCATGTGAATAATTGGAAATACAGTACTTAACCCCCCCAACCCCCACACCTGTAGTTAAAATTCTTTTAATTATTTAAGACCCCTTGGGCTTATTTATATAATATTCAACTATCAAACTAATTGTTTTTTTGCAGACAGTGAACATTTCCATTAATTTTGCAGTTTCTACTAATTATTTTGATATTGATTTATATCCTTTGCTGCCCACAATTTTGAAGGGATTTAGGTGAGGTTTTTATAACTGACACAACATTAGAATGAGTTGATGAGAAATAATTATACTCAACATTGTATTCAATTTAATTTCTGTTTCTAGAAAAAACAAATATAAACAAATCTTTAAAAAATAGTCTCTTTTGCGTTTGGAAGTCTTGACTTTATAAAAGTCCTTGCAAATCCTGGGGGAAAATTACAATGAAAAGTAAGAAAAATATGTTGATGAAAATAGTTGTGAGCAAAGTCATCTCATCATGCGTCTTGTAGTTCTTGCTAGCCGTGCGAACTGTCAGTGACGTCACGCGCATAGGATGACGGGATACATGGCAGGTAACATGGTAGAGCAGTAATGGCGACCATAGACCACGGTAGTCCGTCACAGTTTGTGGGCCAGCCCTGGTCGTCATGGGCCGACAAAGTGGTCGGTACCGACAATAAAGGTGAGCACAGACCTTTCAACTTTCTTTTAAGACAACTCACGCCGGTATTCGAGTTTTCCTTGGTTAGAAAATCGTGACGTTAGTGCTCTGTACACGGCATGTTTAATCGCGGGATTTTCCTATTCCTTATGTACAGATGCTCTGTCGGTTCATCAAGGAGACGAAGCGGATGGATCTTCAGAAGTTCAAGATGAAGATGCAGACAGAGAACAGGAGAGAGAACAAGTGATGAAACTCAGAATTGAGGGTATCCTTTTTCATAAACTGCTGCAGGGTTGGCATGTATGTGTACAGTTACTGAGAAACTTCACCCCCAAAATATTGTCATAATGGAACAACACATTGTCATCACTTCATGAAGTCGGTCTGTTACTCTGTGACCCTGTGTGTTGTATCAATCAATGTGCATTGTTAATATAGCAACCTTCTTGGAAATTGATGATGAAGGAATTAGAAAGTAGATGAAGGAATTAGAAAGAGTACATTAATACCGAAACGATCTTTCGTTCATTCATTTATTCACTAATTCAGATGAATGTACTTCTGTTGTTTTATTGAACTAACATTTTTATACTCGATTGATCTCAGTTGTATAATTAACGGTTACTGTAAATGATTGAATGAGCAGCATGCATCATACTCACGTCCACATGCAACGACACAAGACCAGAAGTTATAAATCTGAACAGTCATTTCAGGATAATCAATGTCTGTGCCATTATCAAAACGTCAGCTAGGTCATTGCGATGTTGATTTATAAGCCTTATTTTTTAATCCCATAATCTTTTCCAGTAGCTTTCTATTTTTTTTTAAACACTCTTTTGTTGACTTGACGTTAAACAATTCATTTTTAAGTTACAGCAAAATAATCCACAAAATGTTGAGAATCATCTTCACTATTTGTCAATATTTTAATCACATCTATACCTGTCATATTTTCACAGGTATAAAACTTAGAAGAGCGGTGATTAAAAAAATGTTTCATTTTGTTTGAAATAACTACTTTTACTTTCTTTCTCATAATAATAATGTATCTTAAATTTTCTTTATTAGTAATTTGAACTTCCACAGACAGAGAAGGTAAAGTTGCGAATCTATTTTTATCTAAACCGATCACTGTTACAGTTTGTGATACTCTTGTCATCCTATGTAATGGAATATGACTTTCTTATAATAAGATTATTTTTTCTATAAATCATCAAGTTGGATGTGTGGTATTTTGCTCGTCTTATGCATGCAGTGGTACATCTGGAATTTCATGGAGGCCATTTCCTCCGTTGCCCTGGTCTTGTCCTCGGTGTCCCTTAGACATGTTCCCATAGACATTCTGATATTCTAATGGAAGTGCCCTTTACTCAGTGAAAATGGCCTTGCCCCTACAAGAATGAAATTTTCGGCCTGCAGTGGTAAATTATAGTGTTATCAACACGTGGATCAATAATCGAGCTTAACTACTTATTCAAATTCCCTTTTTTATATACCTCTGAAATTGTCCGTTTCATTGATATGTTTTAGATAAATACATCCTGCACCAAGAACAGCTCTTAAATTTGTTTGTTTTTTCCATTGCAGATAACATCAAAAGAACTACTGAAATATCATAGTATTCTCGTGTCGTAACTTATTCATATGTAGTCTTCATATCTTGCAGATCTTTTCTTGTTGTCAGATCAATCCTAAACCTGTTAGAGAGTGAGAGACAGCCATCAAAGCATGGCCATCACCAGGATTTTGAAGGGGGTTTGTTTCTAGAGTTAAAGGGACAGTCAGAGCAGACTTTCAACAGGGCATGGAATCAGTGTTCTAGGTTAAGATGAACGCAGTGACTGAAATATACTGGCTTATTAACCCTCCCATAGGTTTAACAATCAAAGACACTCAAAATTTCCATGTACCTCACAACCCATTGACTTCGTGCAGTGCACTCAAATAAATGCAAGGACATGTGGGTATGGTAGGAGGTCAAACCAAAACCACTCAACTGTATATGCAGTACATACACAGCTCTGTGTGACTCTGCATATAACTTATGTAGGACATACACACGTGTGGTTGACTGCCACTAACTCGAGCACTCTTAGAGAAAAATACACGTGTGTGAACAATTGGCAATGCAACCAAACATACTCAAGTGACTGTCTGTGGGTGCGGTGCTTACTGGGCCAAATTTCAGCCTGGGCATAGGAGGGTTAATGCAGCAGCAATGGTAATATGACCTTATCATGTGGGGTAATTTTCAGTCACTGAGTGAATCTAAATCTAAAGCACTCCAATTCCATGCCCTGTTGATTGTGACGATACTGTTCCTTTAAGCTAACAAAGCCCTGCCACCGGGAACTCTAACACATGGTTCAGCAAACAAGAAGTTATTTTAAAACTCGGAAAGAAAAGAAACGTAATTTTTTCCCCCCTCAAATTTTTTAAAAACCAATACAGAAATAGATCTATGCGCATTGTGTACCTTCACCTGTTGTCGGTAGTATCATTGGTACGTGCGCATTTGGTAGTACGCACAGTCTTTTTGTTACTTCCGGTTCCAAAGCTGGCATACCGTTCTGTGTAATTTAACCTAAATTCCATGATTTTAACGTTCAAAAGCGATTCTTGAGGCAGAAATTATTAATAATATTTGTGAGTCTTTACAACACATAATTAAAATGCAAGTCCCAAACTTTCTAATTTCTTGTGAAAATCCTTAAAGAAAAGGGTGGTCAATGCATTCCCAATGGGCTTCTGATGATCGTCGGAGCCAGCACAAGCAAAACACCAAGACTCACCTAAGCCTGTACAGTATTCAAACAGTGACCGAAATTTACAATTTGCTAATCAAAATTTAAAGATTTGGTTTTCAAAATTAGTGTTACATACACATATAAGCACGGCCGTAAATCCCAGGGGCGATGGGGGGATATATCCCCCACTTTTTGGACCGGGTGAGGTTGAAATCTGTGTCTAGTTTAAGATTGCATCTAGTTGTAGGAACTAGCTCCCCATGTCAAGTGCCTAATCCCATGATGCCTCACAGCAGGCTGGGCAGGGAAGCAAAACTTGTAACCATGCTCATTGTGCATGTGTGCATTTGCAATACATTGCCATGGTATGGATTACAGCAGGCTGGCACACTTCATGTAGGTAATAGACTTCTGATACAAGTAAGGCCACATTAACTATGTTGTACATTAGCCTCTAGTTAGTAGTGTGCTCATTTGGAGTACAATGCCATGGTATGGATTACAGGAGGCTGGCATACTTCATGTAGGTAATAGACTTCTGATACAAGTAAGGCCACATTAACTATGTTGTACATTAGCCTCTAGTTAGTAGTGTGCGCATTTGGAGTACAATGCCATGGTATGGATTACAGCAGGCTGGCACACTTCATGTCAGTAATAGACTTCTGATACAAGTAAGGCCACATTAACTATGTTGTACATTAGCCTCTAGTTAGTAGTGTGCGCATTTGGAGTACAATGCCATGGTATGGATTACAGCAGGCTGGCATACTTCATGTAGGTAATAGACTTCTGATACAAGTAAGGCCACATTAACTATGTTGTACATTAGCCTCTAGTTAGTAGTGTGCGCATTTGGAGTACAATGCCATGGTATGGATTACAGCAGGCTGGCACACTTCATGTCAGTAATAGACTTCTGATACAAGTAAGGCCACATTAACTATGTTGTACATTAGCCTCTAGTTAGTAGTGTGCGCATTTGGAGTACAATGCCATGGTATGGATTACAGCAGGCTGGCACACTTCATGTAGGTAATAGACTTCTGATACAAGTAAGGCCACATTAACTATGTTGTACATTAGCCTCTAGTTAGTAGTGTGCGCATTTGGAGTACAATGCCATGGTATGGATTACAGCAGGCTGGCACACTTCATGTAGGTAATAGACTTCTGATACAAGTAAGGCCACATTAACTATGTTGTACATTAGCCTCTAGTTAGTAGTGTGCGCATTTGGGTACAATGCCATGGTATGGATTACAGCAGGCTGGCACACTTCATGTAGGTAATAGACTTCTGATACAAGTAAGGCCACATTAACTATGTTGTACATTAGCCTCTAGTTAGTAGTGTACGCATTTGGAGTACAATGCCATGGTATGGATTACAGCAGGCTGGCACACTTCATGTAGGTAATAGACTTCTGATACAAGTAAGGCCACATTAACTATGTTGTACATTAGCCTCTAGTTAGTAGTGTGCACATTTGGAGTACAATGCCATGGTATGGATTACAGCAGGCTGGCATACTTCATGTAGGTAATAGACTTCTGATACAAGTAAGGCCACATTAACTATGTTGTACATTAGCCTCTAGTTAGTAGTGTGCTCATTTGGAGTACAATGCCATGGTGTGGATTACAGCAGGCTGGCATACTTCTTGTAGGTAATAGACTTCTGATACAAGTAAGGACACATTAACTATGTTGTACATTAGCCTCTAGTTAGTAGTGTGCGCATTTGGAGTACAATGCCATGGTATGGATTACAGCAGGCTGGCATACTTCATGTAGGTAATAGACTTCTGGTATCGTCTGCTTTGTGCTTGTTTATTGCATGCTTTATAATTTAAGCATTGATATATTCTACGAAAGACTTGTAGTAGTGAAAAGGATAAGTAAAGACAGTTTGCTGTGACACAATGCAGAAATTCTCTTTTGAATTGTAATAGTTCTGATAAGAACCGATTGGTACAACTCAACGTTTCAATCAGTATGCTCGGATTGTCTTCAGGAGACATATTCTACCATATTGTCTACCACTTCCCTCATTATTTATCTCAGGGGAAACTCTTTATTCATCTTGATAGAGTAAACCTTGAAGGCTGGCCAGATATCTGTCTGATCTGCATGATGAACAAGCAATGCTGAATTGCCAGAAGAGAGTGACTTGATATACAGGTAAGACATTACTTGTCAGCACTCTCGTCAGACATATTAAGGCGTGGTGGGGTCACTACTCCTTTGGCAAAAAGCAGCTCATTCCACCACGCTAGAAATTGTCCTGCTAATGCTTAAACATTCCATACCACCCTTTAAAATGTATTATTTCTAATGAATTGTATCCTTCCTTTAACTTGATCAATTTTTGTGTCGGTAGCTTTATTTTGATAATAATAATAATAATAATAATGTGTGGACTTATATAGCGCACGTATCCACCAACTGAGTGGTGCTCAAGGTGCATATTATTATTACCCCTGCTCATAAGGCTCATAAATCATTCCTGAAACCATCTCAGCTCCTTGGGGAGTATACAGCTCAATTGCTGCCATTACAGCGCATATAGGGCTAATCAACCAACTCTGCCCTCACAGGTACCCATTTAACCCCTGGGTGGAGAGAAGCAATTATGGTTAAGTGTCTTGCTCAAGGACACAAGTGTCACGGCCGAGTTTCGAACCCACATTGTGCTGCTAACACCAGAACTTGAGTCCGGTAAGCTAGACCGCTCGGCCACGACAGTCCACATAAACCTATATTTACATGTACATCATAACATGTACACAAGAATTGCTATTGTACACTCGCGATCACCCATTAATAACATTTCTTTAGAATAAGACATTTTGTAAAGACCATCTGGTCCTTGCTCTAGAGTAATATCAACATTTATGTAATATGTAAATTACATGTACCAGAAAGGATATCTGTGTCATTCACATACCAACCTTTCCACCAGATATCCCAATTCAGTAAATGCACTTCCATCTCATATTTTGGCAATAACATTTGAATTTGTCAATTACCTGATACAAAAAATAGACAAAGGTATTTCCAACTGTTTTGATATTTTTGATATGATATGATAATTCCAGTGACTCAACATGTAAAAATGGTAATGCTATATAATCATTCATTCTTATATAGCGCATTTCACGTAATGTCACAATGCGCGTTACATTATTTCCCCTGGTCACTGGGCCAATATCATGGTGACTTAAGGATCTTCAAACAAATCAAAATTAATCACCGTTCTAAAACAGTTCATTGGAACGATGGATCAACATTGTTAAGGGAAGGATGGATGGATGGCTTCTAAGACTTTTGCTGACCCCTAATCCAAAATTTAAAAAACTGCAGTCATGATGGATTCCCCAATCCTTGAAAACAATCATGGGTGAGAGCACTGTCATTCTGTGTACAAGCAGCAGCTCGGTGTTACGACAAAAGCATATCACTGTTAAACATTAACGGTTCCCATATTTTTTAGCATAATTATACCAATTATGGGGTTGTGTACACACATAATTTTCATAAAATGGTGCTGCGAAGTGCCCATGACTCAGGAGACTATTTTTTCAATGCTGGATGTCTACAAAGCAGATAGACGAGGCTGTTGTGACCATTTTAGCATAGGCCACCAGTATGTGGAATCAAGGTTTGTTTTCCACACAAGTCTCGTGATTTTTCAGCCAATTGGCAAAACACCCCCTCCCCTTGCCCATATTGAAGTAAGTATACAATGTGCACATTGTTGCATCACTGCAGTAATGATTGCAAACAGATATTAGTACACTATTCTGCATGTCAAATCCAAAGACACTGACTTACTCGTACCCTTAAATTTCATCTGGAGCATAGGTCCTCCACCATTCATGTCCATCAAACTCGGTTTTGGACCCCCTCATTGTCGGACCCACATCTGGTTTTTTTGCAGGCCTGTGCAGGCCCTTTGCCTTTCTTGAAAGAAGAAAAGTAGCCTTTATTGTGTCCAAACCTCTAGTTTCTTGTTTGTGGGGATGTGGAGAGTCTGTAAAGGTTCAGAGGGCTTTGTCCTCGAGATCAAAGGGAGACCCAGGTCTGCTACCCATTTTCAGGATTTGTTACTTTTGTCAAATCATCCCTTGCTTTTGGTCTTTCTCATTTCCTTTTTCCTTGTGGGTTCCATGAAAGAGATTTTCTTGTAAAGATTATTGCTGGCTTTCTGAGTGTATGCCCTATTCCTATTTCTTTCTCCAAATTTGTATCATTGAAGATACATCTACTCCTTAGTTAAGGAAAGTTGGTCAGGTCCGTCTGTCTATGTGACATGGTTCTCCATCAGTTGCAGTTGTTTGCTGCAGGGTCAGATACCACAGGATTAACCCTAACCTCCTATTCCGGCTAGGAACCTTCCTGAATCCTCCAAAATCCATCAGTGCACTTTTGGAAACATGCCCTTATCTTCAAAATGCACCTGCATTTTCGTTGATCTTTCATATTCAGCCTGTACTTCTTGCCAGGTAGTAATTTTGTCCCATTTGAAGAGGTGAAAGTACCAGTTTCCAACAGTGCTGAATTTTCCCCCAAAAAGTGCCCCTTGGGGGTAGTTAGGGTTAATGTTGTGCAATGCTGCTACCTGTGCACTCTCTTTTAAGCCTTGAAATTCACCGTTTGCTATTGGTGCTCAATCTGTTGCCTTGGTGCTCATTTGAAATGTTCCCATAAATAATGGGGTTTTCTACAGCATTGCATATCAGTGTATGTACGGCTGCCCCTATTTCATCCGGTGATATGGAATGATCTCCCCAATCAACTCCTTGACCCCATACAGAACTTCAGTCGTCTGCTCAAGACACATCTCTTTGAATCTGCTCATGAAATTCTGTGAATTCTGTGAATTTGTTATTAAGTGTCACAGAATTGGCAACTAGAATGACGGTGCTCTACAAATTCCTGATGATTGATTGATTGATAATTATTTCTTCATTTCTACTTGCTGGGCATACTGGCCATTCTTATAGGTGGGATACGCTTTTGTTCAATTGTCTGCAAATGCATCCATTCTTTATAAGAATCATATGTGTTTCAGCTTATTTTATTGTGTCGTTAGAGAGAGAACAGTGAAAATGCATGCAATATATTTGAACTCATTCTAATCTTAATGAATCATCGGCTGATGATCCATTCAGATTTGATTTGTTAATAATAAGTTCTCAGAAATTACACCAAGTTTTATTAAAATTATCATTTCATGTTCATGAATGCCCAAGACAGATTAGACAATCTGATTGGACAAAACGTAATCATGTGGGGGTGTTTTAATGGATGGTAAAGACACGGCTTATCGAAATCAGAGAAGCGCGTATGTGACAGCTGTTCACCAGCCGTTTTGTGCAGATTTGAACCAATCAGAGTGACGAAGATTGTTTGGCATCACGAGCCTGACTCATGTACATGTACTTTCAAAGTATTTTGTGTGTCCCTAAAACATGAGTATGCCCATTTCTATTTGGCTTTATTCAACAAAAATTTCAATTTTTTTAACATTTTGAAAACAAAGTCAATATGGGCTGTTATGAATGGGAATAAAAGTTTGACGTTTGGTCGTTACCACCTATTTTGTGCGTGGTCACAGGCGATAAGGACCGAGCCGAAGGTTCGGTCATTAAATACCAAACGTCAAACATTTATTCCCTTAGTATTAGCCAGTAATACATCAAGATGTCTTTTGGATGCCCTATTCTGTAAATAAACATCCCGTTTTATTTGTAATGCACATGTAAAAGTATGGTTAAGTTTAACATACAGACACTTCCAGCAGCCTACTTAAGCAGCAGCATTTCCCAAAGTCCGGCATTCTCCTGAGGACGATCAGAGCATACTGATTGAAACGTCGAGTTGTAACCTCTAGTTCTTTTCAGCACTAATTACTACTCAATAGAGAAATTTCACATGGTGTCACCGCAATTAATAATAATAATAATAATAATGTGTGGACTTATATAGCGCACGTATCCACCAACTGAGTGGTGCTCAAGGCGCATTATATTATTACCCCTGCTCATAAGGCTCGTAAGGCTCACAAATCATTCCTGAAACCATCTCAGCTCCCTGGGGAGTATACAGCTCAATTGCTGCCATTACAGCGCATATAGGGCTAATCAACCAACTCTGCCCTCACAGGTACCCATTTAACCCCTGGGTGGAGAGAAGCAATTATGGTTAAGTGTCTTGCTCAAGGACACAAGTGTCACGGCCGGGATTCGAACCCACATTCTGCTGCTAACACCAGAACTTGAGTCCGGTAAGCTAGACCGCTCGGCCACGACACTCCAATTAGTCTTACTTATACAGACACCTTGTTTATCAAAATAAATAACAAATCTGGACACCCATTTTCCAAATACTGGCTAAGACACTGATATTGCATGTAGTAGTGAGATACTAGACTTGACATTTTCAATTCCTGTTACATGAGATAAAATCATATCTTACGTTCATTTCTGTCTGAAGGATGTGGATGGTTTAATGTGAATTTTAATTCAATTTTATTTTTGTCTGTTCAGATAAAACAAGATAGCCGAATACTTGGATACTGAAGTGCTGTGTTTGACATTCCTGAATGTACAATTGAACATGTATGAGAGATGCAAGGTTTGAATATCTGTTTCTGCAAGTAAGTTTAAGATCATAAAGGATGGCAAAATTTATAACCTTTTCTCTGTGAAAGACATTGTGTAAATTCTCAGTAGAATTGAGTGAAACGGACTATGAGAAGATTGCATAGTTTGATCTTTAACTCTTTCCTTCCGGCGCGCCAATTTATCGGCTCACGCGCGCACCGTATTTGGATGGCATGCTAATTTATCAGCTCGAACTGATGTACCTAACAATGGGTCTTGTTTTTACTTGCATAACTAACCAATAAGAATTTGAGGTCATGTACTCCCAATGCAAATTAACTAATAACTATTGATTATTGACAACAAGCACAGACGAAATACTCTGAGAGCTCCGATTGTGTTCATTGTTAACGTTAAGTACACACGTTGTATTTAAAAATGGCGGCCTCCATGAAACTCACAAAAAAACATGTGCAACGCATGCTATTTTCTTGGAATTATGATGAGGGCTGTGCTGATGGAGATG
Organism: Zoroaster sp. YZ-2022; assembly: GCA_029582265.1. Classification (NCBI taxonomy): domain Eukaryota; kingdom Metazoa; phylum Echinodermata; class Asteroidea; order Forcipulatida; family Zoroasteridae; genus Zoroaster; species Zoroaster sp. YZ-2022. The sequence continues at coordinate 13,789,235 of CM055820.1, forward strand.
ATGATGGTGACAGTGTTGACTTTGAACACCCTGACAGTGACGGAAGTTTTCAGGGTAAAAACGACAATAAAAGCTCTAAATCTGAGGTCGTATGTACCGATTGCGATAGCGATATAGCAATAGACCTATACTACATGACGCCTATACTATACATGACACCTACATGACACCTATACTATACACGACACCTATACTATACACGACACCTATACTATACACGACACCTATACTATACACGACACCTGTACTATACACGACACCTGTACTATACACGACACCTGTACTATACACGACACCTGTACTATACACGACACCTGTACTATACACGACACCTGTACTATACACGACACCTGTACTATACACGACACCTGTACTATACACCTGTACTATACACGACACCTGTACTATACACGACACCTGTACTATACACGACACCTGTACTATACACGACACCTGTACTATACACGACACCTGTACTATACACGACACCTGTACTATACACGACACCTGTACTATACACGACACCTGTACTATACACGACACCTATACTATACATGACACCTATACATGACACCGATACATGACACCGATACTATACATGACACCGATACTATACATGACACCGACTGACAGCAAGCAATGCCCCCAGGCTAATTGTGCTCATAGGACCAACAATAGGGCGAGTAACAACAGCAAAATTTGGACAGATGTTACACATGATACTAATGATTCTACCAGCTGTCCAAATATTAACAAATTATTAATAATTTCCACGCTCTACCTTGATTGTTTGTGATGGCTGAGTCGTCAGAATGTGGGTTCAAATCCTGGCTGTGACCATGTACTTGTGTCCTTAAGCCTAACCTTCCCAAATCCACGAAAATCTTCTTTGCTAAAGTGAAGGATTTTGAAGGATTGAGGTTATTCGGAAATTGCAGTGGTGAAGGATTTTGAAGGATTGAGGGCAGATGTGATTTTTTTCTTGGTGGATTATCCTTAACCTTCCCAAATCCTCCAAAATCCTCTTTGCTAAAGTGAAGGATTTTGAAGGATTGAGGTTATTAGGCATACTTGCCTTTCCATGGTACATGTACATCCATGTTTGTTGTAGTGATTGCAAGGTCAGTGCTTGGGTCAGTGGACACTGTTTATTGTTCCATGCATGCAGGGAGGGTCCCTGGCCATGTACATGTATCACAGATTAGAAACACATGTGTGCATACATGTCATGTGCTTGGTTTACTACTGAAGGATTTTGGAGGATTCAGGTTATGTGTAAGCAAATGGGCATAGGGAGTTACGGTTATGGAAGATTGAGGTTATCAGGCCATATTTGACATTGGATGAAAATGGAGGATTGAGGTTACATGGTACATGTTGGTCTGTCCAAAAATGATTCTGGAGGATTGAGGTTATTAGGCATACTTGCCTTCATTCCTCCATGGTACATGTACATCCATGTTTGTTGTAGTTATTGCAAGGTCAGTGCTTGGGTCAGTGGACAATGTTTATTGCTCCATGCATGCAGGGAGAGTCCCTGGCCCTGGGTCATATACATGTCATCTGTAGTGGTAGTGGTCATTGTGCTTGCTTTACTACTGAAGGATTTTGGAGGATTCAAGTTAAGTGTAAGCAAGTGGGCCTAGGGAGTTAGAGTTAAGCAAGACATATAACTGTACTTTACTTCTCTTCACCCAGGAGTATAAATGGATACCTGTGAGGGTAGAGATTGATATTGTGGTTGGAAAAGCCTCTGAAGCACTATGGTAGCTCAGGGCTGTATACTCCCCAGGGAGCTGAGAAAGATTACAGGAATGATATTGGCCCAATGACCAGGGGCATTATGTAAAGTGCCTCAGAATAGGAAACTAGATGGATGGCACTCTATAAATGTATTATTATTATAATTATTATGAATAACATGGGAAGGTAGTTATACCAACTCCTGTCAACTGTCTAACTAGGTGTCAGTTTTTATTTCATAAATTTTTATAAGTTTCATGAAATCCGCTGCCCCCGCCCCTCCCCTCCCCTCCCCCTCCCAAATAACTGACTGACTGGTTTGAACCATATAGTCAGTGCAGTCTAGCGGGATCCGTAACTTGTTGGTAATTGTGTGAGATTGTTGTTGCTCACTGGAGTGTGTCATGGCTGGTATGCTGTTGTGTTACTGGAGTGTGAATGGAATGTTTCTTACATGGTAAGCATAACATGGTATGCATAGCCTTATCCTTGTGTGTGTAGAGGCCTTTACATCCTACACATTTTGTCCATTGCAGGCTTGTGATTTCTCAGGATTTTCCCCAATTTCAAGATTTTTTTTACAAATCTCCCTTTGCCTCAAAAATTTCTTGAAAGAAAAGAAGTAGCCTCTGAGGAAAGAAGTAGCCTGTACCATGGCACCTTAAACCTAGCCTTCCCAAATCCTCCAAAATCCTCTGCTAAAGTGAAGGATTTTGAAGGATTGAGGTTACATGCTACATGCTCTTTGCTAAAGTGAAGGATTTTGGAGGATTGAGGTTATCAGGGAAGACATCGAATTCTAACCTGTGGTTAAACCTTGAGGTACCTCGAGGTAACTCAAGGTGCATGCCTACTTGAAAGTAAGGAGCTCATTATCTACGGGTCACTGCACATTGCAGGGTTTGGTCATGAGCATATTCATGGCCAGAGCTGGAGCTGGCAGGACAAAGGACCAATTTATTGAGCTGTAATCCCCTACTAATCCACTGTAAGTTGACAAAAGGTTGACTAGAGCCTTTGTGTTTGGATTTTGGGGAGGGGTGAAAACAGACATGATCGCTCTAAAAACATACATGTAGACATGTACATTTTGTACAATGTACGTGTACTGATAAGTATAACCGTTCAGTATGTCATTGGAAAGAATTATCTAAATATTGATAATTTTTCAGATTAGATTTGTCATGTCATCACCCCTGTAGTCTCTTTAATAATAGGCATGTCACAGGAATCAGTAATAAATCTTGAAATACCACAGTGGTATGCACAGAAACTAGTACGAGTCCAAAAACATTCCCTTTTTAAAATCGTTTTTTAAATACAAGAATACATTTGTTTTCAATTATGATTCCAGATTTGAAGAGAGGAAGACTTCTCAATAAAAACCAAGTTTCCTTATGAAAAAAGAACAGGGAAAGTGCTATTAGTACTGCTTGATAATGGTTGTTAACTCTTGCCGCGCAGCTCTTGTTGAAATCGAGGGAAAGTGCACACGGCACCAAACTGAATTGGCTGTTTTGCAAGTTGGATGAAATTGCTTATATTTGGAAGTCCCATTCATACCAAATACATCCGAACACAGTTCTGACGATTACCGAAACAAGCCACATTTTCGGGTGTACGGATCGGTTGAAATTATGCATAATATCCAGGCGTAAGTTTTCGCAATGTTTCCAACTGATCGTGCTCCACGAATACTTATAAATATCTTTTGTACTTTTTCACCAAATTTCAGATCCATAATTAATTGGGATCACCTTTTGATTGACGCATTTTTGTGGGACCCCGTTTTGATTTTGCCGGTGTGCATCCATACATGCAACTTTATTTCCCAGCAATCCGTAAGAATTTTATCTGCAATGCCTAAAATTCTATGTGCATGCAATATTTTTCTGCTGATGAATTAACTACGGCGCGAAATTCCCGAAATGGAAAACATGCAACAACCGCCCAGTTTTTGTTTAGCTTTGCCTGTGTTTATTTTTTCTTCTCCTGAGTTTGGGGGTTGAAACATTGAGCAATTGAGCCACCCCCTATATACAATAGTACCTTGTGCGCTTTCATACGATCACTACGGCCGTATTCAAAGGAACTCTAGAAACGTTACTAACTTCGTTTTATAATAAAAGTTTTTGAAAATTAACAAAATGAGCATTCATTTATATATGTAGTGGTGAGATTTAGAATCATTTCGGCACACAATATGATTGCACTTTCAACCACGGTGAGCCACTCATTTTCCTGACGAATTTTTAATAATCAAAATCAAGCTTGATCATACCATAAAGTAATGTTACACTCGGCGAAATCACTTTGAAAAGCACCCAAACATGTCGCAGTCAGTAATTTGTTTTCGTGATATTGCCTCTGTTTTAGCGATCAAAAAGAAAAGTAATAATTACTTGATTTAACCAGTTCGCACCGGGGATAAAAAAGTTTTTCCGAACCCCCGTGGCGGGTTTATTTTTACCGCACAAACACGAACAATGGTGCTCACCAGAGCGTGACCGGGGAGACCGCATCTTCCACCGTATGCTTATGGCTCGTTGCCACGTCGACCGGGAATCTATACAAATATTCCCGAGAATCCTGTGGTGTGTTTAGACGCTCTCCGATCCGCTGTCCCAAAAAAAATGTGCGTGTATACACGGCCTCCGACGTGAACTGGTCAAGCAATTGTAATTTAACTTTGAAAAGTCGACCCTCATTTACCAAAAAACAAAAACAAAAAAAAACTTTAAAAAAAAGCAATACTTGCAGGGATTGACCATTTCTTGCCACTTCTTTATAGCTGCAAGTACATGTACGTAATTTCTTACCAACACTTGGATGTCTTATAATCCCATAATCTCTTAACAATGGGATTAAAACCTATCCTCCCTGGCCATTGTGCCCGCCTGTTGCCCATTGAAACCCATTTTCATAGTGTGGCAGCGGCCATTTTTAATGAGCACTCCCAGCCCAAAGTTTGACCTCTGGCATTATTGATTATTCATTTTGACCTCTGGCATTATTGATTATTCATGGCTCTACCTTCTGCCATTCATAAGCTCTGGAGACCCACAAACCTCGAGTTAACGCGAGGACCCGCAAGGTTAACCGCGTGTTAGAATTCGATGTCTTCGCTTAGGCATACTTGCCTTTATATGGTACATGTACATCCATGTTTGTTGTAGTGATTGCAAGGTTAGTGCTTGGGTCAGTGGACACTGTTTATTGCACCATGCATGCAGGGAGGGTCCCTGGCCATGTACATGTATCACAGATTAGAAACACGTGTGCATACATGTCATGTGCTTGCTTTACTACTGAAGGATTTTGGTGGATTCAGGTTATGTGTAAGCAAATGGGCCTAGGGAGTTAGGAAGGATTCAGGTTATGTGTAAGCAAGTGGGCCTAGGGAGTTAGGGTTAATAGACCACAGGATGTGGTTATATTGAGTATCAGATGGCCTACCAAAATAACGTCGCTTCTTGAACGAGGGTTATATTGGTGGTTCGAGTCCCACTGTTGACTGTTTGTGGATATACATTGTAGATTTTGATATTGACATTGTTACCTCCATTAATAATTCTGGTTTTGGTTCTAATCCAAACCAAGCAAAGTAAAGTGAAAGCTTCAATGCATTACGTCAGTGTAAGGGCAAAAATCACATTAATTGTTCGTCTCCCGACGCAAGAATTTCATCATTCTATAGCTACTTCTTGTTGCCAAGTTTAATCTCCAACATCAATGGTTCTGCAAATACTAATCCCCCAAAATACAAAGCATTTTTCTGATAATTGTATTTGTGTGACTATAGATGACTCCTTCCTAACTCCCTTGGCCCATTTGCTTACACATAACCTGAATCCTTCCTAACTCCCTAGGCCCATTTGCTTACACATATCCTGAATCCTTCCTAACTCCCTTGGCCCATTTGCTTACACATATCCTGAATCCTTCCTAACTCCCTAGGCCCATTTGCTTACACATATCCTGAATCCTTCCTAACTCCCTCGGCCCATTTGCTTACACATAACCTGAATCCTTCCTAACTCCCAAGGCCCATTTGCTTACACATAACCTGAATCCTTCCTAACTCCCTTGGCCCATTTGCTTACACATAACCTGAATCCTTCCTAACTCCCTAGGCCAATTTGCTTACACATATCCTGAATCCTTCCTAACTCCCTAGGCCCATTTGCTTACACATAACCTGAATCCTTCCTAATTCCCTAGGCCCATTTGCTTACACATAACCTGAATCCTTCCTAACTCTCTAGGCCCATTTGTTTACACATAACCTGAATCCTTCCTAACTCCCTAGGCCCATTTGCTTACACATCCTGAATCCTTCCCAATTCCCTAGGCCCATTTGCTTACACATAACCTGAATCCTTCCTAACTCCCTAGGCCCATTTGCTTACACATATCCTGAATCCTTCCTAACTCCCTAGGCCCATTTGCTTACACATAACCTGAATCCTTCCCAACTCCCTAGGCCCATTTGCTTACACATCCTGAATCCTTCCTAATTCCCTAGGCCCATTTGCTTACACATAACCTGAATCCTTCCTAACTCTCTAGGCCCATTTGTTTACACATATCCTGAATCCTTCCTAACTCCCTTGGCCCATTTGCTTACACAAAACCTGAATTCTTCCTAACTCCCTAGGCCCATTTGCTTACACATATCCTGAATCCTTCCTAACTCCCTAAGCCCATATGCTTACACATAACCTGAATCCTTCCTAACTCCCTAGGCCCATTTGCTTACACATAACCTGAATCCTTCCTAACTCCCTAGGCCCATTTGCTTACACATAACCTGAATCCTTCCTAACTCCCTAGGCTCATTTGCTTACACATAATCTGAATCCTTCCTAACTCCCTAGGCCCATTTGCTTACACATATCCTGAATCCTCCAAAATCCTTCAGTAGTAAAGCAAGCACATGACATGTATGCACACATGTGTTTCTAATCTGTGATACATGTACATGGCCAGGGACCCTCCCTGCATGCATGGAACAATAAACAGTGTCCACTGACCCAAGCACTGACCTTGCAATCACTACAACAAACATGGATGTACATGTACCATGGAAAGGCAAGTATGCCTAATAACCTCAATCTTCCAAAATCCTTCACTTTAGCAAAGAGCATGTAGCATGTAACCTCAATCCTTCAAAATCCTTCACTTTGGCAAAGAGGATTTTGGAGGATTTGGGAAGGTTGGGGTTAAATTAAGATTTGAATTTTTACATGGTGGATGTATAATCTTGGAAGGTTTGGGATATTAATAATATCCAACACTAATATTGTTCCAGTATCCACAAATCATGATGCTCATGGCGCATGAACCATCTTAACTCCCTATGGTGCCAAATGTGTAACGCAACGAGCTTAATCAAACACAATTACCATCTCTGCCCTCACAGGGCCTCATTTATACTCCTGGGTGAAGAAAAGCAATAACAGTTAAGTGTCTTGCTCAAAGACACAAACACCTCGGTTGCAGCCATGGTAGTAACATGTAAATACCCAAATGAGTTGGCATCTTGACTCGCTAATGGTTCATTCAGTGATCGAGCAATCGCCCTAAATGGATCCAGTCTGTGAACAGCGAAAACAACTTTGATATTGCCAATAAAATCATTGCCTGTGACCAGATTTTTAGGTCATGAATTTCGCCTTGCTGTCGCATTTTCCCTGAAGTTGAATCAGCCTTTAATCAGAGTAAAGTTTTGATGGAATTCTGTCAGGAGATCATTCAACGATTGAGGAGGTTTATTTCCCTTTGTCAACTCATCTTGAAATATTTATGTCTGAAGTGCTGTCATTTTAGTAAAATTAGAAGAAAAAATAATTTTCCAACTGAAGTTTTGTCTTCTACCTCCATTCAACATTTGAATGAATGTTCATTATTTTCTCCACAATGACACAACATAATTACATGTAGGTGAAATTTTCACACATTGGTTGTTCAATGTTTATTTTGATTCCAAGAAAATAAGGATACTTATAGAAGCAGTTTTTTCAACATTGACAATAGTGTATAATGGCTTTAATCTAATTCATCAAGTTCCAAGAAAAAATGATTCAGTGTCTCGTGGTTAATGTGGTGGAACTCCCAGCACACTTTTGATATATGGTCGGGTGATCTTCCTCTTCAGAATATTCCTTGTGTAGACTTCCAAGACAAAAATCTCTTTGCAAATTCAGAAGGATCATTAAAGGGAAGCTACAACATTGATAATGTTGGCTTAACAATTTCAATGAGTGTGCTCACTTTCTTTGAATCAAGATATGCATTTATCAAACAACCTTTGAAATTTTCTGCTTAAAGGGATAATATTGTCACCATCAATAGGGCATGGAATTGGAGTGCTTGTGTTAGATTAACTCAGTGACTGAAAATAATACCCCACATGATAAGGTCATATTACCGTTGCTACTGCATACATGAGCCAGTCACTGTGCTGATCTTGAACTAGGACACCGATTCCATGCCCTGTTGAAAGTCTGCTCCGATCGTGACGATACCGTCCCTTTAAGAATAGCATGAAATTTAGTCTGTTTCACTAAATTGTTTTGGTTTTTTTCATTCCACAGGTTTCTACCATTCATTGTGGAGGAGAATCTAGATGATGTGGCTGCTACCGCTGTGGATGTTAGGATTTGGCTTATTTTATAACCCGTGATAATTCTCTTTCCTTTTCTATCCTAAAAGTGACGGTACAACATTGGTAATGACCAGATTATCAAATTAAAGAATTATTAGCTAAAAGCTTACTTGGAGTAAAATTGGAGTCAGGCTAAACATATTTTTTTCATCTGAAGTGCTTTCATCTTTAAGGAAAAAAAGGAATTGCTACGTTAAATTTTGAAAATACGTAGAACTTTTTTGAAACACAAAGAAACAAAACATCAAAATCAGTTTTCTCAAAAATGTGAGTCCTTACTTTGATGAAACTTTCACAAATTATTTTTTATGATATATTTTTGTAAACCAGAAGGATGAAAGTAACGTATGTTTTCAAATATGAATGTTGTACCTTGCCTTTAACTAGTATAAGACATAGGAATGTACAATCAATGTTTGCAGTTATTTGTTTACCAAAACATCCCTATTGTGTCATCCTCTTGTATATCTTTGTTCTGAGAAGCTTCCTTAACTCACAGCTCAGATGCAAACGTCTTCGGCATCTGCCCGACCCAGGACGAATTCTTCCTGGTAGTCTGCGAGCAGTGTAGCCAGGTTATAAAACCACAGGCGCTAGAAAGACATATGGGTAAGTCAAGCATAGGAAACATGAAACATGAATGCATGAAACCCAGTTAAGTGTTTTCCAAACAGAAAAGTGATATTCGGCGGGATCACTTAAAGAAGATGTGGCATCAGCTTCGAGTGATCTCCCTACCAGACAGGTGATTTCTCAGGCCTGTGATTTCTCATGATTTTCCCGATTTCAGGATTTAGTACAAATCTCCCTTTGCCTCAAAATTTTCTTGAAAGACAGGCCAGTGATTTCTTGGGATTTTTCCTGATTTCAGGATTTTTTACAAATCTCCCTTTGCCTGAAAATATTCTTGAAAGAAGAGAAGTAGCCACCAAGGAAAGAAAGAAGTAGCCTATATTGTGTCCAAACCTCTAGTTTCTTCTTTGTGTCTTTAAATTCTGTATTGAAATTAGGAGGTTCGGAGGGCTTTATCCTCTAGACCAAAGGGAAACCCAGGCCAACTACCCATTTTTCAGGATTTTTTACTTTTGTCAAGTCACACCCCTGGAAAGACGACAAATAGCCATCAAGGAAACTGCTAGTTTCTTGTTTATGGGGATGTGGAGAGTTTGTAAATCCTTCAAAATTAAACATTCAGGAGGTTCATGGGGCTGTGTCCTCTAGATCAAAGGGAGACCCAGGCCCGCTACCCACAGGAGGTTCATGGGGCCGTGTCCTCTAGATCAAAGGGAGACCCAGGCCCGCTACCCACAGGAGGTTCAGGGGGCCGTGTCCTCTAGATCAAAGGGAGACCCAGGCCCGCTACCCACAGGAGGTTCAGGGGGCTGTGTCCTCTAGATCAAAGGGAGACCCAGGCCCGCTAACCACAGGGGGTTGTGTCCTCTAGATCAAAGGGAGACCCAGGCCCGCTAACCACAGGAGGTTCAGGGGGCTTTGTCCTCTAGATCAAAGGGAGACCCAGGCCCGCTACCCACAGGAGGTTCAGGGGGCTTTGTCCTCTAGATCAAAGGGAGACCCAGGCCCGCTACCCACAGGAGGTTCAGGGGGCTTTGTCCTCTAGATCAAAGGGAGACCCAGGCCCACTACCCATTTTCAGGATTTTTTGACTTGTGTCAAACCACACCCCTGCCCTACTAACCGTTTCTCAGGTTTAGCATTGGGATGTGACCCCTTGCTACATGACAGAACAAAGTGATCGCCAGACTGCAGTTTCCCAGGTCCTAATATCATAACATGTACACTGTAGCTTGATCTCTTGCGCAGTGGCATGTATGGGTTTAAAGGGACACTATCGTCACGATCAGAGCAGACTTTCAACAGGTCATGAAATCGGTGTCCTAGTTTCAGCTGAACACATTGACTGAAAATTACTGGCCCATTTATGAAGCAGCAACGGTAACATGGCCTTATCATGTGGGGTATTATTTTCAGTCACCAAGTTAATCTAAAAGTAGCACTCCAATTCCATGCCCTGTTGATCATGACAATACTGCCCCTTTAATGGCTTCTGACTAGCACCAGAACATAGATGATGACAATGCACCCATCTGGCCTGTCAATCAATTGACACAAAAGAACCAATAATGTTATACTTTATACCTGACGACTGTTGCTATCAGCCATTTTGTTGGTCAAGCTTTCCTTATGTGGTATTACGGTATCCATATTTGGGGTGAACTGAAATCATACTTTGCCAGTTACCGTGAAACCCTTCCTCCATGGTAAAATGCTGCTCTTGCAGTATTTGTTATCGGACACAATGTATCCACATCGAGTTTAGAGAAAGTCTTTTGTTCTTTCATCATCCCCAGTCTGGTAATGTTAAAGAGTAAAGTTTAACTTGACTGCATATGTACAACTTAGTCTTGATCCCAGACGTTTTGTGAATATGTTTCTTTTATATGACTTGCATAGCTGCCAACTATTATAAATTTTTCGTAATTATTTTACGAATTATGAAAGTACGAATTGCTATTTAAAAATTAAAAATTTCAAGTTTTCTGCCCAAGGGAAAAAAAAGCCCTTGATAAAGTACCATTTTATGAGCATTCAGGTAAAATCACATATAATGATCGTAAAAATCAGAATCGGTACCCATACCGAATATTTTCGTACGTGTAGTGTGCTATAATAAATAAGTTCTGAATTACCGAAAAGTATTATGGATGTCAATTAGCGTAGTATCGATACCTTGTTTGTCGGGGTACCAATTTGTGCGATGTAGTAATGGGTAATAAACAGGAACCAGTGAAGAGCCTACGGTTTCATCATGGCGCCTGCCACTGTGTAAACATGCAATCAGAAGTGAGAAAAGTTTTAGCATTTGCCTTGTATTTAGTGTTGAATCGTGTAAGATGGCTTCAAAAACCAAAGGACAGTTTTACACCAAGAAATACAGTGATTTACGTACGTAGTAGGTTTTTGGTTTGATTTATTTGCACTTGGTCATCTTGACCATGATTTTAGTTTTAATACAAATTGTTATGTCTTGGTCAGTTTCATTACGAATTGGAATTTTGAAATGTTGGCAGCTATGGACTTGGTGCAAGATTAGACGTGTACGAGTTTGTCAAAGTTGATAAGCGTGGTTGGTGACAGGTTTGCAAGATTTTGAAGGTTTTGGTGTGATAGATGGGATGTGCACTATGGAATGTATACAATGTATACAACACAAAAGCCAATTGATTAGATTTGTCTGTACAGAAGTTCCTGGTACGTTGTACCACATACGTGAAATATGTGTGTACATTTGTAGGTACTGGAACAAGTTAGTTTTCATATAAATATGATCCTATGTATACATGTAAATGATCCTAACCCCCCCCCCCCCCACAGGCATGTCACAATGCAACACAATGCGACACAATGCAACACAATGCGACACAATGCAACACAATGCGACACAATGCGACACAATGCAACACAATGCAACAATGCAACACCAGAAAAGTGTGCAGACTATGCAATGCAACAAGATACAACAGCTAGAACAAGATACAACAGCTAGAACAATGGTTCTTTTGTTCTCTGCTTGGCAACAAGATGCAACAACTTTTTACATTTGTTGCATCTTGTTGCATCTTGTTGCATCTTGTTGCATCTTGTTGCATCTTGTTGCATTGAGCATGGTTAGGGTTAAGGTGATCCATAAATGCCCAACATAGACAATCTGATTGGGGGGGGAGGGGGGGGTGGGGGGCCTCTGGTACAGACCGCCTGCCTATGCATTATTGGTGATAATAAACAGCAAGTATGCATGTCGACCGCCAGCTGTTATTAAACATGCAACCAATTTTGGATTTGCGTCACGCAGACTCATCACAGGCTAAGTTCGAAATTTATTCGTCCTCATTGTGAATTTGTCAGTTATTTTCTGGTACTTTTTGCAATACAAAAAGATTGAATATTGTAATTCTGAAAACGAAATCAAGATCGGCATTTATGAATGGGAATAAAAGTTTGATACTTGGTCTTGGGTCGTGGCCATGGGCGATCGGCTCAGTCCATTATCACCCATGGTCACAAGCCTTGTTGTTTATCATGTACTGTACATATACATCTATAAGGTTGGTGGCTGTCTGAAAAGAACATTTATTTGACTTTCTTGCTCAAGAGAGATTTGCATATAAAAGTTGGACCTGTGATGTCGTAGTGCTAAAGTTTGAATGCTAGGCTTAAGCTTTAGTTGCTTATATTTGTTTATATTTGCATGTATATGCATCAGATGCTTAATGGCGGGGAGGGGAGGGGGGGAGAGGAAGGGTCTGGGAGAGGGGAGAGGAAGGGTCTGGGAGAGGAAGGGTGGCGCACTTTTTCCTAACCCTTCCTCCTCTGAAGCTGAGTAATACAAATTTCACTTCAAATTTTTGGGGCCAACCAAATTCTAATAACATACGTTATAATAAGAATAGATTGTTGATATCTTTGTTCCATTACCAGTAAGCTACATGTATATTTCCCATCCACTGACTCGGAGATTTTCTTACTTATGCCATTTTTGTATATAAAGTTTGACTAGAATTACATGAATTTAGGCATAGAGAAACAGTGTATGCTGTATCATACTTGACTTGATACATGTATAAGATGTGTTGAAACTCTTCCCAACACAAGAGGGAGCTGTTCATCTTCAATCAACTCCTTGCCTTTATGTAGATGTACATGCACATGCATTATATGCATACAAACACTGCATAAGGATTATCATGGCTTCTGCAGACTCAACCGCTACATGACTGATGTAGTGCATCGGTTTCAAGATGTTAAGACAGGCAAGTCAGTACTTCCACAGTAATATGAGCCGTCTTGTACAAGGGAGAAAATAAAATTACATCCAAGATGTGTGAATGAAAGATGGACTGTTTGGGGACTTGTGTAAGTTTGATCATTCATTCCCACTTGGCCATTTGTGTTCCTTAGCCCTTGAGCAATATGGCGTCAATTACTGTCATCGCAAGAGTTTTTATTGAAAGGAAAGTCTTGACTCTTGGACTACATTTAGGTGGACTTTTTATTTCTTTTATCCTAGGTGTTACTGTACTTGAATCAAAGGGTGACTTGTACTTGTACTTGTTTCATGATTGTACATTATTGCAGTCATTGTAAAAAATGCAAATTCAGTTTGAAAGAGTGAACATTGCTTCAGAGACCAAAACAAACTCGACATTTATATATTGTATATATATATATATATGAGTATTATTCTCAAATTATGCATCTTGTGCTGTATTTATTTTGCAAAAAAAAAAGAAGAAAAAAGATATGATTCTTCGCAAATAGTTATTTAGTGAAATTTTACTTTGTGTGTACATTTATAATTTAAAAAGCTGAAATTTCTATGTTTACAAGAAGGTTTTTAATTTTTTTTAAAAGCTACATGTATGTACACTTAAGATCAGACATGTAGTCAAGTACTTATTTATGAGTACGAGTATGAGTACACAAAAATGTACTCAGATTAGAGTTTGAGTACTCCAACTCTCTAGTTGTAGTCGAGTACTTTTCATGAGTATGAGTACTCCAACTCTATAGTTGTAGTCGAGTACTTTTTCATGAGTATGAGTACTCCAACTCTATAGTTGTAGTCCAGTACTTTTTCATGAGTATGAGTACTCCAACTCTCTAGTTGTAGTCGAGTACTTTTCATGAGTATGAGTACTCCAACTCTCTAGTTGTAGTCGAGTACTTTTTCATGAGTATGAGTGCTCCAACTCTATAGTTGTAGTCCAGTACTTTTTCATGAGTATGAGTACTCCAACTCTCTAGTTGTAGTCGAGTGCTTTTTCATGAGTACGAGTATGAGTACTCCAACTCTATAGTTGTAGTCGAGTACTTTTTCATGAGTACGAGTGTGAGTACTCCAACTCTATAGTTGTAGTCCAGTACTTTTTTATGAGTATGAGTACTCCAACTCTATAGTTGTAGTCCAGTACTTTTTTATGAGTATGAGTACTCCAACTCTATAGTTGTAGTCCAGTACTTTTTTATGAGTATGAGTACTCCAACTCTGTAGTTGTAGTCGAGTACTTTGTCATGAGTACGAGTATGAGTACTCCAACTCTGTAGTTGTAGTCGAGTACTTTTTCATGAGCACGAGTATGAGTACTCCAACTCTATAGTTGTAGTCGAGTACTTTTTCATGAGCACGAGTATGAGTACTCCAACTCTATAGTTGTAGTCGAGTACTTTTTCATGAGTACGAGTATGAGTACTCCAACTCTATAGTTGTAGTCGAGTACTTTTTCATGAGCATGAGTATGAGTACTCCAACTCTCTAGTTGTAGTCGAGTACTTTTTCATGAGTACGAGTATGAGTACTCCAACTCTATAGTTGTAGTCGAGTACTTTTTCATGAGTACGAGTGTGAGTACTCCAACTCTATAGTTGTAGTCGAGTACTTTTTCATGAGTATGAGTACTCCAACTCTATAGTTGTAGTCCAGTACTTTTTTATGAGTATGAGTACTCCAACTCTATAGTTGTAGTCCAGTACTTTTTTATGAGTATGAGTACTCCAACTCTAGTTGTAGTCGAGTACTTTTTCATGAGTACGAGTATGAGTACTCCAACTCTATAGTTGTAGTCGAGTACTTTTTCATGAGTATGAGTACTCCAACTCTATAGTTGTAGTCCAGTACTTTTTTATGAGTATGAGTACTCCAACTCTAGTTGTAGTCGAGTACTTTTTCATGAGTACGAGTATGAGTACTCCAACTCTATAGTTGTAGTCCAGTACTTTTTTATGAGTATGAGTACTCCAACTCTATAGTTGTAGTCGAGTACTTTTTCATGAGTACGAGTACTCCAACTCTATAGTTGTAGTCGAGTACTTTTTCATGAGTACGAGTACTCCAACTCTATAGTTGTAGTCGAGTACTTTTTCATGAGTATGAGTACTCCAACTCTATAGTTGTAGTCGAGTACTTTTTCATGAGTACGAGTATGAGTACTCCAACTCTATAGTTGTAGTCGAGTATTTTTTCATGAGTATGAGTACTCCAACTCTCTAGTTGTAGTCGAGTATTTTTTCATGAGTATTTTTTCATTATTTCAAATAAAATTTGCCAGTCTTATGTATACTCATCAATTATAACAGCCATGCTGGTAAACTTTGAAATGATGTTACATGTATGTGGTGTGAAATATTAATATATTAATATACATTATCATAGTTTGTTTCTCTGTCTGTCTGTCGGTTGGTTGATTGGTTGGTTTGTTGATAACCACAAAGGGATTGGTATCATTGTGGTCTTATGAGGCATCAGAGTGTTACTTGGGGCTCGCTTGATTCTACAAAATGACAAGTTTATAAAGTGCGTCACAGCAACTAGCTACATGTAGAGGATAACATAGGCATCACTGACGCATACAGAAACATGGCATTGATGAAAGCTATATTTTCATGTATCCATAAGGAATGTGGTTTAGGAGTATTGCACACCACAGGAGATGTGAACAGGGTGAATCACTTACTATACTACAAACAGTGTAATTGTCCTAAAGCTATATTTAGACTGGATAGTCATGCCTTCATTGAATCATCTGTGTCACTTTAAATGGAATTGACTTTAGTGTTGTACTTCTACAATAGTTTAATTAGTTTTGCCTCATGGATAAAATTTGGATTTGGCATTAGAAAGTATGCTGGTCGTTGTAAATTACAATTAATTCCAAAGCTGAATTATGTTGTTTTATGGACATATACACGTACATTGTAGCACCTCAAAGCAGCTTATAAAAGGACAAAAAAAACAAATAATATCTGCTTTTAGAAATAAAATAAAAATACACAGAAAATAAACTGTCATTTAAAATATGTGACATCAGTGAAATTTGTTGAAATACAGGCACTTTAATTTGACATTTTTATATGTAACTGGCTCTGGCAAAACCCTAAACTTGGACCCAATTTTCAAAAGTGAGATTTTGGTATAGTTTGATTCTCTAGATTTTCCTCTTTCGTTTGATACCAGATTTGTAGAAATCAGAATTTTTTTCTGATTTCTACAAATCTGATATCAAATGAAAGAGGAAAATCTAGAGAATCAAACTAGATACCAAAATCTCACTTTTGAAAATTGAGTCCAAGTTTAGGGTTTTGCCAGAGCCAGTTACATGTACATATTGTGGCAAAGTGCAAAAAAGTTTATTGACCTCAAATGGCCAAGTCTGCTTAAAGATGAGCTCTCCAAGCAAATATTAATAATTAACCTTTTATGTATTTTTTAGAGAGGTTATGTCATAAGGTAACTACATACACAATGTTCATGGAAGTTACTTATTACAATATTTTACCTTGGGTTTTTATTTATAAAAGTTTTCCTAATGACATTATAACCTTTCTAAAAATGGGAAAGGTAAATTATTGATATTTGCTCAGGGCTCCTCTTCAGTTTTGTAATGCAAGGTACATGTACACTGTAAATTCTCAGTCAAATCATCAAATGATATCATTATTCAAATTGGGAGGTACGTCTTGATTTATGCATGTGTAATACAGACTTGTGATTTCTCAGGATTTTTCCTGACTTCAGGATTTTTTTACAAATCTTGGGGAAAAAAAAGAGAAGTACATGTATTGTGTCCAAAACTCGAGTTTCTTGTTTGCGGGGATGTGGAAAGTCTGTAAATCCTACAAAGTTAAGCATCCAGGAGGTTCTGGGGGCCGTTTTCTCTAGACCAAAAGGAGTGTCACAACTAACCCATTGAGGATAGCCATGACCGAAAGACTCAGTGAAAGACATGAGGAACACAAGCAGTAATATTTACAATATTTATTTACACATTTATTATGTACACTTCTCAGGCATCCACTGGTTCTAGTTTGATATTTACACTTACACTTTAATCACCAATCAACACACATGTTCAATTGATGATTATATTATATATATATATATATATATATATTATATCCAGGCACGCTACCCACTTTTCAGGATTTTTTACTTAAATTGTCAAATCACACACCTGATTAACCCTAACCTTCCCAAATCCTCCAAAATCATCTTTGCTAAAGTGAAGGATTTTGGAGGATTGAGGTTATTAGGCATACTTGCCTTTCCATGGTACATGTACATCCATGTTTGTTGTAGTGATTGCAAGGTCAGTGCTTGGGTCAGTGGACACTGTTTATTGCTCCATGCATGCAGGGAGGGTCCTTGGCCATGTACATGTATCACAGATTAGAAACACATGTGTGCATACATGTACATGTCATGTGCTTGCTTTACTACTGAAGGATTTTGGTGGATTCAGGTTATATGTAAGCAAATATTCCTAGGGAGTTAGGGTTAATGAAAGTCATTGAGCACAGTAATTTTTTCTCTGGTGATTAAACTTACCAGTACAATTTACTCAATGGCTAAAGAAATGACTCAATCATATAAGATGATAAATATGTCTAGACAACAGAAAATGCACTCAGCCGTCTGCATACTACATGTATGTCCGTTTCCTTCCAATATTTGCTCTGATCCACAAAACTGAAGTGATTTACATTGTATGATCATTTTGATGATCAATCACAGTCAAGTTTGATCTCTGGTTTACACAGAAAAGCTTCCTAATCCTAGAATGAGTCGTATCACATCAGACATTGTAAGTTTTTGATCTATATGTGTGCTTCTTTTTATAATCTTAAAGCTGGTATGTACACTTTTGGTGAAATGAGTGTCAGTGCATCCATACATGTTTATGTGACTGGCTCTGGCAAAACCATCAACTTGGACCCAATTTTCAAAAGTGACTTCCCAAATTTATCGTGAAAATTAACAATGTTACCAACAACGTTTCAGGATTTTTCTTTTTCCATCAAAATCTAGAGAAAATGCTCTTCATGGTGACATGAAAACTGGTCCCTCAAACTGGTCCCTGGGGTTAGTTTTTGACCTTTCATGGCTGTTATGCATTATGGTAAATGCCGAGAAGTTTTGGGTTTTGCCAGAGCGGGTCACATTTGTAAGTATCAAGGGATATGTACACTTTATATATACATTTCACTTATGGGCATTTCCATGGTATTAGGTCCACTCTTAATGCAATGCCATAATTTCCTTACTTTCACTTATCAGTTTTTTATATTGAAAATTTACGCTACATGTATAGAAAAAGCAACATTTTATGAATGTCTGAAAAATGTAGCTTGAGTAACCAGCATTTCTCCTCTTATATAGCGTACATATAACACATTTCTGTAATTATTTGTTTGTGCTGAGTAAAGTGTGGGTATAATGCAACGACTGTGAACAAACTGATGAGTGAAATACATGTATGTATGTAAGTAAGGAAATTATGGCATTAAGAGTGGACCCAATACCTCAAAAATGTAACGTGAGTAACCAGGTGCGATACAATCATGAATTATTATGGGACTGTAAAAGAGATAAAGAAATTATTTTTTTGTGCCGAGTAAAGTCTGGGTATAATGCAACTACTGTGAAAAAAACTGATGAGGGAAATCTATATTATGGCAGTAAGAATGGTAACCATTGGATTGCCCTTATACATCTTTTGTAAAACAAGTATATTGACATTTTAAACCAAATAAATTTCATTGTCTTGATAATTAAGACTGTTATGGGATGAAATTCATTGACATTTTCTATTGATTCTCATTATGAAAAGGCATGATTGTGGGCATGTTACACAAAAGCAGCTTTGGTTACTAGAGACTTATTTTGTATGAATAGGTCATACATGGAATATGTCAAGTATAATTTATCCTGTCTGTACACCTGCACTCATTAGGCAGATAGCCAGACATGTACAAGGTCACTGGGTTATTGGGATGAAAAGGGACACATTTACTGGATTAGCAGTTGAATTAATCTGCTGTCAGTAAGGATCACAAAGCCAATAGTTGCAGCAATCACTTTGATAGCCGGTCAAGTCAGCTGGATTTACAAGCAAATTGAAGAAAGCGAGTCAGAAGGCTTTGTGCGCATACGTTTTCCCTTTCTCCCTGGGGCACTCAGTGGCATATTGGTCAATACACACACTGTACATGGAAATGAAGCGGATCAGTAACTGTACACAGTATGTTAAATTGGTAACAACGCATCACCAATAAATACTGCTTGGAGCATTGGAAATATAGAGTCCATTTGAAATTTAGATACTTTGAGTATTTCTAAGGAAGACATGTATTGAAACTTGTTGCTTGGCATCTGTTGAATTGTTAAAGGGACAGTGTCGTCATGATCAACAGGGCATGGAATCAGAGTGTTAGTTTTAGATTAAAGAGACAGTATCGTCATGATCAACATGGGCATGGAATCAGAGTGTTAGTTTTAGATTAAAGAGACAGTATCGTCATGATCAACAGGGCATGGAATCAGAGTGTTAGTTTTTAGATTAAACAGACAGTATCGTCATGATCAACAGGGCATGGAATTGGATGCTAGTTTTAGATTAACACATTGATTATCATAATACCCCACATGATAAGGTCATATTACTGTTGCTGCTGCATACATGTAAATGAGCCAGTAATTATCAGTCACTGTGTTCATCTTAAACTAGGACACCGATTCCATGCCCTGTTGAAAGTCTACTCTGATCGTGACAATGCTGCCCCTTAAGTGTTCTGGTACATATGACATAAAACACAATAAAGGGGGCCAATTTCCTACCGTCACGTTAGCAGTTTTTCTAATGGTTGCAATTTTGTTTTTAATATCTGAAACCACCCAAAAAGAATTTCAACATTTGAATAGACATGCATGCTTATCCTAAAGATAATTTGAGACCCTAAAATTTCCATCAACAAATGGACGGAAAAGTGAGGTAACTTTTTCCGTCCAATTTTTATGGAAATTTGAGGGTAAAAAAATAAATAAAAAAATAAAATAAATCAACTCAAATTAGTTCTAGTATAAGCCTGCATGTCCATTCACATGTTGAAACACTTTTTGGTCGGTTTCAGGTACTTAAAAATAAATAACAACCATAAGAAAAACTGCTAACGTGACAGATGCAAAGTGGCCCCCTTTATTGTGTTTTATGTCATATAGTATATTTTTCTCTATGCCTTGAAAATTGCATTTACAGGTTACTCCGGGAAAAATATGTTCCAAAATAATTTGCAGCAATATGTTGGTTTGTTCATGTAAAACTAACATGAAATTTTGATGAGTAAATTGTGAATTTTGTACAAGTGTTTTGTTGTATTTTACTACAGTGTGATTCAAACAAAATACATGTAGTACAGTACATATATACAGATCAGTAACAAATATTTGACACATTTTTAAATCGAACAATTAATTTATATAAAGTTTATACGGTGTAAATTAATAACAAAGTTAACTTTTATAAAGTCAAATTTGTAACACCAGAAACATTAACCAGTTCGCGTCGGAGGCCGTGTATACACGCAATTTTTTTTTGAACAGCGGATCGGAGAGTGTCTAAACATGCCACAGGATTCTCGGGCACCATTGGTCGTGTTTGTGCGGTAAAAATAAACCCACCACGGGGTTCGGAAATTTTTTTTTATTCCCGGTGCGAACTGCTTAAAAGAGGCATAATTAGCACAAATACAACTGAACATTTAAAACAAATTGTTAAAAATGTCAGAATATACATGTATATGTACAGTACATGTACATATTGTACACTGTCAAACAATATGTAAGGAATTGTACAACATTGGTAATGTTGGCAAAACTGCTTTAAAACCTTCATGATTATGCTTGCTCTCTTTGAATCAAGCAACCAGCCCGTGTAAGTCTTAATAGTTTATTACATTATGTTCATGAAACAAATGTGGATAACGCATTCAGGATAACGCATTCAGGATAAGCATTCAGGATAACGCATTCTGGGGCCAATTTCATAGCACTGCAAAGCACACAGTTTTGCTGAATATTTATGCTAAGTAAAAACAGGTTACCAGCCAAATTGTCACATACATGAAATGTGTATTGCTTCTGGCTGGATCTCAGCCCAAATTTGCTTAGCGGATAAATTTACTTAGCAGATAAATTTGCTTAGCGGATAAATTTGCTTAGCGGATAAATTTACTTAGCAAATAAATTTACTTAGCGGATAAATTTGCTTAGCGGATAAATTTACTTAGCAGATAAATTTGCTTAGCGGATAAATTTGCTTAGCGGATAAATTTACTTAGCAGATAAATTTGCTTAGCGGATAAATTTGCTTAGCGGATAAATTTGCTTAGCGGATTTCTTTGGTTATCAGCCAAACTCTCATACAAAATGTATGCATTTTGGCTGGTAGTCTGTTTTATATTTGCTTAGCATAATTCTCTGCTTAGCAGCTGTATGAAATTGGCCCCAGACTGTTCATTGTATTCATTCTTTTATTGAATTTAGGAAAGAGTACTTGGAGTTTTTAAATTCAAACTTAACTAGAGCTCAAGTGTTTGTTGGGACAAACACACAGTGTTCGTGAGATCAAATTATCATTGATGATGTCACAATCATATTTTGCAAATGCGGATCAACTTTTATTATAAAAATATCAATTTCATGTTCAAAAGACCGGAAATAAAGGTCAGATTAGGTTATTTGAAGGTTATACATCTGACATGCATAACATCCGTTGCAGTCTGAGGCATTAAGGGTGGAATGTATTTAATTACAAATAATTAAATAGAAAATCAATCTAGGAATTCCAAGGATTGTACATGTAAGTGCATAATATGAAGTCATTCTGAGCTTGGCAACTATGTTTTTTTGTTGTTGGATAAGTTTCAAGAGGAAGAAGAAGAAGAAAAAAGAAAACAAACATATTATTTGTAAGGAAGATTAATACTATCATCAGATTTACACTAAGTAAGTTTTACATTACAAATCAATCATATGGTTATTTTTGTATTGCTAATCAATAACCTTTAAATGTAATTGTAAACTTCCACTATTTTAACAGAAATTTATGAACATTGCCAAAACAAAATCTTTTGAGTAGTAAAAAACTTTATAAAAAACAACCATTTCTTTTATTACTCAAAAGAGAATATTTCACATGGTGTCACTGCGAACAGTCTTTTCACCCATGCAAAGCTACAAATCTTACTTCACATCATACTGTTCTGTGAAATAATTTTTCCTTAAGCAGAAGTTTTTCCCGTTTCATGCAATTAACTTTGCAATTTGCCAAGATGCAGAAACCTGAGTATTTATCATAGATCTGTAATATCAAGCATATGGCTATTCTCAACAATAGTAAGGTTCAATTATGAATGTGCTACAGGTTATGTGTTGAAATCTCTCCATTCGATGCTCGAGATTTCGATGGTGTCACATGGAAACAAATTACACTGCTATTCGTTATCTTCCACGTAAGTGGATATTATGGATATTAATCATTATCATTTTCTGGAAAATGTTATCATTACAGTAAAAGTGTTTTAAAACCCTCCTTTGACTGCAAGCCCTCAAAATCAGTCAAAATGTTGATATACTTGCCAAGGTATATCTAATGCACTTAAAAGTTGAACACTGTCAAACCTTATGTGTAGTAAGTACATTTACAGGTCAAAATGAGTCGACTGTTTTTGACTGATAAAAGCATTATCTTCATGTCTTGTTGACGGTGGTCAAAATGACAATCAACCAGTCAAAAATGCCCCTGTGTGCACAGTTGGTTCAACAGTCAAAAACAGTCAATTGACTGATTTTGACCACTATAGGCACTTGCCACAAATAGTAGGAGGGTTTTAAATTCTTTTTTGGTGAATTTGTTTATTGATGCAGGGTTGGCCTGTTTGTTTATTGTTTGTTTGTTATATCTCTCTCTCAGTTTTATCTTTATCATTGTCTCTGTATAAGCATTCCCATTGTCTTTCTTCATGTTAACTTTGAATTTTAATGATACCTTGATGTTACAAAGAACTTGTGTATTTCACTTAAAACTACGCCCCCCCCCTCCCCTCCCTCCCCTCATCACCGTCCCCTGGATCTGCTGATTTTGCAAGAGACAAGATGTCATGAATATGTGTAACGTGCAAATCAGTCCAATCCCCTCCTGCGGCCAAATTCAGCTAAGTAGTTATAACTGCTTAGCAGTGAAATGTTCTTAGCAGTTCCGTTGGTTACCAGTGAATTTGTCATACAAATTGTGTGTACACACGTTCACTGGTCATCAGCTAGAGTCTGTTGAACTTATATTTAATGCTTTCAAAGATCATATCCAATTCTGTAACTTAATTCTCTCTTGTTTATGTTTATTAGGCATTCTAGGGTTCTGCGAAGCTTACTTTCTCATCATCATACATTGATATATCTTGACCTAATACATTGTACAGTCAGAGCACTAGAATTTCAAGTGTACTTTGTAACATCGTGGGACTCTCTAGAGAACTGTGGTATAATACAAAAATGTCAACACTATAATATGTACACAATATACAGTGTACGTGCACCTCCACACATAACATGCATTTAGCTCTTTCAGTCTGTGGCAAGTGGCATAGAATACCGTACATGTAAACAGTAACACATACATGTACTGCACTTAATTAGTTTCTACAACATGTATAGCCTAGGGTATGTACATAGTATGTATGTCGGATTTTGGTCTGTATGGAGAATGAATAATAGGCACTTCCATGTCATGTTTGTGTGCATACATGGCTAACGTATGTACACATCCATGGAGTTTGTTGTGTTTTTATGCACGTACTGTAGGATCTTAACAAGCGTACATGTACACTGTATGCACATTTGTGTACAGTAGCATTGAGTACAGCGCCGTTGAACTGTAGCATTAAGAGCCATTATGGTTTACAGGTTAGTTTAAACCCTGGAGGGGGCAAACCATTGGGCTAAAAATAGCCAGCAATTCATCAGGATTCAAGGAAAGTGAAAAGCCAGCTGTGTGTTTACATGGATATGGGCAGCTTGTCATCCTGTGCGCTCGTTGGCTCGTATAAATAAAAAGCTGTTGCAGTGTGTTGAAGGGAAGCCCCAAATATTGACAAATCAACTTGTGTGTGTTCATGTTCATGTAAGTACTGTTTATATTTTTATCTGGAATCAGAGATTCATTTGGATTTAGAATCGGGGCATTTGGGAATTTAAGTTGTCACATTGATATCAGAAGTACATGACATACTCAGCTGATGTTGTACCAGTTGTTGTTCAATCCTCTTCTGAGGAATATAATGTACTCTGATTGGGATGATTGACAACATTTGTCAACATGTTATGTGTACATTAACATATTTATTAACGTATTTATTAACATTTGTGAAGTTGATAAGTTGACAACCTGTCATTATTCATCTTCTGACAGCAACATTACAGATTAACATGTCAAGAGTTTAAGGGATACTTTCGGTCATTAATTAACCCTAACCACTCCAAATCCTGCAAAATCCTCAAAGGGGCACTTTTTGGGGAAAATTCAGCACTGTTGGAAACTGGTACTTTCACCTCTTCAAATAGGACAAAATTACTACCTGGCAAGAAGTACAGGCCATGAGTGCTGAATATGAAAGATCAACGAAAATGCATGGTGCATTTTGAAGATAAGGGCATGTGTCCAAAAGTGCACAGATGGATTTTGGAGGATTCAGGAAGGTTCCTAGCCAGAATACCTCGGGGGTTAGGGTTAATGTAGTAATCGCTTCTCGGCCTGATGGCCATCTTCGAGTTGTGATAATGCTAAGCAATTTGCTCGGTTCACATTGTAGCCATCTAGCATTGAAAGTGCATCTCGTACCTGGATGATAGCCACTTTGGCAAGTGAGCGTTGTGCGTACACTTTAAATGTGAACGCTATGGTACTACACGAGCATAGTCTTCTGCCAGCCAGTGGTTGCTGGAGATATTCCGTGGTTACGCACATCAACTGCAAAATACACCAAATGCAATGCACTATCGCTGCCCTACTAATCAACTGTGATCTAGCAACATGTGCCCTCAATAGCTCATGCACGGGGTGAATATGATGAGCTCAGTTTTGTTTCTTCTAGAAATGATACCCTGTACATAAAGTGTCTCATTTGTCAATTAACTGTGTAGAGCACACATGGAGGCAGTTAATCATTTCACTTCATATAATGCTAAACAACATTCACAATTTATGACTCAAAATTCAATATTTGCTTTTCAGAATTACATGTACATGTAGTATAGAGCACACTCTGTAAAAAAAAAAAACAATTTAATAAAAAAAAAAAAATTCCTATGCAATATTTTGAAGTTTTTATCAGTCACTATGAGTGACATACATGTAAATTGTATCTTAAGTCTGAGATATACTATTGGTAATCTCAAAAAAACATACATGATCACAAATTCACATGTATGCTTTGATTGTATCAAACATCTCTTGAATTATTTCTGTCTGAGGTGCTAGATCATTTCAGTTAATCCAATTGTTTTGCAAATGAATTTTCGACAAAAAATTCCACATTGGAATAAATACAAAAGATCTAATTGCATCTAATTAAAAACTACATACATGTACTTGTTAATAAATGGCGCAATGAAATAAGCTGAAACTTTCACAGGTTGGTTTTTATATGTTCCCTTGATTCATACATCATTACATTGGTTTCTTCATCATATTCATCTTTAAGATAAATTTGCGATGGTTATCTATGGGCAAATAAATTTGCTGATAACTAAAATTTTCATAACCATCTAAAATTTTCATTTTCTTGACTCCCTAGCAAAGTGTTCAATGTCTGAATAGCTTGTGTTAGCAACCGCAGTATTAAGTAAATTTGGTACTAAATGCCCCGTCTTCTGATTTCGGTCATCATTGAATAATAACTGCTTCGTGTGACTAGAATTTGGCTGCCTTACTATATGAGCTGCATATTTGACCTGCTGTGTCTTAATGAAATCTGAAATATTATTGCATTTACAGATTTGAAGAAGTCTTAAAGTCCCAATTTTCATCGTATAACTATCCTCAGCATCCTCATCCTTGTCCTGCCTTAACTCTCCGCCCTTAATCACCTGCCTCAGCATTTTCCGGTGTGCCGCGTCTATTTTGTTGAATTGCGCCAATGTCAAATGCCATGTTTGCGAGGCGTATGTCAGTCTAGATCGTATGAAGACGTTGTAGTACGCCATCCTAGTGCTAAGCCTGAGGTTGTAGTTTGTTAGGAGGCGCTTAAATTCGGCAAACTTGGCTTTGGCATTTTGGATTCTCGAGTTCAATTCAACATTACCGATACCGATTTCCTTGAAATTTATCATGCTCCCCAGCATAGAAGTATTGATGCATTTGTGGCAGAGTTGTAGTATACTGGTATACAACTACAATTTTTTGCCCTAGTAGTCGTACTCAGAAATTACTAGGCTTGGGCGGTTTTTCGGTAAAACCGAGTAGTTACGTTTTTTTTTGTTTTTTTTAAACCGACACCAAACCGAGAGATTTTTACTAAACCGAAATACCGACAAATTCGGTTTCAAAAATAAAACCGCAGTTTTATAAAAATCATTTGTTTTTTTAGCCCCAGAGCGGGGTAATTTATCCCGACAGTCCAGGCTTTCACTTAATTTTACTGGTCTTCATTGTATCCTTGTTCTTTGGCGATGATTATTAAAGCAACGCGTTTCCCGTGATCATTAGGAACCCCGATGGATGAATTGTTATTTAAAATCTTATTTTTCAGCACCCGTTTGGCCAGTTCGGCACAGTCAACGGATTATACAGTCCATTTTCGTAGTCATGAGCAATATACATTTGCTACTATGCAAATCTATTCAATCACAATGTGTAGAAACAGGCCTGTGATCCTCAAACACTACCTGTGCACACTACACACACAGCCATCAGCACTACTCGGTTGCACCATGGTCGCATGTGGTACGGTATGTAACATGTATACGTACATGTAATGTACGTGCACGTAATATACATGCACGTAATATACATGCACGTAATATACATGCACGTACATGTATTGTGTTCTCGTGAAGAATTCCCTTTTAAGTTTTTTCGTGTTGATAAATCTTTGAGTTGAATTTCCCATTGCTACTATTTAAAAATGAAGAAATTATGTCCCAGTGGAATAAGATTATTAACCCTAACTCCCTAGGCCCATTTGCTTACACATAACCTGAATCCTTCCTAACTCCCTAGGCCCATTTGCTTACACATAACCTGAATCCTTCCTAACTCCCTAGGCCCATTTGCTTACACATAATCTGAATCCTCCAAAATCCTTCAGTAGTAAAGCAAGCACATGACATGTACAATGTATGCACACATGTGTTTCTAATCTGTGATACATGTACATGGCCAGGGACCTTCCTGCATGCATGGAGCAATAAACAGTGTCCACTGACCCAAGCACTGACCTTGCAATCACTACAACTAACATGGATGTACATGTACCATGGAAAGGCAAGTATGCCTAATAACCTCAATCCTCCAAAATCCTTCACTTTAGCAAAGAGCATGTAGCATGTAACCTCAATCCTTCACTTAAATCATCCACTTAAATCATTCACTTAAACAAAGAGGATTTTGGAGGATTTGGGAAGGTTAGGGTTAATTACAAAGTAAAAATAACTAGGATTTAGTACAGTCTTTATGATTTTGACTAGCCCGCTGGACTACTTATTTGGCTAGGCCAGCAGACTACCGTAATACATGTATGTCGAGCCCAGGTTTATGTCTCGTAACAAAAAATATAGAAATTTTTTATTCTTACAAATTAATAGGCAACAGTAGAATAAATATTTTTGTATTGTCCTCTGATTATATAGTGAAAAAGAACATGTTATATGAGGACTTTTTAATTATTTTTCTTTTCTTCAAAAAAAAATCTCGGTAAAACCGTGTTTTTTTCCCGGCGGTACACCAGCTAGCCAAAAATTGAAAACTGCCCAAGCCAAGGAGATACTACTCATAAAAATGCAGTAAAACTCTGATTTGTAGACATTTTACTAAAATTGTATACTGGCTTTAAAGCTGGATCTAAAAGTTTTCTTGTGAAAATTCTATTAATTTACGGCACACCATACAAGCTACGGAAGGTGCCATTTATACATATATGTACTTTATTTTGTGTTTTAAGTGATACTACATTCCTATCATGTTGTGTTTCTTGTGTCCACAACTTAGTACACGTCTTGCACTTGCTCATCAGCTTACATGTATTTCCAAGTCTTCAGGTCATGTATCGCCTTCAGTTCTGTGACTTGTGAACCAAGAAATAAGAGACTTGAGTGGTGCTTATCACCGTGAAGTGATGGAGGAAATGACTGAGCAGTATCCAAGAGGGGAGGGAGGGACACTACGTTCCACTCCAGTGGATACCCTTCTAGGCAGTTTTTGGTACCTCCTCAAATGTACATTATCAATTGAAACCACTGACCCTATCACTTAACGGGACAAACAAGAGAACAAGTGTCTGTCTATGTAGTGTACTTGATCAGCTTTTTCTAGGTGAATATGTACATGTATTACATATAAGGCTGTGCGTTTTCGGTTATTTTGGAAACCGGGTACCCTTAAATAACTTTGTAAAAACACATAAATACACGTGAATGTATAAAATAACCAATATGAACACAAGTTTCTCTTGTTTTATTAGAGTCATAACAAATGTGGACTTACTGTAATAATTTCCTGCCTATATTTTAAAAATGACTAATAGCATCCCCATTCCCACTGTAACACTAATAGCATCCCCATTCCCACTGTAACACTAATAGCATCCCCATTCCCACTGTAACACTAATAGCATCCCCATTCCCACTGTAACACTAATAGCATCCCCATTCCCACTGTAACACTAATAGCATCCCCATTCCCACTGTAACACTAATAGCATCCCCATTCCCACTGTAACACTAATAGCATCCCCATTCCCACTGTAACACTAATAGCATCCCCATTCCCACCGTAACACTAATAGCATCCCCATTCCCACTGTAACACTAATAGCATCCCCATTCCCACCGTAACACTAAGAGCATCCCCATTCCCACTGTAACACTAATAGCATCCCCATTCCCACTGTAACACTAATAGCATCCCCATTCCCACTGTAACACTAATAGCATCCCCATTCCCACTGTAACACTAATAGCATCCCCATTCCCACTGTAACACTAATAGCATCCCCATTCCCACTGTAACACTAATAGCATCCCCATTCCCACTGTAACACTAATAGCATCCCCATTCCCACTGTAACACTAATAGCATCCCCATTCCCACTGTAACACTAATAGCATCCCCATTCCCACTGTAACACTAAGAGCATCCCCATTCCCACTGTAACACTAATAGCATCCCCATTCCCACTGTAACACTAATAGCATCCCCATTCCCACTGTAACACTAATAGCATCCCCATTCCCACTGTAACACTAATAGCATCCCCATTCCCACTGTAACACTAATAGCATCCCCATTCCCACTGTAACACTAATAGCATCCCCATTCCCACTGTAACACTAATAGCATCCCCATTCCCACTGTAACACTAATAGCATCCCCATTCCCACTGTAACACTAATAGCATCCCCATTCCCACTGTAACACTAATAGCATCCCCATTCCCACTGTAACACTAATAGCATCCCCATTCCCACTGTAACACATTTTGTTAAAAAAATAATCGGAGACTTCCATTTATGTGGCTTAAATGTTCAGTTGGAATCTTAAGAAGTCGTTTACGGGTAATTGGAACCCAAAAATGGAACCGGGTAATGACCGTTTCGGTCGGGTATCGGGGTACCCAAACACAGTGACTGATAATTACTGACTCATTTATGCAGAAGTAACGGTAATATGACATTTTTATGTGGGGTATTATTTTCAGCCACTGACGGTTAATCTAAAAAGTAGCACTCCGATTCCACACCCTGTTAATTTCGACCATATTGTCCCTTTAACCAGTTCGCGTCGGAGGCCGTGTATACACGCAATTTTTTTTTGCACCGCGGATCGGAGAGCGTCTAAACACGCCATAGGAAACTCCGGAATATTTGTATGCATGGTCGGTTGAGCCACGCGTGTACGGTGACATGCTCGGAAGTGCCTGCCACCCGCTGTGGATGCTTCCATTAACGTGTGTGTGGGAAAAAGAAACCCGCCACAGGGGCCCAGAAAAACTTTTTTATTCCCGACGCGAACTGGTTAATAACATACTAGAAAAATCTACTTAAATGGAAGGTACAACTGAGCTTGGGTGATAACACAATATCGATACCTTTTTTTATTTGATTACAATATCGAGAACCTTTTCAAGTTATCGAGATATCGGCAAATCGCGATTACAAAAATATATCGCGATTAAAATAAAGTGAGAAACAAAAGCGAACTACTTCAAAAGCACACACAATATGAAAATGAATTTGTGATTTATTGTGACGCTTGTAGATGGGTACATACCCGTGGTTATCGGCTCTAAAGCAATCATGTGTGAATGAAACAAAGTAGTTGTGATAATATTGAAAATGCGATATATGTTAGCCGGTTTATCGTGGTACAACTATGGAGGAAAGAATTGATGACAAAATTGCTTCTGTGTGTACATGTATGTTTGCTTTGAAAGCATAGATACATAGATTGGTTGTACACTGTACATGCCATACATGTCCAACCAGTCTGTGAAAGATTGAGCTCAATGAATTCACTACGTCTGTGCTTGCTTTTGACAACCAACCTAACAAAATTCCAGCTTATTACGTTGTCGTTAACGAGAAAATAAAAAACAGTCTCATTTGTTTTAATTAATTATAATTCATAAACATTGTTCGATAATGTGAACACCTACATGTACATATGTACTGTGGTGAAACTTGCCTTATTGTTACATGTATTTGATAATTTGTTCAATGTTTTGTTTTATGAAATATAACTTGATAATTAACCCAAACCTTCCCAAATCCTCCAAAATTCTTTTTGCTAAAGTGAAGGATTTTGAAGGATTGAGGTTACATGCTACATGCTCTTTGCTAAAGTGAAGAACTTTGGAGGATTGAGGTTATTAGGCATACTTGCCTTTCCATGGTACATGTACATCCATGTTTGTTGTAGTGATTGCAAGGTCAGTGCTTGGGTCAGTGGACACTGTTTATTGCTCCATGCATGCAGGGAGGGTCCCTGGCCATGTACATGTATCACAGATTAGAAACATGTGTGCATACATGTCATGTGCTTGCTTTACTACTGAAGGATTTTGGAGGATTCAGGTTATGTGTAAGCAAATGGGCCTAGGGAGTTAGGAAGGATTCAGGTTATGTGTAAGCAAGTGGGCCTAGGGAGTTAGGAAGGATTCAGGTTATGTGTAAGCAAGTGGGCCTAGGGAGTTAGGAAGGATTCGGGTTATGTGTAAGCAAATGTGCCTAGGGAGTTAGGAAGGATTCAGGTTATGTGTAAGCAAATGGGCCTAGGGAGTTAGGAAGGATTCAGGTTATGTGTAAGCAAGTGGGCCTAGGGAGTTAGGAAGGATTCAGGTTATGTGTAAGCAAATGGGCCTAGGGAGTTAGGAAGGATTCAGGTTATGTGTAAGCAAATGGGCCTAGGGAGTTAGGAAGGATTCAGGTTATGTGTAAGCAAGTGGGCCTAGGGAGTTAGGAAGGATTCAGGTTATGTGTAAGCAAGTGGGCCTAGGGAGTTAGGAAGGATTCAGGTTATGTGTAAGCAAGTGGGCCTAGGGAGTTAGGAAGGATTCAGGTTATGTGTAAGCAAGTGGGCCTAGGGAGTTAGGAAGGATTCAGGTTATGTGTAAGCAAGTGGGCCCAGGGAGTTAGGAAGGATTCAGGTTATGTGTAAGCAAATGGGTCTAGGGAGTTAGGAAGGATTCAGGTTATGTGTAAGCAAGTGGGCCTAGGGAGTTAGGAAGGATTCAGGTTATGTGTAAGCAAGTGGGCCTAGGGAGTTAGGAAGGATTCAGGTTATGTGTAAGCAAGTGGGCCTAGGGAGTTAGGAAGGATTCAGGTTATGTGTAAGCAAGTGGGCCTAGGGAGTTAGGAAGGATTCAGGTTATGTGTAAGCAAGTGGGCCTAGGGAGTTAGGAAGGATTCAGGTTATGTGTAAGCAAGTGGGCCTAGGGAGTTAGGAAGGATTCAGGTTATGTGTAAGCAAGTGGGCCTAGGGGAGTTAGGAAGGATTCAGGTTATGTGTAAGCAAGTGGGCCTAGGGAGTTAGGAAGGATTCAGGTTATGTGTAAGCAAGTGGGCCTAGGGAGTTAGGAAGGATTCAGGTTATGTGTAAGCAAGTGGGCCTAGGGAGTTAGGAAGGATTCAGGTTATGTGTAAGCAAGTGGGCCTAGGGAGTTAGGAAGGATTCAGGTTATGTGTAAGCAAGTGGGCCTAGGGAGTTAGGAAGGATTCAGGTTATGTGTAAGCAAGTGGGCCTAGGGAGTTAGGAAGGATTCAGGTTATGTGTAAGCAAGTGGGCCTAGGGAGTTAGGAAGGATTCAGGTTATGTGTGAGCAAGTGGGCCTAGGGAGTTAGGAAGGATTCAGGTTATGTGTAAGCAAGTGGGCCTAGGGAGTTAGGAAGGATTCAGGTTATGTGTGAGCAAATGGGCCTAGGGAGTTAGGAAGGATTCAGGTTATGTGTAAGCAAGTGGGCCTAGGGAGTTAGGAAGGATTCAGGTTATGTGTGAGCAAGTGGGCCTAGGGAGTTAGGAAGGATTCAGGTTATGTGTAAGCAAATGGGCCTAGGGAGTTAGGAAGGATTCGGGTTATGTGTAAGCAAGTGGGCCTAGGGAGTTAGGAAGGATTCAGGTTATGTGTAAGCAAGTGGGCCTAGGGAGTTAGGGTTAAAGGATTTAAATAAATGTTGTAATTTAACCAAGTCAGTTTTACATTTTTAATTATTGGACCTTTTTGTTATTGTTGTACATTTTCATGTACACTAAATCTAAAAAAAAAAAAAAAAGTTATCTAAGAAAACATAAGTGAACGCATTTATAAATAAATATTTCAGTCACAGGTGGTATAATTTTGGTAAAATTATTGAAATATTTTCCAAAATGAATTCCTGTCTCTCAAAGAAAGAATTTCCACTTTGAAATGACGACACAGAATCTTAATGTATTCTTGTTAACAACACAATGAAATAAGCAGAAGATTTGCACAGGTTAGTACATGTACGTGTCTTTATTAACCAGTTCACGTCGGGAATATATATTTTTTTCCGGTCCCCCGTGCGGGTTTATTTTCAGTGAAAAATCTGAAAAAGTTTCTAGCCATTAATAATTCTTTTTGTCAATGAAACTAAGTCCAGACACCCAAATAAACACCTTTACTCATTGACATTTCGAGAATTAAATGGCTAGTTTTTTAATTACGGTTGTGTTTGTTCAGCACAATTAGACCGTTGGCAAGCTCCGATGCAACGGCCTATTAGCGACCAGCGCCCGGTCGAACAGACGGCATACCGGGAGAGAGAGGAAAGGCCTCGTAAACAATGGATATAAATCCGTCTTTACAAATTCTTGGCTGGTACGTCAAAGGAACAGGTCTTGGATAAAGGGATTACGCAAAAATCAACAAAAAGAGTGAACTCGTTCATTGTTTGCAGTGCCTTTTGTCCGGGGCCACCGAACCGTGACCCCATGGACTCCGAGAAACGATTGCGTGTATACAAGTCAGCCGCCACGACGGCACGCCACATGTGGCGTGTTGACAAGTCTCCCGGTAACACACACAAAAATCGGAATGCGTGTTTAGACGCTCTCCGATCCCCGGTTCAAAAAATAAATGCGTGTATACACGTCCTCCGCTGTGAACTGGTTTATAGACATTTGACCAATTCTGTGTATACTGGCTTATTGTTAATTTGACTTAAATGTTCCCCAACCACAAAGTAAACACAACAAAACGGCCAAACACAGGCATGGTCATAGAAAATCACTGT
The DNA here is from genome assembly GCA_029582265.1 of Zoroaster sp. YZ-2022. NCBI lineage: Eukaryota > Metazoa > Echinodermata > Asteroidea > Forcipulatida > Zoroasteridae > Zoroaster > Zoroaster sp. YZ-2022. Next base: position 13,823,515 of record CM055820.1, read on the forward strand.
AATTAACGTAATTACGTAATTAACATTGATACTGTTCATGTTAATACTACAGGGCCCAATTTCATAGCTTGCAGAAAATTTGCTTAACCAGTTCGCACCGGGAATAAAAAAAGTTTTTCCGAACCCCCGTGGCGGGTTTATTTTTACCGCACAAACACGAACAATGGTGCTCGCCAGAGCGTGACCGGGGAGACCGCATCTTCCACCGTATGCTTATGGCTCGTTGCCATGTCGACCGGGAATCTATACAAATATTCCCGAGAATCCTGTGGCGTGTTTAGACGCTGTCCAAAAAAAAATGTGCGTGTATACACGGCCTCCGACGCGAACTGGTTAAGCATAAGCTTATTTCACAGGTTAGCAAGAAAATTGAGAGTGGCGTGTGCGTGCTCACCATGGATTTGTATTGTTGCGCCACTCATTTACTAGCAATAATAACAGCTGGCAAGTTAGCGTGCCTTTCTCTATGCTCAACCCTCCTACACATGGAGGCCACTCCAATCCACTAAATTTTCAATGTTTTTCACCAACCTTTAGTACATACAAGCCTGCTGTCCTTTTCAAGTAATCTTACAAAATCAACTGTGTGGCACCCAAGGCCACTGTAAATGTTTGAACATAATAGTATAGCCTGCAATGTATCAATGGGAGACCACTTTACCCTGCAATCTCAGTGGTGTGACACAGAAGGTGACCATAGGAGGCCACTGGCAACTGCTAATGGCTTGGAGTGGCCTGAATGGGTTGTTTCAAAAATTGCACTGATTTTAAAGGTTAGCAGCATTATGAAATGCATAATAAAATTTAAATTAAAAAAAAAATTAAAAAATTTCTATTGCGCTGTTTCCATTTAAAAATGATCAAAAGCGCATAACAAAAATAAACACGCCATTAAATAAATAAACAGATAAATACAAACAAAAAATTTATGACAATTAATGTACAGTAAGCAAAAAATCAACCAGGTTTAGCAGCTGTATGAAATTGGGCTCAGATAGGTCAATTCTTGGTGTGTATTATCTCCTCCCTCCATCCACCTCCTCCCTCCATCCACCCCACCCCACCCTACCCTACCCTCCATCCACCCCCACCCTCCATCCACCCCACCCCACCCTACCCTCCATCCACCCCACCCTCCATCCACCCCACCCCACCCTACCCTCCATCCACCCCACCCTCCATCCACCCCACCCCACCCTACCCTCCATCCACCCCACCCTCCATCCACCCCACCCCACCCTACCCTCCATCCACCCCCACCCCCTCAATAAATCAAATAAAAAAGAACAAACAAAAACTATTAACAAAAATAATAACAAACTTGAAAATAAGCAAAACACAATTATTCTTGGTACGGATGCTGCAGTCAAGCATGAAATACGCATTCTGCATTATGCACACAGTTCTACTGACCACTAATAATCAAATAATCCCAGTTGCCTATCGTACAAAGTGTTGATTAATATTGATATAATGTCATGGCCATTGCCACACACATACATACAGCATCAAACAGTCAAATCTAATTGTATTTAAGATTGCCAAGAATGCAGATCACTGAAGAAATTTAATTTGAAGCAATAATATGGTATGTATTGTACATGTTTATGTTAACAGCAAATGCATCATGTGTTCACAAATGTAAATTATGACGGTCACCTTATTGTAAGTGTGAATCGTCATAAATAATGTCACAGCCATTGCCACACTTAAGAGTGTCAACTGTCAATTGTGATTGACAAAGACGAAGCACTCACATGTAAGTGTTGTACTTGGTGTAATTCATGGAATGGATTGTTGTTCCAGACCTCGACCTTAAGGATTGAGAGGGCACAGCCACTTTGGCCTTGGCTGCATCAAAATTTCAAGGCCAACCAAAGGGGCAATAGGGCCAACTCCGAGGGGCACCATGGCAATGGCTGCGGTGGCCGCAGTGGCCGTGATTAAGATCGAGGTCTGTAGTTCATACATATACATTTATGAACACTAGATCTACATGTACATGATGTGTACATAAAACGATAAAGTGTCAATTGTCATCAATGATGTCATGAAGTCAGATGCGTGTATGATGGACGAAGATTAAGCCATAAATTATTCCAGTAGTAGCAATTGATTTACATGAAGAATATCAACAGTAAATTATGGTACATGTATTACTCAAGCATTAAGAATGGAAAATGTTATTAATTAAAAAAGTCAGTTTACATTGTTCAAACAAAAGGCAATTCTATTCATGATACAACATACATATATCTTATGTATAATGTATTTAAGCTTGTTCACAATGTCAACATACATAGACATACATGTAGTACTATGATATCTGGATAGTCCTTTCATGGCCATATGCAAAGTGTTAACAAACATGAGTGGTAAACATGAAACCCTAATGTACATAACAATTCATACTGTGTAAAGGAAATGTACATTGTACCCTCCAGTGATTAATACATTTTTATATTAAAATATTCACAACTGTATGATGTTATAGTGTTAGCCAGAGGGGTGTCTGGGTGTCTTTTTGACACCCTGTTTCAACTTTGGACACCCTATTTCATCTGTCATTAACATGTTAAAGTATTGTAAGTGAACAATTTGGACACCGTATTTCTAAATCCTGGCTAACCCCTTGTATGATGTACATACAGCTTTCCATACTGCACTCTACATGTGTATAATGTGTTACAAATAAAAATGAAGTACATGTCTCAATGGTGCAATATTCATAAAAAGATGTACACACAGCATGTAATACACAGTACTGTTGTGGCAATGTATCACGTATTTTCTTGTCTTTTAACTTGTTATTCGTCATCAATGTTTTACTTATATCATTTCGGTTTGTGGTAACACCATGTGTTTATCTCAACTATCGCGAAGCTGAGGTAGGCCTACAGGTTCTGAAAAGAACCTTATCGCACAACTCGTATCTCAACCTTCGTTAAGTGAGAAAGGTTCAAGGGAGAACCAATGTCAGGCAACTCGTTTTTCTCTACTGTCGCTAAGTGAGAAATATGGTTCAGGAAGAACCATGGGGACTTCACGGGTTAATATAGTTCAGGGAGAACCATGGGGACTTCACGGGTGAAGTGAAAAACAAGTTGCCCGACATTGGTTCTCCCTTGAACCTTTCTTACTTAAAGAAGGTTGAGATACAAAATGTACGAGTTGTGCGATAAGGTTCTTTTCAGAACCTGTACATGTACCTCAGCTTCGCGATAGTTGAGATAAACACATGGTGTTACCGCAAACCGAAACGATATCGATATTCCACCATGCAAAGCCTCAATGTTATGATTTACTAATGTTTGTTTGTTTGAGTGTGTGTAGATCCATGGTAGTGGTAAAATGAAAATGAAAACAGTCCTTGTATACTAATAGACGATATGATATGACCAATGAATGCACAATCACATGTTCACAAAAAAGGTCAAACTGCACCGGGCTCAAAATGTACACTGGTCTATGACAAGAAACCATCAAATCTGATATTTTGAGATATCAGCCGGGAAATTCTTAATTTGATTTATTTTTAATAAGGCACTAACATTACATCTGAAATCTTATTCATCTGAAGATTAAACAAATTCTTGATGTTATGTGGAGAAGTACAAAATATACAAACTCTGCATACAAATACACACACGTTTGTCCGGCGGGAAATCACACTGGTACTCTAAAGGTCACGCAAAGTGTAAACAAATTACATGGTCTATATGATGTATACATTATGAACATACACTATGTTTGGAATATTGGGCTTCAGATTCTCACTTTCTTAGACTTTATGCTATGGTCCCACAGGAATATTTCGATCTTTCTGTCGAAATATATTTCGATTCCTGTTTTTTTTGTTATTTTTAATAATTTCGTCAAAATCTCGTATAAATATCGACAAAATATCTGTTTTCCGTGAGGAAATTTATATTTTTGTATTTTCTCGACAATTTCGATTCATTTTCGATTTTATTTCGACGACTTTCGACTGTTTAGATCATTTCGACTGTTTAGACTGTTTAATTACATTGATTTCGATTTTTTTTCGAATAATTTTCGATTGTTTTAAAAAATTTGGATAAATGTTCCGATTTATTTCGACTGTAACGATTGTTTAGACTATTTAGAGAGTTCAGATTTATTTCGACTGGTTTTCGAACTTTTAGACTGTTAAGACTACATTGTATTTCGATTTCATTTTCAATAGTTTTGATAAAATGTCGACAAAATTTCGATAAATTTGATTGAAACTTTATCGAAAAATATTGGTCAGGTTTAATAATTTTCGATTAATGATTTTTTTTCCCGACAAATATCGACAGTTTCGATTTTTTTAGACTATTTCGACTTTTCTCGAGAAAATTTTGTAAAAAATCTAAAATCTTGACGAAACACGATCTAGAGAGTCGAAATCTCTGTGGGACCATAGCATAAGGGTTTTGAGAATGTTTTTTTTTTTTTTTAATTAACCCTTCTGTGACAGCAAGGGTCAAAATCAGTCAAAATGTTGATATACTTGCCAAGGTACATGTATGTCTACATGTAGTGCACTTAAAAGTCAAAAACTGTCAAACCTTACATTGTACATGTACGTGTAATAACTACATTTACAGGTCAAAATGAGTCAACCGTTTTTGACTGGTAAAAGCATTGTCTGGTATTGTTCAGGGTGGTCAAAATGACAGTAAAAACCAATCAAAATGCCCCTGTGTGCACATTTGGGTCAACAGTCAAAACAGGTAGTTGACTGATTTTGACCTCTATAGCAACTTGCCACGAAAGTGCAGCTATAGTAGGAGGGTTAATACAGGTACAGTCTGTGTATAAAGGACTTCTAAGCTGTATACATGTAAAATGTACATGGACCATTTTTGTACATGTATGAATATTCACATACCTAAATCTACAACTTACATTGTACTACTGTAAATATATACATGTACACATACATGTACAATGTGTACATTATGTGCAAATAAGCATGGGCTTTCTGTATGGAACTGGGTCGCTTGATTAACCTGTACATTACATTCATGTGTCGCTACATGTGTACAGTAGTCCATGTATGTACGTGTACAGTCATGCATCGTGGAGTGTCGTGGCCAAGCGGTCTAGTGCATCGGACTCAAGTTCTGGTGTTGTCAGAATGTAGGTTCGAATCCTGGCTGGTCGCAGCGCTTGTGGCCTTGAGCAAGACACTTGACCATAATTTCTTCGTCCTTCGGATGGGACGTTAAGCCGTAGGTACCGTGTACTAGACTGGAAGAGTAGGGGTTTACCCCGGTGTTTCTGGTTCACATAGCAAGCGCCCTTGTTTACAGGTTTCCTCAGGCTTCCAAGCTACAGTGCTTAAGTGTGCTTTTGAGGAATCTTTGGTTTCATTACCAGAAATGTATAATAACAATAATGTGTCACTGCAACCCCAAAGCATTGTACTTGGAGTGTCGTGGCCGAGCGGTCTAGCGCACCGAACTCAAGTTCTGGTGTTGCCAGCAGCAGGGTGTGGGTTCGAGCCCCGGTCGTGACACTTGTGTCCTTGAGCAAGGTACTTAACCATAATTGCTTCGTCCTTCGGATGGGACGTAAAGCCGTAGGTCCCGTGTGTTGTGTAATGCATGTACCGTAATTTCCTGTGTATAAGACGCGGCTTATCTGACTTTCAAAGGTACGAAAACGTCACTGCGTCTTATCTAACGGTGCGCCTTATCTGGTGTCGCTTGAGATCAAAGTGATGATTACCGCTTGTGTAACTTTCGGTGGACCTCAACCTAACAAAGCGGCCGTGTTTTCCAACGAAGGTCGTTAGCGTAAGATTTTCATGCATTCATTCACCGTAAATAATACTCACGAAAGACCTCACTCGTGTGTGACGTACCAAAAGCAGAATTCCCCTGTTTCTAAAAATAGCATGCCCAACATCGTACACGATCGCGCATTTTTATCTACAACGCTTTCTAATGACTAAGTCTCTATGCGATGTGTGCAAGGTTGTCAACTTTTGCCGTGTCTGTTTTTCACCTCGATTATTAATCACAGTGTATTCGCACAACACCGCGGGATCACTTGGGCGCAACCAGACTACTTTCCTGAAATGCGGCCAGCGTGGTGGTGGCGGCATGGTCGTGCTATAGCGCTTCTGGCATGCACTGCACTACTGAGCGGTCATGGTGCGCCTTATACGGTGGTGCGCCTTGTACGTTGACACTTTAATCACATTCCCCCGATTCTGGGGTAATGCGCCTTATACACCGAGCGTCTTATACGCAGGAAATTACGGTAAAAGAATGCGCCTTGAGCACCACTTAGTTGGTGGATACGTGCGCTATATAAGTCCACACATTATTATTATTATTATTATTACTTTCGGGGACCAGATAAAAAAACAAGCATTTTATTGATGAAATTCTTGCATGGAGGATGGTCAACAATTGATTTTAATTTTAAAAACTCGCTTTTTCCCTAGTGTCTCAGAAAAATCCTCCATTGGCGTCTCGGTTGGGAATCCAACCCACAACCTCTTACTTTCAGCAGACTTTTTAACCTTTGGTGTAGGGGCAAAAATCAATTCAACCCAAGAATGTCATTAAAAAAAACTATAATTGCGGTGTCCAGTAACAGTAAAAAAACAATAGAGATGATGATTCATGAATGTGTGTATGTACATGTGTACACTGTATAGTATACAATAGAGATGATGATTCATGAATGTGTGTATACACATGTGTACACTGTGTAGTATACAATAGAGATGATGATTCATGAATGTGTGTATGTACATGTGTACACTGTATAGTATACAATAGAGATGATGATTCATGAATGTGTGTATGTACATGTGTACACTGTATAGTATACAATAGAGATGATGATTCATGAATGTGTGTATGTACATGTGTACACTGTATAGTATACAATAGAGATGATGATTCATGAATGTGTGTATGTACATGTGTACACTGTATAGTATACAATAGAGATGATGATTCATGAATGTGTGTATGTACATGTGTACACTGTATAGTATACAATAGAGATGATGATTCATGAATGTGTGTATGTACATGTGTACACTGTATAGTATACAATAGAGATGATGATTCATGAATGTGTGTATGTACATGTGTACACTGTATAGTATACAATAGAGATGATGATTCATGAATGTGTGTATGTACATGTGTACACTGTATAGTATACAATAGAGATGATGATTCATGAATGTGTGTATGTACATGTGTACACTGTATAGTATACAATAGAGATGATTCATGAATGTGTGTATGTACATGTGTACACTGTATAGTATACAATAGAGATGATGATTCATGAATGTGTGTATGTACATGTGTACACTGTATAGTATACAATAGAGATGATGATTCATGAATGTGTGTATGTACATGTGTACACTGTATAGTATACAATAGAGATGATGATTCATGAATGTGTGTATGTACATGTGTACACTGTGTAGTATACAATAGAGATGATGATTCATGAATGTGTGTATGTACATGTGTACACTGTGTAGTATACAATAGAGATGATGATTCATGAATGTGTGTATGTACATGTGTACACTGTATAGTATACAATAGAGATGATGATTCATGAATGTGTGTATGTACATGTGTACACTGTATAGTATACAATAGAGATGATGATTCATGAATGTGTGTATGTACATGTGTACACTGTATAGTATACAATAGAGATGATGATTCATGAATGTGTGTATGTACATGTGTACACTGTATAGTATACAATAGAGATGATGATTCATGAATGTGTGTATGTACATGTGTACACTGTATAGTATACAATAGAGATGATGATTCATGAATGTGTGTATGTACATGTGTACACTGTATAGTATACAATAGAGATGATGATTCATGAATGTGTGTATGTACATGTGTACACTGTGTAGTATACAATAGAGATGATGATTCATGAATGTGTGTATGTACATGTGTACACTGTGTAGTATACAATAGAGATGATGATTCATGAATGTGTGTATGTACATGTGTACACTGTGTAGTATACAATAGAGATGATGATTCATGAATGTGTGTATGTACATGTGTACACTGTGTAGTATACAATAGAGATGATGATTCATGAATGTGTGTGTATGTACATGTGTACACTGTGTAGTATACAATAGAGATGATGATTCATGAATGTGTGTATGTACATGTGTACACTGTGTAGTATACAATAGAGATGATGATTCATGAATGTGTGTATGTACATGTGTACACTGTGTAGTATACAATAGAGATGATGATTCATGAATGTGTGTATGTACATGTGTACACTGTGTAGTATACAATAGAGATGATGATTCATGAATGTGTGTATGTACATGTGTACACTGTGTAGTATACAATAGAGATGATGATTCATGAATGTGTGTATGTACATGTGTACACTGTATAGTATACAATAGAGATGATGATTCATGAATGTGTGTATGTACATGTGTACACTGTGTAGTATACAATAGAGATGATGATTCATGAATGTGTGTATGTACATGTGTACACTGTGTAGTATACAATAGAGATGATGATTCATGAATGTGTGTATGTACATGTGTACACTGTATAGTATACAATAGAGATGATGATTCATGAATGTGTGTATGTACATGTGTACACTGTGTAGTATACAATAGAGATGATGATTCATGAATGTGTGTATGTACATGTGTACACTGTGTAGTATACAATAGAGATGATGATTCATGAATGTGTATGTACATGTGTACACTGTGTAGTATACAATAGAGATGATGATTCATGAATGTGTGTATGTACATGTGTACACTGTGTAGTATACAATAGAGATGATGATTCATGAATGTGTGTATGTACATGTGTACACTGTGTAGTATACAATAGAGATGATGATTCATGAATGTGTGTATGTACATGTGTACACTGTGTAGTATACAATAGAGATGATGATTCATGAATGTGTGTATGTACATGTGTACACTGTGTAGTATACAATAGAGATGATGATTCATGAATGTGTGTATGTACACTGTATAGTATACAATAGAGATGATGATTCATGAATGTGTGTATGTACATGTGTACACTGTATAGTATACAATAGAGATGATGATTCATGAATGTGTGTATGTACATGTGTACACTGTATAGTATACAATAGAGATGATGATTCATGAATGTGTGTATGTACATGTGTACACTGTGTAGTATACAATAGAGATGATGATTCATGAATGTGTGTATGTACATGTGTACACTGTGTAGTATACAATAGAGATGATGATTCATGAATGTGTGTATGTACATGTGTACACTGTGTAGTATACAATAGAGATGATGATTCATGAATGTGTGTATGTACATGTGTACACTGTGTAGTATACAATAGAGATGATGATTCATGAATGTGTGTATGTACATGTGTACACTGTGTAGTATACAATAGAGATGATGATTCATGAATGTGTGTATGTACATGTGTACACTGTGTAGTATACAATAGAGATGATGATTCATGAATGTGTGTATGTACATGTGTACACTGTGTAGTATACAATAGAGATGATGATTCATGAATGTGTGTATGTACACTGTATAGTATACAATAGAGATGATGATTCATGAATGTGTGTATGTACATGTGTACACTGTATAGTATACAATAGAGATGATGATTCATGAATGTGTGTATGTACATGTGTACACTGTGTAGTATACAATAGAGATGATGATTCATGAATGTGTGTATGTACATGTGTACACTGTATAGTATACATTATAACTTTTGCTAAAATATTTGTAAATGATCTATACTTCCTGTATACATACATGTACATGTATATACATGTAGAAATCAAGAAATGTCGAAACCAAACTGTGAAAAATTCAGCTCAATTGGTCCAATCCTTTCAAAGAAAATTCTATTAGAATTTCAATTAGAATTTCTGAAGAAAAAACATACACAAATATAATTTCCATCAAAATTAATAACACTTCATGATTTTTTTTACTCAAAAAAAGAGCAATTATTTTTTCATTCACACATGATTGCGTTAGAGCCGATAACCCCTCTACAAGCGTCACAATAAATCACCAGCGCTTAGCTGTGAGACACATGCAACCGCACCGTTTGCGTATGCACCATGGACATTGGCCAATTGGTTTGCACAGTGTGTAAGTACTTCTGTAGGCCTCTGTATGGCAAGCTCCTTTGTGATCAGACAGTTGCCTAACCATTTAAAAAGTTCGCTTTTGTTTCTCACTCTCGAAAGCTGTAAAGACTGGCCTAATTTTGTTTCCATGGAAGTTCTGACTCACAATCGTGATTGTTTTGTAATCGGGATATCTTTTTTTTAATCGCGATTTGCCGATATCTCGATAACGTGAAAAGGTTCTTGATATTGTAATCGAATAAAAAAAGGTATTGCGATATTCGATATTATCGTGTTATCACCCAAGCTTACTTTCATGAACATGTATGTATGCGGTATCTATACAGTATGTATCATACGCTGCACAGGTACATGTAACGATTAGTTATAACTTATGAAGTGTGTATGTAGATTTTTCATGAACATGTACATACATGTATGTATATGGTATGTGTCATACACTGTACTTGTACAGCTAACAATTCATTATAAAGTATAATCCTACGCTGCTATTCCAATTGACAAGCTCAGACATTAATTTTCCATGACAAGGTTGCACATACATTGTACATGCATGCTCGCAGATTAGTGATAAATTTGTTAATGCAAGCTTTCCGGTACTATGGGGAGCAAATACTTAGCATTCTGCATTAGGGCTTGTGTATGTGTACAATAATATGATTATATTTGTTCCTGTGTACGACGTCCCTTTGTAACCACAGTTGTTATTATTGAGAGTAAGGCCAGAACTGGTCACTTTCATTATGAAAACAATATTGAAAGGGATTTGCCATTTTGTTTTATTGGGGGGATGGGGGGGGGGGGGGGGTGGAGAGGGATTTTGTAATGTCCACAGTAAAGAATCACATAATATGTCCATCTGTACAATGTAGGGATCGCGTGATTCTCTCAACAAATTGGCTCCCTTACAGATCTTTTTTACGGTACAGCTGTCTTATTTTTCTTCTGTAAAAATCCAAATTGAGCCTGGGATGGAAAAAATGTCTATGGTCATTTGTGGTTCAGCAGATTCACATGTTTAAAAACTGGTGTTTCTGAAAGAACTGAACTTTTTTTTATTTATTTATTTTTTATTTATTTATTTATTTTTTATGTACTGTCAGTCACCCTAAACAAGACTAAGGGGTTACATATATGATGTTATCCACCATTTAAGCAAGATTACATTTGAACTACATGTACGTGCATAGTATGTATAGTGAGGTTATTTGAACAGGTTGGGGGGGGGGGGGCGTTGAGCAGCAATTGTTAAACTGTCATCTGGTCATTTGTCATGATTGTCATGATTGTCATGGTCCCTTTTATGATATGATAATAGGCATTAATATTTTTATGCATGCAGGAAATCTGACACAGATGGCTGCATATGAACCATGCATGTACTATTTTAAAAGGCAACATACATGTATGTATGTACACGTATGTTTATTGAGTTCCACAGGGACTTAAAGGGCCTACATCGTCATGATCAACAGGGCATGGAATCGGAGTGCTAGTTTTAGATTAACTCATTGACTGAAAATAATACCCTTCATGATAAGGTCATATAACTATTACTGCTGCATAAATGAGCCAGTAAATTTCAGTCACTGTGATCTTCTTAAACTAGGCTACCGATTCCATGCCCTGTTGAAAGTCGGCTCTGATAGTGAGAATGTTGTCCCTTTAACTCAAAACAGCAAAACAACGTATGGAATTAAGTCTGGAGTAATGAATGATTTTATTCAGCAAGTTTGCTTCAGTAGGCAGGAATGTTTTTGTGTGTATATAATACTAATTTTGACTCTATAGCAATTCTTGAATTTTGATGAGCAAATTGTGAATTTCATGTAGCATTTTGCTATGTGATACAAGCGAGATCCTTCACTGTCATGGACATTAGTAGAATTATTTTATCGCTTGAGAAGCATTTGTATAGTCTCCTAAACATATCAAATACAAACATTCATCACTACATTTGTACATGCAGTGTAAATCACAAAGTAACAAATACATGTACATTACATGCAGCAGGTTATAGGCTATAAAAAATTTAAAAAATATTTGACAATAAATGTGTACGAGTTAATTTTCTGTCCTTATAAGTGAACATCGGAATAAGTGAACATCGGAATAAGTGAACATCTGTCGAGGAAACCTAACATGTTTTATTCAACTGTTTTCTACAGCTGGCATATTTATAAATTGATTTGCTAATTTGTTTCACATGTTCAGCTATTCCCAATAGATATTTTAGAAAAAAATATTAGTGTAAAGTTGATATCAAACATCCCTTGAAATATTGCTGTTTGTTTTGTTTTGTTTTTATTATTTTTTTCAATTGAATTGTTGTCATCCGAAGATAAATTCAATGTTAGAATGAATACAACAAATCTGAATATACATTTTCACTGTGTTCTTGTTAATGACGACAAAATAAACGGAAACTTTCACAGATTGATTTTCATACATATCTCTTTGAATCCTTTGAGTATGGATGCATCAATTTTACCAAAAGTGTGTACCGAATCCCTCCTATGACTGCAAGGGTTAAAATCGCTCAAAATGTTGGTATAGGCCTACTTGCCAAGGTACATCTAGTGCACTTAAAAGTCAAACACTGTCGAACCTTATGTGTAATAAGTACATTTACAGGTCAAAATGAGTCGACCGTTTTTGACTGGTAAAAGCATTGTCTTGTATTGCTGAGGGTGGTCAAAATGACAGTCAAAACCAGCAGGGTTCGTACGGGTCATGGAAAACCTGGAAAGTCAGGGAATTTTGCTTTTGCATTTTCCAGGCCTTGAAAGTCATGGAAAAGGGTAAACTTATTTAAAAGTCATGGAAAGTCATGGAATTTTAAGACTTATTAAAACCAGTTCGCGTCGGAGGACGTGTACACACGCAATTTTTTTTCGCACCGCGTATCGGAGAGCGTCTAAACACGCCATAGGAAACTCGGGAATATTTGTATGCATGCTCGGTTGACGTGATAACGAGCCACGTGCGTAAAGTGACGTGCACAGAAGACGTGACCACACGCTGTGGAAGCTTCAATTGTCCTTTCAGGCGATGTGAAAACACGCTATTTTGGCAGAGCTCGTGCTTCGTTGACGTGTTATTGTGCAACACTTGTTCGGCACAAGAGCGGGGGCCGTGTAAACGCGCTCGCTTCACATGGGTGGTTGTGTGGGGGAACTCGTAAACCTGTTCCACACCTTTGTCTTTGTCTCCATTGAAATCTGTAAAGCTGCAGTATACTAAGATTTCTATAGACCAATTACCGTGCACCATTGTCCCATTGTCAATGCAGTGAACGATTTCCCCTGTATCGCATCGCAAAATGCGATGGAATTTCAAACAATGCATCGCAGATTTGGCGATACAAATTTCGACAGATTTATAAACATTTTTGAAATCATATTCACAAACCTTTAACGAAATAACGTTTACATGTATATTTCCGACCAAAAAATATCGAGCTATATCCGTCCCGACTGGGTTTGTTTCCGTGTGTCCAGGGGTACGTCCGAGCGACGTACGTGTTCAACGATGGCTTCACGCCGACGCGACGGTGTTAATGCAACAGTAAACACAACTTTATTTTCCAGCAATCCGAAAAGGTTTTTTCCCGCAATGCCTAAATTTCTATGTGCATGCATTATTTTTCTGCTGATTAATTAACTACGAGCGAAATTCCCGAAATGGAAAACACGCAACAACCGCCCATTTTTAAAAAAAGCTTCGCACGTGTTTATTTTTTCTTCTCCTGAGTTTGGGGGTTGGAACATTGAGCAATTGAGCCACCCCCTATACACAATAGTACCGTGTTCAGTTCACGTGCGCTTTAAGTTTCATACGATCACTATGGCCGTGTTCAACAAACTATAGAAACGTTACTAACTTCGTTTTATAATAAACGTTTTTGAAAATTAACAAAATGAGCATTCATTTATATAATTATGTAGTGGTGAGATTTAGAATCATTTCGGCACACAATATGATCGCGCTTTCAACCACTCAATTTCTGACGAATTTTAATAATCAAAATCAAGCTTGATCATACCAAAAGTAACGTTACACTCGGCGAAATTCACTTTGAAAAGCACCCGAACATGTCGAAGTCGGTAATTTGTTTTCGTGATATTGCCTCTGTTTTAGCGATCGATAATAATGTAAACAAAAAAAGAAAATGGACGGAGGACTAACTTTCATGAATGATTGCAATTTGGCGAAATAACGGTTACACGTGAGTTTTTTTTACCACCTGTGGCTATCGGACACTAAAAATTATTATTTCTGGTAAAATTTGGACATTCATATTATGAACCAAACGACAGTAAAGCCTTTAAAAAAAACCACCTTTACCTAAGCACACTACATACTGTAATTTTAAGCATTTTAAAATTTGCTACACAAAATTTACAGATTGCTATACAAAAAATTATTTTGCAATGCAAATTCAGTTTTTGCATCACAGTTTTGCTATGCAAAAGTTTTGAACGAAATCGTTCCCTGATTGTTACTCGGTACCATGCCACTCGGATAATGGGGAAGGAATCCTTCCTCCATGCTCGGTTGACATGTAAATACGACGAAGAATTCTTTCGAGTGCTCGGTGGACTTCTAAAGACGCAACACCAAATACGCCCTCCTGGCTACTAATTCCCACGGGAAACTCGCCAATTTATCTGCTAATAAGCTAAATGGGGGTGTCTCGTCTTAGTTTCATTGACGTAACCAAAAAAAATTCACGCAAAAAAAAAAAACCGCACAGGGGCCCAGAAAAACTTTTTTATTCCTGACGCAAACTGGTCTTAAAAGAAAAAGAAACAAGACAACCGGCAACCAAAAAGACACAATTTCTGGGTCACAAGTTCACATCAAAGAAATGTCTGCCGACTTTGGAATGTTGAATGTATCAATTTGGGATTAGAACCAAGACAAGAGTTGTGGCTATTGTTCACTTGACAATGACTGACAGGTTGTGGTTTTACACTCCCTGACCAAGAGACAATAACCTCTGGGACCCGGTTCTTGGCATGGTTTACAAACTATTATAAACTAAACACGCGTGGGTCCCACTCTGCCTGGCACGCGGGTACCCCGCTCATCTGGCTTTTGCCTAAGCAGTGTGGTAGCGGAACCAGCGTCGTTTAACGTTGAATGCTTATAAATAGATCACGGCAGGCCACACAATTACAAATGCGGCGCATCAAACACATTCTCTTGAAAAGAAACAAAGTTGCCGGCCAATTAAAATGTATCAATAAAGCTTCCTACAAGATGAAATAAATCCCTCAGTGGCAACAAATTATTGTTGTTCACAATTAGTTCTCGAACTGAACAAAGGACATTTTGGGGTGTTTTTGTTTCACCGTGGAATAAATTATAGCGTATCGATAGCCATCGGCCGATTTATAGCGTATCGGTATTTTTTTTATAGCGTATCCGGGCATGCCTGGCTAGAACACTGGTGTTATGCGAATCTACTTAGATTCGCGTTGTTAATGTTGGGCGCGCATCTTCGCGCGAATCGAAAAGTCATGGAAAAGTCATGGAATACTTGTTGTAAAGGTCATGGAAAGTCATGGAACTACCTGGCAAGTAAAAAAGTGTACGAACCCTGACCAGTCAAAAATGCCCCTGTGTGCACATTTGGGTCAACAGTCAAAACGGGTAGTTGACTGATTTTGATCACTATAGCTACATGTACATGTACTGGCCACAAAAGTTCAGCTATATAGTAGGAGGGTTCTTAATAAACCTTTTCACATTAATATGGGCCAACTTGTAGATGGAACAGAATCTCCTGAATGCCTGAAGAATCTTCAGGGGCATATGAGTGGCCAATGATTTCTTTTTAGAACAATTTGCCTTAGTTTAAAAAAAATGGTGCATATTAATACCGTAAAAAGGGTTTATTGTAAAATACTTCTGAAAGGCTCTTAGAAAACTTAGTTGCAGACATACAGTATCACTGCGGGTCATTGATCACAATGTAACCACAGACACATTGTTCTTGCAGTTAAGATCATTGTGTGGTTCAACAGATTCACACATATACTAATACTGGTGTTTCTGAAAGAAAAACTGAACTATAGTGAGGTTATTTGAACAGATTGAGGGTGGGGGGTGGTGGTGAGCAGGAATGGTTAAACTGTCATTTGGTTATATGTCATGGTCCCAGCCTGTTGACTTGATGACAAATTATGCATATTGCATTCATTCCACCAGGTTTTGCTAGGCAAGTTTTGTGACATGGTGTCCTTGTTACGTAGGTAGATGTACCATTCATTATCCTTATTATGAGTGCACATTCTCACTTGTTCTGTTCCTTGAATAGGAGCATGGTGCAATGACCCACTTGTACAAGTGTACATACATGTAGTACATGTATGTAACATGACATGTAACATAGATTTGCAATCAATTATCTGCAAGTATTGTTTCATTTATAAATTGCATCCATTTTGTTTTAACTTGTCATAGTTCATGACAGATTGGAGATTTCTTACAGTAAACAGTGGCTTTAATACATGGAATATCATATTCTTAATCAATCATATATTGAATATATATATCAAATTTACAAAAAGTTGTCCTTCAATTTTCTTTAATATAAAAACAGAAAAAACATCTTATAGTTTTTGCTGTTGTCTCAAAAACATGAGCACCTATTGTGATGTAATTTTCACAGGTTAGATTTCTGATTATTTCATGAAAATTAGAAGTACGTTACCAAATACCAAATGTTTTGATCAATTATTTTGGGAAAATTCTCATTTGAAAGTCATTTATGTTCTTTATTTCTTTAAACAAAGAAAATACAAAAATGTAGATCTGTGTGTACTGAGAAAAGAACAAAAAATGGTTTTCATGTGTTGCCATCTAATTAGTGCTGGGACGGTTAGCCAGTTAACCGACCGAAACTGCACTAACCGTTACCTGAAACCAATATTTAAAAAATACGATTTTGGAAGAATTACTGCCCATTTTTTTTGTTCTGGACTTTCTTTTTTGCCTTAAACAGTCTTTGCTGGATTTTTATTGATGCTTTTTGATTGAAAATGTATACAGATTGTGCCTTTTGCTGACGATCTATTTTGTGTGGCTGTCGGGTAGCAACTTTTAGTTAAATGGTTAACTGACTGTGAAAAAATTGGTTAAACGGTTAACAAACTAACTGGTAACTCACAACACTGTATCCTATGATTGATACTTAACACCAAGGACAATCCAGTGATTGTTACTGAGTGACATTTGACTCATTATTAAAATGATAAAGCTTATTCATACAGGCAATAATTTCCTGATTTTAAAAAAATATTATAAATCTGGTATGGTACCATGCGCTACCATTGGTTTAGTCAAATTAAGTGAGCAAATTTTTCATAATTAACTAATTTATTTTTTGTTGTGGAGTGACTCCGACTTTGACACTTTTTCAGACAAGAAGATCTGATATAAAATATGCTCTCCTAAGGGTTATAAATCAATCTTGGTATCTGCATCAGATTCACCAGGGTATGTGCTTACTACAGAGACATTATTACAGTTTGGTCATTTTACAATTAGGAGTAACCTCATTAACCCTCCTACTGTTTGACCATTTGAAACCATTCAAAATTTTCACTTACCAAAATGGCCTATGGTTTTGTACACACATGGTGATACCATTTGAAACGTGTTGGTAGCAAGCTTTACTACCATTCAAATCCATTCAAATGGTTTTTGAATGGTGGATACACTACACCTTGGTGTGTTTCCATAGCCGAATGGTTTCAAATGGTGAATGTACGACACAGTGGCTTATAAATCATTCAAATTGTTTTGAATGGTGGAAACACTACACCTTGGTGTGTTTCACAACAAACGAATGGTTTCAAATAGTGCATCAACTTGTCTGAAAAAGGCACCAAAAGTAGGAGGGTTAATTAGCATTATTACAAGGATTCGGTTACAGATTGATTGAGTCAATTATTCCAGTAATAGTGTACACGAAAAATCACATTCAAATCCCTATTATTAAGCAAAATTACGGACGAACTACATTTTTTTTCTTAAATTTTTCAGAAATGAGTGTAATACCATAATCTATAAGTGAAGACTTGGTAACAATGAGCTAAAAATAATTGAGTCAAAACAAAATCAATTCTTAAAATGTTTTGTTCAGGACACTTTTTCATGGAATTGCCCCAAAGTAAACTTTTAAATAATAATTTGTTAACCCTAACCCCCCTAGGTATTCTGGCTAGGAACCTTCCTGAATCCTCCAAAATCCATCAGTGCACTTTTGGAAACATGCCCTTATCTTCAAAATGCACCATGCATTTTCAATGATCTTTCATATTCAGCACTTATAACCTGTACTTCTTGCCAGGTAGTAATTTTGCCCCATTTGAAGAGGTGAAAGTACCAGTTTCCAGCAGTGCTGAATTTTTCCAAAAAAGTGCCCCTTTGGAGGATTTTGAAGGATTTGGGGTGGTTAGGGTTATTTTGATTAATATGGTGAAGATCACCACTGTTCCCTTTAAAATCTAAAATACCAGTGAAATCGCAAAACACAGAATAAACTTATTTTAACCCTAACTCCCTAGGCCCATTTGCTTACACATAACCTGAATCCTTCCTAACTCCCTAGGCCCATTTGTTTACACATAACCTGAATCCTCCAAAATCCAAAAGCAAGCACATGACATGTACATACAGTGTATGCACACATGTGTTTCTAATCTGTGATACATGTACATGGCCAGGGACCCTCCCTGCATGCATGGAGCAATAAACAGTGTCCACTGACCCAAACACTTACAGTACCTTGCAATCACTACAACAAACATGGATGTACATGTACCATGGAAAGGGAAGTACATTATGCCTAATAATCTCAATCCTTCAAAATCCTTCACTTTAGCAAAGAGGATTTTGGAGGATTTGGGAAGGTTAGGGTTAAGGGAAGGTACATCAGTGGTATTGTCGGCAAAACTGCTTCTATGAGTATGAATCAAGATGCATTAAACAGCCAACTTGTGACAGGTATTGCATGTAGTATATTAACCCTAACTATCCCACATCCTGCAAAATCCTCCAAGGGGCACTTTTTAGGAAAAATTCAGCACTGTTGGAAACTGGTAATTTCACCTCTTCAAATGGGGCAAAATTACTACCTGGCAAGAAGTACAGGCCATAAATGCTGAATATGAAAGATCAATGAAAATGCATGGTGCATTTTGAAGATGAGGGCCATGTTTCCAAAAGTGCACCGATGGATTTTGGAGGATTCAGGAAGGTTCCTAGCCAGAACATTTAGGGGGTTAGGGTTAAGTTGTATAATTTAAAAGAAAATAGTGATAATGTATTCAGCTTAATTATCTATCTTAGGAAAGACTTGTTAAATTCAATCAGGAAGTTATTTCACTTTTCTTAAAAATGATAACAGAAACAAATTATTTCTAGGGAAGATTAATACCATTATCAGCTTTATGCTTTAGACATAAAACACAATAAAGGGGGCCACTTTGCATCCGTCACGTTAGCAGTTTTTCTTATGGTTGTTATTTATTTTTAAGTACCTGAAACCGACCAAAAAGTGTTTCAACATGTGAATGGACATGCAGGCTTATACTAGAACTAATTTGAGTTGATTTATTTTATTTTTAAATTTTTTTATTTATTTTTTTACCCTCAAATTTCCATAAAAATTGGACGGAAAAAGTTACCTCACTTTTCCGTCCATTTGTTGATGGAAATTTTAGGCTAATTAAAAAAATAATAGTAATAATCAACTCAAATTATCTTTAGGATAAGCATGCATGTCTATTCAAATGTTGAAATTCTTTTTGGGTGGTTTCAGATATTAAAAAAAAAAATTACAACCATAAGAAAAACTGCTAACGTGACGGTAGGAAAGTGGCCCCCTTTATTGTGTTTTATGTCTTTAGTAAGTTTTACATTATAATTAACAATCCGATACCTGCCCTGACCCGACCCATGATTCCAATGAAATTTTAATACCAACCTTCGTATAAATGATTTTATTATTTATTATTCCTCCTTCGTGTATGACTGCAAGGGTCAAAATAAGTCAAAATGTTGATATACTTGCCAAGCTACATGTATATCTAGTGCACTTAAAAATCAAACACTGTCAAACCTTACGTGTAGTAAACTCATTTACAGGTCAAAATGTAGGGCAAAATTAAATCAAAGGTCAAAATGAGTCGATCATTTTTGACTGGTAAAAGCATTGTCTTGTATTGTTCAGGGTGGTCAAAATGACAGTCAAAACCAGTCAAAAAATGCCCCTGTGTGCACATTTGGGTCAACAGTCAAAACAGTCAGTTGACCGATTTTGACCTCTGTAGCTACTTGCCACTAAAGTGCAGCAATAGTAGCAGGGTTATTATGGGTTTAATTACATTGCTCTTCAACCCATTGCTCCAAGCACACATCCTCTTAATCATGATCTGTACTAAAAATAACAAATGTCGGCCATCCCTGTACATACTGGTCCTTTAATAACAGACATACTGTTTATTTTAGGGAATTTATTCATAGACTGTTTATAGGAATTTTGAAAAGGACATTCATCAGAGAGGTCTGTACTTTATTATTGAAAGATTGATCATTTTATCGCATTTTTTCTATGCAGAATTACGACATGGCAAGCCACCGGATAAACCACCGGACATCCCCTGCAAGATGGAAATAATACACTCACCTCCGATACGAATCCCCACAAGTCTAAGAGTCCCCACAAGTCTAAGAGTCCCTCTAGACAAATCCAGAAACCCCTGTCAATACGAGGACAGTCCTAAAACGGACAGTGAACTCTTACATGCCCAAGGCATGCATCCATTACAGATGAGGCCGGCATCACAGCCCCATCAGGAGTTGACCTTTGACACAGTACTTAGCAAACAGCTGCCTGGTCATTTGGTGCAGAGACAAGAGTCCCCTATTGATTATACAACAACGTCGGAGAGGGAGGGGCAGAATGTGTCCCCCACAGGACTGGTCAAACTTAACTCACCGTTAGAGATGCAGGTAAAACATCTACTAGATCCAGTATTTTGTAAGATTATTATGACATCTTGGTAAAAGAAAATTATGAATTTCAACTACATGTACCCGTTTTCATATCCATGTGTGTACTGATCAAAAAGTGCAATCCCCCTTCCCTCCACTCCACTTTTGCCCATTCCACCAAAAGGGAACAGGAATCAATCCATACATATATTAATCCTTCAAGACTTAGTCAAAAATTTGAAAATCAGACTAGAATTAAAACAAAGCAAATCCTTTCACACACATTTCATGTGGTAGGCAATGTTGCTACTATTGGGGACATAATTTATTAGTTTGATTTTATTTTTAATTTTTAATAACTTACCTTGACATGTGACACTGAATTTCTTCCACAATGAAAAATATCTTAAATTTTTTCTCTCTTTGAGAACTCAATTTATTTTGAAAAGTACAGTCATGTGTTTAATTTGTGGAAGATAAGAAAATGAATTATTACAGAATGAAATGATTACAGAACTATTTTAATTTTCATTTTCAGGAGAATATTTCTAGTCTGGTGAATGCCCCCCTACCTGTTGTAAGAGTAGAAAAAATGTCGCCTCAACAAACCTGCGACGCTACAATTCAATCTCTTGGAATCTTACCGACGTCTTTGGCAAACATACAACAAACGACAATCGAGCTGGCCCCGGTGCCAAGCCGGTCGCTCCAGTGTGCTCCTAGTCTACTCCAACAACAGCCTCAAACATTACTACAGACAGCTAAACCGGTTCAACCCGCAATGGTCCAGTTGGCACCGGTTCCAGCAGGTATGATGCAGACTGTTAAACCTGCCCTTGTTCAGCCCCCTCCGATCCAGCCAGCACCAGCTCATACCAGTCTGCTAAAACTCGCACCCGCTCAGCCAGTACCGATGAAAAAGAGTAAAAAGCTGTCTCCAAAGAAGAATATATTATGTAAAGGCAAGTATTAACACTAACCCCCTAGGTATTCTGGCTGGGAACCTTCCTGAACCCCTATAGGTATTCTGGCTAGGAACCTTCCTGAACCCTAACCCCCTATAGGTATTCTGGCTAGGAACCTTCCTGAACCCTCACCCCCTATAGGTATTCTGGCTAGGAACCTTCCTGAACCCTAACCCCCTATAGGTATTCTGGCTAGGAACCTTCCTGAACCCTAACCCCCTATAGGTATTCTGGCTAGGAACCTTCCTGAACCCTCACCCCCTATAGGTATTCTGGCTAGGAACCTTCCTGAACCCTAACCCCCTATAGGTATTCTGGCTAGGAACCTTCCTGAACCCTAACCCCCTATAGGTATTCTGGCTAGGAACCTTCCTGAACCCTAACCCCCTATAGGTATTCTGGCTGGGAACCTTCCTGAACCCCTATAGGTATTCTGGCTAGGAACCTTCCTGAACCCTAACCCCCTATAGGTATTCTGGCTAGGAACCTTACTGAACCCTAACCCCCTATAGGTATTCTGGCTAGGAACCTTACTGAACCCTAACCCCCTATAGGTATTCTGGCTAGGAACCTTCCTGAACCCTCACCCCCGATAGGTATTCTGGCTAGGAACCTTCCTGAACCTTAACCCCCTAGGTATTCTGGCTAGGAATCTTCCTGAACCCTAACCCCCTGTAGGTATTCTGGCTAGGAATCTTCCTGAACCCTAACCCCCTATAGGTATTCTGGCTAGGAACCTTCCTGAACCCTAACCCCCTAGGTATTCTGGCTAGGAATCTTCCTGAACCCTAACCCCCTATAGGTATTCTGGCTAGGAACCTTACTGAACCCTCACCCCCTATACGTATTCTGGCTAGGAACCTTACTGAACCCTCACCCCCTATACGTATTCTGGCTAGGAATCTTCCTGAACCCTAACCCCCTATAGGTATTCTGGCTAGGAATCGTCCTGAATCTTCCAAAATCCATCAGTGCACTTTTGGAAACATGCCCTTATCTTCAAAATGCACGGTGCATTTTTGATGCATTTTTGATGATCTTTCATATTCAGCACTTATGGCCTGTACTTCTTGCCAGGTAGTAATTTTTGTCCCATTTGAAGAGGTGAAAGTACCAGTTTCCAACAGTGCTGTATTTTTCCCAAAAAGTGCTCCTTGAAGGATTTTGCAGGATTTGGGGTGGTTAGGGTTAAAGGGAATGTGCAACATTGGTAAGGTTGGCAAAACTGTTTTTACGAGAATGCTTACTCTCTTTGAATGAAAGTTTCAGCTTATTACGTGTTGTTGTATAGGTAAAAAAAATAAATAAAAAAATGCGTTCAGATTTGTTGTATGAATTCATTCCAACACAGAGTCTAGGAAAGAGTGTTCTTTCCCAAACTTTGTACATTTTTTTCACTTTTCTTAAAAGTGACAGCAAGTGACAAAATTAATTCTTAAAGGGACAATATCGTCACGATCAGAGCAGACTTTTGACAGGGCATGGAATCAGTGTCCTATTAGAAGATGAACACAGTGACTGCAAATTACTGGCTCATGTATGCAGCAGCAACGGTAATATGACCTCATCATGTGGAGTATTATTTTCATTCACTGAGTTAATCTAAAACTAGCACTCTGATTCCATGCCCTGTTGATCGTGACGATATTATCCCTTTAAGGGAAGATTGATTCCATCATCAGCTTTACATCAAGGAAGTATCACGTTACAGTTGGACAAATGTTGCTATTTTTGAAATAACAATTCTGAACCTTACCTACATGTATAACCCTAACCCCCTATGCATGTATTCTACTGTCATCCTGTTAACTGTATTAAAACCACAGAATAGCGGTATACCTGATTGCAACAAAACCCATCAAAACCCATTGCTCACTGCAACAAAATCCAACTTGTTGGATCGTGTTGCAGTGAGCATAGTGTAGGGTAATGTATCACCTGTTCAACACAATGTTGAATAAAGAAAACCTTTACTGTACGTAGAGACTGTTTTAAACTTCAAGGAATTAAGGTTGAATGATGACTGATGCTCTTGTTTTGATAGACCGAGAGTATGATGTAAACAAGCATTGCGGTGTGTGGGTAGAAGCAGATCATAGACAGTGTACAAGATCACTCACATGCAAGGTATGGTCACTTTGACCACTCAGTGTGGTCATTGCATTTACATTGTACTGTAGTCAATTTATATTATGGTCACTAACTGGCAACTCAGTTTGGCCACTCGCAATGGTCGGTAAGTGGAAACTCATTGTGGCCACTCACAGTGGGCAGTAACTCGCATATCACTGTGGTCATTTGTAGTGGTCAGTAACTGGCAACTCAATGTGGCCAGTCACAATGGTTGGTAAGTCATTGTGGCCACACACACACAGTGGCCAGTAATTGGCAACTCATTGTGGTCGCTGATTTTGGCTGTTCATTGTGACAGTCACTCACTGTGGTCACCCACTTTGGTCAATTACTATACATGTAGACAATCTATAAGTTGGTTTAGATTAAACGGACTGTTTATCATTTAGAAGTCGGATTGGTGTAGCACTTTCTTTGCATTCCACCACTCTGACCTCTGACCTCTGTTCTAATCCCACTCCAGTCCAGATGTGGATCGTCTTGATTTCCACAGATATGTCCTCTTGATAGTCAATGCTGTGCATTTCAGAATTAAACCCTCTGAAGATTAATGAATTATAAATCGATTCTTGTTGAATTATAATGTTAAATCAATTTTTGTTGTCCTTTGCCTCCTTGATAGACACATGCCTTATCATTACGGAGAGCTGTTAAGGGAAGACGGAAACCGTTTGATGAGCTTCTTGCTGAACATAAAGCCCGATCTCAGGCCCTCACTGCAGCCAATAACCCATCCTTGCTGAAAAAGCCAGTACCGTCGTCATCATCAACGCCAACGAGTAATCATCCAAGCAATCCAACGACACAAGGCAACACGAGGCCCACCACGCCTAAAGCTATCACACCCCGCCCAAACACACCCAAAGCAACCACCCCCAAAGCGCTCACGCCAAAACTGTTAAACCCCAAAACTCACACTGGCAGTTTGCACGTCAAGTCGGAACCACATGTGAAAGCACAGGTGATGTTCCAGAAGATTATGCCAGTTCCGGGGCCCGTCAAGACTTTCAACCTCAACTCAGTTCTTCCAACCAAGTAAGATGAATTCCAGTGATATTGCAAAATTTAGAATGCCTGCTTTTTCTAAACAGTGCTTTTATATCCAAAAAGTTGTCAAAGGAACAGTTCTTAGTATTTTATTAACATTTTTGACTGATTTTAGTTAGAATAAAGTAACCATTTTGAAATGCAGAAGTTTAAGGATATTGTTGACATTTTCCTGAAGACAATCAGAGCATACTGATTGAAACGTCGAGTTGTAACCTCCAGTTGTTTTCAGAACTAATTACTACTCAATATAGAATTGCACACGGTGTCACCGCAAACAGTCTTTACTGATATTGTTAACTGTTTGACAACCGTCTCATTGTTCATTTTAAGTGGCTTGCTTAAAGAAGAGAAAAACATTTCTTTAGATTATTCTCTCCAAAATTTGATAAATGCCACAGACTGAGGGAAATATCAGTGAGTCTTTTCAGTGAGTTATCTGAATTCAGTGATTTTTTTTATTTTTATATGCACATAAATGTATATAAATTTCAAAACACCTAGGCAGTTATCACTGATTTTTCCCATCAACCAGATTCGTCCCTATGATTCAGAACTCTATAATTGAACAATTATAATATGAATTGATTTGTAATTTCTGCATTTTTGTCAATTCCTGCAGAACACCCCCTCCTTCGCACCCTCCTCCTCAGGTTTTCCTGCCCATCCCTGAGGCACCTTCACCTCAGAGTCAACCCTTTCAGCCAGAGGCTACCTGTAGTAGTAGCACTGGCCACAGTAAACCAAGTGATGGGGAGAAGATCACAGAAGGAAAGGACAAGTCAGATTTCTCCTGTTCACATCACCACCCACGACCAGTTGCAGTAAGTTTCCAGTACTAACCCTTTGGTTTGTTTTGCGCATATGATGGCATGTCACCCACGTAGTCATGTGTTTTTCAGTGCGTGTCAATATACATGAAATATGTATCTGTGTACAAAAGTTGTAGTTAACACAAAGTTAATGAATTGGCAATATGGAACTTACTTGAAACTTGAAAGATATACTTGTATACGAACAATCATTCCATCATGTCTTAACATATAATGAACAAAACTTCTCTTACTTTTTTGCAATCTGCCATCTTAAAACCAAGCGTAACCGATCACAAACTTCGGTTCACCTTTAGTCAGAATAATGTTGTCATTGCAGCACAATCAAATTCGCGAAAACGCTTAACCAATGACCGAAGCCCAAACATATTTCTGGTCAGGGTCGCGAAAACGCTCCCCAGATTTGGAGCTGATTTCATTCCAGTCGAGTGTCCTTAATATATTGTCACTCCTTGTCATCTTACAGATGTGTTCATATGGTGCGAGACAAGTTGGCAAAGGCCTATATGCTTTCAATCGGAGACTTGATCATTTACGATCCACCATGGCTGCCTTAGTGGAGAAACATACCTCACGACCTCCTCCATTGAAGTAAGTAATATTACTGGGACCATGAACTATGCCGTGTTGTGAAAATTCATCAAGAGGGAATAGTTTTCAGTTTATGTTAAATCTGATTATTTAAAGGCTGGGGAAGTTACCAAAGCTTAAGATTTTAAACAAATTATTTCATTTTTTATGAAAGAATCTGAATACATGGCTACTTTTGCTATAAATCCGTAATGTCTACAAAAGTAAAATTAAAACAAAAAGTACGAATCGTGAATAAGCATTTATACATGTCCTCTTAAGACTTGGCATTTAAGTGCACAAAATATTCTCTCGGTATAGTTCAACAATTTGAAATATATATGATGCTTGAATTGTTGGTATTTTGTGAGTTTGATAAATTTTGAGGCATGCCACTTATTTCATTGTCATTTGTTTCTCCATAATCACTACAGAAAAATGTGTTTATCAAGTGAGTTATCAGAAGAAGGTCCTATGGACATATCTCCTCCGTCCGATGCTCCCAATCTTCAGATGAACAATTCTGCATCTTATTCTGCTGCCTCTTCAAGTGCATTCTCTTTCTCCAATGTGTCTCTGTTTGATAATGTCCCCGGTGGGAGTAAGACTTCTATGACAACGACATGTGCGAACAGAAGCAACAGTGGTGCAAGTACAGTCAGTAGGGTTAAAAGCTTGCCAAATGCCGTGCATAACAATTTCAGTAAAGGACTCGGAACGGCAAAGAAACTCAGCAAGATGACGAGTAAAACGTCCAGTAAATCCGGAGATGGGAAGGCATCGTCATCCCAGCAGCATCCCGTCAAGAATTCAAAAGCTCGGAGGAAAAGTGGCGGAGGAGTTAAAAGCAACGCTGGTGTAAGTGGCAGCGTTACGCAGAATTTGTTTTCAGTATCTAGTGCTGGTCAGGGCACACTCACCCCAGTATCGAGTGCCTACTCCATTGTGACAAATAGCGGACTACAGCCGGGGGATATACTCGGCAGTGGACTTGTCGGTTTGGATCCCACGACCATCACGGGGCAGGAACTATCAGGAAGCCTACTGAAGAACCTGCGTTTTGTGGTGACAAACATTGAGCCGAATGTCAACGGTGGAGGTACCACTAATACAACCACCCAACAGGCTACTGGTAACTTCACCCTTCCTCTCCTTAATGCAACCCTCGGAAATGCGCTAGGAAATACACCAGTATTATTAGGAAATCTGGGAGCCCTTGCACTGCCTTACGATGGAAAGTTGAACATCAAGTCTCGGACAAAGAGTGCCAGTTCTAGTAAATCATCGGCAGAGAGGCAAGGTCATCGACTGTCTGGTGGCAATACAATGACGGGACTTCAGAATGTAGCAATAGTCAATCAGCCTTTTATTGAGTGTTCATCACAAGACGCAATGGGCTTAGTAGGTGGAGGAATTGATGGAAGTGCCACTGTGAATATGTGCCAGCCCCTCCAGAGTCCTCAGTCCAATGCACTAAGTCCTCAACTCAGACCGGTAAGATGATCCTCCGACCTCAAATTGTACCCTTCCCCCACATTCCAATGTCCTCCTCCCAATCGTCTCCTATCCCTACCACATGCTCACTAGCTGATTTGTAGTCCATTTGAGATGTGAAACCCGAGTGATTCAGGGGCAACTATTTCATGTCTATAATCAAGGATCTTCAAGTGGGCTTATATCCCTGTACCCCACCGTTCAGTTAAAATAGGGTATTTCATGCTTTTGTTTTGTGATTTTCTGTAAGTCTACCGGTTCACTATATGTACACATGTTGTGCACCCATTCTCTTACATCCTAACTAATTGTGATACATGTATAGTAATAATAATCTCTGTCTCGTATTAATTTTCTAAATTTTTCCAGTTTCCTTTAACTCTAACCACCCCAAACCATTCAAACTCCAAAAGCTGGGTTTGTTGTATTTTGATGGACTCACTACTGTATAGCCCAGACAGGGATACTTTACATGGGGCCAGGTGTCCTAATTCCAACTTAAGTCCAACAGTTGGGTGGTAGTGTTTGTGCACGGTGTTAGATTTTGATGGACTCGGTACTGTATAGCCCTAACAGGGATACTTTACATGGGGCCAGGTGTCCTAATTCCAACTACATGTAAGTCCAACAGTTGGGTGGTAGTGTTTGTGCACGGTGTTGGATTTTGATGGATTCAGGAAGGTTTTTAAATAGCTAGGGGGTTAGGGTTAAGGATAGCAATGGATTATTTTAACAATTTCAGTGATCTTAAATTCTCCATTTGTACCTAGGTTTTGGATGACAGAATTTCATTTTGAAATTATTTCAGTAATTTTATTCATAGGATAGCACCTGAGACAAAAATATACATCAGCAAGTTTACAAGAAACAAGTTTAATTGAAAACTGTGACTGATCATTTATGCATTTTGAGATTACCAATAGTGTTAAGTGGCTTAACCCTAACTCCCTAGGCCCATTTGCTTACACATAACCTGAATCCTCCAAAATAGTAAAGCAAGCATAATGACCACTACCATTGTATGCAGATGACATGTATGCACACATGTGTTGCTTATCTGTGATACATGTACACAGTGTCCACTGACCCAAGCACTGACCTTACAATCACTATAACAAACATGGTTGTACATGTACCATGGAGGAAGGAAGGCAAGTATGCCTAATAACCTCAATCCTCCAAAATAATTTTTGGGACAGACCAACATGTACCATGTAACACCAATCCTCCATTTTCATCCAGTGTCAAATGTAGCCTAATAACCTCAATCCTCCATAATCAACCAAGCAAATAATCACATCTGCCCTCAATCCTTCAAAATCCTTCACCACTGCAATTTCCACATAACCTCAATCCTTCAAAATCCTTCACTTTAGCAAAGAGGATTTTGGAGGATTTGGGAAGGTTAGGGTTAAAGGTTCATACCGACTTGATAATTCAACCGACTTGATAATTCAACCGACTTGATAATTCAACCGACTTGATAATTCAACCGACTTGATAATTCAACCGACTTGATAATTCAACCGACTTGATAATTCAACCGACTTGATAATTCAACCGTGCATACTAATGCATTCAGTCTGTATCTCATTGACAGAACTCTGCTAATAAGTTTTAAGAAAGTCTATGGCAAATCATTTATGTATTTTGAGATTACCAATAGTGTTTGGTGGCTTTAAGGTTCATACCAATTTGATAATTCAACCGTGCACACTAAATAATTAAGTCTTTGTCTCGTTGATAGAACTCTGCCAGTCCACAGCTTTCCTCACCCATCCCTAACGGCATCATTCCGTCACCAACCAACATCACATTCAAGCCATACGCAGGGACTGTTGCAGCCACATCCACTGTGGCCAATCACGTACAACGAGGGGTTAGTCAAAGTAGAACGAGTACACCTTCACCGGGTACTGGCTCAATGGAAGCGTCAACCAACATCAGCGGGCATCTCCTGCCTGGCTCATTTAATACAAGTGGTAAGAATGTTGCTTTTTAATTGATGGAATTCTTGTGTCAGGATATTAAATAATTTATTAGATCTTTGCCCTTCATCGGAAAAAAATTCACAAGTGACTCAGCTGTCTGCACTAATAAGCAGGTTCTTCTCTGAACCAATACACTATTATAAATCATTAACCCTCCTATAGGTTTAACACTCAAAGACACTCAAAATGTTTATGTCTCTCTTAACCCATTGACTTTGTGCAGTGCACTCAAATACACTCAAAATTTGTATGTAACTCCCAACTCATTGACTTTGTGCAGTGCACTCAAATACACTCAAAATTTGTATGTAACTCCCAACCCATTGACTTTGTGCAGTGCACTCAAATAAATGCAAGGACATGTGGCTAGGAGGTCAAACCAAAACCACTCGACAGTACATACACAGCTCTGTATGACTCTGTGGTTTGACCTACTAATTGGCAATGCACCCAAAAATACTCAAGTGACTGTCTGTGAGTGCCGTGCTGACTGGGCTAAATTTCAGCCTGGGCATAGGAGGGTTAATAGAGATAATAACATGGTACTACTGCAAACATGTTTTTTTTTAAAGTTGGAGGTGATGAGTTTGAGTCCTACCCGAGTCACCACTGAGTGTGAGTCACCACTGAGTGTACAGTGCTTAATAGATACATCAGTGTGAGTCCTACTTGAGTCACCACTGAGTGTACAGTGCTTAATAGATATGTCAGTGTGAGTCCTACCCGAGTCACCATTGAGTGTACAGTCAGGGATGCCAGTTTTCCGGCTATTGCCGGAATTCCGGCTTTTTCATATTTTTCCCAAATAAATCCGGCGTTCTGTCTTTCATCTGGCCGGGAAAAAAAATCACCTTTACAGATTACGTTAGTCTTGGTTATCAAGACGTTCTTACCTTTTCTTTTTTTATGCCATCGCGTAATACACTCGGACATTTCACCGACAAAGGGCATTCGATAGTAGCAAGATAACGAGCAACGTCTTGAACTAAAACTAGCCCATATTGCTCTGCCATATTGGAAACAGTGCGTGTGGGTCTGTGTAGTGTGTGTGTGTTGTATACAATGCATTGTATACATGGTAATCGCAACGTGATCATAAAGATTGTGTTTCGCGGCCCACATTTTCTGAATTTTTGACTGATTTTACTGACTGATTTTACTCAACTTGGCTACCGAAAGGTAGGAAGAGGTGTGGATCTGAAAAATTGGCTTTGGCTTGAATCAAAAGACAACAAGGGATTTTTTCTTTCCGTGTGCAAAAACATTCACTCTTCCTTAGCGGGAATTTTTTTCCGGCTCTGGAGGAAAGAGCTACTGGCATCCCTGGTACAGTGCTTAACAGATACGTCAGTGAGTTTGAGTCCTACCTGAGTCACCATTGAGTGTACAGTGCTTAATAGATATGTCAGTGTAAGGCAAAACCAAATCAATTGCTAACTTGTTAACAGACTAAATTTTTGTTTGAATGGTTTGTGAATAAACCGATATCTCCAAGCACGTAACTGAGAGTACCAA
This sequence comes from Zoroaster sp. YZ-2022, assembly GCA_029582265.1. Taxonomy (NCBI): domain Eukaryota; kingdom Metazoa; phylum Echinodermata; class Asteroidea; order Forcipulatida; family Zoroasteridae; genus Zoroaster; species Zoroaster sp. YZ-2022. The sequence goes on from CM055820.1 coordinate 13,855,271, forward strand.
TCATCGGGAATGTGATTTCTCCATTTTTTTTTTTAATGGAAATCTGGGTTTTTTTGGCCGCAAAAGTCAACTAATGTGAATCATGTGAATCCGATGAGAAAATCGGGGATAGAATATACTAATTAATTATTTATATTGAGGTTTGCGTGCCAAAATTTACTTACATACGTTATATCTTTGGTGATGTTTTAACGCATAAACTAAATGTCGTAAGTGCCCACGTTGAGAACAAGGTTGAAGTAGAGCGGTGGAGACTAAATTAATGACCCGATGCTGCTAGATCGTTTCTGTGCATATCATGCGCTTGAAAAAGACTACAGCGCGATCGTACTCATAACGATTGGTACAATTCGTGCATGTGTTGCGCCGGCGGGGTGCTGGGTTCGAACATGTGGATTGTAATGTCTAATTTCTGTGCTCGTAACACACGATGCAGGCATTGTGCTGGTCTGGGGAACAGACTAAAGGTAATTTTCCATCGAATTTGCACCTTGTGTGCATGCGGTACATGTGTGTATACGCGCGCTTTTAATTTACATAACAAACACAGCGCAATTCATGTACTTTCAACATGTCTAAAAAGATGATTTTGCTGCAGGGAGACTTGTTAGTTCATAAGCTTGACATTTGGTGGAATATGTTGCAAGAATCCGTTACCGTGGATGGACATCAGATAGAGTTGCATCAGTGCTTCGAAAAACTAGCGGCTGCTGGAAAAGTGATCTGTGTACTTATTATTGCGATGACCGTCAACAATTCTACAAGGTCAAAGGAAGGGATCCTTTTCATGCAGTGATAAAACTTTTAGTTTTAGATTATTTAGAAAGATTTATTTTTTTTAATTAAAAATTATAGCCTACTAATGAGTAGCAAATCAATGAACTGAAAAAAAAAAAAAAAAATTAAATATTTTTTTAAAATTTTATTTAAAACAATTTATTTATTTTTTTCGAGGGGGGAGGGGTGTTTGTTGCACATTCGCCCCGAACAAGGCTTAAAGCCACTTAAGGTACGGGGCTACAATACAATAGAAGAAAAATAAAAATGTAAAATGACTCGGAGGAGCTGAAGGTGGGAATTGAGATTCAAAATTTAAAGACAAAATCACAAAAATTGCAAACAGAAATTGCTCAAAAGATGTCCCAGGAAGGTTTAGATTGCACCACAGAGCATCTAGACTTAAAAAAAATTCCCGGACCCAATGCTGTAATAAGCTTTGCGCTCACAAGGCTTCGCGCTCCACGCTCGCACTGGTTCGTGCTTCATTCTTACATTTTCAGCTTCTTTGTTCACAGACCAGTCACATCCTTGAATCATGTATTCTTGTACATGTAACTTTTAAGTTGCTTTTAAACTTATCCTGCCAGAGTTATTGTGACTAGGTTTATGTAAACTGAATTGAACTATAGATTGGAGTTATAAGTGGAAACTGTAATGGTTTTACACATTACAAAGCGACCGATTTAGAAAAATTATCTACAAAGTCCTCTTCTTAGCCTATGTTGTTTTTCATTTTCTCTTCCTTGTGTAGGCAAACTTTCACTCGTTTCACCAAAGGGCAGCTCTCAAAACCTTCAAAAGTCCACCTTGAACCAAAAACACCCTCATCACCACCAGCACCATCGACTTCAACAACAACTGCAACAGCAGCAAACGTTGCAGTTTCATCCGCTGCAGCTTACATCTCAGCAGCTGCAGCTTACATCTCAGCAGCTGCAGCAGCAGATTTCTAATCTTGTGGCAATGGATACTCAGGGCAAGCAGTTACCGTTAAGCAGCGCCCTCATCCCAAATCTCTTCCAAAGCATTCCGACCCAGCAGGTGAGCCATGGAGTCCTCCCTGGTGGGTTGACTCTTGCCCCTGCTGTGGCAACGGAACAGGGTGGTAAGGTCTTGTCTCAATCAACCGTCCTCCCGCAGAGTGCCATTGCATTGCACCTGCAGCAACCTGGGTCAGGACAGCCAATCAGATTGCAGGGTGCTGGACTATCTGACCAATCACAGATGGGGATGAGTCAGGAGGAGGACAACAGACAAGAGCTCAAGATGCAGCATTAGCCAATCGGATGACAGATGGTGCCTATGGACGTCAACCAATAGGATGAGGGTATTTTGTGAATAAATTATTTTTGCCACGTTGTATTTAAATGAATGGAATCAGGGAACAAAAGTAATATATGTAGTCATTTATACTTAGGTGTCAGGTGACATCAAATAAGGCTTTATATTATTTTTATAATGAATTGCAATTAATATAAAAAATAGTCTTGATTATTTTGCAGGATTATTGATACTCACAGAACAAAGTTGATTTGAGTGATAGCAATACACTCATTGTTTGGATTGAACAAAGAAAAATTTCCTAGAGCTTGATATGAACCTGTAACCTCTGGTGCTCTATCAACTGAGCTATCCAGTCATATGGTTGACAGTCTCATAAATTATCAGTACCTTTAACTGGTTTGAATCCAATGCTGTGACTCATTGAATGCATTTAAATTATCTATTTAAAACCTATATTCCTGCAGCCTGATTTAGTAAACATTTGCAGTCAAACTTTTAAATCATGAGCACTCAAGGGACTAATTATCTATTTGAGACAAATACCTGAATATTTATCTTTACGCAGTTATTACAAGGGGAACTTATTTGTACATGGATTTTATAAGAAAATGTTTAATAAACTTTTTAAAAAGGAGAAAAACACAGGTTGAATGAAAACATCATTAATAAATTGGTTTTTATTCATACAAAATCCTACTCAGTTTTACTAATTATTCTTTAGGATATTATGATGGTTATTTCTATCATTTCAAACATTGATTTTAACTTCATTACGCCCTGTTGAGAAGTCAGCCCAACAGTTCGAAATAACGTCATAATATCAATCTATTGGTTATTTTGGTGTTGAGCACTTACAATAAGTCATTCATGCATTGTCATGTTGTTCTTTGAGTATCACTAAAAGCACTGTATCCTTATTGTCATTTTTGTTCAGGAATTCTTTTGTTAATGAATATGGAGATATATATGTGCACTTTTAAAGTAGATGTGTGATATCTCAGCATTGGAGTATTTTATTGTTCTTGTCGTATAAATGAAATGAAATGGACTGATTCAGTAACAAATATGCAGTGACGTGTGTGAAATCTGCAAGGAGAGATTGGTCCAATGGATGAGTGATTAATTGAGGAATCAAGAATATATATTCTTCAGAAATATTTTTCCATGCAATTTTTGTGTGATTTGTATGACCTTCTGGCCAGCGAATCTATGAATCTAGAATGACTTGCATCAAGCACAGTATACCTTCAGTCATATGCGGACACTGTTCATGTAGTCACAATCATTATTGATTAAAATGCTTCTCGGATAATTACACTTTGATTTGTATTTCTTATTTTGTGACACACACACGTCACTATTTAGAAATCCAAAACTACTGATTACAAGAACATGAAACAAGTAATTTAATAAGGATGGAACCCTGATTTGTGCATAATACACTTTTAAATAAATAAATTAATAAATACCAGTCACTCTCCTGCTAGTCATATCGTATTGCCAATTGTCATCCAAACGTTTGTTTTATATGCATCATTATTTGGTCCGAGTCAGCATTCTTAGATCAAATACCACAAAAGTACTTACATACTCTCAGCCATTATTGGGATTTCAACTGCCGAAAACATATCAAAGAAGGCATTATGAATGAAACATTTCTGAATATACTTGATGAATATTTACGTAATATACTTAATATATTGAAGGAACTGAGCTGTCTTGTTGCAGGGGGTATTAATCTGCCAAGAAAAAACACAAAACACAAAAAACGCTTCTCCTGAAGGCAATCAGAGCATACTGATTGAAACGTCGTGTTATAACCACCAGTTCTTTTCAGAACCACTTACTACTCAAAAAGAGAATTTCTACATGGTGTCACCGCTAACAGTCTTTACTTACAAATCATTTTCTTTCAAACTTTTACCAGTCTTATGCTGGGCATTGAAATAACTTGCCCTTGCCTTACACCAACCCTATGATTATGCTTATATCAATTGTTAACCGATTATTGTTTAGGACACACCAGCATTGTTGAAAAAGTGTTATTTAGGATATGTTGCACTTGAATATATTGCGGTTAGTTCGCTCAGGTATGCTGGAAGGTTTAAATATTTGGTGATGAATTTGACTTGAAGTGGAAATGACCCCTTGTCTTGACTTTTTGATGGACATAAAATGTCAACAATGTTCACTAAATATAACACCCTTCCAGGCTAGGGGGTCAATTTCACAGAGATGCTAAGCAGAGAATTTTGCTAAGCAATATAAAACAGACTACCAGCCAAAATGCATACATTTTGTATGAAAGTTTGGCTGGTGACCAAAGAAATCTGCTAAACCAATGTTTCTAGTAAGCAATATTATCTGCTAAGCAGATCTATGAAATTTGCCCAAGGTCCCCAGGGGAGTGTTTGGTATGCTACTTTAATTTCCCTAAAGCCTTGTTTTTGAATAGATACATGTATCGATAGAAGTCTTGTACGCTTACAGAGTATGCCAGTTGTTTAATAACTGAGTCCACGACATGGTACTTCAAGAGTGATGGATTTGGGCCAATAATGACATTGTATTCAAAAGACTAACCCTCAAGGTCCCAAAAGTTCTCATTCTACAATCCCGGCCAAATCTCGCTGGGCCCCCCGGCCCCCGGACAATGTTGGCTCTCATTGCGCAGTCTGTGCTCCAGCTGTAGATAACTACATTGCTTGGGGGGTGGGGGAGCGGGAGTGGGAGCGGGAGCGGAGGACAGGGGAGGGTATGTTTATTGTCACGTGTCCCAACTATTTTGGCCATGGATTGTCTGAATTTTCTCTTGGTTTATCTATGAAGCCGTGACCAGACGTGGACAAACCACAGGGACAATACACTAAGCAGGGGACAGGGGAGAGTATGTTTATTGTCACGCGTCCCAACTATTTTGGCCGGGATTGTAGATGATTTTCCAAGGTGCGTGAAAACTGTACTTTACACACGCATTATGCGTTGTAAATGCGCACATAAACTGCATATTGTGCTGTATCCCAGCCGCATCTACTTCACATCCCGTTAAATTCTGGAATTAGCAAGCAGCGTCAAGTGTTTCTCCCATGATGCTCTCAAGCAGGGTAGCCAATCTTGTTAACATTCTCGTTTTGCATCTGCTCAATTTGGAGTACAATGCTGTGGACTGTGTTATCGCAGGTTGGCATACTTTGTGTAGGTAATAGATTTCTGTTATATAGATACTAACTTTCCCACAGTTGATCGCTGATTGTAATAAAGATCTGCCTATGCTTACATGATTATATTTTGGAAACCGAAATTTACCACAAATTCAAAAGAAACAATGCTCTGAAAGAGTATTTTAATAATGAAATAGTTGCTTCATACAGTGTAGAACAGTCTAAATATTTTATGCTGAAATTTAGGAATTAAAAACTATTCACTGTTTTTTTGCTGTAAGCAAAGTGTAATTTGAATCCATGCAAATGTTTAGAATTACAGGTCCGTTCAATTAATTGTTTAATCAACCATCAGTCATTTCTTGGACGAAGTGCACTTGTAAATTAGTTTCCTTTCAAGAGTATCTTGTCATGATGCATAACATTTTTAAAACACTATTTATGATATTGTGCATTACATGTTGGCCTATTTATTAATAAAAAATAAGTAACGACAGATAATATTGAATTATTAATATAATGAAATACTTAGCTGAAAGGCTGTAATGATTGGATAAGATTAAAGAGATCTTTTCATAAACATGCAATTGTTATAAACTTACCTTGGTAGCGCAAAATGTCTTAAGACACAACAAACCTCTGCAATAAAGGAACACTTTTATGTGATATACTTTTAGTATCCAATAACTGACTTTTATACAACACAAACAAGTTTAGTTCACTTCTCGATCAGAATTTGCTTTTCTTAAAGGGACAGTTATCGTCATGATCAGAGCAGACTTTTAACAGGGCATGGAATCAGTGTCCTAGTTTAAGATGAACACAGTGACTGAAAATTACTGGCTCATTTATGCAGCAGCAATGGTAATATGACCTTATCATGTTGGGGTATTATTTTCAGTCACTGAGTTAATCTAAAACTAGCACTCTGATTCCATGCCCTGTTGATCGTGACGATAATGTCCTTTTAAGACTTATATTTCTTATAAGACTTGTTATATTTCACACAAATGCAAAATTGAAGATAAAATGTCTTAACATTTTTGCAAAAGCTTTTCAGAGCACATTTTGTGCTATTTGCAATGTGTTCAACTTGTTCAAATAATTTTCCATGAATAAACAAATTGACTGCACAGGTTCCCAGCGCTTTTGTGCTGTTATGAAGAATGAATCAGGCTTCATATAAATTAGCAAATAATATTATCAATGTTAAACATCCGTGAGATTCAATAAAGCTTGACAGCCAGGGCTCAAAAGGAAATTACCTCAAATATTGGTGGGAATGAAGAAATGCAACAGTCATTTTTGTTTGAAGTCATCTTCAGTACATGTGAGTGGAAATTATGTAATTTTTTATGCACAGTTATTTTGTTGTAATGATATTCTAAAAAAATCCAATGAAGTACTTAAACTGGATAGCAACCAGATTAGTCAAATGTATTGCAGTAGAACCAGGGTTTATCTCTCTAGCGAAGTGATGGTTTGGGTTAGGGTCTCCTGCCGACAGCTAGAGCTGACTATTCAAAACATAGAGATGACCAATACAGTTCATATCAGAACCACAATCTTGGTAGAGATAAACTACTCAGTGGTATTACTGCAAACCAAAATCGATGCAAATATATTATTTCAATCAGCCTGTTTTTCAGTTTTCAGTTTTTCTCCAATTTGCGTACAAAAATTCAGTGGCTTTCCATTCCGCATGCTTACCTAAAGTAACATAGCATCTTTTGTCTCTCATCTGCAAATATTCCAGGACATCTTATCTAACTTTTTGCGAAGCTGCTGTTGAGAAAGCCATTTTAAGTACCGTGATTATTCAAGTGAAACAACCACAATGTTGATATTGTTGTAACATTTTGTTATGCCAATACTGAACAAGCAAGACAACATTACTGAAGGTAACTAGCTCGGGATACAGTGCAAATAGCTTTGGCTATATAAATACAAAGGTTCTTGGATAACATTCTTTGCTGGGACCAATTTGAAAAACTGCTTACCTGAAATATTTGCTCAGCAGATGTTCTTGGTTACCAGCCAAACTTTCACATAAAATGAGTGTACTTTGGCTGGTAGTCTGTATCATAATGCTTAGCGAATATATTTACTTAGCAAAATTCTCTCATTAGTAGCTGTGTGAAATCGGCCCCTAAGGTGTGCTGCTGTTTCTGTTATTACATCTTAATTATACTGCAACCATCTTGAATTTTGTAACACCCAATGGAATCAGAATGAGCATATGATGCTGGATATGTGGCAGAGTGCACCCCCCTCCTATTGTGTCTTCATTGTGTTCCAGGAATCTTAGGAATTCTTTAGAGGATTTTTTGGGGGAGAGGTCCAACAACAATAGAACAACAGTGTGTTAGTGTATAGGGACATTTGGGGGGGGGGGGAGGGGTGGCGGCATATCGAGCATAGTATAAGAATGAGACTCACATAAAAATAGACTGGTGCCCAAGATTTTTATGACAATTCATTAAAAACCTGCACCGTTTGCTTAGGGAACCCAACACTAATGGTTTGAAGTGAAGACTTGTCAACCCACATTATGGAGAAATCCTGAAGTTCTTTATCATAAATTCTGTTATATCAAACTGGCTATGGCATGTGTGTGTGTACGTGTGTGTTCAGAAAGTCTGATCAGCATTTGACATTAATTCTTAACGACCTATCATTATTATTACCTTATATTCTGGAGGTTTCTCTTGTTGACTTAAAGTATTAAGTTTCTATTTTTCCAGTTCTGTTTTACACTTGATAATTTTAAGTTGTATTTTATAGTTTTATACTTCATATTGTATCAACAATCAGTAATAAGTTATTAGTAAGCATTGTTATTCTTTGAAACTCCTGTTGAGTGGACATTGTCATACCCACCTTCTGAAACCTTAAATTTAAAATTTCTTCTCAGTTTCTGCTTAAAATATTGATATTTTTGTCGTAAACCATGACTCCTATAAAAAGATAAATGACATGTACATTTTTAGTGCAAAATATAAGTAAAGGTAAATATGCATGAGCCTTGCCTTTGGTTTCCCAATATTTGCTGTTTTTTGTTTTAGTTAAACTTCAAAACTGAGGTCGAATGGTAGCAAAATACCCTTTTCACCATCTTTGCTTTTTAATATACAAATCAATGGCAATTACATTGAGACTGTTGTCTTGAAAAGACTGGTTCCTATTAAACTGGACTTTTGTCATGTTGATGATTGATAGTCAGGGAACCAGACAAAATGGCTGCAGTATCATCAGGGTCTAAAGACTGGTTCCGGTTAAACTGGAATTTTGTCATGTTGATAATTGATTGATAGTCAGGGAACCAGACAAAATGACTGCAATATTATAAGGGTCTAAATGATAATTATCAGAGCACTCAGTCAGTTGACACAGGCACCTTTAAAATCATACTGGTTAGTTATAATTTATAATCTAACTGGTCACTTGTACAATAAATGACCTCTTCCTTAACCACTCCCTGACCTCCCCATTGACCTCCCCATTGACCTCCCCATTGACAAGGCCTTATTAGTCTAAATGGTAATTTGTCCATTGTGCTGAAGGGGTTGTCACCCAGTGGTACCCAGGCAATCCCAAAAGTGTACTATTCCTGTACATAGTTTTTGGATTGCCTGGGTACCAATGGGAGTAACCTTGGTGACCATGATGATCCCTGCAGCCCCATTGGTTTATGCCAATGGGTCTTTGACTAATTGTCTTGTTACCAATGGACACAAATTCTTATTTTTGTTTGTTTCTTTTTATAAATCTACTGACATTTGACAAAGTTTGTGTGGGTTGTCATGTCAGATACAATGTTTGTGATGTCATTATCGATCCATACTGTTGAGACCAATGAACCCAAGGACTTTATGCATCTCACTACTATAGGTATGAGTAAATATTTTTTGCACATTTTCCAGCATTGTAGTCCATCGTTGTAGCCATAATTGACCTCTCTTTCCTACATCCTTTCAAATAACCTTGCTGAAATTCTAGAAAATGTAACTTTTTAATGTATAAATATACCATAATGAGACTGCTTTAGACAGTGTTTTATTGGTTTAAGGATTGGAACTGTCAACGTGAATGATTGAATGTATAAAAATGAAACTATATTTGAATTATGGTTCACACAATGTTAGAAAATTGTTCTAAATGGCTAAAACTCTTGTGTATTTGCCTATTAGATCTACTTTGGCAGCCTATTAGATAATATTTATGTATTTCAGTTATTTGTTAATTCCATAAGGATAAATAAGACAAATATGTTATTTAATAATTCAACCTTGGCAAGTTCATTGAGGTCCCCTTTTTTCATGATCAATTATTTTAAAAAGACAGGTACGAATGTTGAAAGATATAATTATATTCTGTGTGAATTTTCATTCTGTACATTTCCATTTTCCTAATAGAATGAAAACAAATTACTTCCAAGAAAATGATTTCACAAAAATAATTGGCCAGAGCATATAGGTACATAGTATTGAAATAAATAAATTCATGACGCAGCATGGTAAACTCTTTGCTAGTCTAAGAATGTAAAGGCGCCTTTTTCTGAGGACTGTGAAACAATGCTTCGGTCAATTATTTTGTGAAATATCTCATAAAAGTGATTTACTTCCATTTTACAAGGAAAATAGAAGTGTGCCAATTACAAAACAAACGAATCATGGAGTATGCATTGTAACATAGTGTGATATATGGAGGTGGAAAGTGGACATCTACTTTTCTGCTTTCTTAATAGGCAGTGATACTCGTATTGTTATGTTGAGTTGTTGTCCTTGTCACCAGGAGAGGGCGCTGTTGACTCCCTCCTGAAATGAACCATCATATCTGAACAACCAAATCATATCTGCAAGCATTTTGGGAACAGCTTAATAATTATTAGACTGGCCCCCTGTCTTTATAAAGACAGGCTCCTGGCGTACCATTTAAGGGATTTCATTGGTTACGTTGTGCTGAAGATATGACGTCATGCTTCGATGCACGCGCGCTAGCTACCAACCAAGGTCAAAGTTGAATCTCGGGGAAACATGGCGTAATTCACGCGCCTCAAAGCGTGACGTCGATCTTCAGGCTAAATAATTATAAGAATTCGTCCACCGTGATTGCAAAGATAATATTGAGTAGCCGGATTCATAGTCATTACATTGTATGGATTTTTATTAAGTTAAACTTTAATAAGTTCAATGTAATACTGTGATCCTATTTTTCTGTTAAAGCACTGTTTTAGTCTAATAAAGACACGAATAGTGCTTGGGATGTTAAAATAATTTGTATTGTGTATATGATGAAGAACTATTTGCACAAATTACTTTTGTGTAATGATATGAAAGTATGTAAATGCCAAATGAATAAACAAATATTATTATTGTACAGTGAAATAGCAATAGGCTGCGGTTTTTAATTTTGTTGACAGGAAAAAGTATGTGTATATCTCTTTTCCAATACGATACATCTTAATCAAAGATGCTAACAATGATATGAAATTAATTATTAATAAAATACTTATTATAAAGAACTCTTAATTATACACAAATAACAAATTTAAAAATCTTATTTTTTAATGTATTATGTTGAAATTGTATTGTAAATATGTTTTTGCCATTCAGACATATTTTTTTCTAATAATATACTTATGATTCCCTTTGGTTTTTCTTCCATGTCTATGGAGGAATGTCACAGTTGTGAGATAAGAACTAGACTACTGAAAAATAATCTGTGCACTTAAGGAAATAATAGTTTGTCGCGCAGTCTTTACCGTAGGTGTACCACAGGTGAACGGCCGGTTTTTGGGTGTGGTCATGGTCGATAAGGACTGAGCCAAAGGCGCGTGATTTTTTGAGTGAGTGAGTGAGTGAGTGAGTGAGTACAAATTGACCAGAGTGGGATTTCAACCTCCGACCTCCAGGTTGACGTGCCGGGCGCCCTACCAACTGGAATGAGCCATTTTGCCAACATGTTGGTGGTCTTCCTATTTTGTCAAATTCTTTGTTCGGAAGTTGATTTAGTTACAGTTACAACTTCGGAAGGATTGTGGACCCGCTCGAGCGCAATGGAGGAGTCGGATGTCAACGTGCATATATCCCCCATCCCCACCCCTCTTCAACACACATTCAATTTACCATGTTTTCATGTGCTCCCCCTCCCCATACAACCCTGCTTTCCATCGTTCCAAGAGGCAACAATGCTCAGCTGAAGTGGGCTCATTGAAGGTTATTTGAAGAAAAAAAAGTCGATTCAAAGTTATTGTAATGAGACCTTGTCATATATTAATAAGACATAATGTCAAGTGGGTGAAGTACCCGTGGCTGGCCGCGGACACTTTATCTAACCTTTTGAGTTTCGAAGTTCGTACGCTTTTGCCGAGTTGAGCTCCATTTATTGAGGCTGGTTAGTCTGGGATTAATATCACATCTTAAGGAAATGGGGGATAAATGAGTTATTGAAATACAATTGATTCATATCAAGAAACAAATTTGCATAATACATGTATACCTAAGCTTTATGATCAGGCTAGGGATGCACCTATGATAGTCCAACATGTACAGGCGGACAATATTGACGATGCTAAATGCATATAGTTTTCAGTACATGCACGATCCAGGGTATCCCCAGTGAAACAACCCATTAGTAAGAGATGCAGTTTCAGTCTATTACAAAACTTAATGTCATCAGCTAAGTGTATCTTTTCCTATTACGTAATGGTTCACTTTGGTTCCTAAACATTTACCAACAAATGTAATTTGTGACAAGTGATTTATTCTTGTCGATGAAAATGGTGTCTCCAGTTAAACTTTGTATAAAATTAGACAACCTCGTTAAAATATTCCACACATACAATGAATGGATATTACAAATAATGTTCTTCTTCTGGTGGTTTTATTTCTTTGACAACTTAGGCTGTCTGTCGGATTACCAACAAAATTTAAAATAAAAGAAAACACGATAAATAAACAAACACTCTCCCAAAACCAAACTAACCAACAAACATATAGATGAGCTACATGAGCTAGTACCTAAGCGCAGGGATTTTTTCTCGCGTTACTCGCTTTGCTAAACAAGCAGGTGAACACCCTCACTATCTTCGACTCTCCAAAAACAGTAAGTTCCATTTGGATAGCTTCTTCCCGAGAACAGCATTGCAATAGAACGCCCTTCCAGCTGATTGCTTTCCACCAACTTACGATCTATTTAAGTTTAAGAAAAACATCAACAAATGTAATCTTGCTTAAATGGTGGATGACATTATCGCATATGTAACCCCTTACACTCTAGTGTAACAAGCAAACAAACAACACACAATCAAGCAAACACACAAACAAACAAACAAACAAATAACAATTAAACAAAAATACTGTGAAAAAGTGCGTATTTTTGTTTATTGCGGGGTTCATGGATAATTCAGGAAAAAAAGCATACACAACAGAATGGGTTTTTTTCCAGATATTTATTTATAAGCGGATCTCAATGTTGGGATTGTTGATCTAATTTACGGCAATGGCAGTGAAATACGAAAGCATTTGAAAACATTTTACGTTTGGCAATGATTGCAAGGAAGGTGTTCAAAGAAGATAGGCCTATCATGCACGAATGGTCTAATATTCCGTTAAATGCGCAGGACTGCTAGGGTGTGGTGTGTGTGTGTGGGGCGGGGGGGGGGGGGGGTCTACCTGTACTAGTATAATGAAATCATTTAGCAGAATGTACAATGGTAGACAAACAGTAGACCTATGAAGATTCGTCCCTAATTTGCCATAGTGACCAATCCGACTTTTTTCAATTTTAAGTTTTCCCGCCCATTAGTACATTCAGGAAGAGACCTACCATTGTATCTAATCCACATGCATGTATTCCATGCATTCAAATGACGAATGCTCTAACTGGCTATTTTTGTTTTTTGGCAAAGTGACCAATACCGCATTGGTCACTATGCCAACTTAATTCGGGATTGGTCACTATGGCAAATTAGGGACAAATTTACATAAACATACATAAATAATTATTCAAATTATGAGGAAACTAAAGCAATATTCAGAGTCCCCATCTTACGTGTAGTGGATTACTTTGGTTAATTTTATGGCGTAGCTTTAGAGGATTAAGAATCTTCCAATTCGGAGTTGGTATTCCGTAGTTTTGGTTAAACGCAAGTGGCCTTTGGCCTGCCATTTTCTGCCTCATTAATTTAAAAGTTGTGCGAACATTGTCCTCTTTGTCCTTCAACATCCGTTCTCGATTTGACCCCTTGAGTGGTCTCCGGACGGACAAGAAGCTGTTAGACTTGCTGAGGTTGTTTACTGATGTCTCAACATTCTTGTCCTCAAATTCCTGGAGAAACTCCGCCGGGTTTGGGGATGGTGGGCGGACCGCTTGACGGCGACTCCGACTCCACAACCGAGGACTATCTGTTGGCATGAATAGTGGGGACACGGTCGGTTTACTGCTCACTGTCCGATAGTAAGCATCGATATTGAAGTCGTCATTATCGACACAACTCCTTCGTCGATATTGCTTGTTATGAAAAATACAGTCTGGTTCCTTACACACCGGTATCAGGTCTGATGTGGATTGCGTAGAGTCTTCTTCCAGCAGGCTGTTTTTATGCATAATGCCTGCGCCTAAAGCCAGACTGTCCGCAACAAATCCATGTTCATTATCATCTTCGTCGTCAGTTTCAAAATTGAATGACACCGCTTTCCTCACTGGCGGTCCGCGCCTCCGCCGCCGACGGTTGCCATTAAATCCAACGCTTGGAATGAAGGGATTTACTCGTGATTTATCGTTATCTGATTGTGGTAATTTCTCCTGAATCCAATGGCTTATCTCATCTTGATGAACTTGTTTCTGTTCTGTAACTTTGTTTCTACTTGTAGCTCTGAAATTTGTTATTGGCAATGTTTTGTCTGCGTTCACATCTTCATCATCACGTGTATCTTTAAGTTGCTTTGAACGCAGAGTTCGTTTGCGTCGTCCTCGAAACCCTTTGTTTACGTCATCCGCTCCAGCTTCATCTGACCTATCAGAGCCAGTTGGAAAACGTTTAGATGGACTGTCACAATCAGGCGATGATGGCAGTAGACTACCGATACTGATGCTTTCAGCCGCGCTCACGTGGGATGATGGTGAAGTGATTAACTGCTCCGATTTTCCTGGTGAGATGACTCGACGCTCTGGCTCATGCCACGCTTTTCTTGTCACCCGGGGACCTTCTTCCCAATTAATTGACTTTAAACTTGAATTGCGGTGTACAATTGGAGATCTGTTTGATTTTATCTGTGATCTAGTTTTCTTTAAACTCTTTTTGTTGCGAGGAGTGACGTCACTTTCTCGGCGCATCATGAAAGCATACAAGTCAAAGTTACTTGACCCTCTCCGCAAGTCTGGGCGAGGCCGACCCCTCGTGAAATGATCAGGCAAAACGAAGGAAACCTCACTGTCACCAAAGGCTCTCCTTGAACTATTACCACGTTGAGCAAGCCTCTGCTCCTTGGCCATCTCCTTGTCGGAATCTAGCTTCTCCAAGACTATTTCCTGTTCAGATATTTCCTTATCAATCTGCAGAAGTCTCTTGATTTTGAGATCTTCCAAACTCTTGAAAAACTTATTCAACTGGCGGTCATCTAGCTTCTGTGACCGAACTGAATGTTGGAGGGTCAGTTTGTGACTGGCCACTTTGATATCAGGATTACCCTTTGCTTTGAGTGGGGAAAATTGAGACTTCGGACAAGGGCCTTGCTGACGGGCTGGACTCGGACTCGGACTCGGATGAATGGCCATCTTGAAATACACTGCTAATCAGGGCTTCAAAGACGAGTTGGTCCAATAATCAATTCATGTTGCCATGGTTGTTAAGAGGTCTTGACTAACGAGATACCGCGCTTCGAATGAACATCGGACTGTCTTTACATTTTAATCTTCTGAAAATCCTCAGCGAGTGAGACCTCAAATTACAGAACATCTGTCAAAGTCAATAGAAAAACAGATTATAAACATTTACAAATACATCATCCATTGTTTTATTTACTTTGGCAATCGAAAGTATAAGTGCGTCAGATCCCATCCTTAACTATGTCCAGGTTTTGTCTAGCTTCACTCTTAAAACTAAAGTGTTAAACCAACATTTTAAAGAGTTCGATCAGTGGCAACTCTTTATAAAGTTGGAATTAACTTTTGAAAGTGTTGAATTAACATTGATAAAGTTATACTTAACTTGAATTGGACACTTTCTTTGAGTTGAATTTAACTTTATAAAAGTGTTGTCACTCACCGAACTCTTTAAAGGTTGCTTCAACACTTTGGTTTTTAGAGTGTTGTGATCTAATTGTGTTTGGAACTCGTAGACCAGTATACATGAATGTGAAGACACCAGTGCATATATTTCCATCTAACTGGAATTACTATACACAATATTTCCAATTCAAATCTACCATCAACATAATCCGTTGCTTACATGCTCCAATAAATGCTCTTCGTTTACACAATTCATTAAACAACTTTCGTCAAAGTGAAGCGGCACAAACTTTCGCTCTTCAGTACCATTGATCTTAAGTGGATTTACTGTGGACTGAATTGTCTTCTTTCATTGATGTTTCCATATTTGGACAAAGAGAATCCTTAAGCCTTATCTCTCTCCTTGATGAGTTTCATGAAGGGTTAAGCTGATTAACGTCAGTAAGAGATTGTATGGTTATTTGTTGTGTACATGTATCAGATATGGTACTGCGTGCCCCCAGCGTCCACGTTTAGTTATGAGCAAAATTTTCATTGACAACGATATCGCTTGGTCAAACGGGGGTTTATTTATACTTTTAATTTATTAATTTCTTGTCATATTTTGTAGAAATAATACGCCGAACATTAGTAAGATTTGCAGCTTTGCATGGTGGAAGAACAGTATGAGGAAGTTTAGGGTAGCACCATGTAATATGAGTTGAAATATGGCTCTTTTAAGAACCAATGATTTGACAACTCGATCTTTGGATCAGCATGTTCTCAAAACATCTTCAGGAGACGAGCAGGGTATCCTTATGAAGTCATCGAGTTGTCAAACCACTGGTTTTGATTAGAATCCAAAATTGACGCTTTTACCACGAACTTCCTCATACTTCTCCTTTTTGCGTCCATTCGTTCTCCATTGTATTCATAATGGGTAGTTATTAGCACAATTTTTCAGTTTCATACTTGCAAGGGTCATTCCAATCGAAGCAATTTGTAACAGTAACATTTTTGACAAATTTTTACTGAGATGCCTTTGTTGTATTAGTAATTCGAGGTTATTAATCTTGTATATTATTCTCCTTGAAACAGATATCCCTATATGCCACTAGCCTTTATATTACGAAAACAAAACTGCAATTTTATTTACAGGAATAAAATCATTTACACTGCTGAGATGAAATAACACCGGCGGTGTTAACTTTATTCTTCGATTTTGTTTGTATTAGGCAACTCACCACATTATGAACACAATGACAGTTTTTGACAACCCAGTTTTTCTGTAATGAACGTTGACAAAACAAAATCTTGGTTGGACAATAACTTAATGGTATTGGCTCACAGAAGAAATAATCTAATCATAACTTGTATTCAGTTGTCATGGTAACATCATAAACACATAGGCCTATTTGTAAAATTCACTTACAATATTATCCCTGAGATGAAGTACGATGAGTATTTCGTTATAATCTCACCTAGGTATTTTGTTATGGTTGTCTATGGATCATGTTTACACTCCATACACACTGCATAATTTTATTTGACAACCGAGATAGCTTAATGTTGACAAGAGACCAAACAACAAATATACAAATCAGGCAGAGGACAAAGATACTTAAGTATTGCCTGGTAACAATTATACCTTAACTCCAAACTTGATCTGTGTGGTGAGTTTCCGCCTGATGGCTGGCACTGTAGTGATTATATACAGGTGTAATGTGTAAACAGGTTTGGGAATCAACTCCCTAACAGTGACATTAATATCAACAAACTAAGGACACAAGAACTGAGGATATAACAAAATGATTGTTCAGTTTCGCTCCTGTCTAGAGCGGGAATTCCTGTCTGGCCGTAGCAACTGACTAGCACCGTAACAGCTTAATGATGTTAAAATAACTCATACCAAAATAGTTATGAGCTTAGCCTGTCTACTAACTTTGATGACAGTATAAAGATGCTACATTTTGTATAAAATGAGTTGAATAGTTACGTTGTACAATGGAGTTTCGTATAAACACGAGGCCAAACACATGAGTTGTCTGAACATTTCAAAATGCTATTATTTTATTAATAACGCTGATCACGTGAGTTCATACTAATTGGCTTAAAGGGACAAAATCGTCACGAATATAGCAGACTTTCAACAGGGCATGGAATCGGTGTCCTATAGTTTAAGATGAACACAGTGACTGAAAATTACTGGCTCATTTATGCAGCAGCAAAGGTAATGACCTTACCACTAAGTGTGGGGTATTATTTTCTGAGTTACTGAGTTAATCTAAAACTAGCACTCCGATTACATGCCCTGTTGATCGTGAAGATAGTCTACAAGCCGAAATATTAATTGCAAACAACGTAAACTCCGTTGTGCTGAAAATGTGCGAACATTATGATTAAATATCATTAAAAAAACTTGAAAATGGATGAGCTAAATCTCTTGACTGAAGCGGTTTGTAAATATTGAAACAGCAAAAAAAAAAAAAGATTTGATATCTATTCCACTTTAGGTACAAAATGTAATATTTTGGTTAGTAACTTACACAGTTAGTAAGGAAGACGTCCCCAGAGTTGTTGGTTAATCCATGTTTGGTCCAATTTAGTGAAGCCTCAACATACAGACGGGCAAGGATGACGATATGGCCAGCAGAGATATAACCAGCACAGACTGACCTCACCAGAGTGGTGACAAGCTCATGACGGTACTTCCAACAAACCGACAGGACCTTATCTCGGGTCGTGATATTTGCTCTGGATGTACGATAAGTTCAGCTGTCACACGGTCTAATTTATATCTGACAAGTGTATGTCAAAAATCCCTCAATCAGTCCAGACTAGAGACATTATGTTGTCGACTCCCACTCGACTCGAGAGATGTGTGTGCTTGCGTTATTTATCCACGGGTTCATCTCATAAGTAAACTGATGAGTGACTCCTGCACCCTCGGTATGAAGTCTGGTGGGCCACACAACTACTAGTCGTCATGGTGATGGCCCCGCCTAACTTAAAGGGAAGGTGGATGTTGTGGAACTCTTGGTTCAAATAATATAGTCAGAATTGATGTAATTAATTTGATTTTGCCCTTACAAAAAATGGATGTAAATGTAAGTATTAACACTATAATGTCTTCTTCTTTTGTACTGTGTTTTGAAATAAATTGAAATTCAGTAAATAAATGTATCATCGTGTAACATGACAAAAGTGAGATTTACGAAAATGGGTACAGCCGAATGGGTGGTTGTATGTCTGTGCAAACTCATTGATGGACATTGGACAATTAAATGGACAAACAAATATACCTATTAAGATAGACAGACGGACAGACAGACAGACTGACTGACTGAGATATAAAACTGTCCAGAAATTCGATGTTTATTAGGCTACTATAATACGTTCATATCAACTGCACTGTATAGAAATAATTAACACCATAAAAATAGCTTGATGTTTAAACTTAGGGGACCGTCGCTCATTGTCTCTCCCCCGAAGGTGTAGAGCGTGGAGGAAATGTACGGACGGGGAGCCGGGAGTAAAGAAGGGACCGGGGGTAGCGACCCCCCAGACCGGACTTTGAGTCTCCCGAATACCTGGTCGACAATCTGACGATAGACTAACTCTCTGCACTTTTTTACACTTTTCGGTGTGAAAGCCCTTCAGGCTCAGCCGTCCAGGCTCAGCTCTCAGCGCTAGCGGCGCGCGGCCGGCCGGTCGGCTGGAGCTCATATCAGTTCAGAAACAACAGAGGGCGCTCTTCAACAGCTTGCTTCCACTTTTTGCTTTTCTCCTGATAAAAGTCTGATACCCACACTGTAGGAAATGAAGAGGCAATGCAGAGTTCTAGGTACCAGATTGTCAGCGGGACTCCATGGCAGCGCCCATTTCTTCCTGCAACGCCTAGCCTAAACATTAACATTAGAAGCATCAGAACTTCACAGGCCGGGGGGAACAGAAAGGTTTGGGTAAGAGGAGATATTGTAACCAGGGTTTTTCGGGCATCAATCATCAATCCCCTAAGCCTAAGGAAGCCAGCGTTAGCCTGCCCTGGCCTAGTCTACTCCTCTCTAACGACACGTTATATACGCGGTCGCCCCTTTCAATTTTCATTCTACTTAGTTATCACTGGACATCCCTCCGACTCCGAGTCCGAATTCGTATTCTTCAAATTCTTGGCCCTAACGTTAGCCCCACATGTACAAAAAGGTGGTGATTTTTTTTAAAAACTTTTGATCTGCTACTTACGGCACAATAAAACTAGTTGATGAGGTACTCTTGTCTTATCTAAGCAGTAAGCAGACAACTTTGTCATAAAATGCAATATTGTAGGATCATTCACTTTTGTGAAATGGTGGGGTGCCATGGTCGAGCGGTTTCGTGCATCGGATTTGTGTTCTGATGGCTGAGTCGTCAGAGTGTGTGGGTTCGAAGCCTTGCCGCGACCATGGTGCTTGTGTCCTTGAGCAAGACACTTTACCATAATTGCTGCAAGGGCCGAATTGAACCCAGCCACTGGGGATGTACAAGCCAGTGCATGCTTAGTGCCGGTCCCAAGCCCGGATAAATGGGAGGGTTGCATCAGGAAGGGCATCCGGCGTAAAACCTATGCCAAATCTATGCGGATCATGATCCGCTGTGGCGACCCCTAATGGGATCAGCCGAAAGAGGACACTTTTGTGAAATAATCAAACAATTAGGCCTGTTGGGATTTATTTATCGATACAAATTTAATTCCAAGAATTTGGTCCATATCCATAAAATTATAGTCAGATGGTATACAACTTTAACTTAAATAAGGCCGTTGGCCTGTGTGATCTCAAAGCAAAATCATTATGTAAATTTGACAAATAATTCAATTTGCTTGCAAACATGGCAAAAGCCCTAAGAAAAGGTGCAGAGTTACAACAAAATCATACATTAACCCTAACCCTCCCAGGGTATTTTGGCTAGAAACCCTGCCAAATGCAGCAACATGCACCATTTGTCAAAACGACAAGCCTGCCCAGTGCAGCAAGATCCATCTGGTCACAAATCTCAAGGCTGAACTGCCTCAGAGTCTGTGGTCACCCAACGCAGCAGGATACAACTCTGGCATTGTTCAATGGGACCAGCTCTCAATAGCCTCAGACTTGGCTGCTTATGCACTGTGCTGCGTCTGGCAGGGTTAGGGTTATAATACTAATGTTAAATCTAAGAGGACGTGTGTCCTATTGCAGTTTAAATGAATCATAGGGTAGAATGTCGTATCTGACCACCACTTTTTCTCATTCAATATAACCAATAATGTAATCTTACCTACCCAGTGAGGTGGAGAACATATGGATGATGATGGACATATACTTCAAATTATTCCAGGATATTTATTTCATGAAAAATCAGGCATTTTTGGTATACGATGACTTCCACAGTCATGTCAGTCTGATCTTGTCAACTCACCCATTACTGACCAACATGGTCATTATACATTCGCAGTGGCAATTATAATAGGATCCTTCTATTTATACTGAAGGGGAGGATTTTTTTTAGAAGGGAAATAAAGTCTGAAAACCATCATAAAAGTGGATTTTAAAGATAGCTTTCGCTTTCTGTACCACCAAAAATCGATAGAATCATTTTTTAACTTGCCAAAAAATTCCCCCAAACCCTTAAAAAGTGGCGGTCGGATACGACATTCTTTCCAAATCATACTCAATAACACTCATTTAATAAATTTGTTGCTTTAATATAAAATATTTTGCACATTTTTTTCGGTGACACAACTTTAACTTAAATCTTTTACACTTACAGATCAATCAATTAGCTCGAGTGAAGTGTTGCTTTTAAAATACCATGGCAACGGCTCAACCTGGTGCAGATTCCGACTATCGATGGGAGACTATCACCAATCTCCTTAATAAGCGAGTCTTCCTGTCGGCCATCGCAGTGGACGGTCAGCTTTTCATTGTCGGAGGTTCAGACTCTCAAGGCAAAGGCACAGATGATTTCCACTGTTACAACCCCAAGAACAAGAAGTGGGCTCGTTTATGTAATATCCCCACAGCAAGGGCTGGGACCAACCTGGTTTCTGTGGGGAAAACAATCTTTGCGATAGGTGGGGTTGGGGTGGATGCTATTCCCGTCGATGCCGTTGAGTCCTTTGATGTGAGCAATAAGAAAGGACAATGGAATAAAGATATTAAACCGCTCGCTGACCGGATACAAGGGCTGTCTTCAGTAGTTCATAGTAAGTATGTTTACTACATTACTCGGAAGGTCCTCAGACCAACAATTTAACTACTCTTAACTGCTGTAGGCATTCATGCAAAAAATATGACATCCACAGTATTTGACTTATAAAAGACACCCTTGATCCTTAATCAGGGTCAGAGTTAAAGTGGCAGGAAATGAGATAGGGGTATACATGACCAAGAAGTGGGTGGGGGTGTTGTGTGGGGGGTTGCAGATGACCCCAACATTTGGCAGTAGATGGTCAAATTGAATTGGTGTCATGTATAATAAATTTTCAGAAAGGGTAGTGAGGGAAATACGGTAATATCCTGTTTGAAACCCCCCCCTCCCCTTGATATAAAAAAATTCAAAAGTATTGAAAAGGACAATATCGTCACGATCAACAGGGCATGGAATCGGATTCCTAGTTTTAGATAAACTCAGTGACTGAAAATAATACCCCACATGATTGATAAGGTCATATTCCCATTCCTGCTGCATAAATGAGCCAGTAATTTTCAGTCACTGTGTTTATCTTAGGACACCGATTCCATGCCCTGTTGAAAGTCTGCTCTGATCTTGATGATAATGTCCCTTTAACAAAACCATTACAACAAAAAGAAACATGCTAAATGTACCTTATCCGATCTGATTGCGAATGCGCTTTCTCGTTTCACTCAGATGACAAGATCTTGGTAGTAGGTGGAATGAAGCCAGACTCCACACCGTGTGAGAAGTGCCGGGTTCTTGACGCAGAGAAGAATATCTGGCTCAGTTTACCTGATCTTCCTACTCCAAGATATGCAGCAGGAGCATTCCTCAGGGGAGATAAACTGTACTTAGTAGGTGAGCATTTAATTTGATCACTTTTCAATCAAACTTTTCAATCAAATTTTAATTGATTTGAGGTAGCAGGATCCCGAATTACTATAAAAAAAAAAGTGTATTTCTTTTTTCATTCCTTTTTGAAATTGTACAAAAACATACATTTTTAGAATTCCCTCTCAAAAATGACAGAAAAGTCACCATTTATTACTGTCTGACCTCATTAACCCTCCTATGCCCAGGCTGAAATTTGGCCCAGTCAGCACGGCACTCACAGACAGTCACTTGAGTATTTTTGGTTGCATTGCCAATTGGTAGGTCAAACCACAGAGTCACACAGAGCTGTGTATGTACTGATTTATTTGAGTGCACTGCACAAAGTCAATGGGTTAAGAGAGACATACAAATTTTGAGTGTCTTTGAGTGTTAAACCTATGGGAGGGTTAAAGAAGACCAAAATCATGTTCACACAAGTCTGAAAGTGAATTCTAGCTGGCCTCTGCTGTCATTGTGTAAGTTTTGCTGAGGTTATCATTTTGTTCACAAATGGAAATCGAATGGAAATATTGCTCTTGAAAATACACATATATTTCCCAACCTACATTTGTGAATTGAAATCTAACAGGAGGAAGAATCGCTAAACTTGTCTGCCCCATCGTTGAGGTCTTGGATATAGTGGAGCGTAGATGGACAACGCTCCAACCCATCCCTACAAAGCGAGTGTTCCCATGTACCGTAATGACAGACAGACACATTTACTGCATAGGAGGCCTTAAGGAAAATCCAAAGGATGGATTTTTCACTGTGGTAGAGGAGTACGATATTGAGAAAGGTGATTTTTTTGGAAAATGCTGTTGTCTAATGGTTAGCAAGGCAGAAGGTGTTGTTGTCACCTGACAGTTTCCCCGATTGGGGGCATATTGGTATCCTCATTGGGAGAAAAGGGTTCCAATCAAGATAAAAGTATCTCCCAATTGGGATAGTATTGCAGAAGGTATCGTTGTCACCCAAGTGTTTCCCAATTGGGACATATTGGTATCCTCATTGGGAGAATATGGATCTAATCAAGATAAAAGTATCTCCCAATTGGGATAGTATTGCAGAAGGTATCGTTGTCACCCAAGTGTTTCCCAATTGGGACATATTGGTATCCTCATTGGGAGAATAGGGATCTAATCAAGATAAAAGTATCTCCCAATTGGGATAGTATTGCAGAAGGTATCGTTGTCACCCAAGTGTTTCCCAATTGGGACATATTGGTATCCTCATTGGGAGAATATGGATCTAATCAAGATAAAAGTATCTCCCAATTGGGATAGTATTGCAGAAGGTATCGTTGTCACCCAAGTGTTTCCCAATTGGGACATATTGGTATCCTCATTGGGAGAATATGGATCTAATCAAGATAAAAGTATCTCCCAATTGGGATAGTATAGCAGAAGGTATCGTTGTCACCCAAGTGTTTCCCAATTGGGACATATTGGTATCCTCATTGGGAGAGTATGGATCTAATCAAGATAAAAGTATCTCCCAATTGGGATAGTATAGCAGAAGGTATCGTTGTCACCCAAGTGTTTCCCAATTGGGACATATTGGTATCCTCATTGGGAGAATATGGATCTAATCAAGATAAAAGTATCTCCCAATTGGGATAGTATTGCAGAAGGTATCGTTGTCACCCAAGTGTTTCCCAATTGGGACATATTGGTATCCTCATTGGGAGAATATGGATCTAATCAAGATAAAAGTATCTCCCAATTGGGATAGTATTGCAGAAGGTATCGTTGTCACCCAAGTGTTTCCCAATTGGGACATATTGGTATCCTCATTGGGAGAATAGGGATCTAATCAAGATAAAAGTATCTCCCAATTGGGATAGTATTGCAGAAGGTATCGTTGTCACCCAAGTGTTTCCCAATTGGGACATATTGGTATCCTCATTGGGAGAATATGGATCTAATCAAGATAAAAGTATCTCCCAATTGGGATAGTATTGCAGAAGGTATCGTTGTCACCCAAGTGTTTCCCAATTGGGACATATTGGTATCCTCATTGGGAGAATAGGGATCTAATCAAGATAAAAGTATCTCCCAATTGGGATAGTATTGCAGAAGGTATCGTTGTCACCCAAGTGTTTCCCAATTGGGACATATTGGTATCCTCATTGGGAGAATAGGGATCTAATCAAGATAAAAGTATCTCCCAATTGGGATAGTATTGCAGAAGGTATCGTTGTCACCCAAGTGTTTCCCAATTGGGACATATTGGGATCCTCATTGGGAGAATAGGGATCTAATCAAGATAAAAGTATCTCCCAATTGGGATAGTATTGCAGAAGGTATCGTTGTCACCCAAGTGTTTCCCAATTGGGACATATTGGGATCCTCATTGGGAGAATATGGATCTAATCAAGATAAAAGTATCTCCCAATTGGGATAGTATTGCAGAAGGTATCGTTGTCACCCAAGTGTTTCCCAATTGGGACATATTGGGATCCTCATTGGGAGAATATGGATCTAATCAAGATAAAAGTATCTCCCAATTGGGATAGTATTGCAGAAGGTATCGTTGTCACCCAAGTGTTTCCCAATTGGGACATATTGGGATCCTCATTGGGAGAATATGGATCTAATCAAGATAAAAGTATCTCCCAATTGGGATAGTATTGCAGAAGGTATCGTTGTCACCCAAGTGTTTCCCAATTGGGACATATTGGTATCCTCATTGGGAAAAGAGGGTTTCAATCAGGATAAAAGTATATCCCAATTGGGATAGTATATTTGACATCTACCCCTTTAGCGTAGCACGTTTGATGGTTGACGAGTCTTCAGACTGTGGGTTAAGTGTTCTCTTCAATGTAGAATGATTACATTGCTTGTATCCTTGAGAACAACATGTAACTCGACTTGCTTCTCTCTTTCTAGGAGTAAATGGGTACCTATGAGGTTAGGTTTGATTAGCTGTGTATAGTAATGGGTACCTATGAGGTTAGGTTTGATTAGCCTTGTATAGTGCTTACTAGTGCAGACGTCTTAACCTCTCGACCACCGAGCTTGCCCGATGACAAGTCGGTGTAGGGCAAAATTAAATCAATTGTTTATCTCCCGACGCAAGAATTTCACCAACCTATATATATCGCGGAACCCGCTGCTACATGGGATTCTAGCCGGCCAATTGTCATCGGGCAAGCTCGGTGGTCGAGAGGTTAAGACGTCTGCACTAGTAAGCAGGAGGTCGTGGGTTCGAATCCCGCCCGAGTCGCCTGTGTAGTTTTTTCACAGACACTCAGAAAGCACTGAGCATACAGTGCTATACACACGTCGGTGTAGGGCAAAATTAAATCAATTGTTTATTTCCCGATGCAAGAATTTCACCAACCTATATATGTCGCGGAACCCGCTGCTATATGGGATTCTAGCCGGCCAATTGTCATCGGGCAAGCTCAGTGGTCGAGAGGTTAAGACGTCTGCACTAGTAAGCAGGAGGTCGTGGGTTCGAATCCCGCCCGAGTCGCCTGTGTAGTTTTTTCACAGACACTCGGAAAGCACTGAGTATACAGTGCTATACACACGTCGGTGTAGGGCAAAATTAAATCAATTGTTTATCTCCCGACGCAAGAATTTCACCAACCTATATAGCCTTCTATAGTAATGGGTACCTATGAGGTTAGGTTTGATTAGCCTTGTATAGTAATGGGTACCTATGAGGTTAGGTTTGATTAGCCGTGTATAGTAATGGGTACCAACGGCGGATCTAGGCCCAAAGTTTAGGGGGGGCCAAATGCTCAGTGGAGGGGCGTATTTGCGAGCGCAAAACGTTTCTGGTGGGGTTTGTTTGTTTTGTGGGTCTAGACGACAATACTTGATTTAGTATGAAATTTCAGTGATAAGCTTTGGATTTGAACCCGCAACCTTGTGATTGTAGGCTAGGTCCTGCGGTCTAACCACTTGACTAATGCAGGGTTTCCGGAAATGCTTAGCTTCTGGTTGCTCTGAGCGGACAAATATTATTCATAAATAGATTAGCTTTTTCCACTGTATATGAGCCCTATAATGGTCGTTGAAATACCTGTATGGCAAAATGTGGCGATTGGAGGAAACAACAACAATCAGTTAAAGCAAGAAACTAAAGTTCAATCGATGGACACCGCCAGGCGAAGCACTCAATAACCCGAGTGGTGGTTGGGAGACGGTCACGATGAGCTTGAAGGAGGATGAGAGACTCAGGCGATCCTCTCTCATGGTTGAACGCAGCAGTCAGGGCACGCCCACCTTGGAGAAAATGCGCTCTGACTCTGCATTTGATATCGAGTACCGCTAACAAAATGCGTTTTATGCACGCCGATGTTCGCGCCAAGTCTAAACGTAGGCCTACATTGCGGACGTTGCATGGCTCACCTAATATCCAGGAAACCCCACACAACCAGTCGCGTGCATAAGCCATGCATACAATCACCGTACGCCTCGCCTAATGCAGCTTGGCTTAACTGCACAAACTACCATTGCAAATTTTGTGGCAATGTTGGATCGTGAGTAGGATTATGAACACATTCATGTAGCCAATCAGTGTGTTGTAATTTGCATACTTTAACAAAAGCTGAACGTATAAGCAAGACTTAGCTGCACAAGGAGGGGGCGTAAAGTTGTGGGGTTTTGTTTTGTCTCTCTTTTTCCCCCTTTTTTTTCTTCTTTTCTTTTCTTTTCTTTTCTTTTTTTTTGGGGGGGGGGGCGTACAGCTTCGGTTTTTTGGGGGGGGCCATGGCCCCCGTTGGCCCCCCCCAGGATCCGCCGTTGATGGGTACCTATGAGGTTAGGTTTGATTAGCCGTGTATAGTAATGGGTACCTATGAGGTTAGGTTTGATTAGCCGTGTATAGTAATGGGTACCTATGAGGTTAGGTTTGATTAGCTGTGTATAGCAAGAATGGTTGCACATATTATGGGCTGTATGCTCACTGGGAAGCGAATGTTGGCATCAAAAGCTGAAATTCGTGTGAAGAATTCACAAAAGTTTCAACATGCATGTATCATTTCACCATGAATGTGTGATGTCAAAATTCATTTTGTGTTTGTGTGAAGTATGAACCCTCCTTTAGTGAGACAAAAATCCAGGGAGATGAAAGTTCAACCATAGTTAAATTTTATGCACTTTCAGTTTTAATTCTGTTCAATTTGTTGCTAATAGAATGTAGATTGCAATGTAGCAGGTGTCTGTAAACTGTCAAGATTTTTTGGTAAATGTCTTTGCTCACTTCAAAAATGTACTTTTTATAGGAAGTATAATTTAAGACAAATACTGATTCTGTTTGTTGTTATGGTTACCAATTGGCAGATGAGTGGACGGAGATTGAATCAATGCAATATGGGAGAGGTGACTTCAATGCAGGAATTATTGGTGGCAAACTGGTTGTACTAGGGGGCATGGGTGAGTAATAACCCCCCTTTTCTGTCATCACTCCACCCACAAAAAAGGCCCTTGTTAATTTGGATGTTCTCTTGAGGTGAAATCCCAAGGTTGGTCCTAGGAATGACAGCTGTATCACTGAGGTTGACACTGGGAGGTAAGGGGAGTAACCCCACTCCCACCCGCACCTTCCCTACATCCCTGCCACACCCCTAGAAAAAGGACCCTGATGTTCTCTTGAGGTGGAATCCTAAGGTTAGTCCTAAAGTTGACAGCTATTTCATTGAGGTTGTCACGACATGTTATGTTTGGAAGATACAGCAGAATGTACAACATTGGTAATATTGGCAAAACTGCTTCTAAAATATATGCCAACTCTCTGAATCAAAGAAAAAACATCAAACAAGCAACCTGTTGTTAATTCTAACATGGAATTTAGGAAAGAGTACTCTTTCAAAATTTAAATTATTTAAAATTTTCTGAAAAGTGACAGCACCAAAATCATTTCTAGGGAACAAGTTGATACCATCATCAGCTTTACACCAAGTAAGTTTTACAATAAAATTTTACAAATGTTTAATTTTTTTAAAACCAGTCCTATACCTTGAATAAAGATCTAAATCAGCAGGTATGAACAACTTTAAAAGATGCAATCCCACTCTCCACTTATCTCATCTTTCAGGACACGTGAAAGAACCCCACAGGATCGGAGAGGTTCTTGACCCTGAGACAAAGACTTGGACCCCTCTACCCCCAAGCCCAACGTCAAGGAGTTCAGCTGCTAGTGTCGTTCTGGATGGTAAAATGTACATCATGGGTGGAATGACACCAAACGGACTGACGTTAGCTGCTGATGTCCTTAGTGTCAAAGACCAGCGTACGGGTCAGACGCAGAATACGAAGAGAAATACGGGAAAGAGGCGCTGAAAAAATCCTGAATTTCAATTCTAAAAATTAATTCATTTTTAACTGTCTTTGAGAATGATGTCCTGTGCTTTGCAGTTTACTGGAACATTTTTACTTTCTGGAAGACTTCAGAAGTTAAAAAACATTGTCAAAAAAATAGTTGAAAAATCCAAGACAGTCAATGGCTTGTTATGATGGCAGAAAATTGGCAGATGGTATCTTTTTTTTTATTCAAAGACGCTTACTGTGGTGGTTGTAGCACCCTCTGTAGTCTTCAGCCACTTAGAATAATCATGGATTCAAACCAAATGGATATCAATGAAAATACATGGTATGCAGATTTGTGTCACCAAGTTACAAATGAAATTTTTGGTTCGATACTCCAGTACATATGCTTTTACTTTTTAGGTATATTTGTTTTTTTATTTTTAAAATTTTTCAAATGTTACTCTTATGTAACAAAACATTTCGTATTTTTACAGACATTGTATATTTTTGTGAATGGAACCTCAATTTCCAACAATCTCTGATAATCAGGTGATTTTTTCATAAACATATGTTGCAAGGGCCATATCTGCCCCTTAAATAAAAACTACAAAATATCATTTTGAGGTAAGAAAATGGCCCATCTGATTCACCTTCCACTAATGGTTCACACACCTGTTGCCTTTGATGGGAGAACACAATATGACCAATCCCATCCTTAGAATTATTAACCAATCAAGAGTACTTTGCCTCTTGTGGTTTGGTTTTAATTTAAAAAAAATGTCAGACGAGTTATACAATTCTATCACAACTCGCATGTGATAGCTATTCAGGGGCACATTTTCGCGAGTTCAGTTGTGCTGTGATGATGTCATTGTTCTGACCAAATGTGAACCGAAGTTTGTGATTGGTTATGCTTGGTTTCAAGATGGCGGATTGTAAAAAGTAATGAAAGTTTTGTTAATTATTTGTTAAAACATGATGGAATAATTGTTTGTGTAGATGCATACATTCTAAGTTTATTACTAGCACTCACAAGTAAGTTATATTTTGCCAAAATTTTAATTACACCGTATGTTTTGAGAAACACCGATGATTGAACACGTCATAAACTGAAAACAATTTTCTGGTTACGTTTACGTTTTTGCGTAGCTATGCTGTCTTGATTCTGTTTGTGTTCACCAAAACACGCCACACAACTTACACTTGTACTTACTATCTGTGATTGAGTGTGAGTGAGAACTGTGTCTTTTGTATAACAAAAATAGTCAATTGTGGCATAAGAGTAATGTCCCAAATAGATCAAATTATTATTAATAATCTGTGATGAAATGACCCGCGTGCCTGATTTGTATATGATTCATGGGATTTGTACAGTACTAGTAAGTTAAAACAATTTAATTTGTGTGTTTATTAAAAAGATGACAATAAATACACAATTTATATCTCTGCTTGATATAACTTTATTTCATGTTATTTATGTTACTTTATAAACAACACACAAGAAAACCAAAACAACGTGTCATTAACAAAGTCGTTTTAAGATGATTGTCAATAAATATGGGAATTTACTTTAGTTCCCTATTTCTCTGGAAATCTATCAACAAAATACTTTGCATGAAAAAAATGTTTTCAATCAAGTATAGAATGGTCAACAAATTTTAAAAGCCATAATTTGATGACAAATATATAATTTGTTGCGTTTTCGGCTTGTTTAAACAAGCAAGTTAATAATGCCCCCAAATAATGCCACTTTGAGTTATCCTTGTATTAACAAGTCCGAGATGCTATCATTTAAGTAAAACATTTTTATCAACTGAATTTTGTCTTATTACGTTGTGTCATACTGGAGAAAATAGGCAAATATATTCAGATATTTTACACTCTAAAGTGAAATTAAAGAAATAGTACAAGTTTTAGATTAACTCAGTGACTGAATATAATACCCCACTTGATAAGGTCATATTACCATTGCTACTGCATAAATGAACCATTAATTTTCAGTCACTGTGTTCATCTTAAACTAGGTAATAATATAATACGCCTTGAGCACCAGTTTGGTGGATATGTGCGCTATATAAGTCCACATTATTATTATTATTATTATTAGGACACTGATTCCATTCCCTGTTGAAAGTCGTCTCTGGTTGTGACGATACTGTCCCTTTTGTCATCAGCTTTATTTGTCTGTTACATAATGTCTTGGAGCACTTTTAAACTAAAGACCTCATTATTGGAATGTTCATTTGCATGGGAAGGTATTGCCCAGGTCCGCATCCGTCGCCTCATAAACAGTATGCACCGAAGGTGTCGGGCAGCAATCGACAATCGTGGCGGTTATACCCCTTACTGAACAAACCTAACATGCTGCTTATATCTTAAGTATTGGTCAATAAAGCTGATGACAAAAGGGATAACCCATTTTGCTTGAGTTCAGGGGCGTTATTTTGAGCCACAATGCAAAGTTGTGAGAAATGAACAGGTACCCCCACACAATCAACCGAGTTGTGTGCACTGATGCGCAACGTTATCCGCACAAATCTTGCTTGCAACATGTGTGTCGATGATCAGGCTAAATCGTCATATCATGTTTATGCTCATAAGTCTCTAAAATTTAAAAATATTTTTAAAACATACAGGTGGGGACTTTCTTTTTTCGAGGTGTTTAGTTGGCCTAATACATGTATATACACTTTTTCACAGGACAGCCATCTTGGATTCTTTAAAGATAGAAAAAAAAGGATCATGACCAAAATAGAATGGTGCCTTCAAACGTTTTTGATTGGCAGACAAACAGATCTTTGTGCTGTGGCCATCTTTGTCAGTTTCCCTGTACTCAAGTTTCATTTATAGTGATGAATTGTAATGCATTCAAGAGACCAGACTATTTTCCCCTTCCAGTCTGCGATTGTTTTTTTCTGCAGTAGGCCTACTGCACTTCATCCACAATATGCATTTGTATATTAAAAATGAATGTTTGACTTTATTTTTCTTTAAAAAAAACCTTCACAACCATGATTTACTATTATATAGAAAGGCTTTGCTTCTGAGTTAGTTTTGTAGTTTTAAAAAAATGCATTAAAAAATTAATAAAAACAAATTTATGGAAATAGTGAAAGACCTGGTCTTGATCCCAGTACCTCCGACTTGCAAAGCGAGTGTTCTCACTACTACACTATCAAATCAAATTGGTTGGTGAATTAATTATTGAATAACCTTTTTTAAATTAGATTTCTAAGCCATTGCTTAAGTGTACTGCAGAAAAAATGACTTCCCGTCTTGGTATGTTTATGTGGACATGTGTGGAAGAAAAGCAAGGAGCCTGTACCATGATAAGGATCTTAGCTGGACAAATAGGTCCATCGCTGAATTACAAGAGTTTATTATATTAATTAATAGGTATAATCTAATGAAAACACTTACAGTAAACACAATGTTAAGTCATATTGTGAACCCTTTTGTCCCTGAGTTAAGCACTTCCAAGAAGGATGGTTTAGTTCAGTGTCTTGAGGAGGATGGGCACACTATTTGTCAAGGGAGGGGCAGCAAAAATTGCCAGGAAAATATTTTGATCAAGGTCAAAAATTGCTCCTTAAAAGCAATTTTTTACTTTTAAATTATTTTATTTTGTTTACAAAAAATTTATAAAAATTAATTGTTAGCTATGAGATTGGCCCCAGCCAAGCATCAGTTCTAATCATAACTTACCATCTGACAAGGGAAATCAGAATATATAACAATTATAGT
This sequence comes from Zoroaster sp. YZ-2022, assembly GCA_029582265.1. Lineage (NCBI taxonomy): Eukaryota > Metazoa > Echinodermata > Asteroidea > Forcipulatida > Zoroasteridae > Zoroaster > Zoroaster sp. YZ-2022. The sequence continues at coordinate 13,887,777 of CM055820.1, forward strand.
GTTTAATATTTCAATGACTACAAAACTTTTAAAACCAATAGTTGTTCACCAACAGCAGCATTCTTTTGGATATTAAATAAACCGAAGAAATTCAATCAATAAATAAACTAAAATGATCTAAAAAGAAAATATAGGAATAAAATATACATATATATGAGATATATTTTTTTCTTTCTCATACCTCCAATACCTAACATAAATCAATGTTCTCAGCATATACATAAATACATAAATACGTAAATTCAGATACACGGCAGCTCTTCAAAATGACGTCAGTGACTGCGCCTGACTGAGGCAAGAAACCATAGGCAAAGGAACACCATGCACAGTTGGTGGAATATATGCCTGGGATCCTTACTGGACATCATGTGTGTATGTGTAAATTGTACAACACTGCAATGCAGTATACAGTATAAGACTACACATATTCTATGCCCATAGTTTCAGAGAATTCCGGCAAGATGTACACGCTGCTGTCTGTCTATACTGCAGGCTTATGTTTGTGGTTCTCAGTCATACCATGGTCATACCATCAATCGGCTATCATATGTCTCATTCTCTATTGTAGAACATGCTCCATATCTTATGGATGGGTGGAATAGATCACGCTTAAAAAAACAATATCGTCACGATCAACCAGGCATGGGATCGGAGTGCTAGTTTTTAGATTAACTCAGTGACTGAAATTAATACCCACATGATAAGGTCATATATTACCGTTGTTGCTGCATAAATGAGCCAGTAATTTTCAGTCAATGTGTTCATCTCAAACTAAGACACCGATGCCATGCCCTGTTGAAAGTCTGCTCTGATTGTGATGATACTGTCCTGTTAAGATGATTGAAAGACAGCTTGCATGCACACACAGGGTCAAAGGTCACACACCATCGCCACATTGTGGGACAAACAGCATTGCGCTTTTGTTTGCAGTTTAGTGTAACAGTATTCCACACGCACCATCTGACAGTCGACTGTCTCTGCTGGATAAATTTAGTCAGTTTATCAACTGCATATATATATATATATGTAAATAGGGCCCCAGTTTTTATTTGTTTTCTCTTATAAAAGGTCTTAGTACAGCCCTCTTTGAAAGCCTTTTTGACCCCTGCATAAAAGTGGAATGACTCCTGGGCCATGAGGGTGCAGTGGTCTGAGTTAATGTGGTCAGCATTCTTCAATGTTGTACCAACATCTATCCTGCTCACTCTGTCCATCTCTTTATCAGGTGGTAATCCAAGGGTAATTAGCCACCCAACCCATGTGTTAGAAGTGTGATTACCGACATATAATGAAAGGAGAAGAAGTGGTTGGCACAAGGGACACCAGTAAATAAAAACACAAATTTTAATGTTAATGAAATGAAATTTTTATGAAATGTGATTTGTATGTATAAATGTACATGTATAATTTTTTTTATGAAATGTGATGTGCATATCTTTGTATACTGCCTGTAAGATGACCTAATAATCATAGAAAATAAAAAGCGGTCCACCAAATGGAGTATGTGCCTTTTGACTTTCGAGAAAATATGTGACCCAGCATGACAAAACCCACAAAAACGTCCCAGAAATTAAAAAAAGAGTTATTGGTATCATATGAAAGGGCAACTCTTTAGCTTTTCAATGGTGAAAAAATTATATCCATCATGCATTCTGTTGGAAAGTTATGGATATTGAAAGTCGAAAAACAATGAAATACGATTTTGAGAAATACATGATGTTTAAAAAAAAAAAAAAAAAATTTTAAATAAAAAAATTAAAAAAATCAAAAAAAAAAATCGCACTAACAACTGCTTTTTCACACACTTATAAATCGATTTCAGTAATTTTTTTTGCAGGAAATTGTGAAATAAACATCCGGGAACTATAATCAGTAAAAACCCAAAAAGGCCGTATATCACCCCATTGGTCGAAAATTGGCTGTATCTTGGATTGGGGTTCAGCGACTTTTTGCAGGTTTCGCCGTGCGGGGTCACATATATTTGCAGGCAACCGACAAAGTGTGAATGACCCTGCTGTTGAAGAGTGTGTGAGCGACATGAAGTGTCTCTTCAAGTCGTGGCAGACACCACCAGATACCCAGCAGCCCCAGCTCCTCCTGAAATACCTGACGGAGTGATGGGAGAGGCAAAGAGAGAGGTCCTCGTTATGGAGGTAGCTCAAGAAAGAGGAGAGACAAACCATCATGGAGAGGCTGGTGAACATAACCCTAACCTCTTCACTGCTTCAGCAATTTCACAGTAGGAGGCAATGAGAGATGGAAACAGTCAGAGTTTTCCCTGGCCCTCCAAGAAATTGCTGGTAGGCTCAAGAATTGGGACCCCAATGAAGCTGCAAATGTCAAGGAGATGCTCCGTGATCGCTTCATCCTCGGTCTTAACCCTTTGAACACTGGCGGCCGGTATACCGGCCGCTATTTTAAAGTCCATATGTGATGCGATCAAGCTAAATGAGTCGTTTGTCGGGAATTTCATTATGGTAAAACAGGCCAAAATAGGTCAGAAGGGGTGTTTTTTCAAAATTTATTTTTTTGTTAATATGAATGCCTAGATATATCCTGATTCATATTGGTAACCTTTCCCATGATAAAAAAACATCAAAAAGTTGTTAAAATGAGGTATTTTGTAAGCCATCCAAATCTTGTTTTTTCGGAGAATGAGAAAGTAGTCGCAAAAACGACCGTGAAATACGTTCGAAATAACCTAGTTTTACAACTGTTGTGAAATTCACACCTAGCCGTAAATGGTATCAACCGACGGGGGCTTGCATGGAGATTCCATATATGGGCCTAATGACCCGGTTAATTTTGCATTATTCATAGGAAGACTGAATAATGTAAACAATCCCCTTCTTATTGCTATGAGACGACATTTGCGTATCGTGATTGGGCAATTTGGCTCACGTGACCTATCGAGAGGCGTAACGTAAACAGAAAGTCATAGTTGGATCGCGGTACCACACGTACACACATGCGAAGATGGCGGCCCCCACAGAATCCCCCGAAGAAATTGCTGCAGTTCTGTTTGATTTCCGTGATCATTTTGCAGCAGATGAACTGCCTGTAGAGTTTGGGAATTTAGTGCAGGATTATTTTACTCGTGGTGATGACAACGACAGCGACGAAGAAGGAGATTCTGATGATGACCCGCCAGAACTTCTCCACCACTCGTCAGTGTTTGAAGCAGTCGCTGATCGTGACCATGATGGTGATCGCGGCGGTGATGTCAATGGCAATGTGGTTAACATGGTTGATGAAGTGGAGGACATGGACATCGATGACGAGGATATACAGCAAGTGCTGCGACAACCAGATCCAGATAATGACGTGCAAGACGACGACGAAGACTTGCCTAATTTGGAAAGGGAGTTAGCTGACGATGACACAGAACGCCGAAAAATAAGAAACTTTCAGTGTCACTGCAAGCTGTTCAACGGTGACCAGTGCTGCAGACAAATCACAGAGGATGATTACTTGACCAGCCGGTTAGACATGATGGGTTTTTCCCAAGGTATTTACCGTTTTGACAATGTATTAGGCCTATGCTACGTTCATTTGAAAATAAGATATTAAAAATTTGAATTAATATTAAATATGCTACTGACATAGCTGCTGTACAGTTAGGCTATGCATTTTTTTTTGCATAGAAATAGGGCCTAGGCTAATTAAAATTGTGGTGGGCTATAACTAAGTTGTGTAGGATTGCAAAATGAAACTCGCATGTAGTCTCCAGTTCCAGTGGCTTTGCAGTTACGCCGTTCTGTGTAATGCTGGTACGTTAAGCCACGATGGCCTTGGCGAAAGGCTACATTCTTCTTTGTTCTCGCAATAAAATTTGCAGGAATTCTTTGATTTTGAGAAGTTTGCGATAACCATTTTTTGGGGGATCAAATCTTTTTGTGATTTAAGATTTTACTAACTTTGTTTCAAAATTATTTTCTGGTGTTTTCATAAGGTTTGTCCCAAGCCACCTGAACCTGTTGAGCCGGAGGAACACCAAGACCAGCCTCTCCAAGACCGAGCCTAAGACTTTAGCAGACCAAGGGGAAGACCAAAGAAAGCTAAACAAGGGGGATCCAACAAAATCTAAAAAGACAAAATCTAGGAGATAACATCTCTTTGACCTTTTCAAAATTTCAAGGTCAAGCACTTTGATTTTCTTTCCTTTGAAAGATCATGTTGTGAGATACCTATGTGCAAAATTTAAGGTCAATAGCATTTTTGTTAAATACTCGTTGCTAGGGAATTTATGTCAGACAACCATTTTGTTCTGTAAGAAAAGGTGCTTTAATTCATGGATGTTGTGTGCTCAATAAACAACTCAACTTTAAACCCATTTTTCTCAGTTTCATTATTTAACATCTCTTCGTGTTTCGACTTCCATAACTTTTGAACCGAAGGTGGTATCAACATGGGGTTTTTACAGCGTTAAAGCTGAGATTGTGCTCTTTCCAAATGAATAAAAAAAGAAAAATTGACGAGGGTCGACAAACGACTCATTTAGCTTGATCGCATCACATATACACCAGCGGCCGGTATACCGGCCTCTGACATGTGCGTTTTGTTTACAAACATTGATACGTTCCCACGCCCCAGGAATCATGACCCTCTGACCCTAATCTGACCTGGGGATTTTGACCAATCACAGCGCATGTTATATCTGCTGTTTGTCTGCCCACGTGAGCTAACGTTTATGACTTTTTGGACAAATTTCGAAGTGTTTTGACCATCAAAATGGCACAGAAACGACGTTTATCAACTGAAGATGTGTTAGCTGATGTTACAGATTCTACTGAGGAAGATATGGATGTTTCTGATTATGAAAATAGTGATGATTTTGAGTCGGAAAGGTCGGAAAGTGACACCGAAAGTGAACGTGATACGATTGACAATGGGGTAAGCTTACAGAACAGAAATGACATTAGTTCAGTGGATAGCGAAGATGATACACCAGGACCATCAGGTGATGCTTCAATTCATGTGCTTACAACTAAGCCAAATAACATTGCAGCAAAATCAGTTCAGAAGAAACCAATTACGTTGGAGGAAATGAAAGCTTTCTTCGGTCTACGCGGCACAGTGGAGATGTTATTGTACAAAAGGTCAAATATGAACAATACTGGAGATCTAAAGATCATTTTCTAACCCATACACCAGGATTTCCAGCAGTGATAGCTCGCAATAGATTTATTGCTATTTGGACCTTACTCCACTGTGTAAACGAAGACGATGCACAACTTGACAAAACTGATAAGATTTACAAAACACGTCCAATATTCAATCGTGTGTTGGAAAAGTTCAAGCATTATTATGTTCCTGGGTGTGAATTATCCCTAGACGAGGGAATCCTACTAAAAATAAGCTTTCATTTAAACAGTACATCAAAGACAAACCCATCAAATGGGCTATAAACACATTTGTAGTATGCGACAGTGAGAATGGCTACATTTGCAATGCCGAAGTTTATACCGGTAGGAGAGATGATGCCAATAGTATCGCAGACCTTGGAGTTACAGGTAATTTGGTGGTACGGATGACTCAGGAATTCTCCGGCCAGAACCATTTGCTGTATACGGACCGATTTTACACCACTGTGAATTTGGCTGAATACATGCTAACAAATCATGACATAAGAATGTGTGGTACAACAATGACTAACCGTAGACATTTCCCCAAGACACTAATCAAGAGAAAAAATGAAATGGGGAAAGGTGAGTCGGATATGCTATTCAACGGAAATGTTGCCGTAATAGTGTGGCAAGACAAAAAGCCTATTTACTTCGTGATGTCATTGTATATTTCTTCGCCGATAACACAGGTTCAAAGATATGACCCAGTTGAACACAGAAGAGTTCCTGTAAATTGCCCTAAAGCAGTCAAGGCCTACAATGCCTTCATGGGAGGCACTGACAAAAATGATCAGATGATGTGATTGCAGACACTACAAGTAGCCAAGACGTATGATGATGAAATTTTTCATGTGGGCAGCATACAATGCATACGTTCTAATGAACTTTACAAAGCCCCATTCTGAACAAGGAAAGAGGACTTTTACTTTCCATGCATTTTTGGAGCAGCTATTTGAGGAACTTGTTGGGGACATACGAAACACCCGGAGTTCGTTTGGCAATCGTTCAGAACAGGTCCTTGAAACTAAATGACTAAAACGGGATGCTTACCACAATGTTGTGAGACCTCCTAATGCAGGCCAAAATAACAGATGTGTAGTGTGTAGGAAAAAGTACTTAGTGGCAAAACATGCCAACCCAGCAGCACAGGACAAGGACTTGCCCAAAAGGAAAAAAAGTGTCTACAAATGCACCTACTGAATTCATATGCATCGGAAGCGAGGAAAACAGCTGCTGGTTTGACTGGCATAAAGGTGGAATACTGGCACTGACACTCAAAAAATGAAGGAGGTAAGTCTAAATATCATATATATTTGTATAATGTACTTACATTTGCAATTACATGACTATAAAAACATAGTTCATGTTTCTAAATGCATAGTGGTGGTACCTTGAGTGTTGGGGGCCGGGGGCTCCTGGGGGTCAGTGTGGGGGTCAAAGTGTTCAAAGGGTTAAGACAGAGATATTTACAGAGTGATAAAGATAGATCTCTGTCAGAAACCAAGTTCGAGAGCAAGGCTCTCTACCTGGAAGCTGATTGAGAAGAGAGTGATTCAATTGTCCCTGTCCAGTCTCCATCCATTGTAAAGAACCTTCAGGCCAACATGGAGAAGACTGTACCACAACAGCGGGAGATATCAGAGATAATCTCAGCCCAAGAAAGGTTACAGCAATTTCACAGTAGGAGGCAATGAGAGACAGAAACAGTCCGAGTTTCCCATGGCCCTCCAAGAAATTGCTGATAGGCTAAAGAAGTTTTTCCCCAAGAACAAGATGGAAAAGAGAGGGTCATTGCCTATGTGAGTAGAGGGCTGCGCAAGGAACACAATGATGCCTACTACAGTGCTTTTAAGCTAGAGCTCCTTGCCCTTACGTGGGCCATCACAGATCAATTTATGGAGTACCGTATTGGAGGAAAGTTCACTATGTTTACAGACCACAACCTGCTAGTACATTTAGACACAACCCAACTTCGTGCAAAGGAACAGCACTGGATTGCACAGTTAGTGAGTTTCCAGTTTGATATTTACCATCCTGGGAAGAACAACGACAATGCTGACGCCCTTTTACGGAACATCTGAGGACACACATAAACCAAGAGGCACAAGAATATGAAGGTCAGGTCATGATGACAGTAGTGAACGCATGCTTGGAATTTTATAGTCGAGTTATTATTTCACAAGTTTACAAAGAGTTTAAGTTTTCTTAATGGTTGTCATATACTACTCAAAACAATTTAGGGAACACCGGAATAATCTCAGTTAAAGCAAGATCATTTATTTCAGATAAACACAATGTTTCACAGAATTGATGAGAAACAACTGCACAATGAAACAGATGATAAAGGATGCATGTAGTGATTACACATTTCATGACATGACTACTGACAGAGAGAGGGGGTTGCAAATGAAAATCCCGGTTCATGGAACATTTCAAACCTATTTGATGTTAAAATCCGGTGTTCCCTAAATTGTTTTGAGTAGTACATATTTCTCATTTATTGTCTATGTACATTTGTATGTAACCCCTTGGTTTTTAATATAAGTACCCTGTCTCTCAAGATCAGTTGTCTCATTTAAAATGTATCCCCTCTTTAGAAAGAAGATTAGGTCATGAGTTTCTTTACCAACTTGTTACTGTGTCCAGTTAGGAACCCCAACTCTTTTGTAAAGTTTCCTTTGTTAATAATACAAAGCTAATTGTGTGAAAGTTGGGAAAACTAGAGTCACCACAGTATATTTAAATTCAGCAGGGCTACAGATGTTGTAAAGGAAAATACTGTTTCTATATATCATTCTTTGTAATGTAAAATTGATTAAGATATATATTGATCAAAGTTCAATGACACTGGAGAATGAGTGGAAATCAAAGGTGATGTGGAAAGCAACAGTGAGTGAAATTGGGAGAAGACAAATCATTGAGAAAGATACATTTTAGTGTGTGCTGCAAAATCCAAAATAGACAAAGACCCGAATTAACGGCAGTTCTGTATTTATTTAAATATATATATATATATATATATATATATATATATATCGTACGGTAATAAACGGTTCGCGAGCAAAGAAAAATTGGCTGATGCCGGACTCAAACCCACGACCTCTCGATTACCGTACGAGCGCTCTACCAACTGAGCTAACCAGCCCCTATGTTGGTGGGCGGTCCACTTATGCCAATTATCTATTGCTCTATGGGGCCAGGTCAGAGGCCAAACCATATCTGCCGAGTAGCCAGGGATCAAGCCCCGGTCAGATGCAAACAACCCGGGTAACGGCAGTAGCAGGGATCACACAATTAACGGGACACAAGCCTTTTATGTGGTTGTACACAAAGTAGATTTATATGGAGAAACTGACCTGAAATATTATAAACGGTTCGCGAGCAAAGAAAAATTGGCTGATGCCGGACTCGAACCCACGACCTCTCGATTACCGTACGATATATATATATATATATATATATATAAATATATATATATATATTTTTAATTTAAACGCTGCCCAAAGAGAACAAGAAGCATGAGGGATGCCCAAGCTTAAGTTCATTTATTCTGAGCAGGTGGCAGATTAATCAAATGATAAACATTAGATTTGAAGGACTGACCAGATGGAACATCCACATCAGAGGCAGGCAAAGAGTTCCAGAGCCCGATGTAAGAAGCTAAAAAAGGACATCCGATGGCCAAATACTGGGTGACACAATAATCAGGTGTTGCCATACAACAGATATTCAGTCTAGGCTAATACTAGAGCTGAGAAACGACAGGGTTCATTGTTGTGACGATTGGCAGCAGTGCATGCCTCAACCAGCAACTTGAAGTTTTCACCTAAACGGAAGAAACCATGGCCTAATATGCATGTATACCTTCAGTGTCAACCCTTAATATTCATCAATCTGTGCTAGCTTGTTGAGGAAATTATAACCAACATCCCAAAGCTACAGTCCCGGTATACCTTGAAAAAGAAGCATCAAACCAGGAGGAGGAATTGGATGAGTGGTTAAAGGAAGACACAACTTGATATAATGATATAATTGAGATCTTTCGGGTGACACCATGTAATGATTTCTTCATGGAAGAAGTGATGGCTCTGAGAAGAGATGGTTGGTTTGTTCTCAAAGTTTCGACTGGTGTGCTCTAGGAGACTGTCATTGACAGGATTTGCTTGTCCTACATCATGGCAGAAAGATGACCCTTTGACCCCTGCATGCAAACAGTCTATAGAATAAGCTTGAACACACGTCTGGAATTTCATTCTTTCAGGGGATAGGCCACTTATCCAGAGTAAAGGGCCTCACTTTTAAGAGGCACTAAGGCCAAGACCAGCGCAATTGAGGCCATGGCCTCTGTGAAATTCCAGTTCTGACTTCCCGATACCAGCCACTACTTCAAGCTCACTTTCTGGTTCTTTCTGGTCTAGCAGCAGCTATGCCTACCATGGGTACCAACGTACACACATACCAGCTACTCACAAGTGCCATGGTCGAGCGGTTTAGTGCATCGGATTTGTGTTCTGATGGTTGAGTCGTCAGAATGTGTTCGAATCCCAACCGCGACCATGGTGCTTGTGTCCTTGAGCAAGATACTTTACCATAATTGCTTCTCTCCACCCAGGAGTAAATGGGTACCTGTGAGGGCATAGTTGGTTGTTGTGTTTGATTAGCCCTATATGCGCTGTAATGGCAGCAATTGAGCTGTACACTCCCCAGGGAGCCGAGATGGTTTCAGGAATGATTTATGAGCCTGATGAGCAGGGGTAATAATATAATGCGCCTTGAGCACCAGTTTGGTGGATACGTGCGCTATATAAGTCTACATTATTATTATTATTATTATTATTACGTTCAGCATGCACATGCAACTCCTCCAACAAATAAAACCTGAGAAAAATTGTACCTAGATTATGTGCTTATTATCAAATAAATGGACAGGTTACCAATGTAGAGAATGAGCTCTTTATCTTAATGTCATAAACATTCTTCTGTCTGAGGTTTATCTATTCTTAGAAATAAGACACGTCAGCGAACAACAATACTCTACCCCGTGATTTGCCGGTCAAACCTGACATGTTCCATAGAGATGGAGCTTGATGAGATGATTAGTAAAGCATACATCATATTGTATAGATGAACGTAACTATAGTGGTCAAAACCAGTCAACTGACTGTTTTTACTGTTGACCCAAATGTGCATGCAGGGGCATTTTTGACTGGTTTTGACTGTCATTTTGACCACCCTCAACAATACAAGACAATGGTTTCACCAGTCAAAAACGGTCAACTCATTTTGAGCTGTAAATGTAATACACGTAAGGTTTGGCAGTGTTTGACTTTTAAGTGCACTAGATATACCTTGGCAAGTATATCAACATTTTGACTGATTTTGACCCTTGCAGTCACAGATAGGGTCTAATCAGTAGAATGAAGTTCTTATCTTATGGATTGGTAGATGTTGCATATCCCTCCAGTGATCCTTAGAATAATCCCAGAGGTAGAAGTCAATAATGATACTGTTTAGCATCAGTCCTGAGATGGTGGAGTCTTCGGCCATCAGTCTCTTCAGTTCTTGACGGACCAACTGTGTCATAAGAAGAAAACGAGTTGTGAAATAAGGTTCTTTTCAGAACCTGTTACCTCACTTAGCGATAGTTGAGATAAACACATGGTGTTACCACAAACCGATACAATATCAGTACTCCACCATGTAAAACCTTAAATCTTATACTGTGTTACACTGCAAGTGACACACTGTGAGCGTTATATATCTTACCTCTACAGCCCAGATAGAGCAACCTCTTATCTCAACCTCCAACCTTTCACCCGGTATGAAGAGTCGTCCTGATTGAAGTATTTCTTGAAGGTAACAAGAATACTTGAGAACTCCAAAGTAGTTTAACACTTGAGGAACTCTGAGAAAGAAAAAAATTTAAATAAAAATTACACAATTTCATTTGAGTCCTCATTCCATATGTCCCAAGTTTGTCTTTACTTCTCCTTTTACAAAGAAAACTTTATCAAAAAATCCATAGATTTCATCCACATGATGCAAAAGTTTATCTTGATAAAACATTAATTTTTCCTACATTATGATATAACAATGTATAAGATATCACCTTTATAAAACTAAATATTTAAGACTATTTACACATTTTATTAAGGTGTTTCTTCAAATTAAGCACTGTATTTTAAAACAAAAGTAAACTTATTTGACATATTTTGCATTGTAACTTGAGTGAGTCAGAGTCCCTATAATATGGCACCAGTTGGACTCAAGTCCAAGTCCCATGATTACATCGGAACATATCTGAGGACAGGAAATACTGTATCCCCTTCCCTTTCAATTAATTCTAGTTTGGATTCAAAATACCTCTTGAATTTAATCTTCTTACCTATAATCTGCAAACATTGTAAGACTGTTAATATCAATGAAGTGTCCATAGCTTCTATCTTCAAAGCATGCCCATATGTCAGCTATAAGAATCTGTGCTCTCTTATATAATGACACTGTACAGAGATATCAAAGAAGGTAAGAGAGAAGTGAGTACAAATGGTTGGAGTAATAAAAAAATAAAAAATGATATATACTATTTTTAAGCCAGTGTACACTTTGGTAAACTGTCTGTACATGCATCCATACTGTATTTATAAGTATAAAACAAACATGTAAGATTTCAGTCTATTTCTTTGTGTCGTTAACAAGAAAATAGTGAAAATGCATTCAGATTAATTGTACTAAAATTATAGAACCCTGTTCCCCAGGAAAGCATTACAATGGAATGCCCTTCCAGCTGATTGCTTTCCACCAACTTAGGATCTATTTAAGTTTAAGAAAAACATCAACAAATGTAATCTTGCTTAAATGGTGGATGACATATCGCATATGTAACCCCTTACACTTTAGTGGCTACTGGCCTTGTTTAGGTGACTGACAGTAAATAAAATAAAATTTTTAAAATAAATAATTTTTTTTTTTTTAAATAAATAAATACAAAAAAACCTGATATATGAGTGCAATGTGAAGCATATCATAACACCAGTCTATTTTGGTTGAGAGTGCCTCTTGCTCTAAGACGCATAGACGATGGTGTCTTTAATGGCTGCCATGATAAGACAAATGCCAACAGAACGAAACTAAAATAAAAGCATACCAGCCGTCCCATCAATGGTAGCCACGTCTCGATATGAAGGGAAGTTCTCTATGATAAGCTGAAGCAACTCGGATGCATTGTGATCACATTGAGAGATACAGTTAACAAAAGAACCATCAAATTTCTATTAAGGAGAAATAAGTTGTTTTGTTATTCCATTATAAAAATGATCATTAACCCTAACCACCCCAAATCCATCAAAATCCTTTAAGGGGAACTTTTTGGGAAAAATTCAGCTCTGTTGGAAACTGGTACTTTCACCTCTTCAAATGGGGCAAAATTACTACAGTACAGGCCATAAGTGCCGAATATGAAAGATCAATGAAAATGCATGGTGCATTTTAAATATACCAGCATGTTTCCAAAAGTGCAGTGATGGATTTTGGAGGATTCAGGAAGGTTCCTAGCCAGAATACCTAGGGGGTTTGGGGTAAGGAATTAAATAAAGACCTGCGTATACAATAGACACTCAAATAATATTTATTATTTATATTGCGCAAATTTCATGTAAATATGATCAAATGCGCATCAAGTACTAATGTAAATGTTAGACAGGTCAACATGATAGAGTAATACAGTTATACAGTCAGCGACTGTCCACTTTGAGCAGGTGCTCATTTTTCATCAGTGCATACTTTTTCCAGGTCTTTTTCATTTGTTCTTGATATTGCGTGCATGGTCAGAATTACATGAAAACTGAAAATGGACTTCATGTTTGCTGCCACCTAGCATCTCAGAAGTATCTATGTGATAAACAGCAGGGGCGGAGACAAGGTCTCAAAAAAAGGGGGGCACATGTCCAAAAAGGAGGGAAAAATGGCCAACAAAATTACATACACGGTGATAAAAAGGTGGGGTGCATATACCTCCCTTTGCCCCTCCCCCTAGGACCACCAATAATAAACGGTAAATGAGCTACCTCTAGAAGCATTTTGCCAGCCTCATGAAGATGTTCTAGCCTCTTACTCAAGAGGGGGATATCAGTGTCTGTGGATGAACGGAAGATGTATCTTAGCTTCTCCATGGTGATGTGTGAGTAGTATGAGGCGGAGGTGATGGGGATGTTTTCCTGTATGACGGGAAAATGTCCTTTACTTCAAAATCAAAATATAGACCGAGATTAAAATGGAAGGTAAAACATTGGTAATTACCAGATTATCAAATTAAAAAATTATCTAAAACTTACTTGGTGTTAAGTTAGTGGTAAAGTATCAATCACCCTGAGAAATTATTTCACCTGAACTGTTTTCTTTTTGGAGAAAACAGGAAAATGTAATTTCAAATTTACAAAAGGTTGCAGGAAGTCAACTTTTTGTAGAACATACAAATAGAAAAAGCATGTCAGTTTGTTGTGGTTTATCAAAAACAGTGAGCACCTATTGTGATAACATTTTCAAAGGTTATGTTTTATGCTATATTTATAGAAAACTAGATGGTTGATATTAATGTACGATACCAAATACCAGTTTGTACTTTTCTTTTAAATAATATTCTTATAAATTAACAAAAGAAATGCAAATAACTAGATGTCATTATAAATTACAATGGGCAAAACCACTGAACAAATGTGAGTTTATCTACTTTGGTTGGGGATATATTTGTCTACTTTTTAGCAAGCAGAAAGTTAATAGATATATCCCAACCTCCAGCCCTTGTTTTAAACACAGTGCTGCCATATTGGAAAAATAGCCATTTCCCAAGATGTTTCCTCTTTTGAAGCAATTTGTGCTCTATGAAATGCTCTCACCAGGGGCTCAAATCCTAGGGGAATGGTATATATCCCCATCCAATAATATGAGTGAAAGGGGGGTTGACCAATGGAATTATCCTCCCAATTTTTCCCCACTTTGTACAAAATTCTGCTATGCTTTCACATCAATTCACTGTAACCCTTAAAATTAAAAAACTTTATAATTCTCCATGATACAATGTTTAACTATATGCATCAGATTGTGTATCTGAGCATTTATAATCCTAGAACTTTCAGGGCACTAGGCAGGCCCTGGCCCCCTCACCGCAGTGGGTGACTACATCCGACTACATTTCATCCACCAATGTTCACAATGGATTTGAGCCCTTGCCTCACCCAAAATTCTGACTGCCTCAAACATTGACTTACATCAAGGGCTCTGTTAATGGCAGCACACAGGGCCCAGTAGCCACTATGTAGACTGCCTCGGTAGTCCACAAGGAATCTCTTGTCGTTAGTCTCACTCCAGAATGAGAAATTCAATGTATCAATTACAAAGATCCTGTGGGGGAAAAAAGGAAAAAATTTGGAAGTTAATATTTTACCAATGTTTTACCAAGCGTGCAAAAAAACAAAGTAAGTGGTTTTCAAGCAAGGAGGTGCATACTGACCAATCATCTGTCATGTTATTTAGAAATCTATCATACTGACCAACCAACCAACCATCATGTTACTTAAAATTCAGTCCTACTGACCAATCAGCTGTCATGTTATTTAGAAATCTATCATACTGGTCGAGACATAAAATCAATGCACAGGAAGATTAATGAAATGACAGGCAGAAATAAAACATGCTCGAACATAGGATGTCTAAAATCAAAAGAAGGGGATATAATTATGGAAAAGGAGAAGATAGTAGAGCGATGGGAAGAGTACATTAGAGATCTGTATAGCGATGATGAAAGAAAAGAACATTTTCAAATCAGAAATAACATAGAAGGACCCCCCAATTCTCAAAAGTGAAGTAGAATATGCAATGAGGAAAACGAAAAGAGGAAAAGCTGCAGGACCTGACAACATCACCATAGAGCTGTTGGAAGCATTAGACGAGTTTGGTATAGAACAAATCACCAAACTACTTAATAAAATATATGACTCATACCAGAAGATGTTTCCAAATCGATATTTATCGCACTTCCCAAGAAGCCAGGGGCGATTGAGTGCGAGCTACACAGGACAATCAGTTTGATGAGCCATCTTACAAAGATTTTACTTAGAATAATAATGCAAAGAACAAGGAGCAAGACCAAACTAGAAGTAGAAATAGCACAGGAACAAGGTGGCTTCGTTGAGGGGAAGGGAACATCAAATGCCATATATCTTGAGAACCATTATAGAAAGATCAACGGAAGTCCAACAAGACCTCTATCTCTGTTTTATAGACTTTACCAAGGCTTTTGATACCGTGAAGCACGAGGAATTTATGAAAATGCTTCAAGATATAAATATAGATGGTAAAGACCTAAGGATAATCAGGAACATGTACTGGCAACAAACAGCGACCATTAAAATAAACGAGTTCAGCAAATATCAAAAGATTAAGAGGGGAGTGAGACAAGGATGTGTGCTCTCACCAGACTTGTTTTCTCTTTACAGTGTTATTAGAAACATCAAAGACAAGCCAGGAATAGGTGTAGGAGGTACAAACATCAACAACCTCAGATATGCTGATGATATTGTACTGATAGCAGGAACAGAAAGAGAACTGCAAGAACTAGTGTTCACGATTAACGAAGAAAGTACAAATATGGGCTTGAGTTTGAATGTTAAGAAATCGGAAACAATGGTTATCTCAAAGAAGAAGGATACACCAACATGCAATATTAAACTAAACAACAAGTCATTAAAACAAGTACAGAATTTCAAATACCTTGGTACATGGATATCAGCAGATGGCAAGTGCAAGACAGAAGTCGGTTTGAGAATAATGCAAGCGAAAAAGACTTTTGGACAAATGAAAAGTCTACTTACTAACCAAAGTATATCAATGAAAATTCGCCTGAGAGTACTTGGCTGTTACATCTGGCCAATTTTAATGTATGGATGCGAATCATGGACCATCAACAAGGAGACTGAAAATCGTTTGAAAGCAGCTGAGATGTGGTTTTTTCGCAAAATGCTTAGAATTTCATATGTGAACAGAATTATGAATGAAGAAGTTCTCCAACGAGTAATGACAACAAGACCATTAGTCAATGAAATAAGGAAGAGGCAAACAAAGTTTTTTGGGCACATGATGAGAAGAAAAGACATAGAACATCTGGTAACAACAGGGAAAATTTATGGGAAACGAAGCAGAGGTAGACAGAGGGAGAAGATGCTTGACAGTGTGACATCATGGCTGCACAAAGAAAAGCCAACAGATATAATATCGTGCACTTGGAACCATGACGGATGGAGATCCATGATAGCCCACGCTATGCAGCATGGCACAGAATGATGATGATCATACTGACCAACCAACCATCATGTTACTTAAAATTCAGTCCTACTGACCAATCAGCTGTCATGTTATTTAGAATTCAGTCATACTGACCAACCAGCTGTCATGTTATTTAAAATTCAGTCCTACTGACCAATCAGCTGTCATGTTATTTAAAATTCAGTCATACTGACCAACCAGCTGTCATGTTATTTAGAATTCAGTCCTACTGACCAATCTACTGTTCATCATACTGACCAATCAACTGTCTCCTTAGTCATCTGTTTGGGATGCAGATCATGTTGTTTCCACATCTTGATACTGTACTCATTCTTCTTCAAACTTTTAAAAATCTGTAGTAAAAAAGGTAAAAGTTACAATAACTGCTAAAAAGTAATAGAGTAAAACAAAAGCATTGGTTTAGTCATTTCAAACAACAGCATAATAGTGTAGAGGACTTTCGTGCTTACCATGTTTGCTACTTTAGTGACTCCATCTTGGAGAATAGATACATCTTGACTCCTAGATGCAATGAGTTTTCCAGATTCTCTTGGTAACAGTGGCTTGATCACTGGTATAGAATCATACGACGGCATGGTTGATGGCAATGCTCATCAAATGTATTCTACAAAGGTGACAATGTATATTACACAGTGATTATATTTTGGATATAAAACTGGTGGAACCACCACTGGCAAAAAAATTGTTTTTTCCCAACCACCATTCATTTCTGAACTTGCCCATTTCCTTTCACAGATTATCAATAAAAGATGACAGATGTTTAAGTAAAAATTGAAGCTTTTCTATACTGGATAGCTCAAATTAATGCCTCCCATTCTGTATTATTGGATTACAGTCCTGAGACACAAGTACATCCTGATATGCTTTTTTTTTTTTTTTTTCGGCACTAAAAAAATTTCTGGGCAGAACCCAGCATGAGGTAGCCAATATTTATCTAATATACAATATTTAATATATCTTGCTTTAATGCAAAGCAATGGCACAGGAGGGTGCTGAAATCATAAACAGAATACTTAAATTATTATATCTAACTAATTTTAAAGAAAAATTCTCTGTAATGGTGTCACAATATGTAAAAAGAATATGTGACCTGCTCTGTGAAAATGAGTCACAAGTCGCAAATTTGACAAATATACATTTCTATGTAGCTGGAAAGAGTACATCATCGGCTTTAATTTGGTATATGTTAGAGGTGTGTGGCATATTGCATTATGGAGATATGGCATTTGTAATAATCAATAATGTGCATAATTAACACAATTTATTGTTAGGAAAACAAGCATTCAAATGAAAACAAATGACATATTTGAAACAAAGTACTCACAAAAATCATTGATTTTAATATTTTATTGATTGAAATTGACGTTTATGTCAAAAAACATGATAACCAAAAATCAGATGTAAAAAAAAAAAAAAAAAAAAAAGAAAAATTCATTGCCCATTACATGTAAACGCATGGTGCGACATGTGACTCATTTTCACAGAGCCGGTCACATATGTAAAAAAAAAAAAAAAAATCGCCCCTATTGTCTTTTCACATATCCTTGTACGCAAGGGTACTCATTTTTTCCAAGGTACAAGGTTGTTTTTCAAGTCAATGCGCATGCTCACAGCAATTCCGATAATAAGGCTTATTGAATCATCGGCTAACAATAAAATAAACATTAACAATAAAATAAGCCTTATTGGAATTGAGCGCGCAATGAATTATGGGAGTTGGCTTTTTGAAAAACGTCAACAAACGCACATGTTTGTGCACAAATTCAATGGAGGAGAAAGGTGGTCGGCCAGAAAATGGAATTTTTTTACGTCATGGAGAAAATCTTTAAGAAAAAGGTTAAATTATAAACAGAACATTTTTGTAAATAAGAAAAGAATTGATTTCCCCGAAAACTACGCAAATGGAGGAATTCTCAGCTGATTTCTGATCCCCGGACAGATATTTTAGTCTCATGCATTTTTTTCTTCTAAAAAAGGGGTAAATTGCAGATAATTTCATCGTTTAAAAAAAACAAATTAAGCATTATGGTCAAACCTTGGTTAAACCCAAAATGGATTAAAAATAATGATGATTATAAATTTGGGGTGTCGGTCGAGCGTAAAATTAAAAACATTAAAAAGATAATAAATTTTAAAAATAAATAAATAAATAACTATTAAATAAATAAAATCAATCAATCAATCTAAATTCTAAAATGAGACTTGCCTGTTTTAATCCCCTTGGATGAAATATTGTATTAATTATAGCTTTTGTCAAACGGCAATAAATTGTTGTTCCTACCGCTAATCAGATTGCCGTACAAAATAATATCAATTGAATATCAGGAACGTATAAAAAAGGCAAGTGGCACAATGCACTGTTTTCTCCTTTTTACCATCCTTTAATTTATATACAATAATATATATTTGTTGTCGATGGGGATAATATTTCTAAAAGAACTTAAGTTCCGAAAACCGAAATGAGGAGCTTCTTGGCCGTTAGCAGTGATCGCATTTGCCTAAAAAGTACTGTTGCAAATTAGAATATAACTGCACTGTCATCCAGAAATCAGCTGAAAAATCCTCCATTTGCATGGTTTCTGGAAATAATTTTTGTTTTAATTCTACAAGTACAAATGTTCTGTATGTAATTTAACTAATTCTTAATGTTTTTTTCATAATTTTGCTATAATACGTAAAAAACGTAAATTTTCTGACTGACTGACCACCTTTCTCCTCCATTGACTTTGTGCACAAGTACAAACGTGTGCGTTTGTTTACAACTTTTTTCCAAAACCCAAATCCCATAATTCAGTGCGCGCTCAATTCCGATCTATGTAACAACGTTACCTTCTTGTGAAAAAATTCTTCTAGTTGTACTTGTTCCTAATCCTTACCAAATGTGTATGATGTAGGCAAACTTCTGAAGAATATTGGGGGCTAATATAAGCTTAACCAAACAATAGGTCTGCCCCAGTATAAACCAGAACCGCAGTCTACTCCAAAAAATGTGTTTGAAACTGAAAGTAATGAAACACACACGTGTAACATTTAACCTTAACCGGCCGAAAGTAGGTCACAAACATAGACTGTTGAGGGCGCTCTTAATAAATCAGGACCATGAGTTATATATTATAACTCTTGCACCCATTTATCACACTGCGGCCATCTGAGTTGACAGATTCCCTGCATACACAATAGCAATGGCAGTTCTAATTCTCATTTCGTAAAAAGGTGCCAGACTATTTTACCTTCCAGCCTCGGTTTGGTTACATTGATTTAAATGGAAGAAAAACAAGATGGCAGCACCATAATAAAGGTCTATAGCTAGCTCGCTCGACGAACTCTGTTATATAACAGCTCTTGGCTCTTTTCAGCCGATCATCAGTGATTTAATTTGTTAATTTGAACAACACTTAATATGAGATGAGATAACACAACAAAAACACACATGTGAGCATAAAAAACAGGCTATTTATGTACCTAGTCAGTTTCCCTTGTTTATTATTTTATGTTATTGACATGATATATTTCTTGAAAACTAAAGAATTTAAAATAACGAACAAAAGTCTCCAAATACGAATGCTGCATCTTCCCTTCAATGAATAACGATCTTTGGTTGTCACTCTAACACTAGCTAGGAGCGAAACGACGACCACAAAACATCAAGAGCGCCATCACTTGACTGTTTATTAAACTGAGTCTAGTTCCTAGTGTTCACATACATTCCTTCTTTTCGGATCGAATGGTTAATCAAGGTACCAGTTGGGAATGATTTTGCTCGAACTTTTGTGAAGTTAGCAGTAAAACTCTTAGAATGTTAAAACTGCAGATGTTGTGAATTCACAAACCGTTTTTATCCCTTTTCATCCATGTAATAATTAAAAAGTAAGTAAGAGTATTTGTACTGAAGTTTATTTAAATCCTTCTAGAATAGTATTGTATAATCAGAGATTTGTTTAATTATCTTTGAAAAAGTGGCGGGCAAAATAGGACAGCCCAACCCTATAAAAAGTGCACGTGGTTGATGGACGGTGCTTATAATATTGTTATAAGGAACTGAAAAGTGCCCAACATCGTGATAATGTTAAGTTGTAATTGTTTCCTTTTTTAATCAACCTTTAGGAAAGAATTTCGAACCCAAACACCACTTTTGCACAATGTCTATAAGCATGCGTTTAGCATACATAACATAATTAATGTAAGATTCAGACATTGCTCAAAATCCCCAAAATATTGTTTGCAATCCTCACTTGACTCCACTTACATCTCCTAAAGTGTGTCCTCTATAATCAGAGATATTTGTTATATTTAGATAGAAAATGGTGGTTGTATTGTACAATCTTTCGTTTACTGTCATACATGCACTGTACTTGAATGAGACTGAGCTAAAACAGATGATAAACAATATGACCACTGCCATTCTAATAATAATTTGTGCACTCATAAAATGCCAGCAATTTCTGAAAATACAGGGTCAGTGAACTTGAAATGAACCATCTCATTAATGTGTCGTCTACCATAATAAGTGAACTTTGTAAAAGGTTAATAATGTATTCTTTAAAAAAATGCAGGTAATAAATAAAGAAATTGATGTTGCAAACTGCTTACCAACCTAAAGGACCTGCAGCCGATTTGCGTAATGCATAGTTATAAATGCAAAATAATGGTTATTGGCTTTCAAGTTACATTTCGAACTCAGCAGATTCTTTCTCAAAGGCAAAATGAGATAGAATACAAACATACTGTACATTCATGTATATGTGTTGTATTCTGTCTCTTTGCCTTTGAGTTATGAGGTTCGAAACGTAAGGCCAATAACCATCCCTCCGACGAGGGAGGTACCTACCACTTTATTCGAACGTGGTACCTGTCCACATTGCAGTGGCACCCCTATTAATGATATTAAAAGTATTATCTATGCATTCCCAATTAATTTGTTACATCCAAATGACTTCCACACATGCCCTGCTATGGTCTAGTATTATTTACAACCCCAGATGACACACGACGGCTGTGTAGTGTAGCTCTCTCCTGTATGACCTGGCAAACACCAAACAGCCATATACTTATGCAGCATATCTCTCAGCCACATCTCTCCAGCATGTAACAAAACCCAGACACTCTATGCCTGGCACTGGCATGCCGCAAGAGATCAAAGAGCACAGCCTGATGCCAAACAGATGGTTCCACTTATCAGAGGGTTAGATCTGGGTAGGTCTTTATGTGTACACAATGGATGGTTGATTTTGTGCACAGACATATGGCAGCAATTACTTTCCCCACCCCCCAAAAGAAAGCTACACAGGTCTGAGAACTGACACCCCTTCTAAGACATGTGGAATGGTCCACTTTAGGATATCATAGACTCCCAGGCGTCTGTGGCTTTTTTTTCTTGTAAAAACAATGTACTTGCTAACTTGTGTCAGTATAGCTCCTGTAACACTCCCTCTTGGGAGGGTTAAAAATGCAGGTATTGAACTATGATTTTTATGTTTTTTCATTTGGTCTTTTGTTTTTTTGGTTATTTGTTTGCCAGCATTCCTGTTCTGTGTTACTAGTGAATTAGAAAAATTGCAGTTATGATAATAGGTACACATTGGTAATTTCCAGATTATCAAATTATCTAAACTTAATTGAAGTAAAGTTGGTACACGTTACAATCACGTTACAATCACGTTACAATCATCCTGACATATCCTGATATATTATTTCATCTGGAGTGCCTTTATCTTAGAGAATATAGTTGGTACACGTTACAATCACGTTACAATCATCCTGACATATCCTGATATATTATTTCATCTGGAGTGCCTTTATCTTAGGGAATATAGTTGGTACACGTTACAATCACGTTTCAATCATCCTGACATATCCTGATATATTATTTCATGTGGAGTGCCTTTATCTTGGGGAATATAGTTGGTACACGTTACAATCACGTCTCAATCATCCTGACATATCCTGATATATTATTTCATCTGGAGTGCCTTTATCTTAGGGAATATAGTTGGTACACGTTACAATCACGTCTCAATCATCCTGACATATCCTGATATATTATTTCATCTGGAGTGCCTTTATCTTAGGGAATATAGTTGGTACACGTTACAATCACGTCACAATCATCCTGACATATCCTGATATATTATTTCATGTGGAGTGCCTTTATCTTAGGGAATATAGTTGGTACACGTTACAATCACGTCACAATCATCCTGACATATCCTGATATATTATTTCATGTGGAGTGCCTTTATCTTAGGGAATATAGTTGATACACGTTACAATCACGTCACAATCATCCTGACATATCCTGATATATTATTTCATGTGGAGTGCCTTTATCTTAGGGAATATAGTTGGTACACGTTACAATCACGTCACAATCATCCTGACATATCCTGATATATTATTTCATCTGGAGTGCCTTTATCTTAGGGAATATAGTTGGTACACGTTACAATCACGTCACAATCATCCTGACATATCCTGATATATTATTTCATGTGGAGTGCCTTTATCTTAGAGAATATAGTTGGTACACGTTACAATCACGTTACAATCATCCTGACATATCCTGATATATTATTTCATGTGGAGTGCCTTTA
Source organism: Zoroaster sp. YZ-2022 (assembly GCA_029582265.1). Lineage (NCBI taxonomy): Eukaryota > Metazoa > Echinodermata > Asteroidea > Forcipulatida > Zoroasteridae > Zoroaster > Zoroaster sp. YZ-2022. The sequence continues at coordinate 13,910,830 of CM055820.1, forward strand.
TCTTAGGGAATATAGTTGATACACGTTACAATCACGTTACAATCATCCTGACATATCCTGATATATTATTTCATCTGGAGTGCCTTTATCTTAGGGAATATAGTTGGTACACGTTACAATCACGTTTCAATCATCCTGACATATCCTGATATATTATTTCATCTGGAGTGCCTTTATCTTAGGGAATATAGTTGGTACACGTTACAATCACGTTTCAATCATCCTGACATATCCTGATATATTATTTCATCTGGAGTGCCTTTATCTTGGGGAATATAGAAATATTTATGTCGAATTTATAAAAAGTTGCCATCTCGCAACTTAAAAAAAAACATAAAAACATGTCACAGATTTTTGTTCGTTTCTAAAAAGCTTAAGCCCTGATTGTGATGAATTTTTCACAGATTAGCCCTCCTACTATAGCTGCACTCTAGTGGGAAGTTGCTATAGAGGTCAAAATCAGTCAAATGACTGTTTTGACTGTTGACCCAAATGTGCACACAGGGGCATTTTTGACTGGTTTTTACTGTCATTTTGACCACCCTGAACAATACCAGACAATGCTTTTTCCAGTCAAAAACAGTCGACTCATTTTGACCTGTAAATGTACTTACAACACGTTTGACTTTTTAAGTGCACTAGATATACCTTGGCAAGTATATTAACATTTTGACTGATTTTGACCCTTGTAGTACGTAGTAGGAGGGTTAGTTTGTGATATATTTCTTGAGGGTTAAAATGAATGTATCTTATCTAACACATAGTGTTAATAATTAAGGCTGTTTTTTCCCTTAACTGGCATTTCTACCTATAAGAAATGGGAGCTGAGCAAAGATTTAATAGAATTACATATTATGTATAGTTTTACCTTTAAATCTAGTGATTTTCTTAGCCAGAACAAGGGGTGGGGGGGGGGGGCAGGGCGGGGCATGTGTAAATAATTATTTATCAGTTTTGCCAACATTGTAAATTTTATTCCTACCTAAGTATGACGTCACGTTAAATGTTTTATTTACTCATTGTCATTTGAGCAGCTTTTACGTACTGGTTGAAGCTTATTCCTAAATATAACATTCCTGACTTGGTTGTTATCTCAAATTTAATAATGGATGAAAACAGTAAACATTTGTCCTGTATTTTGTCAGATGGAAGGAGAGAAATTGTTATGGTAAGTCAATTGATCTGTAGTTATTCCACTTTCATATCCTTTTCTCCCAGACTGATTCACAAGTCCCTCCAACAAAGATGACTTCCACCTTGGATGATGATGAAGCAGAGGTCTCCTTCTCTGTTTGGTGTGATAGAAAATTCACAAACATGTACAGCCATGATGAGTTTGTGGGATGGAACACCTCTTCACCACCACTCCAGTCTGTCGAAGATGCTTCCACGGATACATGTTCACAGAAGACCACAACTGAACAACCAGAAGGAGACACTGATTCACACTGGCAAAAGAGGAATTCTAGAAAAATTACATCAACTTGGATTCCCTCAAAAGATGTGAACCACAAACCTGAAGGTGGTTGGCAACCGACAACGAAAACGATTGAAAAATTGCCAAATTTCACTAGCACTCCAAAGAAAACAACGGTAGAATGCACATCAATGAGGAAACACCACAAGATAAAAACAGAAACCATTAACAAAAGTTTGGCAACTTATCCTGAAATTATAGATGACACACAAGAAGGTAAAGACAAGGTACCCCAGGGTGGCCATGAAGTTCCAGCACCAATTGCAGAGGCCGGAGAGAATCGGGAACAGGAGTGTGGTGTATTGTTTGATAGCAGGAGCTCGGGACAAGGAAGTAACTCATCCAAGAGAAGCCACAGTGATGCTGAGTTGTCTTCTGACAAGAAGCAAATAAAGAGCAGAAAGTGGAAGAAAAAGCTCAGAGGAGCTCGGAGTTTGACGCAATTGGAATCGGAGCATCTATCTGTTAATTGTGCAGATCAGGATGCAGAGTTGTCTCCATGTGATGATGGGAAATGTTCAAGAGATGTCGGCTGTGTTTGGCGTAGGACTAAAGAACCAACAGCCAGCAACAGCCAGAGAAAAAGCAATATCAAAGCGGATAAAGAAAGCACTGTACTTGTGCTGCCTAAGACAAAAGAGAAAACCTGTAAGCGAGAAAAGAACACAACAGAAGAGAAAGAACAACAGCATGCCACTGCAAAAAGGAAAAATTTGAAAAAAAGTAAAGTATCAGTTGAAAAGAGTATTCCCTCTGGTGAATATGAAGTGGAATCCTGGGACAGCATGAATATAAAACCTGAGACATACACAGTGAAACAAACAGGTGCTGGTGATGACGGCATTGGTCCAAGCCTAGGGAATAAATCAAAGATTTCAGAGAAGTGCAAGAGAGTTAATAAAGTACGGAAACAAACAAAATATAGGAAACAAACAGATGCCGTAGTCATTGAGATTGTGAAGAATGAGCAGGAACAGTGCACAAAAAAACACAAAGAAGATCAGAAGCTGAGTGTACCTCATCCAAGCCAATGCAATGACACAGAGGTGAAAGACAAAAATAGTAAGTCAATCTCTAACACGAAGGGTTTAGGTGCTAAGGAGATAAAGGGAGGACTTGACAATAAAGGTCAACTGAGGTCACCATCGCCAAGAGATAAGACATCCGAGGGAGGATTTCTATTCACCAAACGTGTGCTAGAGTCCGTCCTGCAGGCTCAGAGTCCATCCAAAGCGCTGAAACCGTCACGGTCAAAGTCTGCTGAGAAACCAAAGGCAAGTGCAGAGATCAAGTCTATCAGAGTGCAGCAACAGCGGAGGTCTTGGCCAGCAGCTAAAGTTCATCTGGATCACATTTATCAAGCTTTTGAAGGTACCTCGCAGGAAGATGAGTGGGAGGGCACTTTAGATGCCCAAGAGTCGGCCACCAAAATTGGAAGAGAAACACTCAATAAATCTGAAGGAGACATTCAAGGAACTAATGACGTCCGGTCAAATCAAGAGCTTCGTCAGAAAGAGAGTCCATATCAGACCAAACAAGACCAAAGACTTGCAGTGTCACAGCAGTTTCCTGTTGCAGATTCTCAAAAGGAACAGACGGGATACTCAACTAAAATTGAAATATCTGAATGTGATGATAAGGTAACTGAGAACAAGTTGGTTTCCAAGTCTCCGTCTACCCCGAGAGCAGAAAAAGTTGTGAGGTTCACACCGCAATTTATTTCAAGGAGCATTTCAATCAAAAAATGTCTAACAGACCAACAGAATGATGAGGATTACATTGTAAAGCCAGTTTCAAATGAGACACCACAAATATCTGGAGATGGAGCAAATTGTCTTCCATCGGAAACATCTTGTCCAAAGAAAAAGACGGACTTTATTCTTGAGTGGCTGAACAAGCATGAAGAGTCGCTCCCGAACTCATCCCCAACATTGCCAAAAAGAGCCAGCACACGACCGTGCAGGGATTTGGAACCCGGTGACATGTCTGAATCCTCTGGGTCTGACGATGCTTGGGAACAGCTGGTAGATGGTATTATGACTAGAAATAACGAAGAAGCATTCAGAAGTCAGTATTCAAGTAGGTTGCTTCAGAAACGTCATGCCTCTGGCCTTAGGTTGGTGTCACCATTGAAGACATTGCCTTTCCCTGTGGAGGTTGATTTCAAACCACGTCAGACGAACGTCGCCACAGTGACTCCATACTGCATTCACCCAACTGCTCCACAAGCCAGAAGATCTAGGGCAAGTACATGGTCAGGTCCAACACCAGACGTCTGGGAAGGTAACAGAGCACTGACACCATCTCCTCCATACATCTTGGACCAGTTTAATTCAACTCGGAACTCTCCAGATGTTGACAACAGCAAACCACAGAATGCTGAGTTATTGCAGCCTGGTATCCTAAGGGTTCCAGGTGAATATCCAGGTGATAGAGATAGATACCAGACTCCAAGTGGCAATGCAGTGAATAGGGTATCGGCTTTCAGTAACGTCCACAAAGTCAGGTCTCTGGGGGACATCCCACCAAGATTCCTTAAGCAGGGTCATCACATAAGAGTAAGAAGCAGTTCTTCTTTGACTTCTCGTCAGCTGAATTCAAGCCCAGGGTGTGTCTATCCGCCCGGAGGGGGATTACGACGTGACAATTTGGTGTCCATAAAAACTTCCAGATCAAGTTCCCATCAGATGTCTCCATCAAAAAGCTCAATATCACCTGTGGCTGAAACGGCTACATTGACTAAACCAGAATATAGGCCTTGGTCTTCGGGATCTGCAGGCTGGTCTTCCTCAATGAGCCGAACCCCAGGCACCATCACACCAACTAGGTTTACCCCTTGGAGCAATGAGGTAACAACACCAAGTCCTTGGAAGGCATATCAACGATCTCATCATCCATCTTCTCTCGTAGAACTCGGTCCAGTAGTTGATTATCCAGTATCCACTGTACCCTACATCGACACCCACTGTCACATTGACTTCCTCTTTCAGCGCTTGGAGTTCCGTGGCACATATAAGAAGTTCTCGACAGTTAATAACTTCCCAGTGAACTACGATGGATGTTTGGCGGTGTTCTGCACCCCGGAGTCATTTAAGCAAGGGGCTATGTGGGAGGACCTTGTGAGGGAAGACAACATCTGGGTAGCATTTGGGTGTCATCCTCATCATGCTAAGAGTTATGATGGTGTCATAGAGGAGAATATCATCAGATGTATGAAACATCCCAAGGTGAGTGTCAAGACATTATACACTTTATACTTGGAACGATCAAATTACTATTTGGATGCCATGTGGTTTTTTGTTTTATAAGAATAAAAATATAAAAACCAGCCTGTAAATATTCCGCTTATTGTGTTGATAACAAGAAAAAAGTGAAAATGCATTCAGATTGTTAATGCTCGTTCCAGTGTGGAATTTATGTCTTTAGCTGACAGAAATTAATTTTGGAAACTATTTCACTAATTTTAATCAAATGGTAGCATTTTGAAAAAATGTTAAAATGTTTGATTCATCAAGTAAGTTTTATGTTCAAGGAAAAATATCATCACGATAAACAGGGCATGGAATCTGAGTGCTAGTTTAGATTAACTCAGTGACTGAAAATAATACCCCACATAAGATCATATTAGCATCGCTGCTGCATAAATGAGCCAGTAAATTTCATTCACGTTGTTCTTCCTAAACTAGGACACCGATTCCATGCCCTGTTGAAAGTCTGCTCTGATCGTGATGAAAGTGACCCTTTAAACTTTTCATTTATGTTTTGTAAAGATAGTCGGGGCTTTCTAAGTATACATGGTAGGAACTATTTTTTACACAAATGTAGGGATTTCACAAGGCACATCTAAACTAGATTGACATTAACAATTGAGATCGCTTTGCAATTACAACATTTTGCTTTATGTAATTTGTTGACTCAAGCTCTGAATGAATGCTGACTTTTTCTTATTTATTTATTCATTCATTCATTCATTTATTCATTTATTCATTTATTTATTATTTTATTATTTTATTATTATTATTAAAAAAAAAAAAAAAAATTGGGGGGGGGGGGGGGTGATGGGAAACTGCCAACACTCTGTTGTCTGTTTGTATAACCTTGCCTGGACAAAATATATCCTTCTATTATTATTGTTATTGAGTCTCTGGAAACATCCAACTGTTTCATTTCTTGTATTCTGATTTATAGTTACACCAGAAAATTACCTGTGTCATGTTTAAATTGCTGGCACTTGAAACTAAACATCTTATTTCATTTTGTGTGTCAACCTCATTGTCTTTTTATTTAAAACTTTCCTTAAACTTAGGCTATTGCATTGGGAGAGATAGGTCTTGATTACTCCAATCGCTGTACCTCAGACAGACCACTACAACTACAAGTCTTCCGTCGTCAATTACAGATTGCACTTCACATGGGTAAACCTCTGGTGATACATAGCCGTGATGCAGAGGATGACACACTTAGTGTCATGACAGAGATTATACCAAGAAACTATAAGATACATCGACACTGCTTCACTGGTTCCCCACAGGAGGCATGGTAAAACTCATAATAGTATAATCAGAGCTACAAAAGGTTTCATTGAGCAATTATACAGTTGTCTCTAAAACCAACAAATTCAAACTTGAAATCTTGAAACGTTTTATTTGCATTTTTGTCCTAATTATATTTAATTTTAATCATCTGTGAGTTTTATCATAAAATTCCCATAATATCAAAGTTAAGTTATATAATATATATCTGTTGAAATCAAATGGTTGCACAGTTTTTATAGTTTAGTAACGTCCACAAAGTCGGGTCTCTGGTAGGCATCCTGCCAAGATTCCCATAACATCACAGTTAAGTTATAATATATATATCTGTTTAAATCAAACAGTTGTACAGTTTTTAAATTGTACAGAAAATGTGACAACTTTTTTCTGCAATAACCCTAACCACCCCAAATCCTGCAAAATCCTTCAAGGGGCACTTTTTTGGAAAAATTCCGCACTATTGCAAACTGGTAATTTTACCTCTTCAAATGGGACAAAATTACTACCTGGCAAGAAGTACAGGCCATAAGTGCCGAATATGAAAGATCAATGGAAATGCATGGTGCATTTTGAAGATAAGGGCATGTTTCCAAAAGTGCACTGATGGATGTTGGAGGATTCAGGAAGGTTCCTAGCTAGAATACCTAGAAGGTTAGGGATAATGAATTATAAGTTTGAGTAATAATGTTCTATCTTTTCAATGTTAATATTGTTTTTTTTTACTGTGTTCAGAAATATCATGTAAACTTGTATTATTTTATTTTATTTCTTATTTAGGAGATTCTTTCAAGCTTTTCCAAATGCCTTCATTGGTCTCACTGCACTAGTGACTTTCCCTACCGCTTATCCTGTCCACCGCACAGCATCGGAAATCCCTCTTGGGAAAATTCTACTGGAGACAGATGCCCCTTACTTTCTGCCAAAGCAGGTATTTATACCACTCAAGTACGAAACATCATCCTGGGTATTTATTTATTATATTTGATGATTCTGGTCATAGGTCGGCTTCAAAATTTTTTTTTTTTTTTTTTTTTTTTTTTTTTTTTTTTTTTTTGTAACTTTTTTTTGCCTACCAGTAAAATATGTGATAAATGTAGATATGCATTTACTGGAACCAGACCAAATTTCCCATTCACAAAGTATGGTGGCTAAGAGAGGCCTCACAAATCAGGCAAACATTCATACCCCTATGTGAAAAAGTCGTTTAAAACACAGCACGGCAGAATTCCAAACGATCCAGCAGTTTTGGCTGCAATTGGACATCGTTTCAAAGGAAATAAAAAAGAAAACAAAAAATGCTGACACACTGTTTTTTTGGCCTTAGAATTGCTAATATTTTCCTTATATAGATAACACTTATCAGTTAGAGGAAATATTGCACAGTGCTCAAATATAACCAATAGAAAAATGTATTTTCCACAAATATAACTGGAAATATCTCCCTCCAGTTGTTATAATTATTATTCAGAATTCTCATCTGTGTGACTGCTATGATACAGAAGTTGGGAACTGTTAAAAGAATTATATACCATTGGTAAAATATCATTCGTACTTTAAAAGAATCAAGAGAGATATACAGAAACCAACCATTGAAAGTTGCGACTCGTGTTCAGATCATCATTGCAAACTGTAAACTGCAAAAGGACCTGTAGTATAAATGCAAAATAATGGTTATTGGCCTTACGTTTTGAACCTAGCATGCTCTTTCTCAAAGGCAAAATGGACGGAATACTAACTGTCCATTTTGCCTTTGAGAAAGAACCAGCTAGGATCGAAATGTAAGGTCAATAACGATTATTTTACAAGAATAATATTTTGTATTCATTCTAATGTGAACATTGGATCATGGCTGTGATCTATTCAAATATGCAATACATTTCACATGACAACATGTCAGATGGAATAATTGTTCAGGTTGTTTGGTACAATCACCAACTTTACATCAAGTAAGTTTTTAGCTAATTAAATTGGTAAACTTGTAATTACTTTTTAGAAACACTTCGTTTTGGTCCAGTGCAATGTTTAAATTGACCATTTGTTGTTGTTGTTGCAGTGTCCTCAATATCTGCGTTGGGCTAACCCTAGCATGGCAGTCTTTGTCGCTGTTCGCATTGCCCAGTTAAGAGGTATCACATTGGACGAAGTTCTGTACGCTGTCCGTATAAACACTAAAGAGATGTACGGTATCTAACAATATAAGTCATGTTGACCAGCATATAAGATGGATCCAGGGTACCTTTAGAGCAACAAGATTACTTTCCTTTCAAACGGAAGGATTTAGGAATTGGAACTTCTGTATAAGATTCTTTGTAATTTGCTCTCAGATTGAATGTGTACTTCTAATAATTGATTTAATTTTGCCCTACTTATAATAGTTTCCATCATAACACCGGGCATGCAAGATGTGACAAAATATGATGTGACAAAGTATGGTGTGACAAAGTATGGTGTGACAAAGTATGGTGTGACAAAGTATGATGTGACAAAGTATGGTTTTATAAAATATGATGTGACAAAGTATGATGTGACAAAGTATGGTTTTATAAAATATGATGTGACAAAGTATGGTTTCACAAAGTATGATATGACAAAGTATGGTTTCACAAAGTATGATGTGACAAAGTATGGTTTCACAAAGTATGATATGACAAAGTATGGTTTCACAAAGTATGATGTGACAAAGTATGATGTGATAAAGTATGGTTTTACAAAACATGATGTGACAAAGTATGGTTTCACAAAGTATGGTTTTACAAAATACGATATGATAAAGTATGGTTTTACAAAATATGATGTGACAAAGTATAATGTGACAGTATGGTTTCATAAAGTATGATGTGACAAAGGATGGTTTCCCTCAGTATGTTGTGACAGAGTATGATGTCAGAAAATGATGTCACAGAGTATGATGTCACAAAGAATGTGTATAATGACCTTGTGTGTTAGAAAGATTCTACAAAAAGCCCTGGTGTTACCTTCATATTGTCACTTGTTTACACGAATGATTACTCTGAACTTAGGATCTTTCAAGTATTTGTATACTGAATGTTTATAGAGTGGTTTGTTTTAAAAGTTACTGATTGATAAGGTGTTGAGATGTAATAGAATAGGGCCAAAGTTGTTTGTATATAGATGAAAAGAAGGAAGATAATTCCAGTTTATGCCAAATAATGAAATAGAAGTTACTTTTTTAACATAATTTCTAACTTGTTTTTTCTGTGATTCGTAAATGTCATTTTGTTTTTCAACACATTACATTTATTATTGTTTAGTAAATACTGTTCTAGCTCATTTGTAGGCTTGGTTCACAAGCAATGTTAGTCGTTAACCCTAACCTTCCCAAATCCTCCCAAATCCTCTTTGCTAAAGTGAATGATTTTGGAGGATTGAGGTTATTAGGCATACTTGCCTTTCCATGGTACATGTACATCCATGTTTGTTGTAGTGATTGCAAGGTCAGTGCTTGGGTCAGTGGACACTGTTTATTGCTCCATGCATGCAGGCAGGGTTCCTGGCTATGTACATGTATCACAGATTAGAAACACATGTGTGCATACATGCCATATGCTTGCTTTACTACTGAAGGATTTTGGAGGATTCAGGTTATGTGTAAGCAAATGGGCCTAGGGAGTTAGGAAGGATTCAGGTTATGTGTAAGCAAATGGGCCTAGGGAGTTAGGAAGGATTCAGATTATGTGTAAGCAAATGGGCCTAGGGAGTTAGGATTAATATTGATATCCACACTGAATTGAAATTCAAATCAAATTAGTATGAACATTTATGAAATTTCCAAAATTGGGTCAAAACAGTTACATTTATCAGTGCTTGTAATCATATTTCTGCAGTTTATTTGTTTCATTTTATTTGAAGAAGCACTGGTGAGAGGGAAACAATACACTGATCCAGCCTGTCAATCAAATTACAAGGATTAACCAATAGGATTAAGCCTTTTCACGACAATTGCCAGTCTATGTCAGTCAAGCGCTTGGCTTTTACCCAGGTGGCATGACTGAATTTACAGCATTGCCAAGGGTGGGTGGAGACAGTGCCAATATCTGGATTTTTGTTGTTGAGAAAGAATATAAGTTTTATTCAGGATCTTTAGGTTAAAAATATAAAGAAATCAAGGTGTGGTCTTTGGATATACTTTGAAATATGAGGGATAAATACAGAAAGCAAAAAAAGTCTTCCATATTTTTGTCATTTACAAGAATTTACAAAATGGATGTTTTTTCAAACAGTATTTTTGGAGTGGACATTCGGAAGGGGATCCTGAAATAGAATTAGTTTTGCACTTGACAACCCCTTAAAATTATTATTCAGAATTCTCATCTGTGTGACTGCTATGATTTGGAAGTTGGGAACTGTTAAAAGAATTATATACCATTGGTAAAATATCATTCGTACTTTAAAAGAATCAAGAGAGATATACAGAAACCAACCATTGAAAGTTGCGACTCATGTTCAGATCAACAAGAATAGTATTTAGAGAATTAGCTGTTGCAAACTGCTTACCAATCTAAAGGACCTGTAGTATAAATGCAAAATAATGGTTAAAAGTAAAATAAAAAAAATGTATTCGATGTATTTATTTATAATATCTTAGAATTTATGATAATTTATCACTTTTACTTGCCATTTAGATTTCATTTAAAGTTTGACATTAAAATTTAACAACTTGATTTTACCAAATCGTTAATAAATCCATAAATATTCTGTACTCAACTTAAACCTTAGTGCCCTGTGATGAATGCAGCTTTTGGAAAAAATATTTTGGCATGTTTTAGAATAAAAACTGTTGATACTTCATTTGAACCGATGAGAAATAATTTAGCTGCTTTTTGTTATATATTCTAGTAAATGTTAATCACTTTTTAATCCTAATGGAGTCTTTTTCAAGGGCAGTAAGGACACTAAAAATAAATAATATACCCTCAAACTTTACAGAAAATAGGGAAAGAATAATTAAATGTAGAAGAAATTCCAATAAGGATTAAAAGAATGGGCCAAGTCAGAAGGGAACAAAGAAGTTGGACAACAGAGGAATTGGTGCAGGAAGTGAGTGTTTCTACCGTAAACAATATTGTATTCTAAAATTTAATTATGAACTTTATTTTCCTTTAAAAAATCCTCCATAGCCGTGAATAACTGTTATACAGAAAGGCTATTAAGGTTCTGAATTAATCAGTGGTGTAAATCCATGTCGAAAAGTGGGGGGTTGGGGGTATTGAAATGTGTTTGCATTATGAACTGGATTTCGAACGTTGCTCAACGGGGGTACTCCCCCCCCCCCCACACACACAACTGCAAAAAACATTTTATGTACCATTTCTTTTCTCTCTTCACCCCCCCCCCCCAATTTTTTTGGTTAAATACCGGCATGCCAAAGGGGAGTGGAACCCCCGTGGTTACTCTACTCGTGACGCACAGCCAATCCGCAGAAAACCAACAGCTAACATAATTATGACAAGTAAGACTAATTGCGGTGACACCATGTAAGAATCTCAATTGAGTAGTAATTAGTTCTGAAATAATTATGACACCCAAACAGGACAAAGAAACAAACGGACGGATAATAAACAAAGTTACCCCCTATTTTGCACGACAAATTCGGGGGGGGGGGGGGTGATCCTATGGATCATTCCCCGGGCCAAAAAGTGGGGGATAGGCCTATATTCCCTCCCCCGGATGTACGCCCGTGGAATTAATTTTTAATTAAAAATATATATGTATTCCGACAAAATCTCATTCTCGGTATTACCATGGAGGAAAAAATACCTCCATGGTATTACCAAGCGTTCGAATCACTCGACTACCAAAGAAAAGTTATCAGAAATTAACGAGAATTTGGACCGTGCAGTACTTGAACCTAACCGACAAGTGGGAATGATCATCAGCATCTAGATAAGTGTTAAAACCACAGCACTGTCATTAAGTGTCAAGTAGATTGTTGATTTAGTTCTCATGACACTGGATTGCTTGTATACGCTCCTTACAAAGCTAACGGTTCTCCACTACCAAGAAATTTCTCAATTGGGCCTGTTTTCAATTTGACCTCTAATAAAAATCGTATTATAAAGGTTTTATAAAGCTTTGTATACAAATCGTAACAAAGCCAGCACTCGTGTACACACGTGTATTGTGTTTTCCAAATAAATGTTGTAATCACGTGTAGTGCGTTAAACCTTCTTATTCACAAAAAGAACGCACCATTTTCTCTGAAGGGTCATCCCCGTGTCATTTCAATTATTGTTAGATTTCTTGAGAGAACATTTGCCCGCCTAATTCTTGGGGACTCCCTCTCAAGAAGATGTTTGTCATGAGTCATCGTCCACCGCAAGCTTGAAACAAGGGGATGAGTCATAGCAATGAATGCTTTCTATTCACTGACATTCTTGGACACGTTGTCATAGCCAGCGTGTTCACCCTGGTTGTAAATGATGCGCTCCACTGCGCTTCTTATTACTCTCCAATTCAAATAAATTTTATTGTGAATAATAAGCATTGCACTAATTTATCCTGGAAATAATGATTATCACACATTGGACCTTGTTATCGCTATCTAGAGAAACATGTACATCCTGTTCCTATTCTTTCGGCAAACTTCATTTTAATGTCTGATTGTCAATGATGCTGTAAATATTTACATCAGATAGGTGAATTTAGTCCTACACAGCGTGCATGCGTAATCGTGAATTTGGACGTTCTGAACTCGCATTGCGTTCTCAACTGCCATTGTCTTTTTATTCCTCACTTTTACATTGAACGTTTGGAATACTGCTTGGATTTCCAGGGTCAGTGTCAAACCATTGTTGTAAAGTAAGTAAAAACAGAATATGTTTACCACCAAGTGATTTCCTGGGTTACAGAAAAAACAATTCAATCAGCGATAGTCGCATGACCATGAGAGCAGACATTGACGACACAACCACTCGGCCAAGCAGGACTACGTCATCCATGAATTCCCACAGAGACTCACACCACACTGTACGCCATACGGGAAATACCAACAACAGCAACACTTCCATCACAGAAGATAGCGCCAATTCAAGCGGGTTATTGTCGTCTATTTGGACGAAAATGTCCGAGTTTGTGGAGATGAGGACATTGGAGACGAGCACCAGTGTCTCGTCCGATTCGGGGAGATTTTCCTCATCTATGTCATCGGAATTATTCGACTCTGGGGAGTCAATAAACGCAAGCTCAGCGGACGAGGAAATATTGCAGCATCAACAACGAAATGGCCATCAACAAGGACATCGAAATAGCCTTTTGCTGTCAGGGTGGAATTATTTCTTCGGTGGGAGTAGTGGGCAGACAGATTCCAAACAGTCTAGTGGAGCTAAGACTAAACCCCCATCCAGAAAGAACTCCTCCACTGTGGATCCTCATCTTCAAAGAAGTTCATCTTATCAATCCCCTCCTCCACCGCCGTCTCAAACAAAACCGAAAGAAAGCATCCTCACAGCTGCAGTTTGTGCAGAGACGGAATTTGCAGCAAATGGGTCAAGCACATGGTTGGAGTGGAACCCTCTGCCAGATGAAGATGATTCAGAGAGTTCGGACTCGTCGTCGTTAGTGGGGGAGGAGGAGCTTAGCCAGGGGGAGGGAGAGGGGCATAATTTTGTCCCGGTGTTTTCGAACTTCACTTGGTGTGATCAGTGCGCAGGGGTTATCTGGGGCTTTCGACAATGCCTACGATGTTCATGTAAGTATAGCTGGCCGTGGCATGACAGGGGAGGGGGGGGGTTTGGGAGGTAGAGGGGTGGGGGTAGGGAGAGGGGGTGGGGATGGTCACTTTCACCGGAATAGTACACACATATACACATGTAACTTTGTTCAATTTTACCCATGCGTCAAGTGAAGGTTGGAACATGCGATTTCATTTTTGAACAAGTCGGGAGCTTGATTGGCCTAGATCGAAGCCACGCCTCTTGAGAAAATTCTGACAACAGCCAAGAAGTCAACATGATTGTATAAATCATGTACAAAAAGAACCATTTTTTAAAACTAATGACATAATGTTACTATAAATGGCGTAAATTTATGTGTGTATTTTGCACATGCTTGTGGCTCGTACTAAATTTCACTTTAAAGTCACAACTATGCGTTATGAGTATATAGCACCATGTGTACTGTGGTACACGTATTTCAACAAATTGATCAGCGAAGCTCTTTATTGCTTGGGAAAAATGAGAATGCAGCTCAAAATCAAGTCAAAGTTGCCCATAAAAAAGATGGCGTCTGTCGGGGTGGAAACTATCTACGTGTACACATTCTTCATCCATGATGTACATGTATCAACAACTTTAATAATAAGGAATTTTGATTGACAGCTGTTATTTGGCCAATTGTCTGTTTGAAAGCAGCACTGCCCAGCAGACTGTGTATTGTGCTGACCAGACACTACATCATGTACACAATGTACAATGTACACAAAAGTGAATCCTGAAGACGATCAGAGCATACTGATCAAAACAAATTTACTACTCAATAGAGAATTTCACATGGTGTCACCGCAATTAGTCTTACTTACCTCTTCACCATGCAAAGCTACAAGTTTTACCAAAAGGGAAAATATCGTCACGATCAACAGGGCATGGAATTAGAGTGCTAATTTTAGATTAACTCAGTGACTGAATATATATAATAATCCACACTCTTATATTAACCCTAACCACCCCAAATCTATCAAAATCCTCCAAGGGGAATTTTTTTGGAAAAATTCAGCGCTGTTGGAAACTGATACTTTCACAACTTCAAATGGGGCAAAATTACTACCTGGCAAGAAGTACAGGCCATAAGTGCTGAATATGAAAGATCAATGAAAATGCATGGGGCATTTTGAAGATAAGGGCATGTTTCCAAAAGTGCACTGATGGAAAGGGGGTTAAGGTTAATGTTGCAAACTGCAGAAATGAGCCAGTAATTTTCATTCAATGTGTTCATCTTAAACTAGGACACCGGTTCCATGCCCTGTTGAAACTTGAAAGTCTGCTCAGATCGTGATGATACTGTCCCTTTAATAATTCCCTCGGCCCATTTGCTTACACATAACCTGAATCCTCCAAAATCCTTCAGTAGTAAAGCAAGCACATGACATGTATGCACACATGTGTTTCTAATCTGTGATACATGTACATGGCCAGGGACCCTCCCTGCATGCATGGAGCAATAAACAGTGTCCACTGACCCAAGCACTGACCTTGCAATCACTACAACAAACATGGATGTACATGTACCATGGAAAGGCAAGTATGCCTAATAACCTCAATCCTTCAAAATCCTTCAAAATCCTTCACTTTAGCAAAGAGCATGTAGCATGTACCCTCAATCCTTCAAAATCCTTCACTTTAGCAAAGAGGATTTTGGAGGATTTGGGAAGGTTAGGGTTAATGTAGATAAAATTGTGACATTGTTGGATTTGAAAGAACAATGCAATTAATGCTAAACACATAAAAAACTTACACTGTATGCATTACTACTTAGGATGACTATACTTTGAGTATTTGACTCTTCTCACAATTTTTTCAGTTGAAGGGGTCTGTAGTCAGACCCTTGGGATGGGACAATGGCAAATGAACATTATTAGCAGTAGAGAGGTTGCATATGGTGCCACAGGCTAAAGAGTGCCCTCGCTGAGGGCAAAAGAAGGTCTCTCATTGGCTCACGTACACGTACCGTGTGTATACATGTAAACTGCGTTTCCATTGTTTGACCTTGAACCATAGCATGAACAGTGAGTAACACACACATCTATAGGTTTTGCTGCTTCTTCGTTTTCGGAAGAGTTGCGGAGTGTTTCCACTGATTTAAACTTTACACAGTTCCGCGGCTACAGTTCGCATTCGTTTTCATACCAGGATTGAACTTGTTTGAATGTAGTGTTGATCGTTTTACCACTTTAAAAAAAAAAATTATCGGCGCTTAGCATCATGCGTTTCATGATGAGATCGTTTTCTGTGCGAATGAGGTGGGCAACATACTTTTCCTGCTGCTTTGAAATGAACAGTCAAGTACTTCTCCCAAGTAAGTTTTTCTCAAACGGGGAAGCCAAACTCATTACCATGTGTGTTTTGCATACACATTTGGAGTACAGTGCCATGGAAAGGGTCAGCAGACTGGTACCCTTTGTGTCTACTGGTACAGTAATACTAGCGATGCTCGGGTCAATGTGAACATGACCATGGAATTAACTAAAGAACAATATCATGTGATGTTACTTGTTGAAAAATGCAACCATACAATTGCAAACTAATTTCAGGAATTACCATATTAACCCTCCTATAGGTTTAACAATCAAAGACACTCAAAATTTGTATGTCACTCCCAACCCATTGACTTTGTGCAGTGCACTCAAATAAATGCAAGGACATGTGGCTTTAGTAGGAGGTCAAACCAAAACCACTCGACTGTAACTTATGCAGTACATACACAGCTCTGTGTGACTCTGCATATAACTTGTAAGACATTTTTTGTGTGTTTGACTTTCCTTCCTCCATGGTTTGACTTTGCCACTATCTCCAGCACTCTTATACACATGTGTGAACAATTGGCAATGCAACCAAAAATACTCAAGTGACTCTGTGGGTGCGGTGCTTACTGGGCCAAATTTCAGCCTGGGCATAGGAGGGTTATTAAATTCCACAATTAATGAAAATTAATACTTAGGAATGTACAGCGTGTATTACAAATAGCTTGCTGTTGATGTGGTAACAGGCTCTTTACCTTACAAACTGAATAATGGGTTGATGACCTGGCATTCTTGGCCTTTCTTGGACATGGTAGTTGGTTGGTACCTTGCCAGGATTTTATGAAAGGATAATCAGTATGCCTACATGGTGTATGGGAACATTTCCCACGGGGATTAAAAGGTTTTGTAGAGACATTTTAAATCTCCACAAAATGTTGGTCTCTACAGTCGACCTCTGTTATGTCAATTAATATTACATGCACAGTGGTCTATTCTGTTACAGTTACAGGGGAAAGTGTGAAGGTAGCTGGAAATCAATTTATCATCTGTTGGGGAAAACAGTATCATTGTTTGCTTCTTTAAATTGATTTATTTGTTCACATCAAATGAACTGACTGCTTGTCACGTGCAATTATAACAATTATTTGGAGTAATGGGAATTGTCTGTGATCAGCAGGCACATAATACCCATACATGTAACAGATGTACACCTGTACACGTGTGTATTTGTCCAAACAATTCTTTTAACACCATTATTGGTGTAAATGTATGTCTGTAATGAATACAGTCACATCTCTGTTATATTTTTTCCAAAAATGTTGCATTGCAATCTATTTAGTTTTATAACTAACCCATTGGGATTACTTAAATGTACATGTGCATTTCTGACCGAAAGACTTAAAGAGACAATATTGTCACGATCAACAGGGCATGGAATCGGAGTGCTAGTTTTAGATTAAGTCGGTGACTGAAAATAATACCCCACATGATAAGGTCACATTACCGTTGCTGCTGCATACATGTAAATGAGCCAGTAATTTTCAGTCACTGTGTTCATCTTAAAGTTATTAAACTAGGACACCGATTCCATGCCCTGTTGAAAGTCTGCTCTGATTGTGATGATATTGCCCCTTTAATGCAACATTGTAATGATTAAACACTCCCTAACCTTTGTCAGCCTAATTAGCATAATGATCACATGGCCCACTTATAGGAACAGTTTGCGGGTAGTACTTGGTTTTTGCCGCCGTTTTCAACATGGTAAATGCAAAATTTCAAGCTACTTTGATTGCATCCATCCTCAAAATGATAAATTTGTTTGTGTTTCTGTGAGGTACAGGTTTTACCAGAAGTATGTGCTAGCCTGCTATCCAGTCCATTGCATTGTACTCCAAATAAGCACATACTATGCACAATGAGCATGATAACACAATTGGTTACTCTGCCTTGGGATATCATGGGTTTAAGTGTTCAATACTGCTTGCTTATTCCAGAACAAAACGGAACATGAACTACATGTTTCAGAACAAATCTTGTATGAAAACATTTAAGAATAGACCCCTGCAGTGTTGCTGAGTGACAAATAATCATGTAACAAGCTAGGGTTATTGTCAAGGTCAGTAAAAACTAGAGCTCAATTGTATTCGTGAATGAATACCCAGCTGTTTCGCTATTTTTTATCATATTAACTTCCACTTTGAGCGGCTCTAACAACATTGCTGTATTTGAACTTCTGGTTTCGACCGGAAGCAAACGTCACAATAAGGTCATATTTGCACGAATTGTCAAGTGGGTAACGACCTACAATATGGCTCAAAGATCATAATTATAGCTATTGTGGTTCAAAAGTTATAAATTTTTTAATAGTTTTTCAATATTAATCTCGAACGACTTTCTCGTCAGCCCTACTATAAGTTATCAAGTAAACTTGTCGGACTCGGCGCCCCCCACCCAATAACTGTAAATGTACACCGTCCATGATGTTGCCACTCCTGCAAATGAACACCATACGTAGTCCAACAGTGACTTATATATACCCGATTTCATAAATCACGTGAATAACACCCATAGTAAAGATGCAATTATTTTCTTTTGTTATTTCCTTCTCATTTATCACTAGCAGTACACTCTTTTGTTTTCTCACCTGCTGCAGCTGGCCATGTTCAATTTGGCAGGGTGCCAAGTTGGAAGATTGCGAAACATTACGACACCCGGCCGGCATCACGTTTTCCGGCCATGCGGTCGACCGTCGACGGTCGACATTTAAACAATTTGTTGCTATATTTATCAATGATGCGCCTTCACGATGAAGGTTTGCCAAATTAAGAGGTATACATCTGCAATTGGAGATATCTAATTTTAAATTGGGGTTATGGCGTTAAGTTTTACGCAATTTGCTTGAAAACATGCACGGTCGACCCTATAATTAGAAATAAAGTTATGATTATATTTTTACTTATTACTTTAGTGGTCGATCGTCAAATAAAACAATGGTAACAGTTACAACGGGAGGTAAACACGCGTAGCACGATAAACGTAAGAATTCTAGAAGATTTAACACCACTATTTATCAACTTATATTCATTCGAAGGTATCGGGGGTGGTCACTTTACCTGTGGTCCCCTAGGGTTAATCGTTGTATGACCGCCCAACCCTATAAACTAAAACTTTATGTATTATAACCACATGCCACTTTTTTTTACACAATTACTAAGATATAACACATTGGAAAAAATACGGCCGGACAAAGTACATTTTTCACAATTGTATTTAGTATGAGGATGGTAGTTAAAGTTTTTAGGAGAGTTTTATATTAGTTATGATTTGGATAGAGGTGGCATGCATTGGAGAGTCATTGTGTCAGGCCTTATAAAAAGGGGACATTCTAGCTACAACTGCATCATTACAGCTCATTGCATTGAATCGTACGGTGACTGCGTGTATGATCACTTCTCGGTCTGATGACTAAGATCATGTGAAAGCATGTCTTACCTCAGGTTGAGGGGCGATCACCCCCGCTAACACACGGAGGTCACTGGCCGGCCGTGGGAAGCATTTGTTTGTTGGGCTTCGGCCCTATTACGATCCGTTGGCTTCGGTCCATAGTTGGACTTCGGTCCTAGTGTGGTCTGACGGGCTTTGCTTCTGTTTCTACTCGCTTCGGCTTGAGCTAAGAGCAGAGGCGGTCTTGAAGGTGTGTATGGCTTCGGCCATGTTGGGCTTCGGGCCCTGTACAGTCTATTAGGCTGTTTGTTGCTTGTTTGGCTTTGGCCTGTGTCTGTTAAAGCGTAGTGGTAAGTGTGTTTTGTTTGCCAGTTTCGGCTGCGAGTTTGTTTGACTGGCTTCGGCCTTGCACGTTTGTTGGCTTCGGCCTTGCACGTTTGTTGGCTTCGGCCATGATTGTTAGTTCAGGCATTGCCTGGCTTAGTTTCATGTTTGTTTAGTTACGAGTAAGGGCAGGAGGGCTCGAAACCCTACGAATTTAGGTGCGATGTGATCGCCCTGTCCTGGGAGCCAACATGTCGTCTTGTCCGGCTCCCAAAACTAAAAAATAAGGTGACTGCGTGTATGGGTGGGTGGGTGGGTGTGTCAGGCATCGGAATTATTTTTTTAATTGTTTTTTCACTAACCAGTTTTTGCTCCGCCAAATGCAAGAGGGGTGGGTGGTGGTCGACCGTAACCCCCGCGCCCCCAGCTCAATGTTGTAGAGGATTGCGTGTATGTTAGGCTGTCTATTCCTACCTCCATGGTCTGTGCGTACAAAGTGGGACTGCATGCAATCACTCAACATTGTGCGGGGGGGTACGGTCCACAAGGAAACCAATTATTTACCCTAGGTTCACCCGGCAAGGTTAGTAGGGGGGGGGGGGGTACAATACTTCTCTGAAAAAGAAATAACTTCACACAGTCAAAGTAGAAAGTTGCTTCAAATTTATGTAATTAAATTTCATCTTCCCATATGTGCACTTTAACAAAAAGGCAATTCCATGCAAACAGGACTTACTTCTGATGATGTACATTTTGTAAAAATCAAAAGTGTAACTGAGTTATGATATTTTTAAATATAAAATTTAAAGGGGGACTGACATCCTTTATTGTGTGTGTACTTAAGGCGTTTTGTAATAAAATATTGTTTTTGAGACCCACCTGTGTCTATTTAATCATTGATTTCTGAGTACAAGTATTTTAAAACAATGTTTGAAGTGTTTGGGGGAGGCAATCCCGCCCCATGGTGGAAGCTTCATTTGCATAAGATATGTGACGTAAGGTTGGGAAGATCCGATGTGTACATGATGTCCATATACATACAAACGTTTCACACACGTAGCGTCGATTTCATTTCTTCCGTGATTTTTGTTTCCGGAACTAATAAAATGCCGGGAAGATGTGTTTCTGCAGGATGCAGCAACACCACCAAAGACGGTGTTAGCCTTCATCTGTTCCCAAGTGACCCAAAAATCGCCGTATTTGGACGAGCAAAGTTCGACTGACAAGAGTAAAGTGGTCAGGTCCATCGGCTCACATAGTTTTGTGCAGCGATCATTTTGAGCCGAGTTTTGAGCCGAATTTCTCTTCCCGACATGACGTCACGAACAGCTTCTCCGTGCAGGGCGTAAAAGTGGGGGGTATTTTTACAATGGTAAAATAACATTCTCAAAAACAATAAAAACACAAAACAAATATTTTATTGATCTTTTACTGATATAAAAGAATAAAACGATCACATATTTAACTGTTTGATTTAAATCCATGTCAGTCCCCCTTTAAATCTAAACCAACAAGAAAGATATTACAAAGTCGTTGAACATAGCTCCTTGATTTATTGAAACTTAGCAATTAAATGGGTATTCGAAAGGGGTTTTAAAGGAAAGAACAAACACTATTAAAAGGAGGTGGCTTGAGTGTAATTACATGACACAAAAAATTGTTGTAACCAATACAATGACGAACACCATTAGAACTCGATCTTCAACCAGAAGAGGGCGCTATTTCATGCAAAACTCGGAGCCAGCCGTGTGTAATTGTTTTCTCTCTGCAGCACACGGTATCTGTAGAGCTGTAGAACAACATTGCTATATTTGAACTTCTGGTTTCGACCGGAAGCAAACGTCACAATAAGGTCATATTTGCACGAATTGTCAAGTGGGTAACGACCTACAATATGGCTCAAAGATCATAATTATAGCTATTGTGGTTCAAAAGTTATAAATTTTTTAATAGTTTTTCAATATTAATTTTTAACTTAGTGTAACTTGACACCTGATGACGTCATAATGACGTAATTTGTTTTGATATTTAAGTTGATTCATAACCTACAATATGACATATCATTTGTGGTAATGTGACATTGGCAAGTGTACAAGTGCAAATAACGTCTTTTTAAACCTGTCGCTAGAGGGCGCTCTTGCATATGATGACGTCATCAAACCTACTATCCAAAAGCGTACACCATACTGATGATTACATACACAGAAATCATAGCATTATTTTTTATCATATTGGCTGTAGAGCTCTTTAAACTTGAACTTCCGGTTTGGACCGGAAGCTAAGGTCAAAATGGGGTCATATCTGTGCACGAAATACGGAGTGGGTAACGACCTACAATATGCCACATAGATGAAATTGATAGCATATGTGGTTCAGGAGTTATTAATTTTTTAATGTTTTTCATTATTAATCTTTGATTTAGTGTAACTTGACACCTGATGATGTCATTATGACGTCATTGCAATATGCACACTATTGCCTTTGGTCCCCGTAAGTTTCATTGCAATCGCATTTATGGAACACTGCAAAAAGGCGTTCAGAATGAAACATGTGTTATTGCAATGCACTTCCGGTACGGAAAGTGCTGAAAAATACAAAAAAGAAAGAAAAAAAACTTTAACAAAAACAACAGCTGTTTCGCTGCGCTTCGCTGCGAAACAGCTAATAAATCATTTCCTGTCCAGGGCAAAAATAAAAGTGGTAGAATGTTCAGCGATGAGCAAGATTTGAAGGGTAAATTGGGTCGTATTTCGGCCTGCCCTGAAACGTTGAGGATATTAACTTGTGGTAAAAGTACAATTATTAGTTGTAAAGTAAAGGTACAACATTGGTTTTTGGTAATGTACACAGGGTTTGCCCTTAACTTTTTTTTCACTGTCCAGCAGGACCAGTAGGCTTGAATTGTGACTGGTCCATCATATACGGCGTGTGCACGCAGTATTCAATCAGTTTCATATAAAAATTATATTTTGGACAAGTCAGACATCAGAGTTACTCTTACTACATACAACAAGTTGCTGGTAACCTTTGTTAAATTCCACATGGTACGCACTTTCACAAAGCAAGTTTTTGGATAATAATTCATTAATTTAACCCTCCTACTGTTTGACCATTTGAAACCATTCAAAATTTCCACTTACCAAAATGCCCATTGGTTTTGTACACACATGGTGATACCATTTGAAAAGTGTTGGTAGCAAGCTTTACTACCATTCAAATCCATTCAAATGCATAGAGGGTCCATTGATTCACCACTTAGAAGTATCCAAACAAGGTTTTATATTAGCTGACCTACCATTCAAAACCATTTGGGGGAATCAATACTGTACACAGTTATTTCACCATTCAAAACCACAAAAGCGAATGGTTTCAAATGGTGGATCAACTTGTATGAAAAAGGTACCAGAAGTAGGAGGGTTAATTTGATAATCTGGTTATAACCAATGTTGTACCTTCCTCCTTTTTCATTTCATTTCATTTCATTTAATTTAATTTAATTTCATTTCATTTATTGATTTCACAGGTAGAAAAACAAATAAAATGGAATGTGTATTCCATACTGTACTGTATACATGTAGCTCTCATAAATGTACAGTGTACAGTGTTGTAAATCACTTATAACATGTAGGACCTAATGTACATGTACAGGTACATTAATCTATCATACATGTGCACACAGTATGTACTTTATAAATTATTAAGAACTTAAGTAGTCCCATTTGTTTAGTGTGTACTGTACATCTACATTGTACAGTACATGTACATGTACATGTATGTATACATGTACTTATATATTATTTATGTGTTCACTTTGTTTATAAACAAAATTGTGAAACAACTGGTTTGATTTTGTCCTTTGTACCGATGTACAGTAATGTATGAAGCACGACATGTACTCAGTGCTTTATCATCCGACGTAAGAATTTCATCAATCGATAAATTATATGTGAAACAAATTGTGCAATTTTTTTTTCTTCAGAACTTCCAAAGTCCACACCCAGGAATGAAACATTCCTGATGCATGAAAATTCAAATGTAATGTACAATGTATAGTATGTGAACCTGGGGCAAATGGTGGCTGCAATTCCAGTGTCACCCTTGGTTTATGTTTAATTTACCAATCCTTTCAGATGATTGCAGCTGGCACACAAGTCTACTTTCTAAATCCATAGTCATTAGCTGATGGAGCAATGGCTGGATCCTTCACCAACCACACACAGTGTGCTATTGTTGGATGCAGGGATATGTTGCAGTTGAATGATTCCAAAATATTAACAGAAATTACAATTGAAAATAAGACCCCCAAAGCGAAAGTGTTGATAAAAACTTAACACGCAGTGTTGCATGTGACATGATTTGCCTTATTCAATTGCCTTCATTGCCTCCTTATAGTATCAGGCCTGCAGGGATGTAGTAAGATGGCTAACTTGTGAATAAGGTGAATACTACTAGCCTGAAGATCTGACATCACGCTTTGAGGCTTGTGTATTACGCCAGATACTGACCGCAGCCGCCATGTTTTCCCCAAGATTCAACTTTGACCTTGGTTGGTAGCTAGCACGTGAGCCTTGAAGCGTGATGTCAGATCTTCAGCACAACGTATCCAATGAAATCCCTTGAATGGTACGCCAGGAGCCTGAATTTATCCTCTCAAGCAAGGAACCTTGGAGTTATTTTTGATGCAAACATGACACTTAAACCTCATATTTCAAATGTTACTCGCACAAGTCGCACCGCGGAATTTCACCTTAGGAACATTGGAAAGTTACACAAATATCTTAATTATGGTGCAACAGAACAAATTGTTCATTCCTTCATAACATCTCGTGTTGATATGGCAAATTCACTGCTTTATGGACTTCCACAGGATCAACTACGACGACTTCAAAAGATTCAAAATACTGCTGCACGTATTGTGACTCTCTCTAAAAAATAATGTCATATCACCCCAATCCTGAAAGATCTACGTTGGCTGCCAATATCATATCGTATTATTTATAACATATTGCTTATTGTTTTCAAATCTTTGAATGATTGTGCACCATTATTTGTTGAAATATTATGCCCCATCTCGCAAGTTACGTTCCAGTGCAAAATTTTTGCTGGCCGAACAAAAGTTCAAAACATTCTTGGGGTGACAGATCTTTTGAAGTTGTGGATCCACGCCTTTGGAATGATTTGCCTCTGTACATTCGTGAATTTCAATCTGTTGACTCCTTCAAGAAAAACTTAAAAACTCATCTTATGTGTATTGCCTATAAGGATTACTGACATTCAGGGACGTGCACAGGGTTGTAGAGGGGCAGGGGCTCAGAGTCTGAAAAGGGCAGTGTAATTCCATGCGAGCTCACGCGCTGCGCGCGAGCTAAAAAATTTTTGGGCGTTTATTTATTAATAAAAATGCATAATATGGTTTTTAACATTACAATCAGATCAGATTATGTTGATGACTGGTTTTCATTTACAATCTGATCTGGTGGTGAGTGAGCCACGGGATGTCAATTTCGTGTTTCAGTGACAGCGTGTGCCTGCCTATCAAAGACGTATAGGCGCGTGCGGCTATGCGTGAAATCTAGTTTCGCGGAGGGGCACATGCAGGCCCGTGCACAGGAATAGTAAGGGGCATCTCTGCTGACCTAATATTTATTCTAATTTTATTCTATCCTGACATCTTTCAACTAGGCAGGGCAGTCTATGCGCAACAGGAACTTAATAATTCATTAAAAACAAAAATTAAAAAAAACCTTGGCCTAAAAAGGGCACTTTTTATACTAGGCAAAAAGGGCAGGGGCTCAAGCACCCTTTGGGACCTATGTATGCACGTGCCTGCTGACATTGTATTTTTTATCTTTTGTTTAGTATTTATATAATTTCATTTGCTATTGTATGATTATCTTGTTTACTGTAAAGCACCTTGAGCACTTCTTGGTGGATATGTGCGCATCATCATCATCATCATCATCATCATCATCATCATCATTATTATTATTATTATTATTATTATTATTATTATTATTATTATTATTATTATTATTATTATTATTATTATTATTATTATTATTATTATTATTATTATTATTATTATTATTATTATTATTATTATTATTATTATTATTATTATTATTATTATTATTATTATTATTATTATTATTATTATTATTATTATTATTATTTATCCTTGAGGATAAAGACATGGGACCAGTCTAGGTGAATACATGAACATTCATTGCTGTTGTTTGAGCCAAAGGTGTTGTCTTCTTTGTTTCATTCATGTTACACGTACATTTTAATGAAAAACTGATCACACAATTCATTCACAGCGTGAACATGCATTAATGTTGAATACTGTGCACAGAATGTTTGACAGGAGAACAGAACAGGAGATGGGATTGGACAATCATTGTTTCTTTCCAAGATGTGTTCATGCGATTCTGACGTGATACATTTGTCTAGTGTGCATGCATGATGGTCGTGTGGTGAATTATGTACACATATAATTTCTCATTTGACTGATTATCTTTTCTAGACAAATAAATTCACAACAGAAAATACTCCAGATATTTTACTTCAGTACAACAGATCAGTTTTATTAGCTGTGTTCATGTGATTTCTGATGTAATACATAATGTACAGTGATGGTTGTGTGGTGAACAACCTTCTGTACAGAGATTGTGCAGTTGCAGCGCAGTAATTGACTGGTTATCTTTGCTGAACAAATAAATAAACGGCAAAATAGCACAGAATCCATAATCAAATCACCATACTGGCTTCTTGAGAACATTAAAATCAATAACCTCCAGTTCTTTTCAGAACTAATTACTAGATTCCACATGGTGTCACCGCAATTAGTCTTACCTAAAATCAATAACTATTTACATACATGTACGTACATATGTATGCACGTGTATCTTGCATTTGAATTTTGAGAATTTCTAAATAAAATGATGTACAATTCATGCATTATTAGTCACAATTTACTGTGTAAATTTACACTACATGAGTTGTACACATGTGCTTGATTTGTTTCCTTCTACAGTGTTTTTACAATTGAGTACTTTTTGAAAGAAAAAGCAATGTTTCTTTTATTTTATTTTGACTGATGTATGATGTAGATACCTCAGGGACTGCATGTAACTTTCATTTCACAGAATTTAACTGGAAATTTTACAGGTCAGTCAATAGGTAGAATTATAGTATGGATCCATGGAATCTTGTACTACATGTAATTAGGCATGGATGAGTACGGTACATGTGTACATACTACATGTAGGACAGCCATTAGCCAGAAGTTAATCATTTAATATATTTTTTTAAATAAAAAGCATTCACAGCTCACTGTTGTGTAGTTCAGGAGGTTACACAGATGTGCACTACAGGGACACCAGAAATATGATAACGAGTCAGGGGATTACTAAAAATAGAAATCAGTCACTGTTTGAAAAGGCTTTCCAGACAAATATCACATACGCACAGCTTTAGGCAGTCATAGATGTTATTTCTGTCGTACATTTTGTCATAGAGAAAGATAGTTTATCTTTGATTTTGACATACATTTGTACATGTAACATTAATATACATGTACAGTAGAAAACTAAAGGACGATTAATTTAACCAGCTATGTATGTACCGGTACATGTACTTATATGTCATACATTATCTGCAGATAAGTGAAGAATACATGTAATTATTTCAGCATTCATATCATACATACAAAATGTACATTGTATGTATGTTTTATCAGTAGACATTTTAATCGCGTGCGCCTTATGTGCAATTTCAGGAAACATGATACTGGTTAAATTGTTGGATGGTTGGATGGTCCCTTGCTAGCATGATAAGCATGACAGACTTTAATTATATATGGGTACACAAGACTCCATGTACAAATGTATGTCACGCTTTTCTGTCATACAATCCTGTTGCAGGAAACCAATCATCCGATAATTGTTAGTGTCATGTTACATGCAATCAAGAGATGGAAATGATCATCATGTGTTTGTGTTTGTTTTCTGATACAAAGGAAGATACTAGTACATGTAATATCAATCAACCGTATGGTGCAGGTATTGTCATCAGTGTTTGAAATTAAAGGTTGCTAGGGGCAACCAAAAATTCACTAGGGCAACCTAAAAATCACTAAGGCAACCTACTGAACTGATAACGTTCACAGGTCATGCAATCTGAAATTATTATTTGTGTATTCTGGGCAACTTGTTAATTTTACATTTAACATGTACATGTACATGTATGTAGTATTACATTGTACATGTATCGTCCATGTACGTAACTCGCTGCACTCATGAAATGACGCACTTACCTTTCTCGGCTTGGCTTTCTCGGAAAAATTACAAAACTATGGCGTATTAATGGTTGCATACACTTATCTAAGTCATACTTGTTACAAAATTAAAAATCACAATGAAATTGTATGATTTACTGGAAAGTTAGTGCTTGTGAAAGTGGAAAAAGTTGTTTAACCACTGATTTTACTAGATACAAATAGTAAGGGATTTATGTGACCTCATTTTTTTTTTAATGAACATCTGTGATTTTATTGTTCTATGCTGTCAATGAGCTATTGTCTGTGGAAACCAAAAGATATGAATGCTTTGCATTGCAATGATTTTTTAAAGAAACACTGATCCTCAAAATGCACACATTCCTTATAGAAGAAGCGAACGAAGACTACATAATTCGTTGGTGTTTATTTCGTCGGCAGTGGAAAATTATTGAGAAAATGAAACATTAATATCATGGTTATGAAAAGAAATCTTTTATTTGACAAAATGTTAACATAATTTTTACACATTTCAAAGTTTTTGCAAAAATTTTAACCACCTTCCATTTTATTGGTCTTTCAGGAATATTGATTAAAAGTTTTGAGAGCTCCAAATTATACCATTTAAAAAAAAAAATCTAGAACAATATTTTTATTTTCAAGATTGAAAACAATTTTACAACCATCTGGAATAAGATGAAACATGATTCAACTGTTTTTCTTCTTGGGTACATTTTCTGTGCCCCCATCAACTTTAACAGTTTGGGGGTGAGTCATTATACCAACATCAATTTTTTGATGACCACAATTCTGTGCGTCTCAAAAAACGGTGCTCAAGACGTCCACGCATTTGATCATGCATTGGAATTCAGCATTTTACAAGAGAATCCTTCATTGAAACAAACTGAAACACCAAACTGCTAATTTCATTTGTAAGTTACTGTCCAATTGATTATATACATGTACATGTAACCTTAGGTGCGTCATTTAGGGTAAATTGAGGATAACTACTGTCAATGCTATCATAGAACATAGGTGACAAATCTGATCAAATTCTAAGGTTTGTTTGTTAAATTCTTTCTCAGTCAAATTAATCTTAGGGGAGATTCTATGGTTAACTCGCGTTACATTTTTGAGGTACATGTACATGTATGTATTGTGCCCAATCTTAATGCCATAACTTCCTTAGTTTCCACTCATCAGTTGATTCACAGTACAGCAGTTGCATTATACATGTACCCAGACCTTACTCAGCACAAAAATAATAATTTCAGAAGTTTCTTATACGTACGCTGTAGAAGAGAAAAATGTTGGTTACTCACGTTACATTTTTCGGACTATGCATAAAATGCCGCTTTTTCTCTATAGCTTACAACAAATTCTTTTTTTGTGCTGAGAAAGGTCTGGGTACAACGCAAATACCGTTAAAAGGACATTAACCCTAACGCACTAGACCCTAGTTGCTGGGTACCATCCTCAATCCTTCAAAATCCTTCGATTGCCCTACCCCAAAAAATGCATTATAATAATAATAAAACAGAGCATTTATAAGGCGCACAGTATCTGGAGACCCATTCAAAGGCGCCATTAATCCTCAATCCTCCAAAATCCTCCAAAATTTTGCACTATGTTCAAAATAAGTGGTGCTCACCTCCTCAATCCTCCAACCATAAAAACAGTGCTGGGTTTACAACTACCCAATGTGAAATATGAGCTTAGGTCAGGACACGGTGCAGTAAGGGGAGTACCTTGTTTATGACCAGTAATAACTATAAACAATGGGAGAATTGTCCTTGAAACAATGGTACACAGTGTAAGGTCTGTTTGTGTACTGGTGTACTGGTATACTAGGTCACACATGTGTGACCTAGTGTACATAGACCACTGTGCATTAGTAACCCTAACCCTGCCAGACGCAGCACAGTGCATCAGGTGGAAAAGTCTGGTGGACTTTGATGCATTCGGCTGTCAACACCAGTGCATAAGCAGCCAAGTCTGAGGCTATTGAGAGCTGGTCCCATTGAACAATGCCAGAGTTGTATCCTGCTGCGTTGGGTGACCACAGACTCTGAGGCAGTTCGGCCTTGAGATTTGTAACCAGATGGATCTTGCTGCACTCTGCAGCCAAGTCACTTTGACAAACGATGCAATCTGATGCGTATGGCAGGGTTTTAGTACTACACTGTACTAGTCCTGGCTGCATGTACAGCACTGTGAAACAGATGGAGTACCAGTACTTACCTTGCCGAGTGAGAAAAATGAAAATTAAATAGTACCACATTCCAGCAACTCCTACCACACCAGTCCTCCAAAATCCTCATGTTTTTCAAACACCATTCATCCTCAATCCTCCAAATTCCTCATGTTTTTCAAACACCATTCATCCTCAATCCTCCAAAATCCTCATATGCTTCAATCACCATTCATCCTCAATCCTCCAAAATCCTCATGTGTTTCAATCACCATTCATCCTCAATCCTCCAAAATCCTCCAAAACTGCAAGGAGGATTTTGGAGGATTGAGGATGGTTAGGGTTAAGAGTAGGCTCAAAACCTCAAAAATGTTTTTTTACACAATTTAATTTGTTGTGGTACTTTATCAATGTGCACATCACAATTTCAAGCTAGGCACTAGGCAGTGAGTTCTATCTTTCATAATCCCTCACACAAGGCTTTGTTTGTAAAATATAATAAATATATAATGTATAACATGTAGAGTTTTCAATGCCACCATCTATTGGTCCACAAATGTACATGATGTATACATACATGTACATGTACATAGCATGTATACATGTACATAATAATATGTGTACCGTACATATTTATACATAGAATTTGTACATGTACAATGGTGACAAAATCTGCCGTGATTACATTGAATGCACAGTTTTAGAAATTTTAATTTTTGATATACACAATTTGTGTATAATATATTTTAACCAAGTATTTGTCAATTGTGTTTGTCAATAATACATGTAAGTGGTGTTTTACTGTATAAATTTAAAACAAATAGGGGCAAGAAATGCGCAAATTCCACTAAATGAAAAGGGCTTTTATCAACTCAGTGTTGAATCTATTCTTCGCCCTCCTACATTCATGTATGCCCATGTACAGTACATGTACAGTGTACAGTACATGTTGTACAGTGTACATGTGTATGTACCTCTAGAGGGCAGTGTTGTAAACTAGAACTCGGTCAACAGGCATGCCAGTAAACCTAACCATGTAAGATTTTCATTAATTTTGATTTGAGTCATCCTGTGTACTAGAGTACCATACTGACATCATATTCATAACATTGTGCCATGTATCAAGCTTTTTGGATCCTTCCTCTATTTGATACCAGTCCCGTGCTTCTAGCTGGTACTTTCTGCTTCTTGTGATTCATACCCCTTCCTCTCTTAATTTATCAGATCTCAGTTACTCCAACCTTCCCCTGCACTTTCCCTGCTATTTGTTTTTCTATTCCTTTCCTTTCTGGACATTCATTTTTCAATAAGTGGTTACTTCAAGTAAATGAACGTTGACTGTGGCAAGTCTAAGATGCCACAAGTGACACATATTAACTTCCTGGCCATTTCCAGTTTGTCAGATATTACGATTAACCCCCAGCAGTGCTGGTTTGCATCTATGGAGCACAGTGAGGTAGCACTGAAGTGATTATTACTCAGGCTTTGACTGTAGTCGGTAAAACGCACGTTTAGTGGAAAGGTACTTTTTCATTTCAAGGACCCAGTAACTTGACTAACTTGTCACTGATTTCTTATTTCTGTGTCATTTGTGCAACATACTGCAACATAAATCCATCTTCAAGAATGTAAATCTTGCAGAGGTTTTTTGATTGTGGATATTGTGGATACCGTTGCCATGGAGAAATCTCCAACATCTTGTTTCTGTCGTCAGCTATCCATTGTTAGATACTCCAAATTTGTTGATCAACCAGTGAAGAGCTCTCTGTAGGATTTTCTTGATATCATCCTGCTCCAGTTTGACTCCAGATTCAAGAAAAATTGATCTCGAGATATAACTCAAGATTGCATCAAGATTTCATCCTTGTGGGGATAAGTCTAGGAGACATCATGAAGGGGCGTTACTCCACAATGTCTAGATGGTTGTCTAAGCTGCGGGATGGTGTACACACAATGAAACGATGGATGTGGGATTATTATAATCAGGGGTTGTTACCAGTTGATTGGTGGAGGACCCCTACAACTCCCAGCCCTAAAGCTTCCAGCATACTGTGGGGTAAGAGAGATGTACGGTGTGAATGAAAAGAACTTTACACAATTTTTTAAATAATGTTGCAGTGACTTTATTAAACTGTGAAACCACATTTGTTATCATACATAACTTCACAATATTATGGGTGCATATCCAAGTGTACAAAATATTCACAAAACAAAACAATTGAAAATAACACTTAAAGGGGCAGTATCCTCACGATCAACAGGACATGGAATCGGAGTGCTTGTTTAAGATTAACTCAGTGACTGAAAGTAATGTACATGTAATATCCCACATGATAAGGTCATATTACCAATTGCTGCTGAATACATGAGCCAGTAATTTTCAGTCATTGTTTTCATCTTAAACAAGGACACCGATTCCATGCCCTGTTGAAAGTCTTCTCTGATCGTGATGATACTACCTCTTTAATTAACAGCCGGTAAAGCAGCAAGAATTAACATTGAGAGTGAGCTGTTATTAGGCCAGCAGGAAAAGCATGACACAGGATAGAATCGGAACAAGTAGAAATTTGTATTTGCTAAGTTGGTGTCTCATCTGTCCCTAATACACGTATGTGAATTTTTGTCAGTTCCTTTTTCAAAACAAATGACTCAATATTTAAATTTAATCAATGAAATTAAGATAGGCATTTACTGATGGGAATAAAAGTTTTTTCCTTTGAAGATATATCGCCCATGTTTTGGCTCAAGAGACACAAAAATAGAATTTAAAAAGCGAACTAATTATGAAAGATAACATCGTTATTAAATGAACAAACAAAAAATTATGAAATTCGCATGTTGGAAACTGTATAAAAGTGATATTTAAAATGTGCTTGATTCTGGCCAATCAGAAGACTGCACACACCCTCGTGCAAGCTGAGGATTAAAACAGTGGGCCACCATTTTATTTATTATAGTTTTTATTTTACTGATATTAATCCTTGACGGATTGTTTTGTTCAATGTCTCAAATAACTTCCTTAACCCCAGAAAAATAGCAATTCAATATTTCAATCTATTTTTTCCCCATCAAATCGGCCCAAACATAGGGCGATATATCTTTAACCCTCCTACAATCAGTGCAATTTTTGAAACAACCCATTCAGGCCACTCCAAGCCATTAGCTATTGCCAGTAGCCTCCTGTGGTTACCCTTCTGTGCACAAGCTGTCACACCACTGAGATTGTAGGGTAAGGTGGTCTCCCATTGATACAGTACATTGTAGGCCATACTAATATGTTCAAACATTTACAGTGGCCTTGGGTGGCACACAGTTGATTTTGTAAGATTACTTGGAAAGGACAGCAGGCTTGTACATGTGTGTACTGAAGGTTGCTAAAGAACAGAATTTAGTGGATCGGAGTGGCCTCCATGTACATGTATAGGAGGGTTAATGCAGGATAAAGACCTGTATGGTTGTGGTCATGGGTACCCATGGGTGGCTGTGACCCCTCTGTTTGTATCCTGTGGTAAAGACTGCATGACAAATTTCTGTAACTATCAAGTGTCAGCATCAACAAAGCTTCAACCGCAAAAACTTGTTTGTAAATTATGTTGAAATACCACCCCATGACTTCCTTTGCTGTATGGAAGAATTCAAAAGATTGCACCACAAAATGTATTAATAATTTGGAAACCATATTTCACATTGAAATAATTTAAAGATTTATGGTTGTTGGTCAGGTACAATTGATACACTGTAACTTGGTGATTTTGGCCTGCCCTTAGCTAGCCTTTAGTCAAAACGCATGCTGCAACCTGGAATACGACACAAAACCCGCAGAACAGGCGAGTAAAGGACCTTGGGCATCCACACTTGCGCGCGTGGTATTTTTTTGTGCATTGTATTACGGGTTGCCATGTGGGCCTTAACTACATGTAAAGATTGCCAACTATAGATCTCGATAATTCAAGTGATAGAACACCTGTACAGTGATCTGGAGGTTGCAGGTTCAAGTCCTGCTTCAGTCAGTTTTTCTTTGTTCACTCCAAAATTCAAATTAAAAATTAAGTATAGTTTATTAAAACAAACACAACAAGCAATTTTTCTTCCTTCAAAGTACACTGTAAAACATAGAATTTAGGTAAAATATCTACATGACACTGTAAAATTTGTCAACCTTAATCTTTGTAGCCAGAGATTTAGACAACAGGTCTTGAATTGGCCTGGTTCTGGCCTTGGTGTCCCTTTGAAATGTTCCCATAGACATTTAGATTTTATAATATAAATGCCCTTCACCAAGGGAAAATTGCCTTGCCCCTTCAAGGCTTGGCACACCTGTTACACATATCAATAATAGTAATAACATCTTCCAGTTAAAAATACAGTATCACAGATTTGTACAACCTTGCCTGTTTTCAAATCCTGTTTCATTCCTGTGCTCAAAACACAATCCAGATGCAAAGAATCACTCAAAATCATAGAACTTCGTGTTTTTCTTAAACAGCTATGCAAAGAAATTCATTTAAATTACTAATCAAATTATTTCCCTTCATCCCTCCATCTTCCCGTAATCCCGTTGTCAAAATGAAAAGAGGGCAAATGCACGCTACATTCAAATTGAATTACAATAATAATTTTATTTAATTTCCCTTTAGTCTCTTACATAAACTTACGTGGGATATTTTGCAAGGAAGACATTAATCATGCAAGACATCCTAAATTGATGATTTATACCCAAAGTCCTGGTCTAGTTCCAAGTTCCAACTTAAGTGAATATAATGTGAAACAATTACTAATATCTGTATCCAACAACCTGTCATCAGCTGGACCATTTACCAGTGGTCCATGCTATACAATATAAATTAACAAACACGTTTACAAAACAAAGCAATTACATGTAGGAACTTATTACAGATCCTTTTCCCAAAAACATCTGGTCCAGTGGCAATTTATAAGTTACTAAATGTGTGAAAAATTCTATTCGTGTACTAGATTAAGTAATGCACGTAAAAGAACCCAGAACACTTATCGTGGAAGTGTAAGGGGTTTACCCCGGTGTTTCTGGTTCACATTGCAAGCGCCCTTGTTTACAGGTTTCCTCAGGCTTTCGAGCTTACAGTGCTTAAGTGCGCTTTTCTGAGGCATCCCTTGGTTTCA
This sequence comes from Zoroaster sp. YZ-2022, assembly GCA_029582265.1. NCBI lineage: Eukaryota > Metazoa > Echinodermata > Asteroidea > Forcipulatida > Zoroasteridae > Zoroaster > Zoroaster sp. YZ-2022. The sequence continues at coordinate 13,946,188 of CM055820.1, forward strand.
TTACCAGAAATGATAAATGAAATGAAATGAAATGAAATTCACTAGAGCACAAAAATCAGAGCGGTGTGGTTTTACAATTTTCAGGGTTAATTACCTCAGAAACGTCCTGAACTACATGTATAATCCTGATAATTATACTTTCAACTACTTTGTCCTTATTAAATTATACCCTCTGAGTGTAGATGAAATCATTTGAATAAACTATAATTAATATTTGTAATTTTGCATGGTGAAAAGTAAAGACTGTTTGCGTTGACACCATTGAGTAGTAATTACGTACATGTAGTTCTGAAAAGAACTGGAGGTTACAACTCCACGTTTTGATCAGTATGCTCTGATCGTCTCCTGATCATTTCTCCTGAAGATCATCAGAGCATACTGATCGAAACGTCGAGTTATAACCTCCAATTCTTTTCAGAACTACTACTCAATTTGAGAATTTCACATGGTGTCACCGCAAACAGTATTTACTTAAACCATGCTTAAACTATAATTTACCAAAAATTAAATGAAATCTTGTGGTGACACAGCAGTCAGTGTCACACGCTGTACTTTCTAAGTTAATTGATGTTATTAGTTCAAACCACATGAATGTTTCCTAGTATTGCCTAATGATTCATGCACTGCAGTTTAAACTTTGAATATCTGCTACAGCTATTAAACCTATGTTGCAAATTTGGATTTTGTTATCTTTTCCTTTTTGTTTTATGAGCTGTAAGAAACTTTTCAAATCGTTCCATACCGTACGTCAGCAGAGCCTTGTCATAGTGTATCATTTCTCTTCATCAATTGTTTTTAGTGAATATACTGTACGTTTGAATAAGAATCAATTTTGTTGGTGATAAATTGACCAAACAAAGGGTGGGGGTGGGGGTGGGGGTGGGGGTGGGGGTGGGGGTGGGGCAGAGCTGTGACAATAGAACCTTCAATTACTCAGTGTCTGTCACCATAGTATTGGCCAGCAATACCTACACTGTATGGGTGTCTTTTGGACTCCCTGTTAGTGTTTGCTAAATGGACACCCTGTTTTATTTGTAAAACACATGCACAAGTATTGCAAGTTATACATTTGGACATCTAGTTTTTCAAAGAATAACCAATTTGGACGCCGTACATGTATTTTCAAATCCTGGCTTATACACTGTCTGTCACACACTGTAAAATTGACCCATGGATCCAAATACATAGAGCATACAACTGGTGGCATTATAGTACATGTATTAAGCAATAAATTTGGTAAAACTGTAAATGACAGTGAAAATCTTGAAGTACATATATTTTGAGGAAAAAAAACACATACATTGCATACATTTATGTACATTTTACATGAAGGTCTCTTTCTTTCACACACCAACTATACATGTACATGTAGCATTGGCCCCAAAACTATAGATGGGACAGGCCCAACTGTAGTGTTGCAGTAGGGCCCAACTGCGACACTTTAGTTGGGCCCTGTCCCATAGGGTTGCACCCCACTAAATAAACTCTTATAGTAAACAGTGTTAAACACAAAATATTCAAAAATCGTAAAAAAATACTTAGAAGTCCCACAGTTTTTAAAACCAAAAGAAAAACATTGATTGATATATAACCTTTTATTTTCTTATCTATTTACTGTCTAAAGTCCAGGTTTCCAGGGAGTTATCCTCATCCCAATGAAAACCACCCTCTACAGTAGTGAAAACGTCCACACTGAAAAACGGCCATTTTGGAAAAAGGCCTTACGTTTGAAATCAAATTAGGACCACTTTTTCATGGCCTAGTGTATCCAAAATACTCACAGTTGGAAGTCAAGGATCCCAGGTTATGATATTGGGCCATTTTTACACAATCCGTCAAATGTACGGGCCTCAAATCTTTGTTTTTCAGAAAAATTTGAGGACATACACTTTATGATAAACAGCTTGGCGCATGAATTCCTCACTATTTAGTGGGGTGCACCCATAGTGTTGCAGTAGGGCCCAACTGCGACACTTTAGTTGGGCCCTGTCCCATAGTGTTGCAGTAGGGCCCAACTGCAACACTTTAGTTGGGCCCTGTCCCATAGTGTTGCAGTAGGGCCCAACTGCGACACTTTAGTTGGGCCCTGTCCCATAGTGTTGCAGTAGGGCCCAACTGCAACACTTTAGTTGGGCCCTGTCCCATAGTGTTGCAGTAGGGCCCAACTGCGACACTTTAGTTTGGCCCTGTCCCATCGTGTTGCAGTAGGGCCCTACTGCGACACTTTAGTTGGGCCCTGTCCCATAGTGTTGCAGTAGGGCCCAACTGCGACACTTTAGTTGGGCCCTGTCCCATCGTGTTGCAGTAGGGCCCTACTGCGACACTTTAGTTGGGCCCTGTCCCATAGTGTTGCAGTAGGGCCCTACTGCGACACTTTAGTTGGGCCCTGTCCCATAGTGTTGCAGTAGGGCCCTACTGCGACACTTTAGTTGGGCCCTGTCCCATAGTGTTGCAGTAGGGCCCAACTGCGACACTTTAGTTGGGCCCTGTCCCATCGTGTTGCAGTAGGGCCCAACTGCAACACTTTAGTTGGGCCCTGTCCCATAGTGTTGCAGTAGGGCCCAACTGCGACACTTTAGTTGGGCTCTGTCCCATACACGTAGTTGGGACGACAGCCAACTACATGTATACTTGGGTTAATACCATAGATAGGGTGTAGCAATTCATTTCAAAGTCTGTAAGATGACTTGTTCTTAAATTTATGTTTTTAATTCCCCAAGGGGTTAATTGTGTTGACAATTACAGCAATATTTGCCTCAAATTTCATAACATATGTAATTGTATAAAATGATTGATTTACCATTTTCGGAGTTCTAAAATGTTTCTTAACATTGAATAACCATTCATATCTGTAACAGATGATTCCTACATGTACCATTCATTGACATTTTGTAGCTAAGAAATAATTTATTTTGTTCATATTTTCTTTCTTGTTGGCTTCATATTTTGATGTTTGTTTTTTGTCTTCATATTTTCACATCATGTAGGAACGAGTACATTGAACGATGTGTCCAGTGGGGCATGGTTACATTGGAACCCTGTATGGAGAGGTATAACACCAGCATGCCACAAAAACTCACAGACAAACTTCATAAAATATAGATTTTACTAACTAATGCTGTGCGTTTTCGGTTACCCGAAAATAACACCCGGGTACCTATAAAGAATTTTGTAAAAACACATAAATACTCCTGAATGTATAAAATAACCAATTGATGAACACAAGTTTCTCTTGTTTTATTACAGTCATAATAAATGTATTACTTACTGTAATAATTTCCTGCCTCTATATTAAAAATGACTCGTATAGCATCCCACACAAAAAATGATTTTAAAAAATCCGAGACTTCCATTTTTGTCGCTTAAAATGTTCAGTCAAAAGTTGTTTACGGGTAATTGGAACTGAAAAATGGAACCGGGTAATGACAGTTTCGGTCGGGTATCCGGGTACCCGGCACATACTAACAGTGTCCTTAATTATAAGATGTATTTTAATTGATGACAACATCCCATAAAGTTAGACTTCTATATATGTAGAGGTACAGAAATGTAATAAATAGTCGTTGTGTGAAGGATGTGGTTTTTGGTATGTTGTTTACTTTCATACAATACCACACACAGTGGCAAAAATATTTCCCCGAAGTGTTTGTCATACTGAAAGTTATTTTGGCAGTGTCATAAAAAGGCACATTTATAACTTACAATGTAGGTACACAGGGCATACATGTATGTACACTTACATGTTACATTGTATTGAGTGTACAATGTACATACGTCAATCACAGAGCAATTACCTACATACTGATCTCTATTATACTGACTGTATAGAAGTTCATGCACCATTCAAATCCAAGCTGGATACCACATGATACTCCCATAAACCATGTTTAACAATGTGCATTCCTTTGCATACTATATGTGCATTCCTTTGCATACTATATGTGCATTTCTTTTGCATACTATATGTGCATTTCTTTGTATGTGCATTCAACTGGCATTCCTTCATTCCTTTTGTGTTCCTTTGTATAGTGGAGTACCAACATGGCCCTGCGGTGGATGACTTTATTTGTTAGGCACCAATAAGCAACCCTCTATCCAGTCAGTATAATATAGATATAGTGGAGTACCAACATGGCCCTGCGGTGGATGACTTTATTTGTTAGGCACCAATAGGCAACCCTCTATCCAGTCAGTATAATAGAGATATAGTGGAGTACCAACATGGCCCTGCGGTGGATGACTTTATTTGTTAGGCACCAATAGGCAACCCTCTATCCAGTCAGTATAATAGAGATATAATGGAGTACCAACATGGCCCTACGATGGATGCCTTTATTTGTTAGGCACCAATAAGCAACCCTCTATCCAGTCAGTATAATAGAGATATAGTGGAGTACCAACATGGCCCTGTGGTGGATGACTTTATTTGTTAGACACCAGTAGGTAACCCTGTACCCCGAGTCACAATAATAGAAATCAGTGGTACATACATGTACATGTATGTACATGTACATATATATGTGCTCAATTTTGAAAGTTTTATAATGTTCAGTACCAGATGGTACATGTACATGTACATATGCTGTACATGCACTTATGTTATGAATATGTCATTGTATTAGGGGCCGTCCAAAGTTTTCAACATTTTAATGGTCGTACAAAGTGTACGACGGGGGGGAGGGGGGTCGGAGGCCGCGTACGACTTTAAATGGTGAATAAAATGTTGATTTTGTACCATACAATCAGCGAAGGAAAATTATATAATTTGTTTTTTTTAATACCAGTATAGTGATGTGTGTTGTTTTATCATTCCATCGTGTGTTTTTGGGGTTGATTGGGTCCGAAAATCTTGTACTAAACACCATTTGAAAAACACCTCCGATCGACCGTGAATCGCGGAAGCGCCGTTTATCGTTGAGGGACTTCAGCACCGGGCGATTTTGGTCCCCCGATAGCGCTCGCAAAATTGTAGATTCCGATGCGTTCCTGTCAACGTAAGCGATCCAGAATCTAAAAATAGACTCGGAAAAGCCCAAGCTTTCATGGGTATGGTCCGAGAATTTTCAAAATGCCCGGAATGGCAAACGACGATTTGATAAGGAATTAATGTTTTTCCCAAAAAATACCTCGAAATATAAAATTTTGGAATAATTATGTTAAAGTAGAGGAGTTGAACTTTATTTTACTTTTTAGTTTGTAAAGAAAATCAATGAAGAACGCTACGAAATCAGTTTCGGAAACCACTGACCACGACGACGAGTTGGATTTTTGTAACGCGGTCGAGCGCGTGTCGGGATGGAGCAGCGATGAACTCGAGCTTCTGCTCTCAGAAATATCGACTTCCATGTTAGTTTCTTGTTTTTAAGTGTGCAGTTACTTAATTACTTGCAATCTTGTAAAATATATCCTAGTTCAACACAGAAAATAAGATTAAACGAGGAAAAAAATCAGAAAAAAAATGTACGTTGTTTTTCATACTGCATGGGGGTCATGCACAATAAACGAAACGGCAATGTAAGGAGTCACGTGATATCTTGTAACTACAAACGCAATGCATACGTCACCGTCATTGATTTGTCGGCTGTTCTATCCTGTAGTGTTACTCCCGTAATTTTGATTTTTTTTATACTTGTTATTAAAATTAAATTTTAAAAAAGGCAGAATTTTTCATCATAAAATTAGCTTTATTTCCAACATGTACTGTTTAAAATTTAAAAGGAATTTTTCACTTATGGAAAAACGATATTTTCTTTTTCAATTACCTTGACTTATTAAAAAAAAATTGACTTTTATCATGGGAAACACGAATAAAGTTTATGAAGATTTAATTTTAAAAAATGTTTCTTTATTTTTTTATTTTCAACAGATCACTCGCAAGGAGTTCCAAACTTAGCTTTTAGTACAAACAATACTTGTGCCAAATTTCAGGCTTGTCAGATGATCCGTTCTCAAGTTAGAGCATTTATGCATATTAATTAGTTGGACTCACGAAATCCATCTTGTCCCGTGATAGGACCATAGCAAAATGGACCATATTTAACGAGCCCTATGTCCAAAACTAAAAAGAAATGTGGCATTATTTTTTTTTTTGGATTAATTTCCCTGCCCAAACATTGGTAAAATTTAAAACTTGATTGACCAAATCTGCTAATTGATGTTGAAATATAAAAGTAAAAATGTAAAATATTCAAATTTCCTCTTTTTTGACCAAAATGGCTAAAACCGCTATTTAAATTTGACCTCATTAATTTGCCATAACTCAAGAACGGTAGGTCCGATTTCAATTTTTTTTTCAGATTTGTGTTTCTTTCATCAAGCCCTTCAAGTTAAGATCCATTTGAAATGATTTACGCACAATATTAAAATTTGTGTGACCTGCCTACATAGTCAGTGCAGCACACATGTAAAATGTTATATATAAAACATGCGCATCAACATTGAAAAAAAAAATGTTGAAAAGTACTACTTTGGGGGGAGGGGGGGGGTCTTGAAAAGTAGTACTCTCTGTACGACCTTAAAAATGTTGAAAACTTTGGACGGCCCCTTACTCATAATGAACTTTTAATTTAATAACATATTGTTATTTTGGTGGATTTTTAATCCCTACTTCCCATAACAGAAGTTCATACTCCTAAATAAAACCAACTAGGGTATCTGATGGGGGGAATGGGATGAGGATCATTCTTAGAGATTACATTTCTGAAGCCTGGGGATGTTTTTTAGTATTGGGGGGGGGGGGGGGAGGTAATGCATACCTGACATTGTAAACTTTCCCTATGTTTTGACAACCAACAAGAAGGCAGAAAATCCAAGATAGTCATCTTTAAAATATTCTGCCAGAGTCTTGGAGTTTGGCGGTTGTGATGGGAATGAAGACTTTTACTGTTGTCTAAAATCCTAGGATATGGTGCCTTATTGTCTTTATAAGGCTCTAATTGGCCAGTTAACAGCTTTCAATCATAATCCCTTATTGACCAATCAGATTTTGTCAGAAGTGGTGTGCATGCTGTGCGTAAAACACACAAATAATACAATGTATTTTTGTATGTATCGCACACATTGCCTTTGTCAGAGTTTTTTTTTGGTGGCATTTTGTCGATCTAGGTCAATTATAGTATATTAGACTTATATATACGTCAAACTTTGTCTTGACTTGGGTCAAAAGCTAAGGACTTGTTCTTGGTCTCAATACATGAAGTCATTGACTCAGCTGGGACCAGGCCTAGATACATGTACATGTAGACTGTATCCTTGTCTTTATCCTATCAAGGATAGAGACAGGCACCGGGCATAACATTCAAGGAATTTCATTGGATGTGTTGTGCTGAAGATCTGAGGCTCGCGCGCTAACTGCCAACCAAGGTCAATGTTGAATCTTCCCAAAACTGAGAGGCCGGTATCTGGCGTCTTTCACGAGCCTTGAAGTGTGACGTCAGACCTTTTGGGCTTAGAAACATGTACCAATAGTAAGTACACAATGTTGGACTGGGACAGTGTCAATCTTGGTCTTGACTCATTGTATGGACCACATTGCTGATGTACACTAAATGCTGGGCAATAACATGATAATATCAAATATCGCGATACCTTTTTTTATTCGATAACGATATCAAGACCTTTTTCAATTAGGACAGTCTTTTCAGATTTCGGGAGTGACAAACAAAAGCGAACTACTTCAGAAGTACATGCACACTATGCAAACGAATTTGTGATTTATTGTGATGCTTGTAGATGGGTACATACATGTACCTGTGGTTATCGGCTCTAAAGCAATCATGCATGAATGAAAAAAATAATCACAATACTATTGAAAATTGCGATGTATGCTGAGTATATCGTGGATGAAAAAAATTGATAAGTTGAATGTACACTGCCTTGAACTCGACTCTGTTTCTTCTTCTACAGATTGCAAGTACACATGTCACTACAAGTGCCTTAGAGAAATAAGACTGGACTGCACAGAGTCACCAGCATTCAAAGAGGCCCATTCAGAATCCCCCAAACATACCATTGTAGCAATAAAGGTAATTGTTAAAGTGTCTGCACAAGTAAGGAGGATGTCGTGGGTTCGATTCCTGCCCGAGTCACCTGTGGAATTTTTTTCCCCGCACACTCAGAAAGCAATGAGACTACGGTGTTTCAAAAGTATGTCAGTGCAGGCAAAAGAAAAATAAATTTTTGTTTATATCCCTGATGCAAGAATTTCATCAATGAGTGCAATTTATTGATTGGGACCCATAGGATCTTCATCGGGAGAATATGGATCCAATCCAAAAAAATTCTCTCTCATTCGGAATAGTAAAATGTATGTCAGAAGGTGTCATTGTCACCGATTGGTTCCCGATTGAGGGTTTGAAGGCCCAAAGATATCCTCATTTCCCATTCCGGGATATGTCAAAAGTATACATGTAATTGTCACCATTGAGATTATATTTTGTATCTCCAATTCATTGAGGGGATCTTGCATATCTGCATTATGTCATTTTGCCCTTCTCTGACTTACGTGTAGGTACATGTAAGTGCTGTATAATTGGTATTTTGAGTGTCTGGGGAAAAAATCCACAGGCAGGACTCGAACCCATGGCCTCTTGCTTACTAGTGCAGAGTGCAGACATCCTCATGTCTGGACCACCAAACTTACCCGCTGACCAATCATTATCAGGCATTTGAAAGCACTGAGTATATAATACAATTTAAGCATTTGATGTAATACGGCAAAGCTTCAGTGAAGGGCCAAATTACATCATGTCTAAATTAGGCAACTAGTTTGGTTGAAAATGATACTGTAAGCATAAGTTTGCTGTATACGTTCATGTACGTGTACGTACACGTGTGCTGAATCACCATAGAAACGATGACTTACTGCTGTACATGTATCATGTGCATATGAGCATGCTTTATCACAGTGACGTGTGAGATGCAATCGGAAGCAGTGCCTGACTCCTTCTAGTATCCTGAACAAAAAATTATCCAGGAAGCTGCCATTTTTGCCCCCTGAGGGAAACTACATTTGTTTGATCCTCCATTGTGCCACCTAGCATACAGTACATGTACATATGATGCGGATTCTTTTAATGCATGTATACATCTATGCCAAGTCTCACGAATTACGTGACACAAATCAAATGCTCTTGAAGGCATTGAGTCTGACATCTTATGCATTTTGCTAAAATGTCACGCATTTACAGGCAGAATCTCAATTAACCATACAATTGACCATGACCATGACCATGACCATGTAAGTTAATACCAGCATCTGTATGATGTACACGAGTGTCGTGGTCTAGTGGTTTAGTGCATTGGATTCAAGTTTTGGTGTTGTCAGAATGTGGGTTTGAATCCCGGCCTGGCTGGTCGCGGCGCTTGTGTCCTTGACCAAGACACTTAACCATAATTTCTTCGTCCTTCACATGAGACATGCTGTACATGTAGGTCCCGTGAGTTGTGTAATGCACGTAAAAGAACCCAGGACACTTACCGTGAAAGAGAAGGGGCTTGCCCCGGTGTTTCTGGAATCGCAGCAAAATGCACCAAACAGGGGTAATAATGTTCATGCGCCATGAACGTCAAACTTGGTGGATACCGGCGCAATATACGTACTGTAAATGTCCATCATTATTATGTCCCCATTATAAGACATAAGAGAGTTACTGCAGCCTGTATCATACCTGAAGAAAGGTTTAATCAAAACTTAGTGTACTTGAATTTTTGTTTTTAGTGATGCCTACCAGTATACACAAGTCACACATATTTTACTACATGTGCATGTATGCTGTTAAAACCCTCCTAAAACCCTCCTAAAATCCTCCTACTATAGCTGAACTTTTGTGGCAAGTAGCTATAGTGGTCAAAACCAGTCAACTGACTGTTTTTGACTGTTGAACCAACTGTGCACACAGGGGCATTTTTGACTGGTTGATTGTCCTTTTGACCACCATCAACAATACAAGATAATGCTTTTACCAGTAAAAAATGTAGACTCATTTTGACCTGTAAATGTACAATGTACATGTACTTACATTGTGTACTACACAAGGTTTGACAGTGTTCAACTTTTAAGTGCATTAGACATACCTTGGCATGTATATCAAAATTTTGACTGATTAATTTGACTCTTGCAGTCATAGAAGGGTTACCTGTCAGCATGTATCTCATGCACTCATCAGCATGTTTAATATGCCTTATTTTTGACCAAACTATCCCCCCTGAGGAAGCCTAAGGTTCAAGGTTGGGGCATTAGTCATGTTTATGAAGCCCAGGTAGCCTTGACCAAAACTACATCTGTCTCTGTGTTACTGCATCATATCCTAACAGGGCTTGGATATCGGAGTTCTAGTTTAAGATTAATGCAGTGACTGAAAATAATACCCCACACGATGTACATGTAGGTCATATTTAGGGCTGTGCTTTTTTGGAACCGTATACCCGAAATCAGGAAACTTCGGATACCTGGATACCCATTTTCATTGAAAACATGCCTCCTGTGGTATACAAATACATGTACTGGAAATGGTAACAAAATTGACTTTTATAATACAGAGGATACTACACTTAAGTCCATCTTTTCTTTACTGTCTCGTTTTTATTTAAGTAAAACCTCTTGTTGAAATAAGTACCTGTATTGTACATGTATTTATTGAAAGTTATTTATGAAATAAAACTGATCTCTACAGTCCTTACCGTTGCTGCTGCATAAATGAGTCAGTAATTTTCAGCGACTGTGTTCATCTTAAACTAGGACACCGATTCCATGCCCTGTTGAAAGTTTGCTCTGATCGTGATGATACTGTCCCCTTAACCAGTTCACGTCGGGAATATATACATAACAACAAAAGAAACGTCACCCCTAAAAATATTTATTATTTTCATTTTATAATTAATATAATTTGTTTAATGAAGAATATTATGAGTATGGAGCGTAACACGAACACAATGTGGCAAATTTGGTTGACCTGGCAGTCAACCATCCCACAACATTGTATATTTATTATGTTTAATAATAAAATTACTTAACAAAATTTAGGGGGTGACGTTTCTTTTGCTGTTATGTATATATTTTTTTCCGGTCCCCCGTGCGGGTTTATTTTCAGTGAAAAATCAGAAAAAATTTCTAGCCATTAATAATTTTTTTTGTCAATGAAACTAAGTCCGGATACCCAAATAAACACCTTTACTCATTGACATTTCGAGAATTAAATGGCTAGTTTTTTAATTACGGTTGTGTTTGTTCAGCACAATTAGACCATTGGCAAGCTCCGATGCAACGGCCTATTAGCGACCAGCGCCCGGTTGAACAGACGGCATACCGGGAGAGAGAGGAAAGGCCTCGTAAACAATGGATATAAATCCATCTTTACAAATTCTTGGATGGTATGTCAAAGGAACAGGTCTTGGATAAAGGGATTACGCAAAAATGAACAAAAAGAGTGAACTCGTTCATTGTTTGCAGTGCCTTTTGTCCGGTGCCACCGAACCGTGACCCCATGGACTCCGAGAAACGATTGCGTGTATACAAGTCAGCCGCCACGACGGCACGCCACGTGTGGCGTGTTAACAAGTCTCCCGGTAACACACACAAAAATCGGAATGCGTGTTTAGATGCTCTCCGATCCCCGGTTCAAAAAAAAAATGCGTGTATACACGGCCTCCGATGCGAACTGGTTAATGGCAAAAAAGTAGTTAGTGTCCTCTGCAAGGTTAGAAATGTGAGGCAATGATACACATACATGTACATACATGTACATGTACCAAGCCTGTGATTTCATAGGATTTGTCCTGATTTCAGAATTTTTACAAATCTCTGTTTGCCTCAAAATTTTCTTAAAAGAAGAGAAGTAGCCTGTATTGTGTCCAAACCTCTAGTTTCTTGTTTGTGGGGATGTAGAGAGTCTTTAAATCATCGAAAATTAAACTTCCAGGAGGTTCAGGGGGCTTTGTGTCCTCTAGACGTAGACCAAAGAGAGATCCAGAGCTGCTACCCATTTTGAAGGATTTTTTACTTTTGTCAAAGCACACTCCTAATGTACATGAAAGGATTACGTGTATTGTATTCTCTGTGGTTTGAGAGGAGTGCATTATTACTTAATTTTGATACATGGCAATCACATGACGTACTTGTATGGGTGTGACCCGATTGTCAAGTTTAAATATACACATTTTGGGATTGGCTTTCTCTTTCTTGTCTAATTGACAAAATTGAATTGTTCATAACTCAATACAGTAGCATTATCATTTACCCTTTGAATTATCAAAGAAACTCAATACACAAATACAACTCAGATACAACAGCTAAGATGCCGCATTCATTATCAAACATGGTAATGAATGTTTTTTCTGGATTTCTGTTAAAGGGGCAATATCGTCACGATCAGAGCAGTCATTCAACGGGGCATTGAATCGGGGTCCTAGTTTAAGTTGAAAACAGTGACTGAAAATTACCGGCTCATTTATGCAGCAGTAACGGTAATATGACCTTATCATGTGGGGTATATGGTAGTCACTGAGTTAATAAACTAAAACTACAGTACATAAACTAAAACTACAGTGCCACTCCGATTCCATGCCCTATTGATCATGACGATACTGTCCCTTTAACTGCTGATTCTAAAATTTGGACAAATCATCATTTCTACTGTTCTGTATTTAATTATGTCTTCAATCTAATCCATTGCATTCAGTGATAATATTTAATTCTTGATCTAACTTGTTTAATTTGTAATTGACCACAATTTGATATTTATAAATGATGTCCACACTATGTATTGATGAATATGAATGTGAATGAAATTGAAATTGAAATTGAAATTGATTTTTTTTTTAAATTTCAGGATGGAATAGATGAAACAATTTCATTGTCTGGTCTGTCAAGACAAGAGCTCATGTGGAGAATAGAAGACTTTAACAACAAAGTTGGTATATACCCTATCAAACTGGTAAGCCTACTCTGTTTGGATCTTATGTTAAGGCAATCAGGTTGACCTCCTGGTTTGAATCCCTCCTCGGTCATTATGTGGATTGGGTTTTCAGTTTCTACTTGGTGTGATTTTTCCCCAGAGTGATTCTGTGGGGTTTCTTCTTGCACTTCTAAAATGAAAAAAAAGTCTTCATTGTCTTTGTCTTTCAATTCAAAGCTGGGCCTTTGAGGTAGAACATTGATAATCAATTAATCACTTACCAGGTTACCTGGGGTAAATAAGAACAAGTGCGGTGCCACTTTGTACACTTGATACTAAATGTACATGTTTGTACCAGCTCTCTACAGAAACATCGGATTCTTGAATTTTGGATTTTAGCCGTTCCTCAAAATTTTGAAGATGAGAATAACCTTCTAAGGATGTTGGGATGATTCCAGTTTCAAATTTAGTTCATGTACAATGGGTATACAATTGTTTACAAATGCTAAAATAGGACCTCACATTTTACATGTTTGTGATTTTAAAATTAGTTTTGTTGATTTTAACACTCAGGAAAGTGACAGTTTAATATTCGTAAGTAGCATTAGAGTACACATGAATCTATCTCGGCCAATCAGCATTCCCAGTGGCACCCCTCTACCAAAGTTCTGTGGTACATTACGGCCGTATGACCATAGTGTTGATCGCAATAAACGGAGAACATCATTCTTCCTCCCCAAAGATACCTATGAGGTGAGAAAAGCTTTAGGGGCTGTTCTGAAGATTTAACATTTTCATCGTAGTCCATTTTCATCAGGAATACAACTTTTGAAGACTCCACCCGCACCCTTAACCCTAACCCCATAGGTATTCTGGCTAGGAACCTTCCTGAATCCTCCAAAATCTATCAGTGCACTTTTGGAAACATGCCCTTATCTTCAAAATGCACCATGCATTTTCGTTGATCTTTCATATTCAGCACTTATGGCCTGTACTTCTTGCCAGGTAGTAATTTTGCCCCATTTGAAGAGGTGAAAGTACCAGTTTCTGAAAGTGACCCTTGGAGGATTTTGATGGATTTGGGGTGGTTAGGGTTAGACCTTTATCATGGTGCAGTCATCTTGTTTTTCTTCCATTTAAATCAATGTAAACCAAACCGAGGCTGGAAGGGAAAATAGTCTGGCACCTTTTTATAAAATGAGAATTAGTACTGTCATTGTCATTGTGTATGCAGGGAATATGACAAAGCTGGCCACAGTGTGATAAAGGTCTATGGTGGCACACAGTAAAATGAATGGCAGAATTGTCTATACCCATTCATGGTTTATGGGAATCATGATTGGGAGACGATGTAGAGAAGCCATATAGTTCCAGCTCAGTTGACCGCACAGTTGCACAGTTGAAATTAATTTATAATTTCTGACAAATAACATGTTTACAGTACATAAGATCTTTGTGAGGAAAAGTATTTAAAGCCACTACTCTATTTAAAAACATAAATGATCACAGTTTTTTTTCAAGAATACCAATAGTGTATAAGGGCTTTAAGGAAGAATTTATTTCACTGAAACTAGGTTTGTTTCATAGTATAAAGACTGCAACTACCATGGATTGAAATTTAACGTACATGTACAGTGCTTCAGTGTGTACACACGATGTGACCATTTGTTGGCAGTCAATCAGTATCATGTTGGCATTCTGCCAATTGATCTAACCTCAACAGGATATGGTTACTTCATTCCAAATTTCCTGATAGTTTCAGGTGATAGCATGGAACATGTTTTGCAGTGATAGCAGTGAATAGTGATACTGTTCCAAGTGTAATCTCTTTCAGTGACATGTATATTTCAAGTCAGTGTACACGTCGTCGGTAAAATGTTTGTAAATGCATCTGTATCAGAATCAACCTGTGAAAGTTTCAACTTACTTCATTGTAGAATAATGATTAATGGCCTTACCTTTCAAACCTAGCAGGTTCTTTTGGAATGAGCTACCATCTGGTATCCGTCTTGCTTCTTCATTGAGTCAATTTAAAACATCTCTTAAGACTCATTTATTTTAGGCACTGTATTTTTAAATTGTACTTGCATCTCACTGTAAAGTGCTGTGATACCGTTTGTGTAAGAGCGCTAGATATAAATGCCTTCATTGTAATTGGTGCAATTGTTCTTTCTCAAAGGCAAAATGAGATGGAATACAAATATACATTCATACATGAACACAAGAGTGAGCAGAACTTAGTCAGGTGTGAAATGAACATAAAAGAAAAAGATACAAAAAGCAGAGTAGGTACTGGTCCTGGGACCGGACAAAAGGGGGATTATGCATGGGGGGTTATTTCATTGTCTTTAACAAGAGAACAATTGTAAACAAGAGAACAAGTGTAAACAAGAGAACAAGTGTAAACAAGAGAACAAGTGTAAACAAGATAAGTGTAAACAAGACAACAAGTGTAAACAAGACAACAAGTGTAAACAAGACAACAAGTGTAAACAAGACAACAAGTGTAAACAAGAGAACAAGTGTAAACAAGACAACAAGTGTAAACAAGAGAACAAGTGTAAACAAGACAACAAGTATAAACAAGACAAGTGTAAACAAGACAACAAGATAACAAGTGTAAACAAGATAACAAGTGTAAACAAGATAACAAGTGTAAACAAGATAACAAGTGTAAACAAGATAACAAGTGTAAACAAGATAACAAGTGTAAACAAGATAACAAGTGTAAACAAGATAACACGTGTAAACAAGATAACACGTGTAAACAAGATAACACGTGTAAACAAGATAACACGTGTAAACAAGATAACAAGTGTAAACAAGATAACAAGTGTAAACAAGATAAGTGTAAACAAGATAAGTGTAAACAAGATAACAAGTGTAAACAAGACAACAAGTTTAACCCTAACGATCCCCATCCAGCCAAACTCCAACACCAGGGATTGTTGGAGTTTGATGGGTTGAGTACTGTGTACTTCTGATATGGCATGTGTAAAGTGTTGGAATATGGCTGGATGAGTACTGTATGTGTGCAGTAACAGTGTTGGATTTTGATTGAGTGGGGAGGGTTGGTTTGTGTGCAGTGCTGTTGCTGGTGGGTTGTGCTTGGTTGATGTATAAAAGCCCTGGTGCTGGACTGTGTGTGCATGACTTTGATGTTTGGTTTATGTGTACTGAACAATGGGGTCAGGGTAATTACTGGGGATTTGTGCATTCATGGTACATGGTTCCATAGAGGTAAAACAAATAAACAGCTGTGAAAGAATAATGGATTGAATGCTAGTAATATAATATTCTTTCTTTTTTCATACAGAAACAGAAAAGAAAAAATAGAAGAAAAAAAAGATGAAAAAAGAAATAAAAAAGAGAAGTAAAGATAAAAGGGTTAAAAAGGAAAGAAGAAATAAAAGAAAGATAAAGACAAAATACTTTTTTTTTAAAAGGGCAATGATGCATAGTAAAGTGGTTAGCAGATGTGACCAGTAACTAATCTGAGCCCCCCCAAAAATACTTTCATTTTGTACAGGAATACACTTGCTTGGTTTTGATGGGATGTGTCCTGTGTAACCCCATTCTTCATACTAAGCACATGGCCCAGTGTACCCACTCAATCAAAACCCAACAGCTAAGGGCCTGTTGGAGTTTGACGGGTTGAGTACTGTTATGGCAAGTGGACTGTTGGAGTTTGATGGGTTGAGTACTGTAAACCAGCAACAGTCAACCACGGTGTTGGGATTTGATAGGTTGAGGAAGGTTTCTAGTAAAAATGCTTAGGGAGTTAGGGTTAAAATGCATTCAGATTTTATGTATTTATTCCAATGTGGAATTTCTGTCTTTTCAAAAATATTTCACTCACTTTACTGTAACAATATCACCTAGGACATAAATAGTAATCAGTTGAAAGGATGTTTGATACCATCAACTTTATACAAAATAAGTTAAATGTAAAATTGTGATCACTTATGTTTTCATGGAATCGTGAATGCCAGTAGTGTATAGGGGATTTAATGCTAATAAATATAATAATAATTGACATTTATACTGCGTTACACAAAGAACCATGCGCCTTACACAAACAGGAAAATTAACCCCACAAAAATCTCAAAAAACAAATGTTGCCAAAAAAAACAAAAAAAAACCAGATAAATCATGAAGAACCAGGGAATAGGTGTGTCCTTAGGAGACTCTTGAACAAAGGGGCTGAAACTGGTTCCTATAGATCAACTAGTAGCTCGTTCCATAGGTGGGGTGTGAAAACAAGTGAATTAAAATTTGTATAATTATTTATACACATTTACTTGTATGAGCTACAGAGGTGACTACTTCCTGTAACTTAGTACATGTAAATTTATCATCCAAGCAGGATTTGGGAACTTTCATTCCAAATGGCCTGAGGTACATTTTCATGTTTCCTCTAAAACATAGAACATAAAATCATGATCACATGCATTAGGCAAAAATCAAAGTCTCCGGTGTCTGGTCTCCATGCACGTCGCCTCAGAGCCGTGTGTCAGCATTTTTGACTTTCTTTTTTTCCCCTATGAAACAATGTCCAATTGCAGCCAAAATTGCTGGATTGATTGGAATTCTGCCGTGCTGTGTTTTAAACAACTTTTTCACATAGGAGTATGAACGTTTGCCCGATTTGTGAGGCCTCTCTTAGCCACCATACTTTGTATTATGGGAAATTTGGTCTGGTTTCAATAACAACGTATGCATACATGTATCACGTATTTAACTGGTTGAAAAAAAATACTACCAAAAAAAGAAGAAAAGTGCATCACTTCACCAATTTCAAAACCGACCTGTGACCAGAAACTGGAGATTTATTTTAGCCTCAGGCAAAGATTTCATGACAACCTCTAAAGTTTTCACAAAATCACAACCACCCAACCCCACCCCTTTGATTTCTAAAGGTTTTGGTTCTACATGTAAATTGAGATGAAGTTTATAATTATTTTCCTTAAATTATATGTTTTGTTTTTGCAAAGTGATTTTGTATTTTTGTTTGTATTTGCAAACTACATGTACTTGTAGTCACCATTGTCTTTTTTATTTTGGGTTTCAGGACATTCAAATAGCTAGTGAATCAACAGCTATTCAAGTTATCCAAGGTGTCCTCAGTCATATTCAAGTCATAGACAATTGCCGGAAATTTGCTCTCTTTGAAAGAACTGATGAGAATGGTGAAGGTAAGCAAAAACTGGCAGTATTTGTCTGAAGACAAAAGTACAACAATGGTAATTACCAGATTATTAAATTAAGGAGTCATTATCTAAAACAATTGCCGGAAATTTGCTCTCTTCGAAAGAACTGATGAGAATGGTGAAAATAAGCAAAAACTGGCAGTATTTGTCTGAAGACTGTTCAAGGGAAGGTACAACAATGGTAATTACCAGATTATTAAATTAAGGAGTCATTATCTAAAACAATTGCCGGAAATTTGCTCTCTTCGAAAGAACTGATGAGAATGGTGAAAGTAAGCAAAAACTGGCAGTATTTGTCTGAAGACTGTTCAAGGGAAGGTACAACTGTGGAGTGTCGTGGCCGAGCGGTCTAGCTTACCGGACTCAAGTTCTGGTGTTAGCAGCAGAATGTGGGTTCGAATCCCGGCCGTGACACTTGTGTCCTTGAGCAAGACACTTAACCATAATTGCTTGTCTCCACCCAGGGGTTAAATGGGTACCTGTGAGGGCAGAGTTGGTTGATTAGCCCTATATGCGCTGTAATGGCAGCAATTGAGCTGTATACTCTCCAGGGAGCTGAGATGGTTTCAGGAATTATTTATGAGCCTTATGAGCAGGGGTAATAATATAATGCGCCTTGAGCACCACTCAGTTGGTGGATACGTGCGCTATATAAGTCCACACATTATTATTATTATTATTATTATTATTAACAATGGTAATTACCAGATTATTAAATTAAGGAGTCATTATCTAAAATAATTGCTGGAAATTTGCTCTCTACCTGTGAGGGCAGAGTTGGTTGATTAGCCCTATATGCGCTGTAATGGCAGCAATTGAGCTGTATACTCTCCAGGGAGCTGAGATGGTTTCAGGAATTATTTATGAGCCTTATGAGCAGGGGTAATAATATAATGCGCCTTGAGCACCACTCAGTTGGTGGATACGTGCGCTATATAAGTCCACACATTATTATTATTATTATTATTATTATTAACAATGGTAATTACCAGATTATTAAATTAAGGAGTCATTATCTAAAATAATTGCTGGAAATTTGCTCTCTACGAAAGAACTGATGAGAATGGTGAAAGTAAGCAAAAACTGGCAGTATTTGTCTGAAGACTGTTCAAGGGAAGGTACAATGATGGTAATTACCAGATTATTAAATTAAGGAGTCATCTAAAACCTTACTTGGTGTAAAGTTGGTCTCAAGTGGTTTCATCTTGGAGAAAGCAGGACTTTTAATTAATCCTATGATCTGATGGAACTTGATTCTGTATTCCCCCTACTCTTTAGTACGCCACCAGTAAACAGTACGCCACCGGTAAACAGCACGCCACCGGTAAACAGTACGCCACCGGTATACAGTATGCCACCGGTAAACAGTACGCCACCGGTATACAGTATGCCACCGGTATACAGTATGCCGCCGGTAAACAGTACGCCACCGGTAAACTGGTATATAATACACCACTGGTATGTAGTACCCCACCGGTAAACAGTACGCCACCGGTATACAGTATGCTACCGGTATACAGTAACGCTACCGGTAAACAGTATGCCACCGGTTTTCAGTACGCCACCGGTAAACAGTATACGCCACCGGTATACAGTACGCTACCAGTAAACAGTATGCCACCGGTAAACAGTATGCCACCGGTAAACAGTATGCCACCGGTATACAGTACGCCACCAGTATACAGTACGCCACCGGTAAACAGTACGCCACCGGTAAACAGTACGCCACCGGTAAACAGTATGCCACTGGTATATAATACGCTACTGGTATATAGTACGCCACTGGTAAACAGTACGCCACTGGTAAACAGTATGCCACTGGTATTAATACACCACCGTATTCATCAAAATTAATTCAAATACATGTATGTCAATCAGCAAATTCAAACTTTGTATTCATTCCAATGTGGAATTGTTATGCTATTTTTGGCATAAGAATTCTGACTTGAACAATTGAAGAATAACATTTGACTATTCTTAAAAACCATATCATTTCAGATGGAAAAATTCCAAGGGATACCATCATCAACTTTATACCTATTAAGTTTTACATAATCCTGCGATCATTTATGCTTTAAGAGTCTAGGAACAATAAACTTGACATTTGCACATGTGTTCAGTTATTATAAATATGAATGAAAGCCATGAATATGAAGTCATGTTTTCTTCAGGCTGTAGAGGGCGCTGTCCATGTGCATCAGTAAAAACTGCAGAGTTTTTTGGGTGCACCCAACTAAATAAATCCTCATAGTAAACAGTGCATAGTAAACACAAAATATTCAAAAACCATTAAAAAATACCTAGAAGTCCCACAGTTTTTAAAACCAAAAGAAAAAATATTTCTTTTCTATTTACTGTCTAAAGTCCAGGTTTCCAATGAAAACCACCCTCTACAGTAGTGAAAACGACCACACTGAAAAGCAGCCATTTTGGAAAAAGGCCTTACACTTGAAATCAAATTAGGACCACTTTTTCAGGGCCTAGTGTATCCAAAATACTCACAGTTGGAAGTCAAGGACCCCCAGGTTATGATATTGGGCCATTTTTACACAATCCATCAAATGTATGGGCCTCAAATCTTTGTTTTTCAGAAACATTTGGGTGCACTCTTCTGGAAACTGCACTAAGGGGAACGTTCATCGTAGGACTCATTGTGGTGACACCATGTGAAATTCTCTATTGAGTAGTAATTAGTTCTGAAAAGAACTGGAGGTTACATGGAATATTGTAGTCATCTTCTCTTTATCAGGCCTGGGCTTTGCTTCCAACCAAGTAGAAACGTCCCAATCTCTGGGCCCACCATAAATATTAATTACAGTATTATATGAATATACCCCAAAATGGGATCTTACTTACATTCTAGAGAAATGGGAACAAAAAGTTGGCCTATAATTCTAAACTAAAATTCAGTGTGAAGAAACTTCACAGAAAAATCTTCAAAAATTTCTGTTTTAATTATCTGTTGGTTGTCAGAATAAGTATATGTACATGTAAGTAAAGACTGTTTGCGATCGGTATGCTATGATCGTGCTCTGATCTGATCGACTTTATTTTCTCTCATGAAGATGATCAGAGCATATTAGATTGAAACGTCGAGTAGCAATCAACTGGTTCTTTTCAGAACTATTTACTACTCAAAAGAGAATTTCTACGTGGTGTCACCACAAATAGTCTTTAGTTATCCTTTTCCCCATGCTTTTGTTGTCAGAACAAAAGCAAAAAGTGGGCCTACTAAAAACTACATTGGATCCAATGTACCCGTGATTCAATAATAATAATAATAATAATAATGTGTGGACTTATATAGCGCACGTATCCACCAACTAAGTGGTGCTCAAGGCGCATTCTTTTTTATGTGCATTACACAACACACGGGACCTACGGCTTTACGTCCCATCCGAAGGACGAAGCAATTATGGTTAAGTACCTTGCTCAAGGACACAAGTGTCATGACCGGGGCTCGAACTCACACCCTGCTGCTGGCGACACCAGAACTTGAGTTCGGGGCCAAATAAAACTTGTTTGTGTGTATTTATTCATTAACCCTCCTACTGATAGACCATTTGAAACCATTCAAAATTTCCACTTTCAAAAATGCCCATTGGTTTTGTACACACAAGCTTTACTACCATTCAAATCCATTCAAATGGTTTTGAATAGTGGATACACTACACGTTGGTGTGTTTCCATAGCCGAATGGTTTCAAATGGTGAATGTACTACACAGTGGCTTATAAATCATTCAAATGGTTTTGAATGGTGGATACACTACACCTTGGTGTGTTTCCAAAACCGAATGGTTTCAAATGGTGCATCAACTTGGCTGAAAAAGGCACCAAAAGTAGGAGGGTTAAAACCTTTAAAAAATAAAACATTGATAATAATAACATTTATAGAGATATCAAGCTCTTTTAAAAACATTTAAATATGAAAACCCTTTCTCCGCCATAAATTCCATTTATCTGTGATCTTGATATACAGCCAATACAGGTACAACTTAAAATGTGCAATGTTAAATTCACCTTAACTATCACTTGTCAGATATTTACTCACGCACCTCCCGAACAATTAGAACGTGCAACGTGAAAGGTTAAGCTGAATTCTGATATATTTCATGCAGAGTAAAAACAAGGTCAGTATCTAAGAATCCCTACACAATACATGGGAATCCAATGAAAGCCCATTTGTCTTATCCAGGAAGGCCAGCTTCCCTGGGAGCATTGAAGCATCTCTATTGTTCCACTGTTGAATCGAGTTAAGATTGGCTAATAGGCCCTATAAGGACTGTTCTCCTTAATGGTTGAACACTTATTGTAATGAGTTTTGGAATATTGGTTGTAAATCTAATCCCACAAGAGTTGGGATTGTTCAGTAGAACAATAGATGGTACCATGTACATGCGAGAGTTAATATCTAACAATTGACTGTTAAGGTGACTTGTGAAAAGCTCTATTGAAGGTTGCATAAATATTGCATTGAATGGTTCAAGGGAAAAATTAGAGCAGTGCATTATTAACATGTTTCCAATTTTCAGTAGAACAATAGATGGTACCATGTACATGTGAGAGTTAATATCTAACAATTGACAGTTAAGGTGACTTGTGAAAAGCTGTATTGAAGATTGCATAAATATCACATTGAATGGTTCAAGGGAAAAATTTGAGCAATGCATTATCAATATGTTTCCAATTCCAATTTAAATTAGTTTGAGTGCTTCTTGACCTGATACTGGAAATAAAATAAATAAGACAGTTGTGTTTTGTATAGTGTATGAATGGAATTATAAGAACTATCTACCTACATGTACAATACATATTAATCCAGAACTTCAATTTTAAGCACTCCATAAATTAAGATGAACAAAGCCAAATTGGTCAATCTATAAATATCGCTGTACCCACTGCTATACAGTGCGTATCAAAAAAAAGGTAATCCGAATTCAGGGCGTTAATATGCCAAGGTTATTTAGTTTGACAATTTACATGTAGTGTACCAAAGAAGAGGAACTCCTCAGCTTTCCATTGATACCTGTATCGATCCATTGCTGTCACACATGGCCGAGTACATTGTTATTGAAAATGGCAAATTCAAATCGCATTTTTGCAAGTTTGGGTAATCAGTTCAAGGCAGTCTGAAATGGACGCATCACTTGACTGCCTAGAATGATTATGTAAGATTTTTAAGCTGGTGCGGTAATCGTCTGTTACGACATCCTTTTCTTCAGTTGGGTATTTAAGAAGGGCCTGGGTTTAGGACAGGTATGGTTGGAAAGATGGTACAACTAACGACTGAACAGCGAGTTTCGTGATTACAACATTTCACCAAACTCACAGTTTGCAACAAGCCCTCATGATGCTTTCAGGAAACGTTTCCCAGAACGGGAACCCCAACAGCCAAAACCATCTGGGCGAATGTTAGAAAATATCAAGAGTATGGTACTAGCCTCAACACGCAACAAGGGGAATTCTGGCAGGAGGCGGAGAGAGATCAGAAGGAACATTGCAGCAGTAAAGGCAGCAACTTTTGGAGCATCCTAGGGACACCAGCGCAAGGCGAAATGGGCTGAGTTGCCTTGACGACATTCAACAGAATCACTAGATTGGACCTCACCAGCATCCATATCGGATTCACATCCGACATCAACTTACGCCAGGAGATTTTGCTAGAAGGCTGGCGTTTGCCAGATGGTTGATAGCCCGTGCCGAGAGAGATGTCAATTTTCACGGAATCAGAATGACCGGCGTGAGCCTAAGCTGCTTTCTCCATGAACGGCAAGGTCTCGCATAATGTTCTTGAATATGCACCAGCAAGACACCCCCCAGAATTCAATTTTGAGGTTAACATGAGTCGACAAAAGTGGACTGTTTGGTTAGGACTTTGTGGAAGTGGTCAGCTGATCGGACCGTTTTCTTTCAAAGATGTCAATGGTAACATGTATCTGCAGATGCTCAATGATAACGTTTTACGCAGCTGCAGGAACACTTTGAGCGACAGGTTCATGGGTCTTCTCAGACAACTCTGGTGGGCCCAAGATGGGCGCCCCAGCACATGTATCGCTGTCCGAGATCGTCTGAGGGAACTCTTTGGCGAACGAGTCATCGCTGGTCAACCATGAGGTGGAATGGCCACCAAGATCACCTGACCTCACACCATGTGACTATTTCCTTTGGGGACATTTGAAGAACAAGGTGTTTACAACTCCTCCCGTGATCTTGATGAATTGCAGGGGCCGCAGATTATTGAAATGAAGTGGATGCTTTACGCAATAATCCGGCTATGGTGAGGCAGAGCAGTGCAGGACATGCTCCGTCGCTGTCAGCTTTATTGTCCGAAGGGAGGTGGACATGTTGAAGGTGTGGGTGCATAAAAGGGCAATGTTAGAAGAGATTCTTCTTGAATAATGTCCAGTCATTCCTAAAAAAAATCTGGTTTATCATACAGACTTTCACTAATTATCCTGCCTTGCACTGATTACCCAAACTTGGTAAAATGCGATTTGAATTTGTCATTTCAATAACAATGTGCTTTCGGTCATGTGTGACAGCAATGGGTCAATAAAGGTATCAATGGAAAGCTGAGGAGTTCCTCTTCTTTGGTACACTACATGTAAATTGTCAAACTAAATAACCTTGGCATATTAACCCCCTGAATTCGGATTACCTTTTTTTTGATACGCACTGTATAGGATTCTAGCTGGCCAATCATCATCGGGCAAGCTCGGTGGTCGAGAAGTTAAGACATCTGCACTAGTAAGCAGGAGGTCGTCTGTTGAGTTTTTTCACAGACACTCAGAAAGCACTGAGTATGCAGTGCGTTGTACATGCGTCCATGTAAGACCAAAAATCGAATCAATTGTTTATCACCAGACTTAAGAATTCATCAATCTAGAACAATACAATTCTTATCATTATTTCCCCTGATGAGGACTGCGAGGTGGTGTTTAATTTTTTGGTTAGCAGCCTTAATAAAAAAGGAAATACATTTGATAGGTGGTGATATTGGTAACAGACTGTGAGGTGGTCAACTAAATCAGGAAGGTGGGCCACATCACATCTTAAAAGCCAGGGGAAATGGTGCTTGATGATACATGTTATGTGTATCGCTCCTCTCTTAACCCTAACTCTCTAGACCCATTTGCTTACACATAACCTGAATCCTTCCCAACTCCCTAGGCCCACTTGCTTACACATAACCTGAATCCTTCCCAACTCCCTAGGCCCACTTGCTTACACATAACCTGAATCCTTCCTAACTCCCTAGGCCCATTTGCTTACACATAACCTGAATCCTTCCTAACTCCCTAGGCCCATTTGCTTACACATAACCTGAATCCTTCCTAACTCCCTAGGCCCACTTGCTTACACATAACCTGAATCCTCCAAAATCCTTCAGTAGTAAAGCAAGCACATGACATGTATGCACACATGTGTTTCTAATCTGTGATACATGTACATGGCCAGGGACCCTCCCTGCATGCATGGAGCAATAAACAGTGTCCACTGACCCAAGCACTGACCTTGCAATCACTACAACAAACATGGATGTACATGTACCATGGAAAGGCAAGTATGCCTAATAACCTCAATCCTCCAAAATCCTTCACTTTAGCAAAGAGCATGTAGCATGTAACCTCAATCCTTCAAAATCCTTTCACTTTAGCAAAGAGGATTTTGGAATCGGAATGCTAGTTTTAAATTAAATCAATCACTGAAAATAAAACCCAACATGATAAGGTCATACTACTGTATGTTGCTGTTACACTGTGACTGAGTGACAGTCTTACTAATGCAATAATAAGTTCCAGGCAGTTTTGACATTGACCTTTCATGTACCTGCCTTTGGCTACAGAATACAGATAAGTTTTCTTTTGACGTGGCAATTTCAGATTTGTAATTTAATTACATTTTGCTTGAAAGATTAGCAATTCAGTTTCTGGCTTTTGAGTCACCCTGTCATATTCGTTTATACCCGCCAATCAGCACCTTGCCATCAAAATAATCAAGTTTCTATAGAATAGAAAACTTTAGAGTTTTTGTACAGGTCAAGTAATTTTACAAAGTTTTTAAAACCAGGCAGTTGAACTAAAGAAATTTATAAAATGATTTCACTGTTTTGGGGAAGTTTGATCAGTTCTTCTATCTGTGTAAATGGTTTCTTTCAACTCATCCTTTACAAAAACACAATCACAGTTTATGTGTAATTTGATTAAACTACTACTGGTATGAACCACTTGGTTAAATTATTGGTCTTTTCAAGAAAATTGACCTTACATTGTATTGGTATCCCGAGTGTGTTTGTAAGCATTTCAAAACCAACAATAATTATTAATTGAATAAAACATATTTTTACAAAAAGAAAAACTGTTAAAAATGTATTCCCTGTGTTTTTGCTATTTTAATGCCAGCTTTCGCTGTATCAACATACATTTTGTTTTTCATCAGAACATTGCCAGTTTACTTGAGGAAGAGTATACAAATACTATAAAATGATACTTTTCTGAAATAATCATGAGAAACATGGTTTTACTGTAAATGTGTATCAAAATTAATTTATGGTGGGTCTCATCATAAATTCAATTTGACACTTTTTTTACAGTTTGTTTAACTAAGCAATTATTTTGTGAAATATATAAATTCCAAATATCTGATTTCCTTTATGAATGGAACTTATCAATGAACTTTTCCAATGAAAATACAAATTTATGGAAATTGCTGGTAAAACACAAGCAAGAGTACGTGTACATCTTTACTTGATTTCATTTCTCCTTAATAATTAAATAAATTTGGAATGAATCAGTATTTAAACAATGCTGTATCATTTCATTTGAAAAATTTGAACTGTATTTTGTTCATACATGTATGTTTTCCAATATAGTGACATAATTGACTTAATATGTTTTGATATTAATTTCTAATCCTTAGTATTAATGAGGAAACTAGTAGATGAAGACAGACCACTACTCTTGAGGCTTCTGTGGGGAGGAGATAACCAAACTAAGAGATTTGAGTTACGAGAGAATGAGACTGGACAGATTGAGGTACCGTATATACTAAACAGATATTTAGCTGTCTATCTACTCTTTTTTTTCTTTTTTCTTTTTTTTTTGGGGGGGGGGGGGGAGAGGGGGTTAGGGTTGAGTGAACCAACGCTCCTTTATCCTTTCACAGAAATATATGTACAAATATACATGTCTTGAAAAATCAATTAAAACTATAATTTATAATGCTGCTAGACATTGTTTTTAAAGAGAACACTGTCATTATTTTCTTAGACAATTTTTACTAATAGAGCTCATCTTTACCTTGCAGTAAAGAACACACAGCACACTTTCATTCCCTTACTTATACTATCAGCAAGTAACAAAGAGTATTGTTTCAGTTTGTGGTAATACTATGTGTTTATCTCAACTATCGCTAAGTGAGTGAGGTACAGGTTCTGAAAAGAACCTTATCGCACAACTTGTATCTCAACAGACACTAAGTGAGATTATGGTTCAGTGCCAGTGGAGAACCAATATCAGGCAACTTGTATCTCAACTGTCTCTAAGTGAGATTATGGTTCAGAGGAGAACCAATATCGGGCAACTCATTTCTCAACTATCATTAAGTGAGAATTCTCCTGATGATGATTACAGCATGCTAATCGAAACGTAGAGAAGACCCTGTGAAGTCCCCATGGTTCTCCCTGAAACACATGGTGTTACCGCAAACTGAAACGATATCAATACTCCATCATGTAAAGCTTTAAATCTTACAACAGAGTATATATTTAAAGACAGGGATACCTACTAGATCATCGTGTTTAGAAGCACCGAGTGTGGTATTTGTTCAGTTTTATTCTTTCTATTTTTCTCACATTCCAGTGGGAAGCATTCACCATTCCGGAGCTGCAGAACTTTCTTCGCATCTTAGACAAGGAGGAGCAAGACCACATTGAGCAAGTTCAGGAGAAGTACATCATCTATGAGAAACGTCTTAGGGATTCGATTGCTTACATTGATTAGGGCTAGGATATGTACATGTAGGTAGGATAAGTATTTAAATTAATCTCTTAAGATTTTAAGTTTTTCAGGTAAACAATATGTGAAAAATGTGAGATATAATAAGAAAATGTGTTTGACAAATTTGATGAGCAGTCATTTTGAAAATTAAATAGAATTTCTAAAAATGCTTGTTAATTTTTCCCTCCCATGAGTGCTTTCATTTTCAATCAAAATAATTTCTCATGTGGAAAGATAATACAATATGCCCATTACAGAAATCCAGGTTTATTTGGCTCATTACCATGGTTGCATAAGATAATACAGAATGAAGACAGCAGCTAATACGTTCATGGTTATTAGATATGGCTTATAAATGGCTAATTGCCTTGTATTTGTTCAATCTGAAGCATGATCAATATATGTGACCTTGGCTTGATAATTCATCTTATAAGCAAGTACCATGGTTGCATAAGATAATACAGAATGAAGACAGCAGCTGACAAGTTCATGGTTATTAGATATGGCTTATAAATGGCTAATTGCCTTGTATTTGTTCAATCTGAAGCATGATCAATATATGTGACCTTGGCCTGATAATTCATCTTATAAGCAAGTACCAATCTTAATTGCTAAGGAAAGGCATAACAATTGGAGATCACCTAAGATAGAGTCATGGTATCACAAAGCATCAGACTTGTATTTGAGTCCACAGATTTTGAGTCCGAGTCCTCAGTATTAAGTCACGAGTTTGAGTCATGAGTCATGTAGGTTGACACCGAGTCCGAGAACTGCCTTATGTTTTATGGTCTTTTTATGTTAAGTAAAAATACTACCAAAAATTCACAATTTGCTTATCAAGATTTGCTATTTCCTTCCTCCATGTTCATATTCAGTATTAAATGCATCCACACAAACATATTTCTGACTACAAATGTTCCCTAACTTAGATATCTCAATCCTGTTCTTAAGTTGATACGTAATATACGCATGTTTTTGTAGTGTCACATTCTTTTTGCTAATTCCGTTTCCAAAGCTGACATACCGTTGTGTGTAATTGAATGTAAATTCCTTGATTTTAACGTTCAAAACTGATTCTTGAGGCAGAAATTGACTTTGTTTATAAGATTTTGAGTATTTACTAATATATGTTAATTGCAAGTCCTGATCTTTCAAATTTTTTGCGTAAATCCTTAAAGAAAAGGGTGGTCAACGCATTTCCAATGGGCTTCTGATGATCGTTGGAGCCAGCACGTGCAAAGTGGGCTTGGTTTATGTTGGAATTACATCACACTTACTGACAAGATAGTTATCTCAATAGTTGGTGTCCAGGAGGGTACCAACCATCATGGGCTAATTTCACAGTTTGTCAGCACTATCTGTTTGCATCACATTGAGTTCAACGACCTTTGACATTGACATTTGCTTAGTAGAGCCTAAGATTAACCTTAGCAATAAAACGTCTTATTCTTAAATGAAAGATACAACATTGGTAATATTGGCCAAACTGCTTCTCTGAGTGGCACTTACTCATTTGAAATCAAGAAACAGCCAACCTGTGAAAGTTTCAGCTTATTATGTTGTGGCATAAGCAAGAAAGTAATAATAATTCATTTCAATTTCAATTTCATTCTGACATGGAAAAGAGCACTCTTTACTCAATTCTCACTGGAAATAATTTCACTCTTCTTAAAAGTGGCAGCATCTCAGACAAAGAATGTTTCTCATTACAATCTTATCATTTGGCTATTTAAACAAAGAAATAATCATATACCTTACTGTTTAAGTATTAAGAAAATACATTGAGTGCTTCGAGAACAAGCATATTAAGTGCATTTTGTGTAATTTTAGTGTAATATTATGTAATAGAGATGATGGATGGTTTGTTTGTACATTGTAAATGTAAAAACTGTTGGTTTAAGTTCTTACAAGTGTTGGTTTAAGTTCTTACAAGTGTTGGTTTAAGTTCTTACAAGTGTTGGTTTAAGTTCTTACAAGTGTTGGTTTAAGTTCTTACAAGTGTTGGTTTAAGTTCTTACAAGTGTTGGTTTAAGTTCTTACAAGTGTTGGTTTAAGTTCTTACAAGTGTTGGTTTAAGTTCTACAAGTGATGGTTTAAGTTCTTATCCATGATGATCAGAGGAGTGAAAATCACCTTTCTGTTAACATGCTGCTGCTAGTGTTTTCATAAACAGTTTCAGTTGTTATTTTACAAAATGTACATCATACAAGTACATGGCTAGCCTTAAAGCTACCTCCCTTGGCATTTTTGCTAGGAAGCAACCCAAAATCCATCAACATTGCAGTAAAAAAGTACCCCAATTGTTGGACTTTTAGTCTGCTCGGAGCATTAAGGACTTACACATACTTGATGACAATATTATTTGTTTAATGGCAAAAGGTCTTACAAGATTAATTAAGTGTAATTACCTAATTAAGTACAAGATAATGGGTCTTGAATGCTAAATATAAATTGTGAGTACTCCCATTGTTAAATAAAACATAAATCCAAATAATTAAGTTTTCTTAACATAATGGAATTGCACGTAATTTATAGATCTTATAAGTCCTTTCTGCTGTGACCCAACGTTTCATGGAATTGGTACAGTAGCAAATGCAAAGCATCCATGGCTTGGTTATACACAGTCCTGAATCCAACAAAAGCAGCCGATGGAGTTTGATGGATTTGGTACGCATGGCTACATGCTCTATTCACTGGGCTATACTGTGGAGTACTGAATCCACCAAAATCAAGCAAAACCAGGTGGTGGATTTTGATAAAAAGAAAACGCATCTGTTTAGGCCTTCTTAAATTGCATAAGGTAATTGGTCCACTTGAAATTTCACATTTGAATATTCATATTACATGAATACATAAACATAAATACTGATGAGCATTACGAAGGCGCTCATTTCAAGCCAAATCAAACTAGTCATTTTTCATGTCTGTTGTTATACTCTCTGGGATGCCACGCACACCTTGAGTAAAGGCTAGTCTATGACCTGTGCATAATGTCATTGGGTGTTACTATAATTAGTTTTAATTACAAAGTTGTCTTTCATGCTAGCCTTCCAGCCATTCATTGGAGGAAAGAGAGTAGATAGGCCTTTTGTATCACCATGCATGAACATTTATCATGCATTTATTGTGCCCACGTTTTGGATATGTTCCTCCATTTTGTCCAGCCTTAATCCACCTTGAAGCTATGTTTTAAATTACACTACCAGGCCTGTCATTTCTCAGGATTGTTTTTCTAATTTCAGGATTGTTTTATTTTTTTTAATTATTTTTTTAAATACAAATTTCCCTTTGCCTCAAAATGTTCTTGAAAGAAGAGAAGAAGCCACCAAGGAAAGAAAGAAGTAGCCTATATTGTGTCGAAACCTCTAGTTTCTTGTTTATGGAGAGTCTACATAAATCCTTCAAAATTAAACAACCAGTAGCAGTAGGTTCAGGCTTTGTCCTCTAGACCAAACGGAGACCCAGGCCCACTACCCATTTTCAGGATTTTTTACTTTTCTCAAATCACATGCCTGCAATACATTTCTTTGAAGAGTGACATTATAAATATGTCTCAAATCCCTTTAAAGGCAAGATGCATACATCATTGGTAAGGTTGGTATGCTCACTCTCTTTGAATCAAGAACAGCTAATTGGCAATGATTGGCAATGCATCCATTTGATAATGGTCAGTTCTATACCTTACTATAAAAAAAAATAGAAGGGTTTACATCATTGGTAAGTACCTGAAAAAGAATTAGATTTTTGCCCTACACAGATGTGTGCACTGCATACTCGGTGCTTTCTGAGTGTCTGTAAAATAACTTCACAGGCAACTCGGGCAGGATTCGAACCCACGACCTCCTGTTTACTGGCTTTAAACGGTTCCACCATATTTGTTGAGTCAAATTTATAAAATAATGGTCTGTACAAAATCCAGCTCAATCTAGTTTAAGAGTTTTGTTAAGATGAGAAAAAGCCCTTATTTCTTGGTGGAAGAAGCGGTTAGTTTGTAAGTATCATGTTCTTGTTTGTTTTGAATGTTATTAACTGTAATATAGTTGTGTAAGTTACTTTGTAAATATGTAAGCAGGGACTTACAATGTAGTAATTACTGTAACATAAGTGTAAAGTAAAACAAGTTTCTTAGAAGATTTATATTTAATGAGGCTTATCGGAAGAAAAAAAGGCAGTTAAGTAAAACTTACATACATGTACAATCTGTATTGTTTAAGAAATCTAATTTCGAAATAGAAACTTGCTTTTTTAAACTTCTATGTTTAAAAAGGGCTCCGGTTTCTGGTCATTGGTTGGATTCAAAATCAGTGCGGTGACGCGCTTATTTTTCGGCCATCTTTTTTTTGCCAACAAAGAAATGTGTGATACATTGTATACGCGGGGACCGAGTTTCCCCATATACAAAGTACGGTGGCTAAGAGAGGCCTCACAAATTGGGCAAACGTTCATACCCCTATGTGAAAAGGTCATAAAGCACAGCACGGCAGAATTCCAATCGATCCAGTACTTTTTGTTGCAATTGGACATTGTTTCATAGCCAAAAAAAAAAAAAAAAGTAAAATAATGCCGACGCGCAGGTTTGAGGCGACGCACGCGGAGACCAGAAACCAGAGACTTTTGGGGGGGGGGGGGGATTAGTTGAACCTAAAGACTGTTAAAATTACGTTTGTTTTGTAAGTAAAACGTTATTCTCTATTTTATAACTCCCAACTATTCATTAATAAATTAGCAATTAACAATTGTTGATGAAAATATTATTTACTTGCGTTTGAAACTGCATGCACAAAATTAATCCTAATTGCAATAGATTATTATGAAAGTTATTTTAGCTGCTAAATTTAGCTGCTGTATTTTCAAGTGACATAATTCCATTCCTTTTGCCCACTGACTATTACGCTATCAGTTTATTGTGAATTTGAGTATTTTGGCAAATATTTTAATTTTTCTTGTGACACTTTGACAATAATAGGTATACTTTTTGTAGTTTGACATTTTAACATCTTAAAATGTTTTTCAATAGTTTCATTGTAGAGGCATATTAAATAATTCTAGGCCATCGGGTTTTACAAATAGAACGGATCACTAATTTGTCTAAGATCGATCTATTTAGAAATAAGAAGCGTTGGTGAACAACGGATCCATTGATCCAGAGGCGTCTCGCATTTGAACAGCGGCGTAGCCAGGACTTTTTCAGTGGGGGGCGGCGCAGGGGCATTGCTTTTCAGTGGGGGGCGCAGGGGCATTGCTTTTCAGTGGGGGCCCAGGGGTATGGGTTTTTTCCCTTTTCTTTTTCTTTTCTGTTTTTTGGGGCACTATGAGAATTTTTCGTGGGGGGGGGGGCACCTGGGGGGGGGGCACCTGGGGGGGTACTGGAAATTTGGGGGGGGGGGAACGTGCCCCCCCCCCAGGTCCCCCGTGGCTACGCCGCTGCATTTGAATAAAATGTACACACTACTCACTAAAGCTACACACTTTGGATTAACCTGTCGGCACACCCCTTCATCTCCTTCCTGAGGAAATGTTGCCTCAAAACCACCATTTCCTTGGAAAGATTTGCCAAGGTGATTCCACAGTAAAATTAAAAACACTCCTCAACATTGGACGGTAGAGGGGAGTTCCTCGATGAGATTTCTGAGTATTATAATATATCTGTGACTGTGTCACGGTGTGACAATAGTTCAGATTTCAGATTTTGTAGTTTTTGCCATCAAGTGTATTGAGATACTGGAAATGGTTTACCTGTATACTGAAATGGTTTACCTGTATACTGAAATGGTTTACCTGTATACTGGAATGGAAATCTTTGATTTTGTATGCCTGACTTCTTCACTTTAAAATCGGACTAACTACAGTCACAATAGACATGGTTTAAAGGAACAGTTTCGTCCCGATCAGACTTTCAACAGGGCATGGAATCGGTGTCCTAGTGTAAGATGAACACAGTCACAGTGACTGAAAATTACTGGCTCATTTATGCAGCATCAACGGTTATATGATCTTATCATGTGGGGTATTATTTTCAGTCACATTCATGAGGTAATATAAATATAGCACTCCAATTCCACGCCCCTGTTGATCGTGATTTTATTTATATATATATATATATATATATATATATATATATATATATATATATATATATATATATATATATATGTGTATATATGTATATATATATGTACACATTGTAATGAAACCATCACACAAATAATGGTGTTTCTTTGTCCTTAACGTACGTCATGGAGTCTTCTATTATGATGCAGCTAGGTATGTATACACTTTGGGAGGCTTAAATGTTTGGTGAATTGGCTGAAATTCCTTATTGTTCTAAAATAATAATAATGAAAACGCTAACCCCAACGGCGTTGTCATGATACATTCATTTTGGCAAAATTATTTCCGCATGATGCTGAACATACCTTTATCATTGTGATCATCTTGGTCAGACTCCATGCACACAAGTACTATTATAGTGCTGATTTATAAAATGTAAAAGGACCAGCCTATTTTCCTTCCAGCCTCGGTTTGGATACATGGATAGGGATGGAAGAAAAACAAGATGGCTGCACTGTAATAAAGGTCTATACCAAAGGACGCTGAGAAGGTTTTAAAGAATGATTGTTATTGGTCCAATGGTGATGGTTTCCAACATTTTGACCAATTACAAAAGGCCTTTAATGATTTCATATTGATGGCTTCCAGTCTCAGTCATTTCAATTGGATAATATCTAAGTCTAGATCCTTATGGACAAAGAGCAATGAGTTAACCATTGATGCCACATCACCATATTATATCGGTACTCAATGGAGTAATGAGCTCTGCATCTGTAGGATAAGTCTTGGCCAAGTTCGTCAATTTAGCAGCCAATTTCAACGCAGCGTCAATCAATTTCGCGCGAAACTGATTGCTGCTCAAAATTATCATTCAGTTTGCTTAAACAATCATTCAGTTTCATTTAATATCATCAATTTCATACATTTTAAAAATACTGACCAACAGCATTCTATTTCGCGGCGTACACTGTCATTCAAATTCGTTATTGGGCAGGCATTTGTGACATTTGTGCAATGGAATTCACAGTTACACTTGTTTCAATTGTTTTCCATGTTTCAATTTCAAAGTAGCAATTGGTTCTCTCATAAGAGCCTGTCACTTCATTAATGTTCGTCGAAGGATAGTTCCATTTCTACAATTCACTACGTTGACAGATAAAGATAACGAAACGGCAGCTCGTGGTCGTTACACAAGAATATCTGATGTAGTCCAAAGCACGCTTGATTGAGGCGTTCGAGGGAAATGCTTAGGAATGCCCCCAAAACACATTGATTAAACATTGAAATATAAAATAAAAAAAATTTTGAAATCCAATATGGGGGAGAGACATGGCGGACCCAAACCATAACCGCTGGCGCGGCTGTAGCCATGTCCCTAATCGTGCTCGTCAGTGAACCTACGGCACATGTTAAATGTTTCCTGGTGGTTTCTAGTCATAAAAAGAAGACATTATGACATGATTCAGACTCGTAGGGTTTTACCTTCCATATAATTTCCTCCTCTTGATGTAAAGAACTTGAGCTAATTGTTTCGTCTGCAAGATTTCTATATTTAAATATTTTCATTGCGCGGACGTAAAGTTTGTGATCATTCCGGGCGGAGCTAAATTTTCTCAAACACGAATTTGGCGGCAAAACCAAATCCCAATATTATCCAATCGGTGTTTGCTAAAACAGTGTCGCATAATCTTTGTAAATTAAAACCCGATCCTGGGCCATTGTGTACAAACTGGAAAGGAGTTGATTATAATGCGGGCGTGTTTAAATTTTTAAAAACATTTACGAGTAACCTCAACGACAGTCGACGACCTCAACAAGAGAAACGGACAACAGAAAATGAAAATAAAATTAAGTAAAGCTGCTCCCTGATCAGGGTGCACCATGGCAGGGGGGGGGGGAGAATGTCTAAAAATGCTTGTTATATATACTGGTGGCCCTTCAAGCTTACATGCACATGCATACGCAACGCCGTAAAATATAATAGTGAGTGGAATAAATGGAAAACTTTTGGAGGGGAGCTTGAGTCTCCTGAGTCCCCATCCCTTGTACCACTGCCCTACTCCTTGCCGAACTCCTCTGTAGACAAGACTTGGGCTCAGATTTTGCTCTCTTTCCCGGCCCCTTCTTTAAAAAAAATAAATAAAACATCAGCGGGCCCTTGGGGGGGGGGGGCTCGAGCCCCCCGAGTCCCCCCTTGGGTGCGCCACTGGATCAGGTCTCTATATGTCAAGACACTGCATCCTGTAGCCTATCTTGAAACTGACATCTTATTTATAATTAAAGGGATTTATGGGTTTAACATTATTTAAAAAAACATCCAAATGCTTGCTTCCCGCTTTTTGATTCCTGTGGCTATTTGAAATGTCAGATGAGATACACGGCGTAGCCCCATAGGACGTTTTCATTTCCTTTTCGATATGTCAACAAACGAAATAATTCCTACGCATAGCGTGGGTCCTATATTCACATAAATTCTTTAAAATGATTTTTCACTAAGTGTTAATAATACTATTTACATTTAAATATTGGTAACGGCAGATTTAGTAATTGCCCTACGGTTAAAATTAGGAAATTTCGACATAAATTATTTACTTACCAGTTCAAAAATGCAATAAAAATACAGATATATGGCCATAGATCGACATTCCATATACCCTTAAGCTTAACATCATCCCTGTGGGCCAACGTATTAATCTGGCGATTCATTACATTTCTGACAGTGCAGGGCATTAAGTTGCTTGGCAACCGCAGAGAACCTGTCCGTCTCAGCAGAGATGAGACATCTCCGTACCAACCACCCTCATGGTCTGAACAATGTGCATTCTTTTACGCAAGCATTTCTTTGTATGTGCATTTCTTTGTATGTACATTCCTGGGTGATTTCCTTTTGTGTTCCTTTGTATAGTGGAGTACCAACATGTCACTGTGATGGATGCAATTATTTGTTAGACACCAATAGGCAACCCTCTATCCAGTCATAATAATAGAGATATAGTGGAGTACCAACATGGCCCTGTGATGGATGCAATTATTTGTTAGACACCAATAAGCAACCCTCTATCCAGTCATAATAACAGGAATACATTGGAGTACCAACATGGCCCTGTGATGGATGCAATTATTTGTTAGACACCAATATGCAACGCTCTATCCAGTCATAATAATAGAGATATAGTGGAGTACCAACATGGCCCTGTGATGGATGCAATTATTTGTTAGACACCAATATGCAACCCTCTATCCAGTCATAATAACAGGAATACATGGAGTACCAACATGGCCCTGTGATGGATGCAATTATTTGTTAGACACCAATATGCAACCCTCTATCCAGTCATAATAATAGAGATATAGTGGAGTACCAACATGGCCCTGTGATGGATGCAATTATTTGTTAGACACCAATATGCAACCCTCTATCCAGTCATAATAATAGAGATATAGTGGAGTACCAACATGGCCCTGTGATGGATGCAATTATTTGTTAGACACCAATATGCAACCCTCTATCCAGTCATAATAATAGAGATATAGTGGAGTACCAACATGGCCCTGCGGTGGATACAATTATTTGTTAGACACCAATATGCAACCCTCTATCCAGACAGTATAATAGAGATATAGTGGAGTACCAACATGGCCCTGCGGTGGATACAATTATTTGTTAGACACCAATATGCAACCCTCTATCCAGACAGTATAATAAAGATATAGTGGAGTACCAACATGGCCCTGCGGTGGATACAATTATTTGTTAGACACCAATAGGCAACCCTCTATCCAGTCTGTATATGGCCCCAAAAAGTCTCCGGTTTCTGGTTATCGGTTGGCTTCAAAAGTGGTGCGGTGACGCGTTTTTTTTTTCTTTTTTCTTTTTTTTAAATTTATTATTATTTTTTTTTTTTGGTAATCTTTTTTTTCCCAATGGGGAAATACGTGATCACGCGATACGTGATGTATTTGCGGGGACCAAATTTCCCATATACAAAGTATGTTGGCTATAAGAGAGGCCTCACAAATCGGGCAAATGTTCATACCCCTATGTGAACAAGTCATTTAAAACAGCACGGCGGTATTCCAATCGATCCAGCAATTTTGTCTGCAATTGGACATCGTTTCAGAGCAAAAAAAAGAAAAGAAAATTAGTCTGAGGCGACGCACGCCGAGACCAGAAACTGGACACTTTTTTTGGCCTAAGCGAGATCAGTGGTTACTTAGCAACCGCATCTCCAGAACTATGACGAGCAGTTTCTGTATACCTTGCACCCACTGTTCTCTCTCACTGAACTGGACTATTTCAATATCCACAAATCCTGGATATGTAATTTTAGTGATAGTCTGCATTGGCGGGGTTGGGACTAGGTCATCCAATTTATTTCATTATAATTATTTTTTGGGGGGTTTAAGTACAGGGGTACAGTGGTTTGCAAGACTGAGCTGTGCTGGGAATTGAACTGATGGTGTGACGAAGTGGGAGCCTCAATGTATCTGACTGGACTGAATACATGTTTGCAGGGGAAAGTTCTCCAGGTTCTGGGGCCTATATCATGGAGCTGCTCAGCAGAAAATGTTGCTTTATAGCATATTTATTTACTAAGCAAAATTGGGCTGAGAAACAACTATAAGCAATGTATACATTACATGACAATTTGGCTGGTAACATTTTCTTATTTTTTGCATGCACTGTTTTAATAGTATCTATGAAGTCCCCATGGTTCTCCCTGAACCGTATTTCTCACTTAGCGACAGTACGTAGAGAAAACGAGTTGCCCGACATTGGTTCTCCCTTGAGTCATTCTCAATTACAGTTGAGATACGAGTTGTGCGGTAAGTTTCTTTTCAGAACCTGTACCTCAGCTTCGCGATAGTTGAGATAAACACATGGTAGGTAAAACTTGTAGCTTTGCATGGTGAGGATGATAAGTAAGACGGTGACACCATGTGGAATCTCAATTGAGTAGTAATTAGTTCTGAAAAGAACTGGAGGTACAACTCGACGTTCCGATCAGTGTGCTCTGATCGTCCTCAGGAGAATGCCGGACTCTGGGGAATGTTGCTGCTTAAGTAGGCTGCTGGAGGATTACGCGATGACAGGATGCTGGTGGATTAGTGCGTTGAGGCGTGCAGGCGGGAACTCTGGATCCTAGGGGTAGGGGGAAGGAGTGTGTGCTCACTGAAGTGAATCAGTTGTAGACAAGCACTAGGGGAAGGAGGGTGGTTGACTTAGGATATAGGAGATCCCTCAGTCTGGGGTGGGTTGTGGACTTTGGATACAGAGGATCCTTCAGTCTGTAGTATTGGTCACCAAATGTCGCTGATGTGGAAGCCGATGTCCTGTGGCACAGTGTCGTGTTTGACGATCTCGATGGCCTCTCTGATGCGTCTGGGGTGCCATGTGTCGATGGGTGTGATGAATTGGGCTGCCTGCCAGTCGATTTGGTGGTCCTTGATGTGCGAGTGCTTGACGATGGCGGACTTCTCGAAATCTCCTCTACGGCCGTGTGCTGACTGTGCTCGGTGTTCCTTCAATCTGATGGGGAGGTTGCGTCCTGTTTCGCCGATGTACACCTTACCGCACTCACAGGGGATCCGGTAGACTCCCGCTCTGTTGTTTGGGTCCGGTTTGTCCTTGTGGGTGTGTAGAAGTCCTTGGAGTTTGCTGGGGGCTGAGTGGAACACATCGATGCCTGCTCGTCGGAGGATGCGTTGTAGTTTGTGAGACGTCGAACCTAGATAGGGGAGACAAGCAGAGAGGGTTAGATTACTTACCTTGCTTTCGGGGTTTGGAAGGCTTCGCTATGCTGATCTTGCTGGGATTGTAACCGTTGCGTTTGAGGGTGGTTCGGATGTGCTGTAGTTCCTTGGGAAGGCTGTCCTTGTCACAAATGTTGTAGGCGTGTTGTACGAGGGTACGGTTGACCGATGACTTGATGCTTGGGTGATGGAAGGAGCGCTGGTTCAGGTACCGATCTGTGTGCGTGGGCTTTCTGTAGACGTTGTGGTGTAGGGAGCCGTCTGGGTTTCTGGAAATGCCAACATCAAGGAACGCGATCTTGCCGTCTTCTTCTGTTTCCATGGTGAACTTGATGCTCGGGTGTTGCTGGTTGGGATGTTGTAGAAAATCCTGGAGTGTGTCTCTGCCATGTGGCCAAACCACAAAGGTGTCATCCACGTATCGGAGCCACAGCTTCGGTTGGAGGTCGGCGGTGTCGAGGGAAGAGTTTTCAAACTCTTCCATGAAAATATCAGCAAGGACCGGGGATAGAGGAGATCCCATGGAGGTCCCAGCTGTCTGCTCGTAGAACTTGCCCTGAAACTGAAAACAACTTGAAGAGACATATGTTAGTAGCAACTCATGAATTTGGTCAGGGGTGAGTGATGTGCGATCATCAAGGGAAAGATCTTGTACGAGTCTGTCCTTCACCAGGAGGCATGTCTCTGTAGTTGGCACATTGGTGAATAGGGAGACAACATCAAAATTAACCAAGATGTCGCTGGGTTGAAGGGTGAGGCCCCGGGTGATCTCAACGAACTGACCGGAGTTGGACACATGGTGTTGAGTGAGACCCACCAAGGGTCGGAGGATCTTAGCTAGATGACGGGCTGTGTTGTACGTAGGTGAACCTCTGGAGGCGACGATAGGGCGGAGAGGAACATCGGGTTTGTGAATCTTCGGCTGGCCAAAGAACCTAGGGCAGGATGAGCTGGATGGTCTGAGACGTCGGTAGAGTTGGGTGGAGAGGGCACCGGCACGGTGGAGGGCAAGGAGTTTGCTAGCGACTCTTTTCTCTATGGATGGGATGGGGTTCTTCTTGAGGGGGCGGTATGAATCAGATGATAAAATGTGACTTACCTTGTCGGTGTATTGTGATCGGTCCATGATGACTGTAGTGTTGCCTTTGTCTGCGGTGAGGATGTGGATGGAGCTGTCCCGTCTGATGTCCCGTAAAGCAGAAAGCTCTCCCTTGGAGAGGTTGGGCTTGGCTGGCTTGGCTTTACGCAAAACATCACTCATCTGTAGTCGGACGTCATCAGCTTCTGTTTTGTTGAGTCGTAGCAGGGCTGGCTCAACTGACTGGATGATTTCTTCCGTTGGAATGGATTAGGGTGTGAGGGCGAAATTCATCCCCAGTGACAGTACTAATGTTTCGATAGGAGTGAGAGTGCGTTGGCTGAGGTTGACGACGGTGTGTTTCCGGAACGCGTCCTGTGAGCGGAGGTGTGAGGGTTGCCTTAGGGATATAGAGGATCCCGTAGGTTTACTAGAAGCAGCAGCATTCCCCAGAGTCCGGCATTCTCCTGAGGACGATCAGAGCACACTGATCGAAACGTCGAGTTGTACCTCCAGTTCTTTTCAGAACTAATTACTACTCAATTGAGATTCCACATGGTGTCACCGGGTCTTACTTAAACACATGGTGTTACCGCAAACCGAAACGATATCTATGAAATTGCATGACCCCAGGTTTTGACGTAAACAAAAATGGGCAAGTTAAGAACAAGGATGTTCAGAGTGGGTGCCTTTTTGGGGTGGGTGCCTTTTTTGGATGGGTGCCTTAATTCTTTAAATAAGAAGCAAACACCACATCGGGCAGAGTCAAGGGTACTTATGTGTATATCTTGATCCAAAGAAAGGGTGATGTATATGGGACATTTGGTCCCCGCGAATACATCACGTATTTCCCACTTGGGAAAAAAAGATTACCCAAATTTTTTTTTTTTTTAAATTAAAAAAATTAATAGAAAATAATAAATAAAATAAAATAAAAACGCGTCACCGCACCACTTTTGAAGCCAACCGATGTCCAGAAACCGGAGACTTTTTTTTGCCATATACAGACTGGATAGAGGGTTGCCTATTGGTGTCTAACAAATAAGAAAGTAAGAATTTTATTATAGGCCTATACTCATACAAGTAATTTGGCCAATATTACCAATGTAATTATACCTTCACTTGAAGTAATCTCCAGCGTGGAAGCTTTGTTGTCCATATTTAAATGTCAGTGTGAGGACGATATACCAATCTGTTCTGTTCAAAGACTTTCACAAAATGTGAATGTTAATACAGGTTTTCCCAGCAAATTAAAGAAAACATAGATTGTTCAAATTAATACCCGGCTTACTAAATTAAATTAAAAAAAATTATGATCCTTTTCTGCATCACATCGGACAGATTCATCCAATTTCATTAGTTTAGCATTCATTCGTCTTTTATCCTCATACATCGACTAAATGGTTACAATTTCTTATTGAAGTGTTGACTCAGTAAATAAATTTGATCAAATCCAACAGTACAGCAAGAGGTTGATACAGAATTCGATTTCATCAAGAATATTTGCCACTTTTGTTTCTCTATTTGATTCTTTGTTAGGCCCTATATATGTTTTCAAAATGATATTATTATACCTAAATTAATTATCCTATAATGCTATTCCACACGAATTCTGATCCCTAAAAAAATGGCTCGTGTATACCCCTAAAAATTATGGTGCTCCAAAGTTCCTCTTCTGAACAATACCTAGTTTGGCCCCAAAAAAGAAGTCTCTGGTTTCTGGTCTCCGCGCACGCGTCGCCTCAGACCCGCACGTCGGCATTTTTATTTATTTATTTATTTTTGTTGTTGCTATGAAACGATGTCCAATTGCATCCAAAATTGCTGAATCGATTGGAATTCTGCCATGCTGTGTTTTAAATGACTTTTTCACATAAGGGTATGAACGTTTGTCCGATTTGTGAGGCCTCTCTTAGCCACCATACTTCAAGGGCGCAACCACTGGGGGGGGGGTCGGGGTCACGATCCCCCTACTTTTATGTGGACCTCCCCAACTTCTGGAAGACCTTATTTTCTGGGGAGGTCCAAAATAGTTCGATAAGCGTTTATTATCGTGAAACATCCATATTTCACAGGTGAAAGTTAAAATAAATAAAAAACCCAGGTGGTCAAGTGAATCATGCTAACTGTCACACAGTTAGCACAGTCTGTGTGTAGCTTTACTACTAGCTTAATCTAATTAATAAAACATTTTGGTATTTTATGTATACATGATCCTAGTAATGTCATTCATGACATCACAATTATGCAACACTTCCATCAACACGCTGAAATACGTGATATTGAACCAAGACCCCAGCTGCTAGTGGCGTGCTCGCTTCGCTCGCCCGCAGATCACGTTGCTATTGGCTGCTTGGGACCCCCCCCCCCCAACTTTCAACACGTGGTTGCGCCCTTGCCATACTTTATGGGAAATTTGGTCCCCGCGGATACATATCATCAGTGTAGCCTGTTTCCCTGTTGCCATAAAACAAACAAAACAAAACAAAACAAAAGCGCGTCACCTCACCGATTTTGAAGCAGACCGATGACCAGCAACCGGAGACTTTTTTTGGCGCTGCTGGTTTCAAATAAGACAACAACAGCAAATATGTGAATTACATAAGGTATAAATAAAACACTAAGGGTAAAAGAAAAAACTCACAGAGAACGTACCGAATTTATCCATTTTATTTGAATTCTCAAATGATGAAATTGACTGCACATGAACAAAAACAGACACATAATGATATGCGCATCGATGACTGATGACATACGAATAATTCATTTTCAGGATAGGATAAAAATGTAGTCATGAAGAATGAAAAACGAAGTATAGAAATGAACTTAACGCAGCACCCGCTGCTATATAGGATTCTAGCCAATCGACATCGGGCAAGCTCGGTGGTCGAGAGGTTAAGACATCTGCACTAGTAAGCAGGATGTTGTGGATTCGAATCCCGCCCGAGTTGCCTGTGTAGTTTTTCCACAGACACTCGGAAAGCACTGACTATACAGTGCTGTACACACGTCGGTGTAGGGCAAAATTAAATCAATTGTTTATCACCTGACGCAAGAATTTCATATTAAAACTATTAACGCAGTAATGTTGTGAATTACAGGCATACGAAATGGTTTGTGCATGGAAATGAAATTGAAGTTTTAAATTGGTTATTTGCAATGCTTTTGCAATATTGCCCTACAATATTCGATTGGATAATTGCTGTAGGCCTACCGTGAAGTTTGTGATGTCATT
Organism: Zoroaster sp. YZ-2022; assembly: GCA_029582265.1. NCBI lineage: Eukaryota > Metazoa > Echinodermata > Asteroidea > Forcipulatida > Zoroasteridae > Zoroaster > Zoroaster sp. YZ-2022. The sequence goes on from CM055820.1 coordinate 13,990,408, forward strand.
AACTGTCAAATGAAATATTGAACAAAACGCGATGTTAAATGTCATCTCATTGGATAGTGTGCTAAATAATTATAATAATAAAAATGTACCTGAAAATGTTCAAGATTTTTGAATTGGGTATTTTTTATATATAGGCCCATATATTAATTAAAATGCTATACAATACTGCTAATTTTCAATCAGTGCATGGTAGTACGTTACTAGTGACTCATTAAAATACAGATTAACCAATAGGCAAATGTTAATATGTCGGTCAAACGCTTGGCTTTTGTGACCGAATGTTCAGCATTGCTTAAGTTGGGTGGGGACTGTGGCCATATCTGGATCGGTGTAATAACCCATTACAATCTGGGAGGTGTTATCATCTGCATACAATATCTGCTACAATATCCCATTTCAAGGACAAACCTTTTGACAGGTTACAGGATGTCATCTAGTCTGTGGTCCCCGATTCAAATCCAACCTGGTTCCACAAACTGGGCCGACATGTGGATGGGGTTTTCAGTTACGTCATGATAACGTGGGGTTGTCTTAGAATATTGTCCATAGGCCTATGAGTAGTGCAGAGGGTCTAACCAGGTAATTCCGCCAATGATTTTTGGGCTTCTCGACCAATCAGAAGGCCGGATTTGGGTCACGTGATACCTAATTTGCATATTCTGAGGAGCCAGTAGACTGAACCATTTTACCTAGGAGGGGTGTTTGGTCGAGCCTTGAGGGGCATTTTTATAATTTTTTATCGTTAATTCAGTTTATAAGTGTTCATAGTTTTAAGATGATTACTCATAACTCTTTGTTTTAGAATAATAACGGTTGCGTAAACATAATTAAAGGCAGCTTAAAATTAGTTTAAAGTAACGTAATTGCCACACTATAATGAATGAAGTACGCCACGCTGCGTGACTCATCAAAACAGAGGAGTTTCGGCATAGAGATGGTTTTATGGTGGCTTCGAAGTATGTGTTATAAACTCAACGTTTATACATCCCAGACCATAAACGGCACCAGAGTATACTTGCGTAAACAACAGTGTAAACCAAACCTTCGTGTTGCGACACGTCCGTCCCGTACTTTCTGCCGTTGTTCAGCGACTGGATCCTAGTCCGTTCGACTGTCGCAGGAATAATTATGCGAACAAGACTCAAATAGTAATAATTTTCAGCATTGTCAAACGAATGTTATTTGACGATTAAATAGATGGTTTGTTTTTAAACATGACAAGGTGATCACTTGTATACAAGTCGGCATCCTGATGAACTTGTCGTGTGCGAGCAGTGACTCAATTGGCGTGGAGTGTGAACGCTACCCTTTGAAATCTTTAAGAAAGATATATTTGCATGTGAGAGGGTTACATCGAGCATAGAGCAAGTCCTTGCTCTATGCATCGAGTATGTAAGAGTATAAACAAACTTTAGCCCCATCGATCGATGACCCTCTCTTTCGGCTCCGATATGCGCCTGTGTTTGGTCAGCAAAGTAACCACACCATTGCTAAGGATCTACCTGCATAAAAATGCGTTTTAATGATGCGAAGCAGCGATAAAGGCTTTATGTTTATGCATGATGTTGTTTTATGTATGAATAATTCCCCCACCACTAAAATAGTTATAGGGGTATGTAGGGATATGTGCATGACTATACCAGAAAGCTTTGTAGTGTATACCCAAAAGTCATAATACCTTGTTTCTTTGGGCGCTCGTGATTGGATAGTTTTAACGATGAAGAGCGCGCGTTTATGCTTGTTTTTAATTATCGTTGCAGTATGTTGTAACATTACAACTATTTCTTATTATGAATCATGGCAAAACAATAATTCTAAACAAGTGCGTTTACCGCTAATTGGACCCCGACATGATGACAACCGAAAGTTTAACATTCACTCTTGCGAATAGTGCGGCAAATTTGTCATTCATTAAAATAAAATCTATATAGCTACACAAATTACACCCATTAACTCATATAACTCAACCTGTATAAATAAATGTACAGACTTCCCAGAAAAAGAAATTTTCTCCCTTTATGGAACAATTTACTCATTGGTAGAGTTATGGAGGGATTACACAAAAAGAGGAGGGGTGAGTTAGCGGTCATCGAACTTACTGTTATGAAATGATCATCATGAAAGCTCTCATTCCTTACGCCATGTTTATTTCCACCCACCTCTTTATGAATGACGAAGTTGACGAGGCATTATTAACCTTGGACCTAATATGCTAATACGAAAGACGTGTGCAAGACCCAATGAATGTTTTTTTTCTCACTCGTCTGTGCTCTTCTTTACTAACGTTACTCTTAAATTCGCTCCATTCTTTCTGCACAATCACATTTTAGTACAGTTCGCTTAAACATTTTGATACCTGGTTAGACCCTCTGCACTACTCCTATGGTTTTAATTCTGCTTCTATAAGCTGAAACCATATATGGTATCTTCTATTCACAGGTTTCTTCCGCCTTACGAGTTACAGTACTGTAGGCTCTGTGGAGAATCAGATAACCAGAAATAATCAATATCTCTGCATCGTTTTATCTACACAGGTTTCTTCAGGCGCTTTAAAAGGAATCCTTGGTTTCCAGAAATGTATAATAATAATAACAATACTATTTCAGTCTCCTGATGACGGCTAGAGCAGACTAGTCGAAACGTTGAGAACAAACCAACTGGCTCTTCTCAGAGCCATCACTTCTTCCAACAAGAGATTATTACATGGTGTACCCGAAATAACTCAATAACATCTATCTCCACCATGCAAAGCCTCAAATCGTACATCAACACTATTTCAGCTACATATACCTAAGCATAACAATTACGTTACTTTGACATTTCAAAAGTTTATGTATTCGTTAAAGCCTGTAGCGACTAAAGACCTATGTTATTTTGTCCAGGGACAGACAGATTAGTTAGAGGTCAATGTACCCTTATTGGTAAAGTTACTCCTTAGTTGTAGGATATATTGACAAAAAGAACCTAATCTTACTTCGAAAAATACATTAGACTTAGGAATATTTCTTCAACCTGACTCGATCAACATGATAACACCTTTTGAAACCTTTGCACGAACAGCTCCTGCTCCCAAATATATTATAAAACAAAAACAACAAACACTCGAGTTAGTGCATACATAACATCTCTGACCTTGTGAGCAAGTAAAGTGATTTTATGTTCAACTACATTAGTTTAGCAGACACACAGTAGGCGCACCAGTGAAGAGAAAATATTTTTTGATTGAAAAAGGAAATTGCTGGAAAATGATGAAAACATAATATGATAAAATGAAATCTTATGTACATATACTTTAGCAAATATGCATGATCCTGTACAAAATGGGAAGTGTATTTTTGACAAAGAGTGAGGATTGAGTTTACTCTTTAAATGTGTTCATTTTGTGATAACAAAATTAACTCAGTGTTACTGCAAAACTGAAAGTGCACAACATTAAATCCATGCCCAAGAAAACAGTGGTTACCTAAAAAACAGTTTACCGACAGTAATAAAACACTCAGTTAACAACACCAAACAATTAATAGAACTGACGTTTGAAAAGACGAAGAAATCAGTCAATGTTTATGCACAAATAAACCATGATGTTGTATCTGATCCCGCTGGGACATCACTGATTTGCTCCTGAATATGCAAACTTCATTAGCGTATTGACCAAACAGTGTCCAAAAAGTTGTCAAAATACCCACAATATTTTTAGTAATTTATATTCTTTTTACCTGGAAATGTACAAATTTAAACAAAATACTATGGGAAAATCAATATTCCCACTGAATAGCGCCTATAGCCATTCACTCTCGTCTGCCGTGAAAACAATAAAACAAAAACTATTATCGTTCACAGAACATACGTCATACTATAATCATTTTGATTAATGCAATCAAATTTGGTTTTGTAATTGCTGTTTTATAACCATTAACTGGAACGATGAATTGTGCAGAAATTGATGGGGCGAGTCACAAATTACACCAATGGTGTTAATTGATTCTGGCATGGTGATCATGGTGTAGTTTTAAACACTGTGGTGTTTTCGACGTGCATTTTAATTGACAAATCTGTGAGAATTAAAATTGTAAACACGCGTTTGTAAATGTTTCCAAACATAAATTCAGTGATAGTGTTGTAAGTGCATACAATTTATTTCCCACCAGTCCTCCGTCCCCCATTGACCGTTTTTGTCTCTTAAAGTTACAAGGGATATTCATTTGCATTGCTGTCCCGGATATACCTTACAACTTGCCCGCTCACCTCTTGGCAGTGGCGTAGCCAGAAATAAAGATTCGGCTGGGCCTGAGTAAAAATGGACGGGCCATAGAATTCATCCATAAATCCATCCATACACGGGCGCCGATTTATGTTTGTGCCGGTGGAACAGCGACCGACGCACACACGCACACACTGACACACAATATTTACAAGGATTGGAGATCACGATACACACCATGAAACGCATGGAAAGTCATAATGCCACAAATCATTTAGTAAAAAGGTTCACTTCATTAAATTGATTCGTTAAATCATAGGCCAAAATGTGCTGTGAGACACCTTAGGCCATGCTCATAAAGAACGCAACAGTAGCCTACAAGCATGATAGCCCTTGTCCTTTTTAAAGTATACAGTATAAAATAAAATGCACTGTAGCCTATATCACACAAACATACATAGAAGAGGAATGCAAACAACATAAATCGTTTAAAAAAAAAAAAGTTATACAAAAAGCTTCTTTATTTGGCAATGGCAGGGCCTAGACAAGAAGTGGGCGGGCCTAGGCCCTGCCTGGCCCGCCCATAGCTACGCCACTGCCTCTTGGGCATGTATCATTGCAGTACGGTGCCGACAAAACACAAGCAAAATCCCCTCTCGAAATTGTTGGTATTTCAGAGCGTAAACGAATGGATTTATGCACATGTTACAAGTTATCATGACCACAGACAAATGGTAGAACCATCCATTGAAGTCCAGGTAGCCCCCTAAATTGAAGTAAAGATATGCTATCTGATTAGGACTCCAGCATACAGCGTAGACCATCACCACCAGTGCCAATACCCGCAGCACGTTCCTTTCAACACGGAGACGCATTCTGTGGTCCCTGCTCGCAACGTTAGCTCGGTTGTGCTGACGGGTCGTTTTCCTCCACTGACGTCTCACCTCCCATAGCATACTACAGTAGGCAAAAATCATCACACAGAGAGGAATAAAGTAGTAAAGAACGACCGTGGCGATACCGAGTGTCAACTGCACCCCAACGCTCGCAAAGCGGCCGATTTGACAAAGTCTACCGTTGGTGACGTCAAACATGAACATGAGATAGCTAATCAGAGCGAAGCCTCCCAGCCAACAGAATGGAAAGAACAAGAAGACTCGACTTTGGGTAAAGACTGTTACATGGTGAAGCGGACGCAGAATGGCATGGTATCGTTCCAGTGTGAGCATCACAAGGTTAATAGTGGAAGCCATGAAACATGCCCACACAGGGTACCGGTTAAACCATACCTTACACGCTGCCACAGGCATGGTGTAATCATCAGGGAGAGCCGTCTCTGATAGCAGTACAGTTAGCATAAACACCGCACTGGTCAAGTCTATCACAGACTGGTGCAGGATGAAATAATTGGTAACCGTCTGCATCTTCTTGACGGATGAAATGATGATGATAACGAGGCTGTTACCCAGAAGTCCCGTGATACCCACAACCAGGTACGTTGGAAGAAGCCAGTTGTGTTGTGGAAGGGTGACATCTGTGCCAGTGTCGTTAGGTGAGCCTGTTGTAGTTAAGTTCTCCATCATCTGAAAGCAGATCAAAAACTTGTCACTTAAAATGGTTTGACATGGTAGTATTTTTTTTCCAACAGGGAAATACGTGATACATGTACATGCGAAGACCAAATTTCCCATACACAAAGTATGGCGGCTAAGAGAGGCCTCACAAATCGGGCAAACGTTCATACCCTATGTGAAAAAGTCGTTTAAAACACAGCACGGCAGAATTGCAATCAATCCAGCAATTTTGGCTGCAATTGGACATCGTCTCATAGAAAAAAATTAAACATGTGCATGCCGACGCGCGGGTCTGAGGCGACGCGCGCTGAGACAAGAAACCGGTGATTGTTTGGCCTAATGGTAGTAAGGTGCATAGGTATATAGGCCTATTGGTCAATAGGCCTATTATGTTGTACGAGTTGCAGGTAGCTTGGTGCTTCGATTTAAGGAGAGGAGTTTTGCGGCAACCATTCTCTCTTGAGAATGGAAGTGTCCGTCTCGAGAATGTCTTGTACTTTTTGATGACATTC